>CM055118.1:699207731-699904809 GCA_029206835.1 Rana muscosa | reverse complement strand
ATAAGTGGTTATATAATTTTGAAATCATCCCCCTTTCTCTTTTTTTTCGCATCATCTTTTCTAAGCCTGTCTCTTTTAGCTGAGGGATGCCCTGTGAGAACTGGGCTGACAGTGCATGTGTTAACTGAATATATCTAAATAGATAGCTCTCAGGGATGTTAGCTTTTTCTCATATCTACAAATGAAATTATTTTCCCCTCATGTATTACCTGAGATATTTTCTTGATTTTAAATTTTGTCCAAATTTATACGTCCTAGTAAGGATAGAGGTACCGTATTTTTCGCTCCATAAGACGCACCTGACCATAAGACGCACCTAGGTTTTAGAGGAGGAAAACAAGAAAAAAAAATATTCTGAACCAAATGGTGTACTAAAATATTTTATATTATACTACTACTATAGGTGGGTGGTGGACACACAGCAATGCCACCCCCCCCCCCCCCCCCCATCAAATCAGCTCAGCTACACTATACCTGGGTGGTGGACACAGCAACCTCCCCCCCTTCCCAGATCAGCTCAGAGTGGCAGGGCAGACACAAACACCCCTTCAGCCTCTTCTATCACAACAGCTTATGTGACTGGGCAGTGGATATCATGCCAGCCCACACCTCCCACCCCCTTATCACCAGTTCAGCTCACCTCAGGCAGTGGAGGACACTGTCATTACAATTCACAACCCCCTCTGGCTGGCTGGCTCTCAGCCTCAGATGTACATGGGCAGCAGCTAGGAAGGAGGACTGGGAACATAGTTTACAACAGCAGCAGCTGCCGGGGGAAGGAGCAGGAAGTGAGACTGGACCAGACCACGGCGCCGGGGGGGGGGGGTTCCGGCGAAAAAAAAACCAGCCAGGGTTCTCGCCGCTTTCAAGATAATGTCACCTCTGGCGGGTGTCAACCCGATTTGGGTGCGGAGCGCACCCCCATAGCAGCGCTACTGACACTGACATGTTTTGACACCCGGCCGTCTCCCCCCCGCTCCCCCTTGGTATGTCCCTGCGAGGATCTGCCTCACTCCCTTTCTCTCTCCTTCACAGAGAAGCCGAGCACTGGTATTCTGACGCGGCGACGGGGGGGGGGGGGGATCAGTATTCGCTCCATAAGACGCAGGGACATTTTCCCACATTTTTTAGGGGGGAAAAAGTGTGTCTTATGGTGCGAAAAATACGGTAGTTTTTCCCACATTTTTTATTTTTTCCTGTAATACTGGGTCCAAATTTAAACTTTTAAATTTATCAACCTGTCGTGATATAACTATACCTAAATATTTAAATTCTGCTACCCATTTTAATGGGATATTTGGGGTCGCTGTGTCTTGTGCTCCTGGGTCTATAGCAAATAGTAGTGATTTACCCCAGTTTACCTTAAGTCCTGTATATAGTGAGAAGATATTTAATAACTTCAATGCCCCATTCAGTGACGGGCTATCCAGTCCAGTAGGTCCGACATAGCCCCTGGATGGGAGCCAGAGGGGAGAGAGGAGGTATATAACCTTCCATAGTAATCGCCGAAGGCCTTCAATATTTCATCTGGTTAATTTATTCTTATTCCTTCTGATGTTTCTATTTCTGCTATGTTTGTTGGTTGGTATTCCTGTTGTGCCAATCTTGCTAGGAACCTCCCGCTTTTATCTCCCATTTCAAAGATGTTTTGTTTCTTTTTATGTACGTCTAGTCTTGTTATCTCCTCCATATGTAATTGTAGTTCTCTTTGTGCAGCAATCAGTAAATCGAAGTTGGAATTACTTGGGTCTCGGCTGTATTGTTCTGTTCTACCCTCTATCTGTATCTGTAACTGCTGCACCTTAACCTTCTGCTTTTTATTTATTTATATATATATAAGCTTTTTCCACCTTTCCAGGAAAGGACTTATTTATTAGCACTGAAACACCTCTGGCATAGGTTGAGTAGGTAGCATGATACTCTTTTTGTATCCAAGTTTTTTTTAGTGTAGTTGTTTTTTTTCCCATTAGATGTGTCTCCTGTAGTATAATTAATTGCGGGTTGTATTTTTTTATATACTGGAACATTAGTGCTCGCTTGAATCTAGAGTTCAGTCCTCTGACATTCCACGATATTATTGAATAAATATTATCGTTACTTTTTTTTCCTGACATTGTACTTTAACCTCGGGGGCTGTCTATTACCCTTTCCATCTTGGGGAGGCAGTCTCTTCTGGGCTTTTATATTACACCTCTGGGCATTTATACATCTCATTCTTACCCTACCCTTCCCTCCTCCCACCCTATCCCTCCCCATCTCCTCCTTAGATCTAGAACTCCATTCATACTTGGACGAGAATGGAGAGGCATTTTGACCAATCCCTATTTTACCGACCTTGGGATCTATTCCATAGTCAGTACCCAACATTTCTCAACTCAACCCTCCCAACACACAAAAAACAAAATCTAACAACACTTTCCTTTCATACAGACATATGGCGGGTTCATCATTAATTGCAGTATACCGTCATTATTACCCAAATAGACACAGATTTCCTCATAAAGTAGCAAATGTAGAAATATATAAAACAAGACAGACAAGACAGAGAGATGTGGAATCCGCAAAAGAAAAAATAAATAAAAATAAAGCAGAAGGAGGGAAAGACGCATCTGCACAATGGGAGAAAAAAAAAAGAAAAAGAGAAAAAATATATATATATATTTCATTTCAAAGGAGAAAAAAAATAAAAAATTCAAGAAAAATATCTATTGAATTTCATATATGGGGCTATCTAGTGTCTAGCCTCTCCGCTACTGCATCGGGCGTCTCAAAAAAGAATGTTTGCTTTTCATCATTCACTCTTAGTTTACTGGGATATGGAAGACTATATTTTAACCCCTTCTCCCTGAGTCTTTTTCGGGCTTCGCTATATGCTCTTCTCCTTTCCTGTATTTCTGGGGGGTAGTCTGGGAAAAACATCAGTTTCACATTTTGATATTGTATGTCCTCTTTCATCCTGGCTGTTGAAAGGATTCTATCTCGGTCTTGGAAATTTAGTAATCGTAACAGAAAGGGTCTAGGGAACTCTCCTGGCTTAGGGGTACGGGAGGATATCCTATGCGCCCTCTCTATTATAAACGTTGGAGTTTTTTCTATCAGACCTAAAATGTCTGTCAATAGTTCCTCTGCAAATTTTACTGGACTGTCTCCCTCTGCTCGCTCTGGTATTCCCAAAATCCGGACATTATTTCTCCTTAGTCGACTCTCTGTGTCGATTGCTCTCTCTTGCAATGTTGTAATTTGCTTTTTCATTGTATCCCACTCTCTCTTCTCCATTTTTTGTTTTTCCTCTATTTTTGAGACTCGGGCTTCAATTACCGCAGTTCTTTGCTGTACTTTATCGAATTCATGCCTCATTATAGTAACGTCTATAGCCAGGGCATCTATTTTTGCTGTAAGGGTCTCACTGCTTTTTCTAATAGCCTCCATAATGTCCTTAGCAAAAGGGGGTTGCTCTGCTGTCATCTTACCCTGGGTCTCTTCCTGTGTCTCGGTAGCTTTAAGTGACTTTAGCGGGGATTTTTCCGTTGATTTTACGGTTCCTTTTATAAATTTGGCTAGAGGAGAAGAACATGGGGTGACCGTCTGGATTTTACCTCTAGTTTTTCCAGGAGCCATTCGGGCTCTTATTAATCTACCCGATTTTTCTGGGAGGATAGAGTCTATATGTATGGGTTTTTTTTTTTCCTCTCTGCCTCCTCAATACCAGTATACAAGAGCTCTCAGGTTCGTGCCTTCCCACTTGGCTTCACACTTTGTACCTTCACACTTGCTAGCCTTAAATTACTTTTGTTTGCTATTCACTTAATTCACCAGGTACCAGGCAAAGGAAGAAATAGAGGAGATACATATATATCTAATAAAGAGATATTATATGGATGTTTCCCATTTATTTAGCTTGATTTCTTGCTTTTCTTAGATTAGATAGAAAGTGGTTAGAGAACTATACAAGTGTAATATACTAGCAGCCACCGGGGAGAGAGGAGACAATCTATAGCAGTCTATAGCAGAGTCTATTAACAGCTGTTATGTTTTTTTTTTTTACCTCCATCCGAAGACTCTGTTTAGAAGAAGAAGTTGAGCTCATCCATTTACTATTTACTGCAGTCTGCAGGTCTATAGCCAGCAATGGAGGGTAGTGAATTCACTACCCCACGCTTCCTTCTGTTCACCGAGACACCGGTCCTGTCTGTAATGCGGCGGTATATAGCAGGGAGCTCAGTAATGCTCAATGGTATAGCGGACCCCTCCGGTTTGTTAGTTTCTGCTGGGATTTCGGCCGGCGTCTCACTGTGCCTCTCAAAGCGTGTCTCACTCTATGTCCAGTGCTGGGGAAGACTGCAGGCACTGAGCGCACTCACACGCTACGGCGGCTCCAGCTGCGGCAATGTGTCTCCGGTATCTGCGGCGTCTTGTCTCGTGCTGGAGTCGTGCTGGAGTCGGCGTCTCACAGAGACATCACTCGCCGTATCTCAGGCTGTTTTCGCAGGCTGCAGCGGCATCTTCTCACCGCTCATGGCTCACGCTGGGACCTATGCAGGAACCCGCCCACATGTCCAATCAATCATGCTGCTCATTCGTAAGAGCATTCTACAAACTAGGGTACATTTTCTGAAATTTACACAGCTTTTAATTTATGACTGCCTATCTCATTTCTTGAGGTGCTAAAATGGTAGGGCAGTACAAACCCCCTCCAAATGACCCCATTTTTGAAAGAAGACACCCCAAGGAAATTGCTGAGAGGCATGTTGAGCCCATTGAATATTTTTTTTTTTGTCTCAAGTGATTGAATAATGACTAAAAAAAATAGAAAGTTACAAAAAGTTGTCACTAAATGATATATTGCTCACACATGCCATGGTTATATGTGGAATTGCACCCCAAAATACATTTTGCTGCTTCTCCTGAGTACGGGGATACCATAGGTGTGGGACTTTTTAGGAGCCTAGCCGCGTACGGGCCCCCCGAAAACCAAGCACCGCCTTGAGGATTTCTAAGGGCGCAAATTTTTGATTTCACTCCTCACTACCTATCACAGTTTCAAAGGCCATAAAATGCCAAAATAGCACAAAACCCCCCCAAATGACCCCATTTTGGAAAGTAGACACCCCAAGCTATTTGCCGAGAGGCATGGTGAGTATTTTACAGCTCTCATTTGTTTTTGAAAATGAAGAAAGAAAAGATTATTTTTTTTTTTTCAATTTTCAAAACTTTGTGACAAAAAGCGAGATCTGCAAAATACTCAACATACCTCTCAGCAAATAGCTTGGGGTGTCTACTTTCCAAAATGGGGTAATTTGGGGGGGTTTGTGCCATCTGGGCATTCCATGGCCTTCGAAACTGTGATAGGCAGTGAGGAGTGAAATCAAAAATTTATACCCTTAGAAAGCCTGAAGGCGGTGCTTGGTTTTTGGGGTCCCGTACGCAGCTAGGCTCCCAAAAAGTCTCACACATGTACTCAGGAGATGCAACAAATTTTGTGTTTTGGATTGTGTAATTCCACATATGCCCATGGCATGTTTGAGCAATATATCATTTAGTGACAACTTTGTGCAAAAAATAAATAAATAAGTAGTCTTTTTTCCACAACTTGTGTCAACATATAAAATATTCCATGGACTCGACCTGCCCCTCAGTATATAGCTTGGGGTGTCTACTTTCCAAAATGGGGTCATTTGGGGGGGGGTTTTGAACTGTCCTGGCATTTTATACACAACATTAGGAAGCTTACATCCACTCTTCGGCCCCTTTCACACTGAGGCGTTGAAAAAACGCTCAAAAATTATGGGATTTTGTACCTCTATTTTACCGCGATCGCGGTAAAAATAGCGCTAACGCGTATGCGTTTTTACCATGTTCGCGGTAAAAATTGCGCGAACGCGGTAAAAACGCATACGCGTTAGCGCTATTTTTTAAAATAACGCTTATGCCTATGTGTTTTTACCGCGGTTCCCATTCATTTCAATGGGGATAGGCGTTTTTACAGCGCTATTTTATGCGCCCTAAAGTTGCTCTAAAAAAGCGGTTTGCAGGATTTTTTCCAACGCCCAGCCAGCATAACGCTTCAGTGTGAAAGCCCTCAGGGCTTTCACATTGAGAATGCTGGGGCAGGATTATTTCAGGCGTTATTACAGCGCTATTTTTTAGCGCGAAAACGCGGTAAAAACGCCTCAGTGTGAAAGGGGCCTTCTAACCACTTGAAGACAAAGCCCTTTCTGACACTTTTTGTTTACATGAAAACCTTTTTTATTTTTTTTGCAAGAAAATTATGTTGAACCCCCAAACATTATATATTTTTTAAAAGCAAAGGCCCTACAGATTAAAATGGTGGGTGTTGCATTTTTTTTCCACACAGTATTTGCGCAGCGATTTTTCAAACGCATTTTTTTGGGAAAAAAATACACTTTTTTTTATTTTAATGCACTAAAACACACTATATTGCCCAAATGTTTGATGAAATAAAAACGATGATCTTAGGCCGAGTACATAGATACCAAACACGACATGCTTTAAAATTTTGCACAAACGCGCAGTGGCGACAAACTACATACATTTTTAAAAGCCTTTAAAAGCCTTTACAGGTTACCACGTTAGATTTACAGAGGAGGTCTACTGCTAAAATGACTGCCCTCGATCTGACCTTCGCGGTGATACCTCACATGCATGATGCAATTTCTGTTTACATATGACGCCAGCGTTCGCCATTGCGCAAGAGCAGGGTGGGACAGGGGTGCTTTTTTTTTTATTATTATTAATTTTGCTTTTTTTTTTTTTTTTTTTTAAACTGTTCCTTCCATATTTTTTTTATTTATTTTTTATCATTTTTATTGTTATCTCAGGGAATGTAAATATCCCCTATGATAGCAATAGGTAGTGACAGGTACTCTTTTTTTGAAAAAACTGGGGTCTATTGGACCCTAGATCTTTCCTCTGCCCTCAAAGCATCTGACCACACCAAGATCGGTGTAATAAAATGCTTTCCCAATGGCGCTTTTTATATCCCGGGGGGGGGGGGGGATTTTCGGTTACTGGCTGAAAAGAATAATACCAAGATGATACCTAAACCCGCAGGCATCAATCTGGTATAACCAAAGTCCATCAACATACCAGTACCTTGCTGGTCCTTGTTGGACATGTATTGTAATCTTTTTTCATGCAGCCTGTTGACTGAACAAAAAAAAGAGATTGATCGGTGGGTATGCCCACCATTAGAATACCTCCCTTCATCCACCCACTTCTAATCATGGTCATACATGCACCATTTATATATGCCGAAGCATGGGGGCATCCTCCCGCAAAAGTTATGCACACACATGGTCGGACTTTTCCACGGGCATGCCTCCGTCGGAATTTTGACCGTATGTACGCGGCATTAGGAGCAAAATCGCTCCTCCGCCCCTGCTGCCTCTATGCGTCGGCATATGCTCTTTTTTTTTAACTGTGGTGGTGAAATCACCTCCTACAGCACTGGAGTCGCAGGGATCAGGCCTGTCTCTGCGAACGCTGCAGTTATGTGTGTTGTGTTTTGTAAGTGACAGTGATCGATCGATACTGCACTTGGGTGGCCTGGGGTGGACGGAGGGGCAAAACGCAGGTGCCAGCAGGTATCTGGGCTGATCCCGCTAACACTGCGTTTTTGGGAACCCTAAACTGCTGGGGACGCTAGTATAGATCTGATCAGATCAGATATTGATCTGTTCAGATACTATACCACTAAGGGAGGTGTATGCTTCACGCGTGGGTGTTAGCGTTACTGGCACTAACCTGGCGCTGCCTGGGGCGACGCAGACCCTCTCTGACGCTAAAACCTAATTGATATCACCCGCCGGGCGATCAGGGGGTTAAACCTTTATTGGGTTATATACGGCGGGTGCCCTGACACTATAAAAAGCAAACTAACTAACCAGCGTCACCCGTAACACTTATATGGTGATCACTGGTGAAAGGGTTAACTAGGGGCAATCAGGGGGTTAAACCTTTATTAGGCAATATATGGGGGTACCTGACGCTATATAAAAACCTGACGGGGAACCTAAATAACAAAATAACTAACTGGCTAAACAGTGTCACCAGTAACACTTATACGGTGATCACTGGTGAAAGGGTAAACTAGGAGCAATTAGGGGGGTTAAAACATTTATTAGATAATATATGGGGGTACCTGACGCTATAAAAACCTGCGGCGAACCTAAAAAAAATAACTGGCTACCTATCGGCATCACCAACCCTAATACAGCGATCAGAAAAACGACTGCTTAGTGACAGCGGTGCTAGGGGGTGTAAGGGTTACCTGGAGGGGCGATCAAGGGGTTAAACCTTTATTAAGGGGGGGGTTAGGGGGCTACACTGGACCTAAGACACTATGCCATGATACTTTTACAGTCACAAATGTCACTGATTGCAGTGATCAGTAAATAAATGGTCACTGAAATCAGTGACTGTGACTGGGGGCTGATCTGGGGGGGCGATCGTGTGCCTATGTGTCCTGGTGTCAGTGTGCTGTTTAGTGCACTAACCTGATGTCTTCTCTCATGCGGCGCTCGGTATATGTGAGCGCCGCATGAGAGATGACATCACTTCATCCTGCCTGTGTAAACATTACACAGGCAGAGGAAGCTTTTCATTCGCCGGGAACGATCGCGAGGGGGTGGCCGGAAACGAATGGCCGTCCCCTCATCACAGATCGCTCCCGGAACGATAACCACCGCTCACTGTATAGAAGGGGGGTCCGATGGGACCCCCCCCCCAACTATACGAAGGCAGGCACGTACAGGTACGTGATTGTGCCTGTCCGTGCCATTCTGCCGACGTATATATACAGTGAGCGGTCGTTAAGTGGTTAAACTAGACACTTTACCAATCCGAGTGTGAGTGTGTACACTTTTTATGGCACTAGCAGTAGTTTGCAAGTGTTTTGTCCCTGTTTGTATCTACTACTAATCTAACCATCTGCTGCTGGTCACAGCATTATCTTCTCAATACCTATCAAATGTGAGTGCAAACGTTCTATGTTCCTAATAAAGTTGCGCTTACTTACTTTACAATGCCACTGCTCTCCATGTGGGAAATGTTTTCCCAGGTCTACACCACTGGCCCCCAATGCAAGGGGTAAATTTTTATTACCGACCATCAAATTAAGGGGGGCATTCCTCCAATAACTGCTTGCACAAGGCAAAACTACAATTGTTTGTCTGCGTGTTTTTTTTCTGGACATTATTGTTTTATGATTATTACTGAAAATAAGGTGGGGATGTTTCAAATTCCACCAAGGGTGTTAAATACTATAGGAAGGACACATGCCTCTTTTGGGTAAAAAAATTTACATGCTTATGTGTCATGATTTGTAGAGAGAGGGTTCAGGGTTCCCTGAAAATTATTTCTAGGTTATAAGCTAATATAGAGCACCTTTTTTTCTTTAGATAGGGAAGATATGGGATTAAAGGAAGGTATATATTGTACCCAGAAAATATATGTAGATGGTGTGCGTGCGTGCGCACACAGTGGGTACGGAAAGTATTCAGACCCCCTTAAATTTTTCACTCGTTGTTATATTGCAGCCATTTAAGTTCATTTTTTCCCCCTCATTAAATGTACACACAGCACCCCATATTGACAGAACAACATAGAATTTTTCACATTTTTGCAGATTTATTAAAAAATAAAAACTGATATCACATGGTCCTAAGTATTCAGACCCTTTGCTGTGACACTCATATATTTAACCCAGGTGCTGTCCATTTCTTCTGATCATCCTTGAGATGGTTCTTCACCTTCATTTGAGTCCAGCTGTGTTTGATTATACTGATTGGACTTGATTAGGAAAGCCACACACCTGTCTATATAAGACCTTACAGCTCACAGTGCATGTCAGAGCAAATGAGAATCATGAGGTCAAAAGGAACTGCCTGAAGAGCTCAGAGACAGAATTGTGGCAAGGCACAGATCTGGCCAAGGTTCCAAAAAAATTTCTGCTGCTTAAGGTTCCTAAGAGCACAGTGGCCTCCATAATCCTTAAATGGAAGACGTTTGGGACGACCAGAACCCTTCCTAGAGGTGGCCATCCGGCCAAACTGAGCTATCGGGGGAGAAGAGCCTTGGAGAGAGAGGTAAATAAGAACCCAAAGATCACTGTGTTTGAGATCCAGAGATGCAGTCGGGAGATGGGAGAAAGTTGTAGAAAGTCAACCATCACTGCAGCCCTCCACCAGTCGGGGCTTTATGGCAGAGTGGCCTGACGGAAGCCTCTCCTCAGTGCAAGACACACGAAAGCCTGCATGGAGTTTGCTTAGCAAAAAAAAAAAAACCTGAAGGACTCCAAGATGGTGAGAAATAAGATTCTCTGGTCTGATGAGACCAAGATAGAACTTTTTGGCCTGAATTCTAAGCGGTATGTGTGGAGAAATACAGGCACTGCTCATCATCTGTCCAATACAGTCCCAACAGTGAAGCATGGTGGTGGCAGCATCATGCTGCGGGGGTGTTTTTCAGCTGCAGGGACAGGACGACTGGTTGCAATCAAGGGAAAGATGAATGCGGCCAAGTACAGGGATATCCTGGACGAAACCTTCTCCAGAGTGCTCAGGACCTCAGACTGGGCCGAAGGTTTACTTTCCAACAAGACAATGACTAAGCACACAGCTAAAATAACGAAGGAGTGGCTTTACAACAACTCTGTGACTGTTCTTGAATGGCCCAGCCAGAGCCCTGACTTAAACCCAATTGAGCATCTCTAGAGAGACCTAAAAATGGCTGTCCACCAACGTTTACCATCCAACCTGACAGAACGGGAGAGGATCTGCAAGAAGGAATGGCAGAGGTTCCCCAAATCCAGGTGTGAAAAACTTGTTGCATCTTTCCCAAAAAGACTCATGGCTGTATTAGATCAAAAGGGTGCTTCTACTAAATACTGGAGCAAAGGGTCTGAATACTTAGGACCATGTGATATTTCAGTTTTTCTTTTTTAATCAATCTGCAAAAATGTCAACAATTCTGTGTTTTTCTGTCAATATGGGGCGCTGTGTGTACATTAATGAGGAAAAAAAAAATGAACAAATGGCTGCAATATAACAAAGTGAAAAAATTTAAGGGGGTCTGAATACTTTCCCGACCCACTGTATATATACACATACACACGTTTTACGTACCCACTGTGTGTGTATATATATATATATATATATATATATATATATATATATATATATATATATATTTACACACGTTTTGTATAGAGTAAATCCTTGTAAAATAAATATATAAATAAAATAACACTAAAAATAATATTGAACCAAAATTTCAAGGGTTCTCAGAAACAGACCAAGGACCTGGGAGAGGAGACAGTGAACCTCTATTCCCAGCCACCAGCTCCAGAGACTGGGGATTTAATAGACTTTTCTGCTGAGAATGAACAACCCGGTGAGCCTCCAGCAGAAGAGCTGGCATCAGGGCAGGGCTCTGCTGACCTCTGCATACAATTCCGTGGCCCTGAAGAAACTGTGTGAGGCCACTGAATTTTCATTTTACTTCCCAGCGTAAGAGCTGGCATCAGGACAGAACATCACTGAGCATGGCCCAGTATCAAAGCAGCTTCAGCCTTCCTGAGAGAAGAGGAAGCCAGCCGAACAGGGCAGAGTGCTACAGACCTCTGCCTCACACCAGCAGCAGTTCCAGAGGCCCAAGGTGAGAAGGTGGCAGTTATTCCTCCCAGCGGAAGCCAGAGATGCAGGGTGGGGAGGAAGCCGCTCTCTCCCCAGTGGGAGATCCACAGTTCAGGAGAGGAGGCAGTCATCCTCCCTCCCCAACGGCAGCGTAGATCCTAAGGAGCGAAGGAAGTCATCCACGCTCAAAAGCGGGAGTCTAGGAGATGGAGCAACCGATTCAACTCCCTAGCGGCAGTCGAAGGACCTGGGAAAAGAAGAGGGGTCGTCCTCCCTCCCCAGCAGCAGTCCGATGTGCAGAGAGGGGAGGAAACTGTCCTCACTCCCCAGGCATAGATCAAAAGTCTTGGGGAGATAGGACAACTTCCTCTGTGCCCACAGTCAGCCAGAGCAGTGAAATTGGTCTCTCCCCTCTTCCCCCCTAGAAAGAATCCATGCACCAAGACGACCATAGCAGAGAAATGTTGTCCCAGCAGCCAGATGAGTGTATGGGAGATGGAGCAGCTGGCTCATCTCACCAATGACAAATACATAGTTCAGGAGAAAATGTGGTTGTCCTTCCTCCACAGTCTGGGAGTGGCGGAAGCCAGTCTCTCTCCCCAACAATTAGCTGGAGCAGATGATGTGGAGTTCCCTAGAAGGAGCACTGGCATCAGGGCAGTGCTACCAACCTCTGCCCAGCACCAACTCTAGTGTTGAGTACCTGTGTATGGTCTTGTTGAGTAGTAGTGTCAGGAAGCTAGTTGTTAAGCAATTTGGACAGGGTATAATCTCTAATCCTCATTAAATTAATAGGTACGATGCCCAGCGGGTGTGGCGAGGCGACTCGGTGTACATCTTGCAGCATGTATGCGTTCCTTGATCATCTGATCGAGGGCGATTACTGCTGTGCAAAATGTAAGCACATTGTTTCCCTGGAAGCCCAGGTTCTGAATCTGGGGAAGCAACTGTCAGCACTGAGAAGACCCTCCACACTAAAGGAGAGCCAGGAATGTACCCGGCAGGTGACAGCAGGGGCCAGCACAGAGGTGGGCGGAGACAAAGAGGTGCAGGCACTAGAAAATAGTAGATGGGTGACAGTCAGGAAGGGTAGAGGGGGAAGTGCCAGGGAGGCCGATCCAGGGCTGGAGCATCCCAATAAATATGCTCCATTGAGTGACATTGGTGAAACCAGTCATGGACCAGCACTGCTGGAGCTGAGGGACTCTCCTAGCTGTCAGGGGAAGAACTCCTCCAGTGAGAGTTGGGGGGAAGCGAAGGGAAAGGAAAGACAGATTCTGGTGGTAGGTGAGTCAATTCTTAGAAGGACAGAGTGGGCAATCTGTAACAAAGACCTGAAGCGCTGAACTGTATGTTGTCTACCAGGCGCTCAGGTTCGGCACATCACGGATCTGGTGGACAGATTACTGGGAGAGGCTGGGGAAGACCCAGCTGTCATGGTGCACGTTGGCACCAATGACAAAGTTAGAGGCAGATGGAGTGTCCTAAAGAATGATTTTAGGGACTTGGGAGCTAAATTGAGGAAAAGGACCTCCAAGGTAGTATTCTCAGGAATACTACCGGTACATCGAGCCACACCAGAAAGGCAGAGGGATATTAGGGAAGTAAACAAGTGGCTGAAGAGCTGGTGTAGTAAGGAGGGGTTTGGGTTCCTGGAGGACTGGGCCGACTTCTGAGTCAATAACCAGTACTATAGAAGGGACAGACTGCACCTAAATGAGGAGGGTGCAGATCAGCTGGGAATAAGGATGGCCAAAAAGTTAGAGGGGTTTTTAAACTAGGCGACGGGGGGAGGGTCCAGAGATAGAGATATTCAGCGTGGAACATATTCCACAGGGTAATATTAAGGGCATTAGCGGTAGGGTAACCAAAGCACATAAACCCAAGGTAAGTATATTAGCAAGTCCTAGTTCCAATCTCGGAACACCCAAGAGGATAGTATGTGACCGGTCAAAATATATTAATGCATTAAAGTGTTTGTTCACCAATGCCAGAAGTCTGCCAAGCAAAATAGGTGAGTTGGAAGCTCTGGTGCATGAGGAGAGCTATGATGTAAATCGGTATTGCTGAAACTTGGCTTCATTCCTCACATGACTGGGCTATGAAATTCCTGGCTTTGCACTCTTTCGGAAAGACAGGGTAAAAAGCAAAGGTGGGGGGTCCGTCTCTATGTGAAAAGTGATCTCAAAGTGAGTGTGAAAGAGGATCTGGTGGATGGAGAGTGTGATGAGTCTGAAGCATTATGGGTGGAACTGCATACAGATGTGCGTAGTTCAAAGTTAATCATTGGAGTTTGTTATAGACCACCCAATGTTAATGTGGAGATGGAGACTCAGCTCCTTGCACAGATGGAAATGGCTGCAAGGGCTGGGACGGTGATAATAATGGGGGATTTTAACTACCCAGAAATTGACTGGAGTAATAGCACTGCTGGGACAGTTAACCACTTAACGACCGCTCACTGTATATATACACGTCGGCAGAATGGCACCGACAGGCACAATCACGTAGAGCATACGTGATCGCCTTTGTATAGTTGGGGGGTCCGATCGGACCCCCCTCCTATACAGTGAGCGGCCGTTAATCGTGGGGGAGCGTTCGGAGATGAGGGGGTGACCATTCGATTTCGGCCAACCCCTCGCGATCGCTCCCGGCCAATGAAAATGCTTCCTCTGCCATGTGATGTAAACACAGGCAGGAGGAAGTGATGTCATCTCCCTCGCGGCGGTCTTTTCGATTCCGGCGCCGAGGAGAGAAGAAGCAGGTTAGTGCACCAACAGTCCACTGACACTTAGGTACACATAGGCACACATTTCACCCCCCAGTCACCCCCAGATCACCCCCCAGGTCACCCCCCAGCCCCCAATCACAGTGTCACTGATTGCAGTGATCATTTATTTTACTGATCACTGCATTTAGTGTCATCTGTGATAATAAAAAGTTGCAGGGCAGTTAGGATTAGGCCCCTTTAGGTCCAGGGTAGCCCCCTAACCCCCCCTAATAAAGGTTTAACCCCTTGATCGCCCCCCAGGTAACCCTTTCACCCCCTAACGCCAGCGTCACTAATCGATCGTATTTTCGATCGCTGTATTTAGTGCCGGTGGTGCCCTAGATAGCCAGTTAATTATTTTTAGGTTCGCCGCAGGTTTTTATTAGCGTCAGATACCCCCATATATTATTTTAACCCCCTGATTGCCCCTAGAGTTAACCCTTTCACCAGTGATCACCGTATAAGCGTCACTGGTGACACTGGTTACCCAGTTAGTTATTTAGTTATTTAGGTAACCCGTCAGGTTTTTATATAGCGTCGGTTACCCCCATATTCAACCTAATAAAGGTTTTAACCCCCTGATTGCCCCTAGTTAACCCTTTCACCAGTGATCACCATATAAAGGTTACGGGTGACGCTGGTTGGTTAGTTTGCTTTTTATAGCATCAGGGCACCTGCCGTATATAACCCAATAAAGGTTTAACCCCCTGATCGCCCGGCGGGTGAGATCAATCAGGTTTTAGCGCCAGAGAGGGTCTGCGTCGCCCCAGGCAGCGTTAGGTTAGTGCCAGTAACGCTAACACCCACGCGCAAAGCATACACCTCCCTTAGTGGTATAGTATCTGATCAGATCTATACTAGCGTCCCCAGCAGTTTAGGGTTCCCAAAAACGCAGTGTTAGCGGGATTAGCGGGATCAGCCCAGATACCTGCTAGCACCTGCGTTTAGCCCCTCCGCCCAGCCCACCCAAGTGCAGTATCGATCGATCACTGTCACTTACCAAACACAAAACACATAACTGCAGCGTTCGCAGAGACAGTCCTGATCCCTGCGACCGCTAACAGTTTTTTTTGTAGCGTTTGATATATTTGCTGACGACAGTCGGGTGCTTTTTTTTTCTCCTGTGAATCTTACTAGTGTACCCCTAAATTTAGAGCCCAAAATGGCAAGTCGAAGGTACACTAGTAAAGAGGCCTACGAGATTCTGAGCATGACAGATAGTGAAGAGGAGGTCACGTATCTGTCAGATTCAGGCTCAGAATATCTTCCCGTAGAAGACAGTGACGTCAGCGGCCCCACGTCAGATAGCTCTGACGACGAAGTTGAGGTCCCTGCTAAGGTCAGGCGTACCCGATCTTCTGAGGTTGTTGAGGAGCAAGAACCGCAGGGCTCTCGTATCATGGAGCAGAGGAGTACTAGCGCCGCTATTCCTTCTGGTGAATTGGCAAGCACCAGCGGCCTAGTACAGCCTGGGCGTACATCCAGCATTGCAGTATCACGTGGTGACGTGGCGAGTCCCATAAGTGCAGTTCAAGCTGGCGAGGTGGCAAGCACAAGTAGTGTCCCGCTGCCACCAATAAGAAGACAAAGGCAGGCCCGTCGTGCCCATAGTAAGCTTCCTGCAGAATTAGCCTATCCTGATTGGGTCCCCACCACTTCTGCAGAACCCGTACTTCCTCCATTCACTGCCCAACCCGGTATTCAGGTGGAAACAGCTGATTTTATGCCAATCGATTATTATTCGCTGTTTTTCACGGAAGATCTCTATAGATCTATTGTGGACCAGAGTAATTTATATGCTGGTCAATTCATCGCCGCTAATCCCCAGTTGCCTTCCATTGCCAAAGATTGGAAACCAATTACGGTTTCCGAATTTAAGACCTTTCTGGGCCTTTCCCTCAACATGGGCACACATAAATTCCCGTCATTGCGTGCTTATTGGTCCACGCACCCAATTGACCACATGCCCGTGTTCTCTGCCTCCATGCCCAGGAAACGATACGAGCAGATTTTGCGGTTCATGCACTTCAACGACAATAAACTTTGTCGTCCACGTGGGGACCCTGAATACGACCGGCTCTATAAAATTCGGCCCCTCATAAACCACTTCAACGAACGTTTTGCAGCCTTGTTTATTCCCGATCAAGCTGTCTGCGTTGATGAGTCCCTGATTAAATTTTATGGCCGCTTGGCTTTCAAGCAGTACCTTCCAGCAAGCGTGCCAGATACGGGGTCAAGCTCTATAAGTGCTGTGACAGGGCAACAGGCTATGTATGGAGCTTTATGGTTTATGAGGGAAAAGATAGTCAGGTTGAGCCGGTCAACTGCCCAGGATTACATAGGGAGCGCTGGCAAGATAGTGTGGAACTTGGTGTCACCCTTATTCGGAAAGGGGTACCACTTGTATGTGGACAATTATTACATGAGCGTGCCACTGTTTAGTCACTTGTTTGATCATCAGATTGGAGCATGTGGCACCGTGCGACCTAATCGCCGGGGCTTTCCCCAGCGGCTTGTAGATGCCCGTCTTAGGCTGGGGGAGAGAGCCTGCGTAAAGTGTAATAACTTGCTCGCTATGAAGTGGAGGGACAATAAGAATGTTTTCCTTCTTACCTCCCTTCATGCAGACACGACAGTCCAAATTCCTACGGCGACTGGTGTTGTGGAGAAACCCCTCTGTGTCCACGAATATAACAAAAATATGGGAGGGGTGGACCTCAACGACCAGTTGATGGCGCCGTATCTAATTGACCGTAAGGCGAAGACGCTGGTACAAAAAAGTGTCTCTATCCTTATTTCAATTGGCTTTGCTGAACGCTCATGTGCTATACAGAGCTTCAGGCGGGACTTTATCTCTTCTAAAATTCCAGAATGAGATAGTCACAGAACTCCTGTATCCAGGCGGTTCTGCACCTCACCATCCCCTACCAAATGCAGTAAGCCGGCTGCATGAGAGGCATTATACGCATCTCCTCCCGAGTACCCCTACCCAACGAACCCCCCAAAAAAGATGTCGTGTCTGTAGCAAGCGCGGATTTAGGCGTGACACCCGTTATTATTGTCCACTCTGTCCTGACAAACCTGGTCTTTGCCTTGGTGAATGTTTTGAACGCTACCACTCAAAAGTGAAGTTTTAGCGTAGGGTACAGCATTTCACAGACTAGGACACACTTACACAGGGTCTCCCAAGATGCCATTACATTTTGAGAGACCCGAACCATTACAGTTGTTAAAGTTTAAAAAAAAAGTGTAAAAAAGAAAAAAAAAAAGGAAAAAACAAAAACACAAAAAAAATATAAAATAAAAAAACCAAAAATAGTTGTAGTTTTATTGTTCTCTCTCTCTCTCTCTCTATTTTCTCTCTATTGTTCTGCTCTTTTTTACTGTATTCCATTCTGCAATGTTTTATCATGCTTGCTTTTCAGGTATGTAATTTTTTGTTTTCAGGTGCGCCATTCAACTGCAGCGCGGAATTATTTATCTTCACAGCAACAGCGTTTGCTCCCACGATACATAAAGCCGTGACTCCAGTGCTGTAGGAGGTGATTTCACCACCACAGTTAAAAAAAAAGAACATATATGCCGAAGCATGGGGGCAGCAGGGGCGGAGGAGCGATTTTGCTCCTAATGCCGCGTATATACGGTCGAAATTCTGACGGAGGCTTGCCCGTGGAAAAGTCCGACCGTGTGTACGCGGCATAACTTTTTTGCGGGAGTATGCCCCCATGCTTCGGCATATATATATATATTTTAGGCACAGGTTGCGTTAAAAAAATGTTTTATTTTTTACTAGGTTTTGTTTTGGTATTTGCTTTGCAGGTATGGTAAGGTAAGGTCTTACTGTTGTACTGTAATGTTACTTTGTTTTAATGTTAACCATCATTTGCTTAGCAGGTACGCCATTCAGTTGCATCGCGGATTTATTTATCTTGACAGCAACAGCGTTTGCTCCCACGATACATAAAGCCGTGACTCCAACGCTGTAGGAGGTGATTTCACCACCACAGTTAAAAAAAGAGCATATATGCCGAAGCATGGGGGCAGCAGGGGCGGAGGAGCGATTTTGCTCCTAATGCCGCGTATATACGGTCGAAATTCCGACGGAGGCTTGCCCGTGGAAAAGTTCGACCGTGTGTACGCGGCATAACCTTTTATGCCGCGTACATACGGTCGAAATTTCGACAAAGGCTTGCCCGTGGAAAAGTCCGACCGTGTGTACGCGGCATAACTTTTTTGCGGGAGGATGCCCCCATGCTTCGGCATATATGCCCATCATTAGAAGTGGATGGATGAAGGGAGGTATTCTAATGGTGGGCATACCCACCGATCAATCTCTTTTTTTCGTTCAGCCAACAGGCTGCATGAAAAAAAAGATTACAATACATGTCCAACAAGGACCAGCAACGTACTGGTATGTTGCTGGACTTTGAATGGTTATACCAGATTGATGCCTGCGGGTATCATTCTTTTCAGCCAGCGGCCGGCTTTCATGTAAAAGCAATCCTAGTGGCTAATTAGCCTCTGGACTGCTTTTACAAGCAGTGGAAGGGAATGCCCCCCCCGGATATAAACAGCGCCATTGGGAAATTGGGAAAGCATTTTATCACACCGATCTTGGTGTGGTCAGATGCTTTGAGGGCAGAGGAAAATAAAATAAAAAAGCAAAATAAATAATAATAAAAAAAAAAAAAAAAAAAAAAAAAAAGCACCGCTGTCCCCCCCTGCTCTTGCGCAAAGGCGAACGCAAGCGTCGGTCTAGCGTCATATGTAAATAGCAATTGCATCATGCATGTGAGGTATCACCGCGAAGGTCAGATCGAGGGCAGTAATTTTAGCAGTAGACCTCCTCTGTAAATCCAACGTGGTAACCTGTAAAGGCTTTTAAAAATGAATGTAGTTTCTCGCCGCTGCGCGTTTGTGCGCAATTTTAAAGCATGTCGTGTTTGGTATCCATGTACTCGGCCTAAGATCATCTTTTTTATTTCATCAAACATTTGGGCAATATAGTGTTTTTTAGTGCATTAAAAATAAAAAAGTGTGTTTTCCCCCCAAAAAATGCGTTTGAAAAATCGCTGCGCAAATACTGTGTGGAAAAAAAAAATGCAACACCCACTATTTTAATCTGTAGGGCCTTTGCTTTAAAAATATATATAATGTTTGGGTGTTCAACATAATTTTCTTGCAAAAAAAAATTTTTTTTCATGTAAACAAAAAGTGTCAGAAAGGGCTTTGTCTTCAAGTGGTTAGAAGAGTGGGTGATGTGTGACATAAGCTTCCTAATGTTGTGCATATAATGCCAGGACAGTTCAAAACCCCCCCAAATGACCCCATTTTGGAAAGTAGACACCTCAAGCTATTTGCTGAGAGGCATGTTGAGCCCATTGAATATTTTTTTTTTTTTGTCCCAAGTGATTGAATAATGACAAAAAAAAAATAAAAAATTCACAAAAAGTTGTCACTAAATTATATATTGCTCAAACATGCCATGGTTATATGTGGAATTGCACCCCAAAATACATTCTGTTGCTTCTCCTGAGTACGGGGATACCACATGTGTGAGACATTTTGGGAGCCTAGCCGCGTACAGGACCCCGAAAACCAAGCACCGCCTTCAGGATTTCTATGGGTGTAAATTTTTGATTTTACTCCTCACTGCCTATCACAGTTTCAGAGGCCATGGAATGCCCAGATGGCAAAAACCCCCCCCAAATGACCCCATTTTGGAAAGTAGACACCCCAAGCTATTTGCTGAGAGGTATTTGAGTATTTTGCAGATCTCGCTTTTTGTCACAAAGTTTTAAAAATTGAAAAAAAAAAAAAAATGTCTTTCTTCATTTTCAAAAACAAATGAGAGCTGTAAAATACTCACCATGCCTCTCGGCAAATAGCTTGGGGTGTCTACTTTCCAAAATGGGGTCATTTGGGGGGGTTTTGGGCTATCTTGGCATTTTATGGCCTTCAAAACTGTGATAGGTAGTGAGGAGTGAAATCAAAAATTTGTGCCCTTAGAAATCCTGAAGGCGGTGCTTGGTTTTCGGGGGCCCGTATGCGGCTAGGCTCCTAAAAAGTCCCACACATGTGGTATCCCCGTACTCAGGAGAAGCAGCAGAATGTATTTTGGGGTGCAATTCCACATATAACCATGGCATGTGTGAGCAATATATCATTTAGTGACAACTTTTTGTAATTTTTTATTTTTTTTTTGTCATTATTCAATCACTTGGGACAAAAAAAAAATATTCAATGGGCTCAACATGCCTCTCAGCAATTTCCCTGGGGTGTCTACTTTCCAAAATGGGGTAATTTGGGGGGGTTTTGTACTGCCCTGCCATTTTAGCACCTCAAGAAATGAGATAGGCAGTCATAAATTAAAAGCTGTGTAAATTCCAGAAAATGTACCCTAGTTTGTAGATGCTATAACTTTTGCGCAAACCAATAAATATACGCTTATTGACATTTATTTTACTAAAGACATGTGGCTGAATACATTTTGGCCTAAATGTATGACTACAATTGAGTTTATTCGATTTTTCTTATAACAAAAAGTAGAAAATATCATTTTTTTTCAAAATTTTCGGTCTTTTTCCGTTTATCTCGCAAAAAATAAAAATCGCAGAGGCAATCAAATACCATTAAAAGAAAGCTCTATTTGTGGGAAGAAAAGGACGCAAATTTCGTTTCAGTACAACATTGCATGTCCGCACAATTTACAGTTAAAGCAGCGCAGTGCAAAATTCTGAATTCACCTCTGGTCCTTTAGCTACCAAATGGTCCGGGGCTTAAGTGGTTAAAGGGCAAAAATTTATAAACTTATTGCTGGACAATTTTATGGTCCAGTTTTTTTTTTTTCAAATATAAATTTTATTAAGTTTTCAAGGAAAGACAGGAAATGAGGCTCAGGCCCCAGCAGAACTTACAATCATAGAATTTCAGTGAAGGTCGCAGCCTCCCGGGTTAAATTCACAGTCATCAGCAATACATTGTATCAACCCGTTCTCCTCCTATTATTGTACAAACTTCTTGTGTATCGTTGGTCTCTGAACTAGGGTAGGGTTAACCACCCTGGTCTCACCCGGTAGGCTATTCATGTAAACAGCTAGATTGCAGTTTAAAAGAGTTAAGAGAAAAAGAAAGAAGAAGGAATAAGCACAGTTCAGAAAGGATCGAGATGGGGGGGGGGGGGAGGGTATCCGCATGTCTCAACATTTCGGTATCGGGTCGTGCTCCATGTTACTAATGAGAATGAGCAGATTTAGATTGAGATTTAGGTCCCTAATAGGGCTTTCCCCTCATCTGAAAGAATGAAGATGTTCCATAAATTCCCAAGTCTTCTTATAGGTTTCATGTTTATCCTGTGAGGTCAGAATGAGGTCTTCCATTTTGTTTATGTCTTCCACTTTCCGCAGCCACATTGCTGCAGTTGGGGGGCATTGTTGTTTCCACAACAGTGGTATACAGGCCTTAGCTGCATTTGTCAGATGTCTTAGTAGGGATTTCCTGTATCTCTTGGGAGATAGGGTGGATAAGTGAAGCAGGAAGAATGCTGGGTCGTCAGGGATCTGGAATTCTGTGAACTTTTGGGACGTGGTGCGGACCACAGCCCAAAAGGATGTTAACAACGGGCAGGACCAGAACATGTGTAGCAACGTCCCCCTTTTTTATGGTCCAGTTTATTGAGGCCCTAAATAGGAATGATGCTCTGTTGGACCTGGTAATCTCAAACCATGCAGAACGCATTACTAATGTTCAGATAAAGGAACACCTGGGTAGCAGTGACCATAACATGATTTCATTTGATTTTAGCTGTAAGCAAAACACACATACGGGAAAGATAACACTTAATTTCAAAAGCGCAAATTTTCCAAGGATGAGGGCTGCTCTCCAGGACTTAGACTGGGAGGGAATATTGGTATTAATGGACACAGAACAGAAATGGGAATTCTTCAAAAAGACTGTTTTTGAACTCACTACAAAGTATATTCCCATGGGCAATAAGTTTAAAAGGCTAAAAAATAAAACCTATGTGGCTCACGGCCAAAGTTAAAAAAGCTATAAACTATAAGAAAAGAGCTTTTAAAAAGTATAAAAATTAAGGAACACTAGTGTCATTTAAGTGTTACAAAGAATACAACAGTATATGTAAAAAGGAAATCAAAGATGCAAAAACTCAAAATGAACAACAGATTGCAAAAGATAGTAGGACAAACCCCAAAAAATTATTCAAATATAATAAAAGGTAAAAAGGTAAAGTCTGAGCATGTAGGCCCTTTAAAAAATAATCAAGAGGGTGACTGGGGACAAATAGAAGCCTAATTAATTAAATACTTTCTTCAGCTCTGTGTATACAAAGGCGCATGGGGGAGTTCGTGTTCATAATGGGGGTGGTAGTGACACAGCCCCAAATAATCCACAATGGCTCAAAAGTGATATGGTCCAGAAATATTTAGACAGAATAAAGGTGGATAAAGCACCTAGACCAGATGGCATATACCCACGGATCCTAAAAGAATTGAGCTCTGTAATTTTAAAGCCATTGTATCTAATTTTTAGGGACTCATTAATGACAGGAATAGTACCACTGGATTGGCGCAGGGCCAATGTGGTGCCTATATTTAAAAAGGGAACAAAGTCTTTACCAAGTAACTATAGACCTGTTAGTTTGACTTCTATAGTTGGGAAGATACTGGAGAGATTTAAGACCACATAGATGAGTTCTTGCTGGGAAAAAATATTTTAACCACTTAAGCCCCGGACCATTTTGCAGTTATAGCGTTTACAAAATAGGGGATAGTTTTATGGCATTTTTATAATTTTTTTTTTCTTTTTTACTAGTAATGGCGGCGATCAGCGATTTCTTTTCGTGACTGCAACATTATGGCAGACACATCGGACACTTTTGACACATTTTTGGGACCATTGTCATTTTCACAGCGATCAGTGGTATAAAAATGCACGGATTACTGTGTAAATGACACTAGCAGTGAAGGGGTTAACCACTAGGTGGCGCTGTAGGGGTTAAGTGTTCCCTGCATAGTGTTTCTTACTGTAGGGGGGATGGGCTCTGTGTCACATGACACCGATCTCTGCTCCGAGTAGACAGAGCCGAGATCAGGGTCATTGTCACTAGTCAGAGCGGGGAGATGCTTGTTTACACAAGCATCTCCCCGCTCTATACCTCCGTGAGACGATCGCGGGGATCCCTGCGGCGATCGAGGCCGCAGGACCCGCGGCCCGACTCACGGGGATGGCGACCACACGGCAGGCATTTAAAAGGGCCACGTACAGGTACGTGATTATGCCTGTCCGTGCCATTCTGCCGACGTATATATACAGTGGCTGGTTCTTAAGTGGTTAAGCAACAGACAGCATGAATTCATGAAAGACAGAAGTTGTCAGACAAACCCGATTTCTTTTTATGAAGAGGCAAGTAAAACCTTGGACAGAGGGGTGGCAGTGGACGTGGTATACTTAGATTTTGCAAAAGCTTTCAATACAGTTCCCCACACACAGCTCATGTGTAAGGTAAAGTCTACAGGCTTGGAAATATCAGTTTGTAAATGGATAGAAAACTGGCTAAAAGACAGAATTCAGAGAGTAGTGGTTAATGATTCTTATTCTGAATGGTCTAAGGTTATCAGTGGTGTACTCCAAGGTCCAGTGTTGGGACCCTTACTTTTTTTTTTAAACTTTATATTCTTTATTGTTTTTCCATTTTATAAAATCACATACATCTGTTTTATCCTTATTTCACATAAAGTGCTTTAATACAATGTTCTACAATTAACCACTTACCCCCCCTTCCCCAACTAATCTCTTTGCACACTCCAAAAACAGAAGAACCAAAAATGCATTCTACCACTCTCTTGTATTATTGCTATTTTAACGGTTTAACTAGAACTATTTTATTTTCACTTCATTTAATTTTGGCTTTCCTTCCGCTTCCCCTCCCCTTTCCCTTCCTTCCCTTAGATCTTCCAATATGTTTAACTTCTTTATCTAGAGCCCATAGCTTCTCTTTTTACCTATTCTCTATTCGCCCTTCCTATCTCAACAGTCCAGTTTCCACCTTTTAGGTCCGTTCTTTTACTCTTCTTACTGCCGCGCCAATTAGGGCAGTCACCCCATTTTCCTCAGCCAGGGATCCCATATTGTTTTAAATTTTTTGTAGTTACCCGGTCTAGTCAAGACTACTTTTTCCTTCCACATTGTCGCATTTATTACATTGACCCACTCTGCTGATGTCGGTGCTTTCTGAGCTTGCCAGTTTTGTGCTATTACCTTCCTGGCCTGAAACAGGCACCTCAACACTACTTCCGGAATGTATTTTGGTCCGTGTCCCTCCTCTATACCCAATAGACACACCCTGGCTTCTAGTTCCAGAGTTATCCCAAAAGTCATATTTATGATGTTCAATACCTTAGCCCAATATCTTTGTAACTTCGGGCATTTCCACATCATGTGTATGAGGTCCCCTGTATCTTGACATCTAGGGCACTTATCATCTACTCTCCTTCCAAACATATATAGTCTCTTTGGAGTGTAATAAACTCTGTGTACTAAGAACAGATGTGACAATCTCGGTGATGGGGAGAGTGACACAGCTGTCCCCTGTTCCAGTATTCGTTCCCATTGTGCAGTTGTTATAGGGCCTATATCCTCCTCCCATTTTGCTTTATTTTTACCCAACCTCTTCCCAGTTATAAAACCCCCCTTAACCTGCGAATATAATTGCGAAATAAGGCCTTTTGATGTTCCTGTCTTAATTAACCGTTGAAGGTGGGGATTTTTTTGCCAGCACACCGGGTGCGTTTTAAATTGGGCTTGGAGTGCGTGTCTTATCTGCAGATAAGTATAGAACAGCGAGTTTGGGATAGCATACTCTCTGCTTAATTCTGAAAATGCTTTCAATGTATTGCCTTCATATAACTGCATCAATCTAGTTACGCCTCACTTTTCCCATTCCTTTAACTTTCCCATGGCTTGAATTTCTGGTAGGTATTTATTTTCCCATAGAGGGGAATATTCTGTTAACCCTTTATACCCCATGGCTTGTTTACCTTCCCGCCATGTTCTTGTGACCACTTTCATTGTTGAGTTCTTAGCAGGAAAGGAATCAGCCTCCAAATTTTCTATTACGGTGTTATGTGGGGCCCCCATTAGCATCATTTTCCCACTGGCCCCTCCTCCTCCCTCTATTATACATCCCCTAAGATGCTGTAACTGGGCCGCTATAAAATAGCTGTAAGGGTGCGGGATAGCCAGCCCTCCCTCATTTATTGATAACTGTAATATCTGGAGACTGATTCTTGCCCTACCCTTTTTCCAAATTAGTTCCCTGAAAAGGGTCTCTATTTTTTTAAACCAGGCTTTCCCGATCCATACTGGAGCATTATGGAGCACATAGAGTAGTTGTGGCATCCAGATCATCTTAATAAGATTACTTCGTCCGGCTACTGATAGGGGAAAACGTTCCCAAATATCAGCCTTTTGCTTAAACTTAGCTAGGAGTGGTCTTAAATTATTATCAATGTATTGTTCTGGGTCTCGGGTCACCACTATCCCCAGATAATCCATTTTTTCCACTACTTTTAATAGAGGGATACCTTCACAGACGGCATTGTCTACTGGATCCACCGGCAGAAGTGCAGACTTCTCCCAGTTTATCACTAGGCCATAAAATCGGCCAAATGCTACCACCATCTGCATCGCCATTTTTAATGACGTTGAGGAATCCCCCCAAAAAAGCAAGATGTCGTCTGCGTAAAGTGCAATTTTCTCCTCCCCCGCTTTCCTCTGAAACCCCTGTATCGCCTTTTTGGTTCTAATCGCTATTGCTAATGGCTCTATTGCTAGCGCGAAGAGAAGGGGAGACAGGGGGCATCCCTGCCTTGTCCCCCTCTCTAACCTAAAACTCTTTGAATATTCATTATTCATTTTTATTTTTGCACTTGGGGAGTTGTAAAGCATTTATACCCATTTAATAAAGACGGACCCAAATCCAAATTTCTCTAACACATGCCAGAGGTAATCCCATTCTAGGCTATCAAAAGCCTTGGTGGCATCCAGGGATAGGATAGCTCTGCCGCTTCTGTTCTCAGTTGGCGTCTGTAAATTCAGATACAATCTTCTAATATTGGTGCTGGCAGCTCTATTAGGGATGAATCCGGATTGATCCGGATGTATTAAATTTCTGAATGTATTTGTTCATCCTGGCTGCCAGCACTTTAGCCAATATCTTAATATCTGAACACAGCAATGAAATTGGTCTGTAAGATGATGTGTCTAATTGATCTTTCCCCTCTTTTTGGAGTACTATTATGGTGGCCTCTGACATTGAGGCAGGCAACTTCCCCCCCTTCTACCGCCCAATTCAACACCCTTAGCAGTTCTGGGAGGAGCACCTCCCCATATAGTTTATAGGATTTCCACCGGTAAGCCGTCTGGCCCAGTGGACTTTTGATTAGACATTTCTGCTACTGCTAATTGGAGTTCCTCTAGGGTTATCGGGGACTCTATAACTCTTCTATCTTCCTCAGTTAAGACTGGTGTTTCTATCCCCCCCAGAAATTCCTCCATTTGTAACGTCTCGTCTTCCCTCTTTGACTTATATAAATCCTGATAAAAAGCCTCAAATGTCTCCAGAATTTCAGATGACAGAGGATATCTCTCCCCCCATCTTCCTTATTGCGGGAATACTAGAGGGGGCCGAGTTGGTTTTAGCCAATAGGGCCAGTGTGCGACCTAGACTCTCCCCTTCTGCAAAGGTGCTCTGTTTTTGAAATAGGCGCTTGTTCTCTACTTTCCTTACAACTGCCATTTTGTACTCCTGTTGTTTCTCAAGCCATTTCCTCTGTTTCATCAAGGTTGGGTCCTCCACATATTGTTCTTCTGCTTCTCTTACCTCTTTCCTAATCTTCTGTTCCCATTCTCTAGATTTTTTTTTAAAATCTTGGCTATTTGTTAGATCAATATTCCCCTAAGGAAGGCCTTTAGGGTGTCCCATATCACTCCCACCGGCGCTGTCCCTTCATTAAAGCCCACCATCTCACTCAATTTTGTATTTATCTCTGCCGGTTTTCCCATTAGTTCTAACCAGAAGGGGCTTTATTTTCCAGTTGCTTGGAGGGCACTTTTTCCCTGTGTTCATTGTCAGCACCAGTGGTGAGTGATCCGACACCCCTCTTGGGTAATAAACAATTTTGCTAACCCGCTGCATGCTCATCTCGTTTCCTAAAGCCATATCTATTCTAGATAATGTGGAATATGAGCTTGAGAAACAGGAGTACTGCCTCTCATCTGGATTTCCCGTTCTCCAGATATCACGCCATCCAACCTCTTCCAAAAACTGGGTTAAACGTCCCTCTCCCCTCCCATCCGTCCGTATCCCCGGTGGAAATCTGTCTACTGTCTTGTCCAATACTGCGTTAAAGTACCCTACTATTATTATGGGGCTTTCTTCCTTATTTAGCACAAATTCCGCAAATTTATACAAAATCTCCATATTAAAGGGTGGCGGAACGTAGATATTTGCCAGTATATATGGTTCGTTTTCTATCAAGCAATGCAAAAAGATAAAAGCAACCCAATTCATCTATCCTAGCCTCTCTGCAAACAAAAGACACCCCCCTTTTCACCAGTATACTCACCCCCCTAGAATAAGAAGAGTAGACTGAATGGTACTGGCACTGATATTTCCTATTGGATAATTTTGCCTTTGTTTCTTTTGTTAAATGGGTCTCTTGAATGAAAATTAACTCCACCCCATACCATTCAAGCATGGAGAATATTGTAGCCCTTTTTATCGGGTCACCCATCCCCCGGACATTCCAGGAGCCTATATTAAATGTTTTGGGCCACATACCAATGCAACAGCTTAATAACAACAAAAAAAACACATAAGAACCAGAGACCCATCTGGACCCCAAAAAGTAGGATTTTTAAAACAGCTTACCTGTAAAATCCTTTTCTTGGAGTACATCACGGGACACAGAGCAGCATAGTCATTACTATGTGGGTTATATAGAATTACCTTCAGGTGCTGGCACTGGCAACTTCCAAAACAGGAAGTACCCTCCCCTATATAAGCCCCTCCCATCCGGGAGTACCTCAGTTTTGTAGCAAAGCAATACGTGTCCCCAAAAGAGGGGTGGGAGCTCTGTGTCCCGTGATGTACTCCAAGAAAAGGATTTTACAGGTAAGCTGTTTTAAAAATCCTACTTTCTTGTTCATACATCACGGGACACAGAGCAGCATAGTCATTACTATGTGGGACGTCCCAAAGCAATGCCACATGAGGGGGGGGGATACACCATACATAAGCTGGGCGCCATCAGGCATGAGGATCTTTTGCGGCCTGCAACACACTGCGCCCAAAGGCGACATCCTCCTGACTTCTAACGTCCACCTGGTAGAACCTAGTAAACGTGTGTACTGAAGACCATGTTGCGGCCTTACAAATTTGCGCCAGGGAGGCCTGGTGATGCACTGCCCATGAAGTTCCAACTGCTCTCGTGGAGTGCGCCCTAACTTTGAACGGAGGCGGTCTACTTCTCAAGCCATAGGCTTGTATTATGACCTGTCGAATCCACTTGGCTAAAGTAGATTTTGATGCTGCCTGACCCTTTCTGGGGCCTTCCGGCAGAACAAACAAAGAATCCGTTCTACGAATCTGAGCAGTGGCTTTTAGATAAGCTTTAACTGCTCTTACTACATCCAAAGAATGCAATAACTTTTCCTCTACCGAGCTTGGTTTGGGGAAAAAAGAAGGAAGAACCACATCCTGGTTCAAGTGAAACCTCGATACCACCTTAGGAAGAAAGGCTGGGTGAGGACGTAATACTACTCTGTCCTTATGGATAACCAGATATGGCTCTTTACAGGACATGGCGGCTAATTCCGACACTCTTCTAGCCGAGCATATGGCTACTAAAAATATCAATTTCCTGGTGAGTAGAACCAAGGAAATGTGCCGCAAAGGTTCAAATGGCTGCTTCTGCAGAACCGACAGAACCAAATTTAGATCCCATGGGCATATGGGAGCCTTAATCGGTGGAATAATACGAGTCACACCTTGCATAAAGGATTTGACAAGTGAATGCATAGCCAGGGGCCTTTGAAATAGTATTGACAAGGCCGAAACCTGGCCCTTGATAGTACTTAAGGCAAACTTCCTGTCTACAGCCCACTGCAGGAAGTCCAGAATTCTGCCTATAACGTACTTACGTGGATGCCATTTTCTGGCCTCGCACCAAGTGATGTACGCCTTCCAAACTCTATAGTAGATCTGCCTGGATACAGGCTTCCTGGCATTGATTATAGTTGATACCACAGAGTTAGAGAGACCTCTCTTCTTTAGGATGTGGGATTCAATAGCCAGGCCATTAAACTTAGAGTTAGTAAGGAAGGGTGGTATATCGGTCCTTGCGAAAGCAGGTCCGGACGACGTGGAAGGGTTCAAGGACTCCCCACAGACATTTTGATGATCTCTGCGTACCAGGCCCTTCGGGGCCACGCTGGAGCCACCAGGATCACCGGCTTCTTCTCCAACCTGACTCTGCGAAGGAGTCGAGGCAACAATTGTAGCGGAGGGAATGCATATATCAGTCTGAACTGATCCCAAGGGAACACCAGAGCATCCGAGCCGCAAGCGAGGGGATCCCTTGTCCGGGAGACAAACCTGTCCACCTTTGCGTTGAATCTGGATGCTAGCAGATCTACATCCGGTGTTCCCCACCGCTGACATATTGCTCGGAAGACCTCGGGATGAAGGGACCATTCCCCTGGGCATAACTGTTGGCGACTCAGAAAGTCCGCCTTCCAATTCTCCACCCCTGGAATGAAGACAGCTGATATACATGGGACATGCTTTTCTGCCCATTCCAGGATGTGACTTACTTCCCTCTGGGCTGCACGACTCCTGGTGCCTCCCTGATGATTGATATATGCCACTGCTGTGGCATTGTCTGATTGAATTCTGACAGGGGACCCTTGGAGTCTGGATGTCCAGGCTACTAGGGCGTACCGGGCTGCTCGTATCTCTAAGAGATTGATGGGCAGGGTTTTTACTACATTTGACCATCTGCCCTGGAGAGACCATTGCTCCAGTACTGCCCCCCAGCCTATAAGGCTGGCATCTGTAGTGACCACCTTCCAAGATATCGGGCTGAAGGGTTTTCCCTTCTGGAGATTCTGGGGGATCAACCACCAGCAGAGACTCTTCCGAACGGAAGGGGACAAAGCCATCGGGAAGTCTAGAGCCTGAACTTTTCCGTTCCAGGCTGACAATATGGCCCTTTGTAAATTCCTTGAGTGGAATTGGGCGTATGGCACAGCTTCGAATGATGCTACCATCTTTCCTAGCAGCCTCATGCACAGGCGTATGGACGGCTGTCTTTTTGCACAAAGCAGACGGACCAAGGCCCTCAAAGAGGATACCTTGTCTAGAGGTAAGAAAATCTTCCTCTGGTCTGAATCCAGCCGTAGCCCTAGATATACCAGGTTTTTCACTGGCTGTAGGGCTGACTTGTCCAGGTTGATGACCCAACCGTGAGACTCTAGATACTTGATTGTATCGACAATTACCACTTCTAGCTTGGCAACTGAGTGGTCCATCAACAACAGGTCGTCTAGGTATGCCATTATCGTTACACCCCGTGTTCTTAGATCGGCCAACAGTGGGGCCAGAATTTTTGTGAACACTCGTGGTGCTGTGGCCAGACCGAATGGTAAGGCTCTGAACTGAAAATGGCGCCCTTCTACTGCAAAGCGTAGGAATTTTTGATGACCTGGAAAGATGGGAACATGCAAGTAAGCATCTTTGATGTCGATCGAGGCTAACCATTCCTCCCCTTGTAGGGCAGCGGTGACCGATCGGATCGACTCCATCCGGAAAGACCGGACGTTTAGAAATTTGTTTAGACTCTTTAGGTCCAATATGGGTCTTATGTCCCCGTTTGGCTTCGGGACTGTGAAAAGGTTTGAGTAGAAACCCAACCCCCACACTTCCATAGGAACCTCCATAATTACTCCTTGGAGCAATAGTTGTTCTAACGCCAATAGGAGAGACCCTCTTTTCAGAGGGTCTCTTGGCATGCCTGACCACATAAAATGGGACGGAGGAGACTCTTTTAACTCCAACTTGTATCCCAGAGTTACTGCGGAGAGCACCCATCTGTCTTTGATCGTCTCCCGCCAGGTCTCTGCGAACAACTGAAGTCTTCCCCCCACCCGTTTGAGTGGGGGCAGCCTTTCATAGGCTTGACTTGGAGGCTGGTTTAGTACCTCTTCGGATCCAGGGCTTTTTATTACCCTGTGGCTGTCCCTGATTTTTACCTCCTGAGTTTGACCGAGGAGGCCGTCGGAACTGCTTAGTAGCAGACGTCGCAGGGATAGGAGAGGTAGTCCTCTTAAAAGATGGACCCCTAGACCTCCTCTTACTCGGTAAGAGAGTACTTTTACCACTGGAAATCTTCTGGATATACTTATCCAGGTCTTCGCCAAAAAGGCGTTCCCCATGAAATGGGAAGCTAACTAAGAGCTTCTTACAGGGAGCTTCAGCAGACCAGTTTTTGAGCCACAGAAGCCTACGCATATGTACCAAAGACAGCGTGAGGCGGGAGGCCTGATGGATAGAATCCTTGATGGCGTCAACCGCAAAGCATAATGCTCTAGGCAGATCAGCCAGAGCCTGGGCCTGCTGGTCTGGCAAATCCCTCAGGACCATTTTCATTTGATCCTTTAAAGCTTGGCAGATCCCAATAGCTGCCACTGCTGGCTGTGTAACAGCCCCTGCTGTGGAAAAAGCAGATTTTAATAAAGATTCCAATTTTTTATCCACTGGATCTTTGAACATTTGAACATTATCTACTGGACATGTCAGTGATTTGTTCACAGAAGAGATGGCTGCATCCACCGTAGGAACATTCCATCTCTGGGTGAACTTTTCCTCCATGGGATAGATCACCGGAAACCTTTTAGGCGGAACAAATAGTTTATCAGGATGTTCCCAGTCCTGGTATATAAGTCCTTCCAATAATGGATGTATTGGAAAGGAGCAATTAACCTGGGGAGCTTTTAGCGACCCCAATGAGGAGACAGCAGTAGTTGATGGTTCAACAAGAGGCATTTTAAATGCAGATCAAACCATGTCAGTTAGGGTCTGGACCCACAATCTTTCAGTCTGTGATGCTGAAAATGGTTCATCTACTGTCGATTCCTCAAAAACAGAGCTAACCTCCTCCTGATCCCCTTCAGGTAGGTCGGTCCCTTCCTGGGACTGTTGCTCTGCCAACAGGCACTCTAATGGAGGTGATGGAGATCTGGCGCACTTTCTTTCCTGTAGAGAAGAAGCGATCAATGCAGCCAATCTCTGCTCCAATCCCTCCAGAGCTGAGGAAAAAACCTCCTCTGTTATATATGCAGGAGCAGGTGGACTGAGGACAGCCGCAGTACCTGGCACTCCCGGGGGATCCTTATGGGTATTAACCTCTGATTTCTCAGGGGAGGAGGGTGCAGATGACTGCTCCAGATCCTCAGAGCCCGATGGAGACCCCCTACACTTCCTGAGAGGTATATCTCGGAGTTTTTTTAGGCGGCATATTCCTTAGTTCAAAGCTGAGGTATTCCAGCCGCAATACACCCCTTACTGAAATAGTCTAATGCAATTTGCTGCTATGTACATCAGTGGGTGTCTACTAATGCGTCTTTCTGGGGATGCCTGTATCAACCGCCCGCTGTAAGCCCCTATACCATGCTACCAGCTCCTTTTCATGCTCTGTGTCCATAGCAAGCAGCGTGGACTGAGTCCTTTTATCTTGCTGGGACGCCCGCACATGCGCAGAAGCGCTGGGCGCACAGAGCGCGTCATCCGCCAGGCTCCGCCCCCTTTTTTGAAGCTAAACCTTATAAAAGGAAAGCATGTGTGCGCGCGCGTGCACGTGTGCGCTCTTGGCGCCATGTAGGGAGAGGAGCCAGGGTCCCTGTTTCACCAGGACTCGGGGATGGAAGGAAACTACTTGGCAGCATGACAGAGGAATGCAGCTTCCCTGATAGAGAGCTCACTCATCTGCCTGGACTTTCACCATGGAAGGAATAGTCCCAAGAAAAAAGACGTTCCACAGCGGCCTCTAGTGGACAAACACAGGTACCGCACCTTTGTCTTTTTTTTTTTATTTTAAAACCTCCTTTATGAAAAAACATTTCCAGGTTTACAGTTTTTTTAAAACTTCCCTTATGAAAAAACATTTCTAGGATTTCTTAGGCATATACAGCTATTAGCGGGAATACCCTTTAGGTAACAGGCAGAAAGACATATTAGGCTTGGGGGTCCCCTCAATAGAACCAAGTTCCTGAGGGGCCCCCACTTACCTTTTCCCCACCGCAGGACTTTGTTTGGTCCACAGAAGCCCAAACTTCACCTCTCACGGCAGGCATTGTACTAGACCTTCAGGGACCGGGTTCCCAAGGATTCCACTCCCCTGGACCTGTATAGCACCCTGCACAGATAGCCTCTTGGTTTTGGGTATGACCAGAGCTCTGGATCCCAGGGTCCAGCCCTCCTAAGAGAGGCATTACAGGCAAAACCCTGCTCTTCTCTGCAAGGCCCGGGTACCGACCGTTTAGCTATGAAGCTTTTTTGGTCGGATCCGGAATAGCTTGCTAAGGCCCAGAGAACCTGTACACAAGCCCAGATGAATACATGTTAACCTTGGCCAACACCTTAGACACTGGCAAAAAACTGAGGTACTCCCGGATGGGAGGGGCTTATATAGGGGAGGGTACTTCCTGTTTTGGAAGTTGCCAGTGCCAGCACCTGAAGGTAATTCTATATAACCCACATAGTAATGACTATGCTGCTCTGTGTCCCGTGATGTATGAACAAGAAAGTACAACCTTAGATAAAAGAAAGTTTTGTATCCCATCGTACAAAAAGAAGGAAATACTAAACAAACGTAGCCCGTGAAAAAAATCCCTAATGCACAAGATCAGTAAAAAAAATAAACAGGTCCAGAGAAAACAAATTACTATACTACCCCATTTTTGTCCTTGATCCGTTACTAAATAACTTTTTTTAAGTGTAACAAAAAAAATCCCGTCTTTTGATTTAAACTGTGATGTCGTGATTTTGTATACCAAGCAGGAGAGCCTTACTTGTGAAAGAAAAAAGAAAAAAGGAAAGAAAAAAGAAAAAAAGGAAAGAAAAAAGAAAAAAGGAAAGAAAAAAGGAAAGAAAAAAGAAAAAAGGAAAGAAAAAAGAAAAAAGGAAAGAAAAAAGAAAAAAGGAAAGAAAAAAGAAAAAAGGAAAGAAGAAAGAAGAAAGAGAAGAAAGAAGAAAGAGAAGAAAGAAGAAAGAGAAGAAAGAAGAAAGAGAAGAAAGAAGAAAGAGAAGAAAGAAGAAAGAGAAGAAAGAAGAAAGAGAAGAAAGAAGAAAGAGAAGAAAGAAGAAAGAGAAGAAAGAAGAAAAAGAAGAAAGAAGAAAGAGAAGAAAGAAGAAAAAGAAGAAAGAAGAAAAAGAAGAAAAAGAAGAAAGAAGAAAGAAGAAAGAAGAAAGAAGAAAGAAGAAAGAAGAAATCAGGAAGAAGAAATCAGGAAGAAGAAATCAGGAAGAAGAAATCAGGAAGAAGAAAGAGAAGAAAGAAGAAAGAGAAGAAAAAGAAGGAAGAAGAAAGAAGAAAGAAGAAAGAAGAAAGAGAAGGAAAAAGAAGAAAGAAGAAAGAAGAAAGAGAAGAAAGAAGAAAGAGAAGAAAGAAGAAAAAGAAGAAAGAAGAAAGAGAAGAAAGAAGAAAGAGAAGAAAGAAGAAAGAGAAGAAAGAAGAAAAAGAAGAAAGAAGAAAGAGAAGAAAGAAGAAAGAGAAGAAAGAAGAAAAAGAAGAAGAAAAAGAAGAAAGAAGAAAAAGAAGAAAGAAGGAAGAAGAAAGAAGAAAAAGAAGAAAGAAGAAAAAGAAGAAAGAAGAAAAAGAAGGAAGAAGGAAGAAGAAGGAAGAAGGAAGAAGAAGGAAGAAGAAAGAAGAAAGAAGAAGAAAGAAGAAAGAAGAAAGAAGAAAGAAGAAAGAAGAAGGAAGAAGAAAGAGAAGAAAGAAGAAAGAGAAGAAAGAAGAAAGAGAAGAAAGAAGGAAGGAAGAAGGAAGAAGGAAGAAGGAAGAAGGAAGAAGGAAGAAGAAGAAGAAGAAGAAGAAGAAATCATTGATAGTGCAAAGGCACAAAAAGAGGATTAGGAAAAAATAGCTTCTTTTAAATGTGTTTTTCATAAAGTTTGGATTTCCCCAAATTATCTTCGTCTCATACTTCCCTCTCTCCTGTGCTTGAAATGTGACATTTGTGAATTTGTGCAATTTTAGCCCCCCCTTCTGTCTCTTGAGCCACTCCCCAACCACCCTCCCTCCCCCCTCCCCCAGCCTTTCTAGGCATACCCTAGGGGCTGTACTTGTGACCACTACCTGCCATCCCTCCCTTTCATACCCCTCCAAATTCATATCCTCTTGTGACCTTCCCCATCCCCTCCTACTATTCAACCCCCTTTCCCCCGGAAAAATAAATAAAAAAAAGAGAAAGGAAATTTTTTTTTTTTCTGTGCCTCGGAGAACTTCCTATTTGGTGTATCCTATTCGTGTATTTAATGCTCCATTACAAGAAACAGTCCCCTAATTTATAAGGGGAGAAAAAAATAAAAAAAAGAAGAAAAAAAACAACATTAATTCATGAACATATTCTAATCATCCCAAAAATTGTGATCTTATCTAAACTTTCCCATAGGTATACTGTCTATAATTTAGTTTTGTTTTCTTCCAGCCACTGTGCTGCTTTTTCCGGTGTGTCAAAAAATTGAGGGCCCTCCAGAGTCATTATCCTTAGGCGTGCTAGGTGCATATGTGATTTTATTTTTTAAAAGGTTACGCTTGACTGGTGTGAACTCGGCTCTACGTTTGCTTAATTCCGGCGAGAAATCTGGGTATAATGAGATTTTTGACCCTTTATAGAAGATGTCCCCCTTCTCTCTTGCTTTTTGCAATACAGTTGTCTTGTCAGTGTAATTAAGGAATTTCACTAATAGAGGTCTAGGATATCCATCTTTTAGATGGGCTCTAAATGGAACTCTATGAGCTCTCTCTATCGCAAAAAGTGGTGAAAAGACATTCTCCCCAAACATGTCTCTGAGCCAGTTCTCTAGAAAGCTAATGGGGTGGGTGCCCTCGCTTCGTTCCGGGAGGCCCACCACCCGTATATTATTTCTACGTAGCCTATTTTCGATTTCATCGAGTTTTGATGCCTGCCACCCAATTTGTTCTTTCATTGTTTTAATCTCCTGTCTCAATGGGTACACCTCATCTTCCACTTGGCTCATTCTCTCCTCTATAGCTGATGTCCTTAACACTGTCCTCTGCAGTTCTTGGCCCATAGACGCTAGTTGCTCCTTTATCCCTCTTATCTGTTCAGATACACTGTCCAATGACCCTCTGCATGCATTCACAGCCCAAAGTACTTCTTTTAGCGTTGGCTCTTCCTCCCCAGGTAGAACGGCATCCGGGGCTATTACAGGGATTGCCGTTAGGATTGTTGCAGGTGCAGCCATAGCCCCCAGAGTCTCTCCCGCCGTGCCCTTTTTACTCCCTGTTTTCGGGCCTGTTGTACCGTGGCCTAAGCTTTTTCTGTCTGCCAATGTGCCTGTTTGATTTTTTCCCTGTGCTTGTTGATGTTGAGTCCCTTTGCCTGGTGAATTTGCCGAGGTATGAGTGAACCTCTCCAATTTAGCTGCTGTAGCTGCCGCTGCTATTTGCATTGCTTTCTCTTTTGCCGAGCACGTTGTTTGAGACCCCCCGCTCTCCAGATTAGACAGCTCTTTTTTTGATGACATCCTATACTCTGTGCCCTGGCCAACTACAGATGACCACTGAATGTAGCTGACAGAGAGATGGAGGCCTGAGCTAAAAATAAAATAGGAGTAGAGTAAGTTTTAACTTACTATCAAATCACGGTTCAATTCAGTTTAATTCAATACAATACTGTACAGTCCTTGCTGTCTATCACTCTAAGACCAGCTATTAGCAGGAGGACCGGCTCTGGAACGGCATCACTAGCACAGTTCATAATTCATATTGCACAGTTCATAATACACAGTTCATAGTGCATGGTTCGTCATGTGCAACCTACTGCCCTGCTACTCAAACCGTCCGGGCACAAAAAACACACCAACTGTCCAGGTACATAAATATGTAATGTAGCCTCCGCTGCACCCCCCGGCAGTCTTAACAGTTTTGCTTTTACTAGTGTGGCTGCTGCCGCTGCTGCACTTCTTAGTCACAGACTCTCTTTACAGGTCTATACAGGCTGCACGTACCGGTGAAAAGTGAGTCTCAGGGCCCCCTCCGCTTCCGCCGCGCGAGTAGCCTCTGTGCCTGGCGTCCTTTCCTCCTCAGTTCGTATCTCCCGGCTCGCAGTTCCCAATCTCGCGAGATCACGTAAGGTACCGCGAGATTACGGAGGGTAATGCTGCTATTGGTGCACAGAGCTACGCCGGACTCCCATTCAGATTGCCCGTGATGGTGAAGGTATGGGAGTTACTGTAGTTGTATCCAGCGGCAATACATCACACACCAGCCTCCTTCACATTGCCATTGTCCGGGCGGGGGGACAAAACAGGGGGATAGAACAGGTAGAGGTCACGCGGACATCCTCACTCCTTACTCCTCACACACATCCGTCCCCTCCATCAGCATCCGGTCACGCCCCCGGGACCCTTACTTTTTAATACTTTTATAAATGATATTGGGTCCGAGATCAAAAGTAAAATTTCTGTCTTTGCAGATGACACCAATCTATGCAGTGGAATAACGTCCTTACAGGATGTCTCCAATTTACAAGCCAACCTCAATGCACCGTCTAATTGGGCGACTATGTGGCAGATGAGGTTTAAATGTTGCTAAATGTAAAGTTATACACTTGGGGGCTAAGAATATGCATGCATCATACATACTAGGGGGAGTACAACTAGGGGGATCCATAGTGGAGAAGGATCTGGGGGTTTTGGTAGATCATAAGCTCAATAATGGCATGCAATGCCAAGCTGCGGTTTACAAAGCGAGGAACATCCTTTCTTGTATTAAGAGAGGTATAGACTCGAGAGAGATATAATTTTGCCCCTGTACAAATCATTAGTAAGACCTCATCTGGAATATGCAGTTCCGTTTTGGGCCCCAGTTCTCAAAAAGGATATTGAGGAACTGGAGAAAGTGCAGCGAAGGGCAACCAAACTGATAAGAGGCATGGAGAAGCTCAGCTATGAGGAAAGATTAGAGGAACTGAATTTATTCACTCTTGAGAAGAAGAGATTAAGGGGGGATATGATCAACATGTACAAATATATAAGGGGTCCATATAGTGAACTTGGTGTTGAGTTATTCACTTTACGGTCAACACAAAAGGACAGGGGGGGCACTCTTTACGTCTAAAGGAAAAGAGATTTCACCTCCAAATACGGAAAGGTTTCTTCACAGTAAGAACTGTGAAAATGTGGAATAGACTCCCTGCAGAGGTGGTTCTGCCAGCTCAGTCGATTGCTTTAAGAAAGGTCTGGATTATTTCCTAAATGCACAGAATATAACTGGGTACCGACATTTATAGGTAAAGTTGATCCGGGGAATATCCGATTGCCTCTCGGGGGATCAGGAAGGAATTTTTTCCCCAGTTGTAGCAAATTGGATCATGCTCTGCTGGGTTTTTCGCCTTCCTCTGGATCTACTGTGGGTATAGAATTGGGTATATGGGATTGTATGATATTATTTTATGGTTGAACTGGATGGACTTGTCCTTTTTCAACCTATTTAACTATGCTCCAGGGAGCCAGGGCAGATGGCCTCTATCTCCAGGAACAAGCTGATGTAGTGAAGCTCCTACTCCCAGCTGAAGCACTGGCAAGAGAACAGAACGCTACTGGCCTCTGCCTAGCACCTTTATTATCTCCATGGTTTCAGGGAGCCGGGGTAGTCAGCCCTTCTCCCCAGCAGCATATCGAGCCCCAGACAGACATTCCATGACTTTTGTCCCACACCTACCAATGACAAATATTCCCTGCGGCCCAGAATAGCGATCATGTTGGTCGACTATGTGGGCTCACTCACGCATGTCTAGAACATGTGGAGATCTGGGACCACATTAGTCTATTTTGAATAGGGAGAGAAGTGCGACAGACCTAACCAGGATCATTAGATCGTTGTCTGTTGAGCAGGAACGGCCTTGCTGAACCGGCTAATTTTTGAGCCATCTATGACCATCTTTACACTTCCAGGTGAAGTACTGTTCCCACTGTAGGTCACTCACTCAGCAGCTTGTCCAAAGAAAACATCTTGCATTTATTTCACAGAATGCAAGGCATTACACACAGAAGGACTGAACATGTTCCATAAAGATACCTTGTCATAGGACTTGGTTACAAATGTCTTCTTTCATAATAAAAATGTACTGTATTTATTGGCGTATAACACTCACTTTTTTACCCTGAAAATAGAGGATAAACCGTGCCTGCGTGTTATACGCAGGGGACTGTGGAAAGTTTTTTTCATGAAACTTCCCTCTTAAAGTTAGGGTGCGTGTTATATGCCGATAAATATGGTATATGTCCAAAACATGGATGGAAAAAATAAAATTCTACTAACCAAGTTTTCAATAAAAAAGTTGTTAAAAGTTATGCTTTTCTTCTCAAACTTACCCACTTACCCCAGTCTTGATGTCTCACTTATAAAGTGAGGGTATGTATTGTATTCTTCTGGCCTGTATTAAAATTATATTACAATTTAGGCCCCTTTCACACGGACGGACCGTTCAGGTCTGCCTAAAAAAACGGACAGTCGGACCTGAACGGACGCTCCGTGCACCTCTTTGGAGCTACGGATGTCAGCGGTGACATGCCCGCTGACATCCAACCCGCCAAAAGTGTGACGGAGAAAAACCCTACTTTTTCCATCCGTCTGGCGGCTCGGATGACAACAGGCTCTACGGTCCATCGTCATCCGTTCCCCCACAGGGGAGAGCGGCGCTCTGACAGGTCAGTCCCTGCACAGTGTGCAGAGACAGACCTGTCATCTGCCTGCTCAGCGTGCAGAGACAGACCTGTCATCTGCCTGCTCAGCGAGGAGCAATCCCCCGCTGAGCAAAGCGGAATCCGCACACGGACACGTCCGCGTGGAAGGGTCCTTAGCATATATTTGATTGTTGCAATTTTTCATGTATTGAATTTTTCTCAACAAATGTGCCAAATTAACCTAGGTTGACTGATTGTTTGTTTTTTTGCTTGTAGAAAAGGCCAAATGAATAAAAAAACAAAAAAAAACAAACAAACACAGTCTTGCTGTTGTAATTCTTTATTTTAATAATACAAAGCACAATGTTCCCCTTAAAACGGCACACGGCCATTACATAAATTTATACAAATGCCACACTGCAAATGTACATCTTTTACAAGGGGGGGAAAAAAAAACAAAAAAAAAAAAAACAAAAAAAAAAAAAAACATTGGTTTCAAAATTTTAAGAAATGCAGGGAATATCTAAAAAGGTTTCCCTTGTCTTCTAAATCACTGCTTAACCACTTAAGCCCCGGACCATTATGCAGCTTAAGGACCAGAGGTGTTTTCAGAATTTGGCACTGTGCTGCTTTAACTGGAAATTGTGCGGACATGCAATGTTGTACCCAAACGAAATTTGCGTCCTTTTCTTCCCACAAATAGAGCTTTATTTTAATGGTATTTGATTGCCTTTGCGATTTTTTTTTTTTTGCGATATAAAACGGAAAAAGACTGAAATTTAAAAAAAAAAAAAAAAATGTTATTTTCTACTTTTTGTTATAAGAGAAATCGAATAAACTCAATTTTAGTCATACATTTAGGCCAAAATGTATTCAGCCACATGTCTTTAGTAAAAAAAGAAAAAAAAAAAAAAAGTCAATGAGCGTATATTTATTGGTTTGCGCAAAAAGTTATAGCGTCTACAAACTAGGGTACATTTTCTGAAATTTACACAGCTTTTAATTTATGACTGCCTATCTCATTTCTTGAGGTGCTAAAATGGCAGGGCAGTACAAAACCCCCCCAAATTACCCAATATTTGAAAGAAGACACCCCAAGGAAATTGCTGAGAGGCATGTTGAGCCCATTGAATATTATTATTTTTTGTCTCAAGTGATTGAATAATGACTAAAAAAAACAAAAACAAAAAAAAAATTACAAAAAGTTGTCACTAAATGATATATTGCTCACACATGCCATGGTTATATGTGGAATTGCACCCCAAAATACATTTTGCTGCTTCTCCTGAGTACGGGGATACCACATGTGTGGGACTTTTTAGGAGCCTAGCCGCGTACGGGACCCCGAAAACCAAGCCCCGCCTTAAGAAAGTAAAATGCCAAAATAGCACAAAACCCCCCAAATGACCCCATTTTGGAAATTAGACACCCCAAGCTATTTGCTGAGAGGCATGGTGAGTATTTTACAGCTCTCATTTGTTTTTGAAAATTAAGAAAGAAAATATATATATTTTTTTACATTTCAAAACTGTGTGACAAAAAGCGAGATCTGCAAAATACTCACCATACCTCTCAGAAAATAGCTTGGGGTGTCTACTTTCCAAAATGGGGTCATTTGGGGGGGTTTGTGCCATCTGGGCATTCCATGGCCTCCGAAACTGATAGGCAGTGAGGAGTGAAATCAAAAATTTACACCCTTAGAAAGCCTGAAGGCGGTGCTTGGTTTTTGGGGTCCCGTACGCGGCTAGGCTCCCAAAAAGTCTCACATGTGGTATCCCCGTACTCAGGAGAAGCAACATAATGTATTTTGGGGTGTAATTCCACATATGTCCATGGCATGTTTGAGCAATATATCATTTAGTGACAACTTTGTGCAAAAAAAAAAAAAAAAAAATTGTCTTTTTTCCGCAACTTGTGTCAACATATAAAATATTCCATGGACTCGACATGCCTCTCAGTATATAGCTTGGGGTGTCTACTTTCCAAAATGGGGTCATTTGGGGGGGTTTTGAACTGTTCTGGCATTTTATACACAACATTAGGAAGCTTACATCCACTCTAACCACTTGAAGACAAAGCCCTTTCTGACACTTTATTTACATGAAAACATTTTTTTTTTTTTTGCAAGAAAATTATGTTGAACCCCCAAACATTATATTTTTTTAAAGCAAAGGCCCTACAGATTAAAATGGTGGGTGTTAATTTTTTTTTCCCACACAGTATTTGCACAGCGATTTTTCAAACGCATCTTTTGGGGAAAAAAAACACACTTTTTTTTATTTTAATGCACTTAAAAACACTATATTGCCCAAATGTTTGATGAAATAAAAAAGATGATCTTAGGCCGAGTACATAGATACCAAACACGACATGCTTTAAAATTTCGCACAAACGCGCAGTGGCGACAAACTACATACATTTTTAAAAGCCTTTACAGGTTACCACGTTAGATTTACAGAGGAGGTCTACTGCTAAAATGACTGCCCTCGATCTGACCTTCGCGGTGATACCTCACATGCATGATGCAATTGCTGTTTACATATGACGCCAGACCGACGCTTGCGTTCGCCATTGCGCAAGAGCAGGGCGGGACAGGGGTGCTTTTTAATTTTTTTTTATTATTATTAATTTCGCTTTTTTTTTTTTTTTTTTTTAAACTGTTCCTTCCATATTTTTTTTTTTTTATAATTTTTATTGTTATCTCAGGGAATGTAAATATCCCCTATGATAGCAATAGGTAGTGACAGGTACTTTTTTTAAAAAAAAACTGGGGTCTATTGGACCCTAGATCTTTCCTCTGCCCTCAAAGCATCTGACCACACCAAGATCGGTGTGATAAAATGCTTTCCCAATGGCGCTTTTTATATCCCACTGCTTGTAAAAGCAGTTCAGAGGCCAATTAGCCGCTAGGATTGCTTTTACATGAAAGTCGGCCGCTGGCTGAAAAGAATGATACCAAGATGATACCTAAACCCGCAGGCATCAATCTGGTATAACCATTCAAAGTCCAGCAACATACCAGTACGTTGCTGGTCCTTGTTGGACATGTATTGTAATCTTTTTTTTCATGCAGCCTGTTGGCTGAACGAAAAAAAAAGATTGATTGGTGGGTATGCCCACCATTAGAATACCTCCCTTCATCCACCCACTTCTAATGATGGGCATACATGCACCATTTATATATGCCGAAGCATGGGGGCATCCTCCCGCAAAAGTTATGCCGCACACACGGTCGGACTTTTCCACGGGCATGCCTCCGTCGGAATTTTGACCGTATGTATGCGGCATTAGGAGCAAAAATCGCTCCTCCGCTCCTGCTGCCCCCATGCTTCGGCATACATGCTCTTTTTGTGGTGGTGAAATCACCTCCTACAGCACTGGAGTCGCAGGGATCAGGCCTGTCTCTGCGAACGCTGCAGTTATGTGTGTTGTGTTTTGTAAGTGACAGTGATCGATCAATACTGCACTTGTGTGGCCTGGGCTGGACGGAGGGGCAAAACGCAGGTGCTAGCAGGTATCTGGGCTGATCCCGCTAACACTGCGTTTTTGGGAACCCTAAACTGCTGGGGACGCTAGTATAGATCTGATCAGATCAGATATTGATCTGTTCAGATAATATACCACTAAGGGAGGTGTATGCTTCACACGTGGGTGTTAGCATTACTGGCACTAACCTGACGCTGCCTGGGGCGACGCAGACCCTCTGACGCTAAAATCTAATTGATATCACCCGCCGGGCGATCAGGGGGTTAAACCTTTATTGGGTTATATACGGCGGGTGCCCTGACACTATAAAAAGCAAACTAACTAACCAGCTTCACCCGTAACACTTATATGGTGATCACTGGTGAAAGGGTTAACTAGGGGCAATCAGGGGGTTAAACCTTTATTAGGCAATATATGGGGGTACCTGACGCTATATAAAAACCTTACGGGGAACCTAAATAACAAAATAACTCACTGGCTAACCAGTGTCACCAGTAACACTTATACGGTGATCACTGGTGAAAGGGTTAACTAGGGGCAATTGGGGGGTTAAAACCTTTATTAGATAATATATGGGGGTACCTGACGCTATAAAAACCTGCGGCAAACCTAAAAAAAATAACTGGCTACCTATCAGCACCAGCATAACTAATACAGCGATCAGAAAAAAACGATCGCTTAGTGACACTGGCAAAAGGGGGTGAAAGGGTTACCTGGGGGGCGATCAAGGGGTTAAACCTTTATTAGGTAATATATATGGGGGTACCTGACGCTATTAAAACCTGCGGTGAACTTAAAAAAAATAACTGGCTACCTATCGGCATCACCGACACTAATACAGTGATCAGAAAAATGATCGCTTAGTGACAGTGGTGCTAGGGGGTGAAAGGGTTACCTGGGGGGCGATCAAGGGGTTAAACCTTTATTAGGGGGGGTTAGGGGGCTACACTGGACCTAAAACACTCTGCCCTGACACTTTTACAGTCACAAATGTCACTGATTGCAGTGATCAGTAAATAAATTGTCACTGCAATCAGTGACACTGTGACTGGGGGCTGCGGGGTGATCTGGGGGTGTCTGGGGGGGCCATCGTGTGCCTATGTGTCCTGGTGTCAGTGTGCTGTTTAGTGCACTAACCTGATGTCTTCTCTCAACGGCACTCGTTATATGTGAGCGCCGCAGGAGAGATGACATCACTTCCTCCTGCCTGTGTAAACATTACACAGGCAGAGGAAGCTTTTCATTCGCCGGGAGCGATCGCGAGGGGGTGGCCGGAAACGAATGGCCGTCCCCTCATCACGGATCGCTCCCGGAACGATGCCGACCGCTCACTGTATAGAAGGGGGGTCTGATGGGACCCCCCCCAACTATACGAAGGCAGGCACGTACAGGTACGCGATTGTGCCTGTCCGTGCCATTCTACCGACGTATATATACAGTCATTAAAGGGGTTAAAAAAAATAAATGGAAAAGTAATATATTCATGTTACCAATGTAGAAACCTAATTTGTGAAATCAATTAGTGACTACACAATAAACACGTCATATGCTCATTTGTAGTTCTAAATTCAGCAATGAAAACAGTAATGAAGCCAAACAGCTACTTTCTGGAAATATCTAACACTTCACAACAAGACTGCAACATATGACCTAAAATTTCTATCAACACCATGAAATGCCAAACCGAACCTATACCCAGACTATGCACATTAAAACCTTGGATTGCGAGCATAATTTGTTCCGTAAACATGCTTGTAATCCAAAAGCACTCTTATATCAAAGTGAATTTCCCCATAAGAAATAATGGAGACGATTTGTTCCACAACCATTTATTCATAAGTCCTTCAGTTCATAGTCCATATAAAAAGATAATAATGTAAGGTTGTGTAACTACAAAATGTCCATTCACAAATGGAAGCCTCCACAAGGGGATTAGAAGCAAAATTCAGCAGTTACAGAGTATAAAAAAAAGAGAAAAAAGGCACCTCTAAGTGTAGCAATACGGTTACATTTAATGATTTACAACATTTAGCAACTCACATGGTTGAGGATTAAAACAGGCACATCAAAGTATATAGGCATTCAGGGTAAAGCTGTCCACAGACCATCCTCCTCACCGCCGGCTCTCACCGCTGTCAGTCTGCAATCATGACCGGGCAGACTACCCTGCAGTAGAACGATCTGAAAACGAGGCTTGAAGCGCTCGTGGACGGGATGACATCAATGGCGGTGTGCATGATGGTCTTTGTAAACAGCTTTACCCAGGAAGCCTGCATACTTAGATGTGCCCGTTTTAATCAACCATGTGAGTTGGTAAATGTTGTACCTTCATTAAATGTAATCATATTACTACACTTAGAGGCGCCTCCCTTCTTTTATACTCAGTTGTGACATGACGCTACTTGTATATCAAGACATCGCTTATATATCAATTATTTTTTTTCATTTTGCTCGTCTTGTAAAAAGGCTCTCAAACCAAGGTTTTACTGTATTTGCATTCTAAACAAGCAACAAAAGCACTCTGAAACAAGCACCCCTATAGCAGGGATGTGGAGTCAAGGGAGGCAGAGCCATGATTTAAAAAACAAACAACAAAAAAAACAAACACACACACACTTGTGCTTCAAGGGTCATAGCTCGGCGACCTGGGGTATGTAGCTGAAGTCCTACCCCACCACTGGTCAAAATTTGGGGCTCCTGCCACCTATAGTTTGAGATACAGGGCTTCTTGCACAGCCTGTCAGAAGCTACATACAGAGCAGCCAGTTTAAATACAAGCTGGCACACTCTGTTTGCAGCAGACTGAGAGGGTGAGCTCACAGTGCCTCTCACTTCTTGTCAGAAGCACTGAGCTTAATGGACAGCCTTGGACCAAATGGTAAAATACAATTGGAACAAGCTGTCCAATTATAAATGCTGCAGTTGATGTCCTCTCACCGTCATTAGAAGGGGGCATTGTGTCTAAAAGACAAATGCTCCCTTCCAGCCCAGCCCTGTTAACTAGAAGGAAAAAGCATTGGTCTTTTGGGTATAAGACTTACCCACAATCCCATGTTTTTCTCACAGCTGAGGGAGAATGAGTATCTGCTGCCTGCTGAAAAAGATAGTTTTAAAATCAAGCTAAATCGTATTATGCTATATGTTATAACATAATTTATTATCTATTTACTGGTTTGAAGTTATAACTTCAAACTTCAGTAATTTGTCCGTTAAGCCACCAGCTTGAGTGCAGTTTTTGAAAATATAGTAAAATTATCTTAAAAACAATAAAATTTGTATATTACTTACGGTAAACAACCACTTGCCACCCAGGCCAATTCTGACTCTTCTCACCTACATGTAAAAATATTTTTTTTGCTAGAAAATTACTCAGAACCCTCAAACATATTTTTTTAGCAGACACCCTAGGGCAGGAGTAGGCAACCTGGGGCCCTCCAGCTGTTACATTACTACAAGTCCCATCATGCCTCTGGGAGTAATTGTAACCACTAGCCTTGCAATGCCTCATGGGAAATGTAGTTCCACAACAGCTGGAGGGCCCCAGGTTGCCTACCCCTGCCTTAGGGAATAAAATGGTGGTCGTTGCAAACTTTTTATGTTATTTGTGCAGCAATTTTTCAAACGCATTTTTTTGGGGAAAAAACGTTTCAAGACGATAAAAAAAAAACAAAAAAAAAAAAAAAAAACACCCCACTAAAGTTAGCCCAATTTTTTTTGTATAATGTAAAGATGTTACGCCAAGTAAATAGATACCCAACATGTTCCACACTCGTGGAACAGCGCCAAAACGTTGGTACTTAATCTCCATGGACGACACTTAAATTTTTTTTACAGGTTTACATGTTTAGAGTTACAGAGGAGGTCTATTGCTAGAGTATGTAACCTGTATGCATTTGGCTCTGATAATAGCCAGTCACTGAGCTCACCGCATGTCCCTGCGCTGTAGCTATAGACATTGTGGAGAAATCCATCTTTAAAACTAAACTCCAGGAACTTGGTTAACTTTAAAAAATGTGCTGGCTTACAACAGATTAAGTCCAACAAGGTTTTTTGAATTTTTTTTTCCAAGGTGTTATTTACAAGTTACCGTTTTACAAAGCGCTGTAAGTAAAGCAATGGCCATACTCCAGCTGCTCGGACATTAATGATGCCGCTTTCTCACACCTGATAATACAAAGCACTCCATGACCGGGCAAGAATGGAGCAGGGGTAAGAGGAGTGGCTGCCCACCAAACGTGACATTGGGGGAAAAAAAATTGCCACGATGCAAAGCATCATGGTAGCTGCATGTTTATAACCCTATAGAGCTTAGGAAGGTGGCCTCAACCACCTTTTTTTCACTGCCTCCCAACTGCAAGTTTAAACTAGACCTTATTTTGTATTGCAACAGAATCTTGGAAGCCTGTCCACTTTTGTAATAACACACCATTTTTTCCCGATGCTGTAAAAAGCCAAGTGAAACCAAACTTTCGTTTTTTTTTGTTGTTGTGAACTTTGAAAACAAAAACTAGTGTAGAACAGCTAAACGAGGTCATGGATGGAATATTTTTAACTGCTTGAATATATAAAATACTTTATGGTCTATAGTCTGGGCACAGGTTCACTTAAATGGTTGGTTTGGCTTGATCCATTTAGTTGTTTTTGCACTTGAAATCCCCTGAATATTGCGGTGTATGGAAAGCATTATGCCAATACCACGTAAAATGGAAAGTGAGGTTGTGGTTACGTCCGCTATAAAAAAAAAAAAATCCTTCGCTATGGCAATGTAAGACAAACCCATAGGTAACCCAAAGCCTACAGAGGTTAGAAGCTCAGTGTGACAGACTCACCCGGGACAGAGGCTTTTGGGAGGGGACTAAATGCTAGCCTCTTGCCTTGCGATCATGAGCCCTGGCATTTGGGGGGGGAACGGTGCTCTTTGTGAGCTGTATGCCTGGGGACCCTGTATATGCCATATTAGAGTGACTGATTCATACTGTTGGGACATATACTGTAAGGAGATGCTAATGTCATCACCTCCAGCCACCTGTCTGTTGTCTTCTATAATGTAAATGAGTCTAGTGTGACTTCTCTGTTGTCTGTGCTAATTGACCCTGCAATTGTATGAAGGAGTTCTGTGTTGATATGTATGATAAATGCAAGTTAGACTTACCGGTAACTTGTTTTCCAATAGGCTTTCAGGACAGCACGCGAGAGATCATGGCTCCTCCTCCTACAGGAAACACCTCATCAATTAAGTCTTTAATTGGAGGTCTCCACGTTGCTTTCTCAGTTGTTTGTAGAGAACCTCCAGCCCTGGCTGCAACACATAAGCGACAGTTATTTCATAGTATTACAGCAACAGCATAACAAAAGGGCGGGATCCTGCTGTCCTGAAAGACTATTGGAAATCAAGTTACCGGTAAGTCTAACTTGCATTTTTCCAAAACGTCTTTCAGGACAGCACCCAAGAGGATAAATCGAGACTTACCCCATTTAGGGTTGGACAACAGCCTGTAAGACTTTCCTTCCGAAAGCCTGGTCCCCAGCCGTCATGAGGTCTAACCTATGACAGGCAAAGGTCGTCAGACTTGTCCAAGTAGCCACCTTGCAAAATTTGTTCGGGGGTGGCACCAGCTTTTTCTGCCCAACTCACCGCTGAAGCTCTAATAGAATGAGTTCGGATACTTACTGGACTCTTCTGGCCTGTAAAGGAATAGGCTTCCGAGATAGCCATTTTCAACCATCTGGTAATGGTTCCTCTGGAAGCTTGTCTTCCTTTTTTAATTTCCAGAAAATAAAATGAATAATGTGTCTGAACGCCTAAAGTCTTTAGTAGCTTCCAGGTAACTTAGGACTGCTCTTAACATCCAGGGTATGGAATTCTGCCTTCTTACCCGACGGATTAGAACAAAATGTAGGAAGTATCATCTCCTGGGTTCTATTTTGAACTGAAGCAACCTTCGGTAAAAAATTAGGATCTGTCTTCAGAACAATTCTGTCTGAAAAAATAGAAAACAATGGCTCCCTGATTGATAAAGCTTGCAGCTCACTAATTCTTCGAGCTGTTGTAATAGCCACTAGAAAAATTGCTTTCAAAGTAATTAATTTCAGGGAGGTTAAATTAAGAGGTTTGAAAGGTTCCCTGGTCAGGGCCTGTAGAACATCTGATAAGTCCCATGACAGACAGCTTTTGATCACTACCGGTCTAGCCCGAGTAAGGGCTTTAATGAATCCGATTACTAGGGGGTCTGATGAAATGGATTTCTCAAAATATCCCCAGTGCGGCAACCTGAACTTTGAGGGTACTGACAGCTAGGCCCTTGTCCACTCCTTCTTGCAGGAATTTCAGGATAGAAGAAATCTGCTTTAATGGTCTGCCAGATGTTGCGCACCAGGAGTTAAAGACTTTCCAGACTTTGTAATATATTTCTCTGGTAACATTCTTTCGGCTATATAGGAGGGTAGCCACCAACCTATCCGAGAAGCCTTTTCTCCTCAAGAGTTGCTCCTCAGAAGCCAAGCTGTGAGTTTTAGCTTTTTTACTTCTTGGTGAAGCAGGGGACCTTGTAACAGTAGGTCTGGTCTCAACGGAAGGTGCCAGTATGGTTTGATCTGCATCTGTAGAAGAGACGAAAACCAAGGCCTTTTGGGCCAGAAGGGAGTGATTAGGATTACTGTCGTATCCTCTTTACGGATTTTTGTTATGACCTGCGGGATAAGCTGAAATGGAGGGAAGGCGTAGCAGAGGTGAAATTTCCAACTGTGCGCCAGAGCATCTACTCCCAGTGATGATTCGTTCCTGTTCAGGGAGAAGAATCAGGAAATGTGTATTTTCTTGAGTCAAAAAGAGATCCACTCTTGGCTGTCCCCATTTCTTGACTATCAGATTGAAGACATCTAGATTCAATTGCCACTCCGCTTCGTACACCTGGTTCCTGCTGAAGAAGTCCGCCATCCTGTTTAGGGTCCCTTTTGGGTGGACCGCGGACGAGGATCGAGTATGGAGCTCTGCCCAGCTTAGAATGCAGTCTGCTAGGCCTTGAAGTACTCTGCTTCTGGTGCCCCCGTCTGTTTGTTAGCCACCACCGTGACATTGTCCGACAGCATTTGTGTATGTTGTCCTTGGATTTCTTCTGCAAAGGTCAATAAGGCCATTCCCATCGCCTTTAGTTCCCTCCAGTTTGAGGATCTCAGTGCTTCTCTTGTGGACCACGATCCCCGAGCCCATCGACCGCTCATGTGAGCCCCCCCAACCCCAGGAGCTGGCATCGGTTGTTGGCCTTTCCAACCCAGGTAAGGCTCATAACAGGCCTGCTGAGAATCTTGTCTGGTTCTACCACCACCAGAGACTCCTTTTTACTTTGGTGGGAATCTTCTCTAGAGAATCCAGTGAATTTTGCTGGCGATCCCAGATTTTTAAACAGAAACTTTTGCAGCGGTCTGAAATGGAGCTTTGCCCACTGGACTCCCGGTATGGAAGGGGTCAGGGTTCCTAACGGGAAGGGCGCTGCTGATGCCACTGCGTTATTTTGATCTTATATGCTTTTATAGGTCTTCTCAAATGTGAGTGACCATTTTATATTTTACCATTAAATGTTCGCATTTTAAACAGAATCACACTATGTGGCCCAATTTTTCTCCTTTTACCATATGATACATTGGGAGGATTTGTATATGAAGTACCGTGGCTTAATCTATGGTGGATACTCATTGATGTCAAAGTTGTGAAACATCCCTGCCTGGTTTATATTGGAAGCTGTGCTTGCTGTACTTCTCCCTGGGTGTCTTACACCAAAAAGCTTGTTTGACCCATCAGGCGTATGCCTTGCTGGGTCCAACTCATCTGGTAAGCCCTTGATAATCACGGTGGTGGATTACCTGCAGACAACTATATATATTTTATCACTTATATCACTTTGGAACACTTGGACTTATTTTTTTGTTCACCAGTTTATTTGGTTCAATATCACTGATGGTGTTAGTTTTTGTAATGATTTTAGTACAGAGATCATTTTCTCACCTATAATCATTTGAACACTACAAGCAATATTGTTATTTGGACTGTACAATCATTTGTTCATTTGCCCAATTGGCTTTCGCCTTTTTGGTGTCCAATTCACAGGTTTTTAATTTTGCTCATTTACTTCAATTATACTAATCTGTAATTTTGTGTATTTATTCAGCACATTGGTTGTATATATCCATTCAACATGGAGGTCACTTTATACGTTTTGGTCACACATACCACTACTTTAAATGCCACGCTTTACCACTTTCACAGGGTTCCTAGCGCTGACATTACCCTCCTGATGGACAGAAGCTGACTGGATTGTAACAGTGACACCACTTCTACCAACTTTTTCTGTTTTTCTTCTGGGAGAAAAATCTTTTGCGCCAAAGAGTTGATACGGAAACCCAGGAACACCTCCTGTGAGGAAATCAGATTTGACCTTGAGGTTTAGTATCCATCCGATGGATTCTAGGTGAGCACAGGCTCTGTCCAAGTTCCTCTGAAGTCCTTCTCTGGTTTGAGCAAAAAAACAGCAGGTCGTCTAGATAAGGAATCACTGAAATTCTTTCTAGACGCAGGGGTGCCAGAGCTTCGGCCATTACCTTCGTGAACACCTTTGGGAGATAATGATAGGCCGAATGGGAGAGCTCTGAATTGCAGGTATACCACCTCCTTCCCTTCTCTCAGTGCTAACCTCAGATATCTCTGAGACCTGGCAGCAATAGGAATGTGGAGGTATGCGTCCTGCAAATCTATTGAAGCCATGAAGCACCCTTGACTCAGCAGGCTTCTTACTGAGAAAATAGAATCCATCCGAAATCTTCTGTATTCCACTGACAGATTCAGCATTTTTAGATTTAAAATGAGGCAGTACTTTCCTGAAGGTTTCTGCACAAGGAAAACGTGTGAGTAGAAACCCTGGAAGAACTCCTTTGTTGGAACCGGAACAACGACTCTCTGGGATATCAGTTCCTGAATTAGGGACTCCATGGCGAGAGCCTTGACCAGATCCCTAGGGACGTTTGTCACCAGAAATCTTTTGAGGTTCTTCCGTGAATTCTATCACGGATCCTTGGGATAGCATGTTGACAATATACTGATTTTCAGTGATGTCTCTCCACTGGGGAATGAACTCCTGGAGTCTTCCCCCTACTTGTGGTGGCTGGTCATTGTGGCTTTCCGGAGGTCGCAGGAGGATTGAAGAGCACTCCACCTCTACGTTTTGGCTTCTGGGAAGACCACTGCTTCCTTTTGTTTTGCGTTTTTCCTTCCGGTTGACCTTTTTGCGGACGAAAAAAACAAACACTTACGGGTCTGTACCTGTTTCTTCTTGACCGGAAACGACTTTTTGTCAGCCGTACAGTCAAGAATGGACTCTAGCTCCGAACCGAATAGCAAATCCCCAGCAAAGGGAATACTACACAGCCTTAGACTTGCTGGTGCCTTGGCTTGCCCCCTTATCCGCTGTATCGCTCTCCATTGCTGCACTGCAGACTAATGGTAAGAGCGCCGGCTCCAGATTCAAAAAACGCAGCCGCGCTGACCTGGAACCGGAAATTAAAGGCACCAGGTGACCCTGCCCTCTCCCTCTGGCGCTTTGTGGCCGGAAATGACGCGCGCGCCGACCCGGAAGTGCTACCTCTTCCTATGTAGGACGCAGCCGAGGTTCTTCTCGGCCACCAGAACAATGGCGGCTGCTGCTAACTCCACACCACTTGCACCGCGCAACTGCGGGCGGCCAGTGGGAATACAGCAAACCAAGGAGACAGCTCTCCCGGGTTGTACAGGCTCTCCCCTTCGGCTGGAGGAAACACAAAAAAATGAGGAAGCAACGTGGAGGCCTCAAATTAAAGACTTAATTGATGAGGTGTTTCCTGTAGGAGGAAGAGCCATGATCTCTCGGGTGCTGTCCTGAAAGACGTTTTGGAAAATGTGTTTTCTAATTAGGAAGTCACAACGGCTGCTTATGGGATTAGTTAATTAGCTCATTTTAATTAGGTTTCTGCTTAAAAATGTATTGTAGAGTAATATAGTATGCACCTCCTCTTTTACTGTATATAAGACTGTATTCTTTTTCTATGAAACCAGTCCATGTTCAGCAGACAAACAAGTATGGTCTCATTGTGTGCTTGTGAGCAGTTGGAATATCTGATATCTATATCCAGACTGGGAGGAAGTGGTATATGACGAAAGCACTCAAGCAGAGTGTGGGACATTTCGTTACACTCAGCAACTGCCTTAATACAGTCTATGAAAAACGAAAGCCTAAGATTGGAGTAACAGTGCTGTCCTGGAGGATTCCTAGAAAGAGATTTACTGGGTACCAAACTATTTTTCAAGTCATCCTTTAAGCTGGCAATAAAAGATTATATATATATATATTTATTTATTTAAAAAAAAAAACCTAGGAAAGGACTACTACTATTGACATTTTCCTTCCGATGGATTGATCCAGAATGAACAGTCTATAATAAAGTAGTCCATCAACATTTTTGATAGATGTCAGCCCCACTCGAGACCCCTTCTAAGGACTGCACATATTCAGTGAGTATAAGACATTAAATAGCTGGCAGAGACCATAAAAATACTACAGGGGTTGTCAAATACTACAAGAGATGATCAGAGATTGCAGACATGCTATATAATTTGTTGGAAACTGGGAACATACTTCCCGATACAGAATATTGTTTTTTTTTTTATGGCAGCCCCACAAATCAATGCTTCTACATTTGTGCTCCCTACAGCACATTTAAAAAAAAGTGTGCTTGTGGCCCCTGATGTTCTTCTTAGCACAATAATAAAAAAAAGTTAGATATAAAAAACAAAGCAAACCATTTAACTTCTAGAATCCAGTCTAAAGAATATTTTTCATTTGCTTATCAACAACAGCAAACACAAACTATCACCTGTAGGGGGTCTTTAGGGCCACCCAATACATGCTTGGGGCCTTAGAGTACAGTGCGCACAGCAATACAGCCCTAACTGGGAGTGCAGATGCTCCTAATCCAAGTCACATCTATGCAGGTTGCAGTTCATACTTTGTTGTGTTTTGCGTTATTGCTGTGTTCGACATGTTTTGCATTTCTTTTTTGGCTAATAGGAAAGTATAACTTCTAATCATGAGTGCGAATTTAATGCAACTTTACACTCTCTGGGACTCAAGTCACATTACAGTAGTGCAGAAAGCTTTGTGTGTCCAAAGTTGCATTTTAAGGTCAAGGGCTAGCGTTAGCAGTAATCACTAGGGTTAGTGCCCTAACCATTACCGCTAACCCTTAACCCTAACATAAGACTTTGGAAACATAACGGTTCCTGCACTACTGTAATGGACTTTGATGCTGCTCGAGTGCCAGAGAGTGTAATATGGAAGCTCACACTATCTTTTTTAGGTTAGGTTATTTGGTTATCCAAAACCAGGACTGCATTCTTTTTTCATGTTAATAACTCAAAGTACTGAATGCAGACATTTTAGGAATTGGTCAGTAATCCTAAGCGTTCCATGATATATGTTCCTGAATTCACACCGTATTCGAATGCTAGAAATTGATTAATCTTGGAGATAAAAGATCAACGTTTTTTTTCAACTAAAAAAGGACATCATGCAACCGTTTTAAAAGAAAGATACACCAGCATACGCTTTAAAAAAAAAAATCTATCACTTCCCTTGACTAAATACTTTCAATGTGATGACTGCAAACGGCTGCATAAAAAAAATTAACAGTGTACACTGTCAATCTAGTAGAATTTAGGCAAACATCAGAAATAAAATCCTCAAAATCAATTAAAACATTCATTAACAAACAGATTTTAGGCAGGTAAAGACGCAATGATTTAAATATAACTTCATATTTTTCCCCACAATCCTTAACACGCCCAAAAGACTAAGGCCCCTTTCACACTGAGGCGTTTTTACCGCGTTTTCGCGGTAAAAATAGCGCTGTAATAACGCCTGAAATAATCCTGCCCCAGCATTCTCAATGTGAAATCTCTGAGGGCTTTCACATTGAGGCATTTTGCTGGCTGGGCGTTGAAAAAAATCCTGCAAACAGCTTTTTTAGAGCAACTTTAGGGCGCATAAAATAGCGCTGTAAAAACGCCTATCCCCATTGAAATGAATGGGATTCGCAGTAAAAACGCATAGGCATTAGCGCTATTTTTACCGCGATCGCGGTAAAATAGGTCATTTTTTTTTGCGTTTTTTCAACGCCTCAGTGTGAAAGGGGCCTAAATGCGGAAAGTCATGCACTATGATCCAGCTGTATTGCACAGTTTAGTCAGTCAGTTTTCATGCACTAGTGTTTAGGCCGTTCATAAGGGGAGAGAAAATAGGGAGGACATCAGCAGCAGGATGACACTCATAACATATTTTAATGAGCAGGCAGGTGACACAGGAAGTTGGAAACATAGTTAAAGGCCGTACTGATCTTGCATTGTGTCAAAGAAGTGCAAATGACAAAAGCAGCTGAAGAGAATTACAAATATTTTGACAGTAAAAAGTTCACAAATTCCAAATTTAAATAGTAAATATTAACTGTTTGGAGTTCTGCTTGAACAGATCTTAATGCATTACATTTAAAAAAAAAAACACCACATTTATGGTATTAACAGTCACATTTCCATCAGATTATTTGCTCTATTTACAAAAAGAAGTTAGCAGTAAAAGAACACAACCTGCTAAACAGGAATACGCAAGACCTCTTAGGCTCCATGTACACAGAAGCTGATAAACTGCAGTTTATTGGCGTTTTTTTAAAAAGCCCATTAACTGCACTCTATGTTAGCCTATGTGTTCACGTACACATAACGTTTTTTAGCTTTAATGAGCAGTGGAGTTAATGGGCTTTTTTCTGAACGCAAGAAATTTGCGTTCAAAGTGCCGTTTTTCGGCCGAAAAAAAAAACGCAGAAAAACGCTCAAAAACGTGACCGCAAGCATTTTTTTGCGTTTTTTGATCCATTGAAATTTTTATTTTATTTTTTAAAGCTAAAAAAAAGCTACACTGAAAAACGCTAATAAAAGCTAGTAAAACAACGCTGATAAAAAGCTAGCTTTTTCTGCTGCTTTAAAAACAACCGTTTTTGAGCTTCTGTGTACATGGAGCCTTAGAGAGAGAGAAACAGTATATAAAAAACATTAATGTGATAGTTTGAAGAAAATAGTGTAGTCATAAATATCTTTAAAACATATTTAAAAAAAAGGCCAACTCTTGTTACATGAATGAAGCATAGAATTCACAGTATATTAAAATTTCAAATCACTCTTAAAATGTTTATAATTAAAGCAGGGAATATGCTACAATCAAATATGGCAAAACCAAGTATGAAGCGGTTTGTTGGAAATTTTCATTGCTAAAAGGTGTCATCTCAAACCCTTGCCTACACCAGCTTTAAAAACACAAGATAGCGCCCGCCCAATCCAGACTTGTTAGTACAGTTATACAGTCTTTCCAGAATGTTTACAGTGGTTCTAAACCCTTGCATATACCCAGTGATGTGCCTAGCCTTAGGTGACACACAGATAAAACAAATTCTCTGACATAAAAATTGTACCTTTTTATTTGCAGCCACCTGTCCTGTACAGCCTGCTACTACACAGATTTTTTTCAGCAGTAGAAAGCAGAAGGGGTGGGGATCTGACCTGACACACAATGCAAAGAGAGTACAGAGCCAAGTGCAATCTGAGCCTATTTGAGGCATGTGACACTGCCCTTTTCACATGCCCAGAAAAATTAAAGAGCCAAGGGTAAAAGTGATCTGCTGTGCACTGGGTGGGGGACAGGCCGTCGGCCTGAAGGACAAGTTCACCTTTAAGAACATGTTCCACTAGTTTTTTTAGGGTGGAACATGCAACATGTTCCCCAATGCTATAGTTCTGCCCGATTCCCCCTTCCCTGTGACAGCAGTACAGGAAGAAGTTCCCCATACTAGATGTCACTTTTTGAAATCAGCGCAGCCATCCCACATGCTGTCATTCATTCACACAGCTCTGTGTGTGAATGAACTACAAGCCCTGACATCCTTTGTGGCTGTCGACTTGTAGTTTTCTGGTCGGTCATTGATTCTTCCGGTCAGTATATCTGCTTGCCTGTACGGGACAGATCTGCAGGAGACCTGCATGGCCACCAGCACATTTACCTGGGAAAAAAAAAGTGAATTTTTCCCTTCATTAAGTGAACTTATCCTTTAATCCATTAAGAGCGAGTCATGCAGAGAGGTGCTTTGGATTCAGGTTAGTACACAGAGGCATGTGCTTTGTTCAATTTTAATTTCTGAAGTTTACAGTTTACGGTTTTATAGAGCTGACTAAAGCCTTGCAGATTTCAAGGGGAACTAAAACTGCTGAAGCAACAGTTTCTGCAAAGTAAGATCAAAGTTATTAAATGTTCAATTAAAATGATTAAACCCTTGATCACGGAAAGCTAGTGTTTTCTGCAGTGCAGAGAACTGTTACAGTTGCCAATGCTCTTAGGTCAGCTCTCAACTGAACTTTTATGCCCTCAAAAGGCTGCCGTTATAGCTGGTCAACTATGCAGCATCATGGAAAATACAGATCTAAAAACAGGGGCCAACATGGCAAAATGTGTGTGTTTAATTCTACCTTAGGTTATAGATGTATCCAAAATTGTGCCCATAAAATAAAGAAAGGGCTGAAAGTACAGTTAAACCTTTTTTTTTCTCCATCAGTATCCATCCAAATGGTGTGCATAGCTCTTAACTGTGTGACCCATTGGGAAACAAAATAACCTCTTAAAAATTCTTCCAGCTGGGCTGTGCATTCACAGTGGAGTCTCTATTCCTTTGTAAAGAAAGCTAATCCACTATCAGACCCAATGGTGGATGGCCTTTCCCTTCAAATAAATGGGAGTTCTCACAGTGAAGGTCTACAAGGAGTTTGTACTTGGGGAGAATTGGAGGGGGTTTGGGTGTGGGTTTCTGGAGAAGTGTAATTACCAAACTAGCATGATCTACCCTCCCAAATTACAACAGCAAAAAAAAATAAAAAATATTTTAGCAATATGCAGCTCGGTATCACAACAGTATTATTTGAAACCGAAAAATCTATATAGCATATAAAGCCATAGGATTCAAGTAGCCCCTTATTAAAAGCTTACGCTCACCTTTACCAAAAAACTGCCTATGCATGCAAGGGGCATCTATAGATAAAGATAAATTGTAGCTTTGACTATAGTTGAATAACACCCTTGCTATAGGTGTAGGCATTTAAATACCTCATGAAGTCTGACCTGAAAATTCCCAGGACATTGCTAAGTGAGGCCTAGCCATTACTGTTCACCTTCAACATCACAGGAGTAAAACTTTGGAGACTGAGCTACTGCATCAGGGGAGAAAAAAAAATGCATACGAGAAGGTTAGAATTAGAGAAAGAGCTTGACCCTGTGAAGGTCAACAATATTTGCTAGGCCTCGCTTAGCAGCATCCTTTGAGTTTTCAGGTCAGGCTTCATGGGAGGTAGGTAAATAACCTACACCTACAGCAAGGGCATTATTCAATTATGGTCAAAAGCTGCAGTTTGTTTTCATCTACAGATGTCCCTCATCTGCATAGGCAGATTTTTTTTGGTAAAAGGTGAACCCTTTAAGTCAAGTCTTTAAAGTGAACCAGTCAGGTGATTAATAATATATATATATATAAAAAACACACACACACACACACACACACACACTTAAAAGGCCAAGTTCACCTTTTCAAGAAATAGGCTATGCAGTAAAGGGGCCCCAATAGATATTAAACTGTGCAGCTTTGTAAAACGTTATTGTTAATATATTTTATTGTTATACCCGTAGGCCATTTGGGCTTCCCCCTGGCTGAAAAACAAAAAACAAACACCATTTAGCAACCCAATGTCCTTCGTTGCTAGGATGAAAAAAGTTGTTGGTTTCAACTTCTGCATTGCTGGGAGTTGGCATCCAATGGTTTTCAGACCCAGCATATGGAATGTGTACTGTCTGTCTGCAGACAGTGAACACACTACATGGGCAGAGATTGCTGGGTTAAAAGCTTTCCTCCTTACTCCACGTCTCAGCTAAGTGGGGGATGGGCAGAGGAATCCGGAGCTTGAAGCTCATGCTGAACCGCATATATAAAAAAAATATTATTTTTTTTTTTTGGAGTATCAAGTAATGGGGGAAAAGCACAATTTATATTCCAATCAAAATTTTAGGTGTTAAAAAAATACCCAAGGAAACAAACTCAAACCAAATCAAAGAAATGAGGCAGTCTAATTTTTTTATTTTAATAGTAAAATTTTGCTAGGATTAATAACTTTACAAAATTACAGATCATGCCACCATACCACAGAGATAGAAATATCAGTAGGAATAGATATATTGACTTATCCTGGTTAGGAGATCAAGCAAGTGGACCATGAAGCACTAGTAAGTACCTATAAAAATGGTTCTTGGTAAACCAATCAGCATTTGGCCCTGATGTACTAGAAAGTGCCTATAAAATGGTTCTTGCTAACCTAATAAGCAGTCAGGTCGTAATGTACTAGCAAGTACCTTTAAAAACGGGTTTTAAGATGTTGAGAAAATATATGACAAAGTGATATCTTTACTGCAATTTGAAACTATTGTTGGTTCAATCAGCTGATAGGTTCACTTTAAATATTGTTTAAATAAATGTCAAAAAGACACTTATATATTAATGAAATAAAAAGGAAGACAAGGCACCCATTAAAAGTAAGACAAATGTTAAATTCCTGAGACACAAAACTGATGTCCAAAAATTTACTTCTTATTCAAAAGCAGTTACTAATAGCTTAAAATGTACATTTTAAAATATTTGGTATGCAACAGAGGCAGGTTAGAAAATACTAAATTATTCCGTGCACAGATGTGTACATAGTATTCCCTGGATAGGAATACAGTTATAAAATTGTTACAGTATCAATGTTATTTTTACTTTTTAATAACATTTATAGGATCTAAAAAAGCATAAGGTGGCAGGAAAAGCATACACTAGCAGAAAAAGACAGACGTAAGCAAATTGTAACTTCCAAAAGATTTTTTTTTTCTAAACAAAAAGAACTGAAACCGTGTGCAAAACGCGGAAATAAAAATATTTTTTCCCTTACTTTAATTGCTTGTTTTTTTTTTCCATACTTGGTTATCCAAACTGTTGCTTCAGAAGCAATAAATGAGAACCCTTAAAACAAAATTAAAGCATTTTTGGAGGAGAAGGTTGCACAATGCTAGAAAATAAGATATTATAAATACCTGACACCTACCAATAGAAATGTAAGAAACAGAAATCTGCCATGAGAAAAAAAAAAAAAAAAGTGGCCTGCCATTGTGATCCTCCTTGAAATGATTATTTCTTCCATATTCAATCACTAAACCTGAAAAAAGGTATTCAAAATCGCTAGTTTTCATTTCACTGGCAGCATACTTGCTCTAGGTTGGATCGGTGTGACAGACAAATAGCATTTCCAGGAGTTCTGAGAGGGCAGCCCACATATTTCTCTCATACCAAGTTCCCTTTAAAAATTGGTAAACTTCACCTTCTCTTTAAATTGTGCATAGGATTTAAATAGAACCACCTATGTACATTTCTGTAGCTATCCAGGTTAGCAACAGAAGGGCACGAAAAACCTATTTCATATAAAAGGCATATTAGCCATATTTAAAAAATATGTATAATAAAGTTCCAATGCATGCCGAGGACTCTCATTTAACTAAGGAGTCTTAAGGAAGAGATAAGTCAAGACTACCAATAGCAGCCAATCAGCTTTCTTCAACCAGTGGGTTAATCAGACCCTCTGGATTGATATTGGAGCCTGGGAAAATGCCTTGCCCAAAGCAAAAAACACAGCAAATATACAGAGTTGAGAGGTTATCATTAACTCTTTTACATAAACCGAGTCAGGATTTAGGATAATGGCCTTTTAATGGGATTTATTCTTGCACACACTTTCAGCAAGTCCACATATGTTAAATTCTACTATTACTCTTGGGAAGGGATCCAAGCAAGTATAGAGGGTAGCTCTATTCAGAGCATTTACAATTTCTATGAACTACAGGTTGGCTTAATTTACAAAAAGTTCATAGAACGCAAATCAAGAATAAAAAATTAGATTGCAAAATAAAAAACTGAAAACACCTATATCATTTAGCAAAATAGGCTTACTCAAGCAGCCACCAAAAAGAATACAATATCCCACTGCTTCAGTTAGTATAATGAATGTACCTCTATTTAAAAAGTGTAATCATAGACCAAAAAAAAAAAAAAAGGGGGGGGGGGGGTAAAATATGCAAATATGCAGTTGAAAAAAAAAACTAAATGTAAATAAACTTATCAATGTGCTGTAGTAGTGCTGCTCTGTGTTCGTGCGTTGCAGATACATTTTGCCCAACTTCAATTTTACCATAGACTATTAACAAAAATGTGATTTGGTAATGCCGACGTGTCCTATCGATTTAGCTAAGGTGTAAATTTTAAATGACATCTATATTAAAAGCAAAAAGAGCCATCAATGTATATCAGACTTCCTGCTTTTATCCAAACCAGTGCTCCTCTACAAGAGTAAGTGTACATTCATGTAAAACTACCAACTACTCAAAAATGATTTAGTTTAAGCTGTAAGTGTCCACTAATAGAGACATACTTGTGCGCAAAACATTCATCATGCGAGGCTGTGTGTGCCGGCTGAAGTACAGAAGGCAAAACAAAATACATGGAAAAAAAAAGAAAATTCTAAACAAGGGTGTTACAGCAAATGGGTTAGGAAGGTGAATATGACAGTGACAAAAGCTGTGATTTCATATGACATGTATGCAAACCCCCCCCCAAAAAAAAAAAAAAAGGCATATTGAAATGCCAGGATTCTATAACAGTGGGAACTACGGTTTATTTATTATACGTCTTCTTTTTAGTGGCTCTTGTAAACTGCTTAATTTTTTTAAATATCATTTTTCCAAGTGTCTGAAGAAGTGTGTCCCGAATAGAATTTTCAAAGCTGTACTGGATTAATAGACACTTTGATAAATGTCCATTCTTAAACAAGGTGTACAGACTGAATAAACAGCCAGCCAGCCATCAAATCATGCATCCAGGAATTTCTCGTACATATAGTCCATTTCAAGTCCTGCGGCTTTTGCCAAAATGGTAACTCCAGGCATTCTTACGTTTTAGATAACGTAGGAAAGGGTTAGATGTGGTCATTTTTTTTTATTTTTTTTTAACACGATTACGTATCCTTCATTTCCTGTCCTACTGATGTTGCCCATCAAGATAGAAAAGGGTAAGGTGAAATCTCTAACAGGCACATAGAATAAAAAAAAAAAAAAAAAAAAAAAGAGGAGAGAGGTCCAAACCCATTCCAACCCTATTCAAAACTTAGGTTTTGACACAAGTTACATATTTTGACAAAGGTTACCTTTAGAGAATGATTTACATTGAGGCATCTCCTTCCCCACAATATTTTACAATGGCTTCTATAGTTACATTATCCACTCTGCTGGAATAGCCTGTGTTCATTGGAAACCCCTATTGTCACAGGCAGAGTATGGTTTCTTCAGAACCTGCAGTAGCTGCCATCTAATGTACACAAAGTTGATGTTTATGATGCTTTCACTTCAAACAAGTATTTCACAGACAGGTTCTGGACAGCCACACGTGACCAGTAATGAATAAAGTTATAGTCAACGAATAGCTCTGTAGTATATAAATAAGATGGTTCAATTTACAAATCCCACATTCTCATTTGGTTCAGTCTTTGAAGGCAATACTCTGTGGCTGGCGCTGAAAGGATAAATCGGACAGTTCTTCTACTTACACAAAAACAACCATAACTTACTAGTCCAAAAAATGTCACTTTTGCAGCTAATGTAATAATTCTACTAAGTTTTGAAGGAGGAGGCACACTGTAAAAGAAAAAAAGAAAAAGGTTTTAAGATTGCATCAACTAAAATTGGTCTATAAACCACAGGTTCATGTTTTACAAAAAGGATCAAGTTTTACAGGACACGAGGATCTGTTTTGTAAATATAAATTTCCACAAGTACAAAAAAAGAAAGGGCTGCCAACTGAGAACCTACATTAGAAAAATACTCAATTCCCCATCCACCCACATTAGAATCTTGAGGCTGCTATGGTAACAAACAATACCATGAATAGAACTAAAATGAATAGGCAGAAATGTTTTGAAGTAAACAATATTGTAGGTTCACACTTATGCAGGTGCGGAAATGCGTGTAAAATTGCACACATTACCGCACCCACAGGCAGAATGTGCTGCTTTTTAGCATATGGCATGGGGTGTGCCACTCCCACATACCTGAAAACGTAGCGTGTTTTCAGGTGCATAAGCACCATGCGGTTTGGCTGTAATTTTTAAAAGTGTCAGGCACCTTTTCCTTGTGTTTTCAGCAGGCACAGCAGCCCAAATGACTGGGCTGCTGTCCCTGAGAAAAAACGCAGCATGCAGGGAACGCATAGAAGTGAGTGAGTGAGTGAGTGAGTGAGTGAGTATCTCCTTGTCAAATTTGTTTATTGAATTTCAACAATTAGCATACATAGGTACATATGGTGGCAGCAAAAGAAAATATCACATATATATGGCAATATTGAGTTGTAGTTCCAAAATAAACTAAAAGTAGTTTAAAACAATTTTAGCATGGAACTACTCAAAAAAGATTACGTCATACATTGTATAAGAAAGGATAAAACCAGGTTAATATAAGATGACCTCAGAGAAGACTTTTAATTATCAAGAGTATAGTTATGTAAAAAAAAAAAAAATCCATTATAGAATCTAAAATCTTATACTACATATTGGAACCATGTACAATTGGTATAATAACCAAGGAAATAAGTTCTGCTACCAGAGCTATATAAAGAGGAAAGGGAGCGGGAGAGAGGGAGGGGGAGAAAAAAAAAGTAGGAGAGAAAGAAGATAAGAAAAAGTAATCTTAGGTAGGATAAAAAAAAATAGATAGAGAAGAAAGAAAAATGAGAGGTAGTAGGGGTCCCCGAGGTAGTACATGGTAAAAATAAAACACTTACCATGAATGCAGAGAATGGAAGTATAAAAAGCGAGATGACCAAGGTCTTAGTAGGGAAGCATCAAAATCGGAAGGCAAAAAAGCGAGTCACCCAGGGATTCCATATATTCTCAAACTTGGATATTTTATCTGGAGTTAGAGCCTTGGTTTTGGCATGGATCATTGCTTGATTGACTATTAGTTTCAGCAATTATTAAAGCGGAGGTCCACACAAAAATGGAACCTCCGCTGTCCGGATTCCTCCCCCCCTCCAGTGTCACATTTGGCACCTTTCAGGGGGAGGGGGGGGGGAGCAGATACCTGTCCAAGACAGGTATTTGCACCCACTTCCAGAGGCATAGACCCCCGCATTATCTGCGGGGCTCTACGCCAGGTCCGGCGCCCCCCGTTGTCTTCTGGGAGACACACAGGTCCCGGAAGACAGCAGAAACCAGTGGCATTGCGAAGCGCGAGTCTCGCATGCACAGAAGGGAACAAGGAAATTAAGCCTTAAGGCTTCACTTCCTGATTCCCTTACCGAAGATGGCGGCGGCAGCATCCGAGGACCGAGGGACGGGTCAGCCTCAGGTGCCATCGTGGGCGCGCTGTCAGCAGCTGCAGTATTTGTAGCTGCCGACTTTAAAAAGAAAATGGCAGACCTCCACTTTAAGGACTTGATGGTTTCGCGGCTGTAGTGATCTGTAATAAGAGTTTGAATTGGCGGTAAGAGAGTGGCCAGTTTTAAGTGCCATTGTAGGATCAGGCTTGATAGGGATTTCAAACAGTGTTGAAATCATAAGAAATACATCTTTCCAGAATTTTTTTGCCATCAGGCAATCCCACCAAGTATGGAGATGTGATCCTAGATCACCACAGCCACGAAAACAAGATTGAGAATAATTTGGAGCATATTTCGCAATTCTGACAGGGACCAAATACCCCTGCATAAGTACTCTAAGGCAGCTATATTTTGTGAGGATGACTTAGTTGTGATCCGAATCTTATCCCAATTGGCTGCTTCCAATGAAAACCCAAGATGCATCTCCCACTTGGTCACATATGATGGTGGGTCAGAGTTGGGATTGGTAATAAGATGAGCGTAAAGAGTTGAAATAAGTCCCTTAGTGTGTGGGTCACGTTTACATATATTTTCAAAAGCGGGTTAATACCTTAGCGAGGTACCTTAAGGGTTAATACCTTAGTGAGCGTCTCAAGTAAAAATTACATTTTTGTTGCAGAGGATGCCTAAAACTTGAATTGTATCTCAGTGCAGAGTGCTCCACCTAAGCAGGAAATTAAATTTCTGGGAGCATTCCGTACACCAACTGCATACAGAACGCCTCCTGGTTCCCCTATTAAATGGCGTTTTACAGAAAACGAATTGTAATTTTTACAGTAACCAGTGCATTTTTATAGCACTGGTCGCTGTAAAAATGACAATGGTCCCAAAATGGTGTCAAAAAGGGTCCGATGTCGCAGTCACAATAAAAAAAATCGTTGATCGCCGCCATTACTATTAAAAAAATGCTATAAAACTATGCCCTATTTTGTAGACGCTATAACTTTTGCACAAACCTATCTATCTATCTATATCTCTATCTATCTATCTATCTATATCTCTATATCTATATCTATATATATATTGTGAAGGACTAGCATCAAATGTAGAGCTTGAAGGACACCGCCACTCGCTGGTTCTTCTTTTTAAGGGCTTTGTTTGCCCATTTTTATTAAAAGAAGTCAAAACAAAATGAAAGGTTTCCCTCGCAGGGGTTTCAGTACTCCTTTTCAACAACAAAATGACATTCAGCCTCCTGGCTTATACATATAGCAGTGCTGCTCAGGCCTTCTACTTCAGGCTCTTGTCTGTCTCCTATAGACTATTCCATCTGCAACACCATTCATTTGGATAGCAGCCCCTTGCTGCTCTGACCCTCAGACCTGGGTCTCTGGCTTCCACTGTGCACACAAGCACTCTCTGACTTCTCCAGTGCACACTTGCACTCTATGGCTTCCCCAGTGCACACCTGCACTCGTCGGGAGGGTGGGGCCCAGAATGCTGGTCCTGATTCTACTATCAGGCCCACACACACACACCTGAACAATCAGTGTGCAGTTGAGTCTCAAAACCCGGATCCAGGACTGGGGATTTCATCCCACCCGGATCTCTAAGAAATCCCCAAGCTCCGGGTCCCAAAGTGGATTTTAGTAAATCATGAGGAAACTGAAAAGCCAGTTTCCTCCCAAACAAGCAAATACCCTGGAGCCCCTCAACCTGCCTGGTTGAGAATCCTGTATTCATACACTGGTGGGGTACCACACTACCACATACCCTCCCCCCTTGTTTCGATCCGGAGGGAGGAACACCAGCACCCATCATTATGGTTGGGACACCTCTGTGCTGGCTGTCAGCCACGTAGGCCCAACCTTTTTTCCGGGTGCGCTTCCAGGTATGTCCCAGCTTGGATCTTAACAGGGTCCTATAATTCCGTATACTCTGCCTTCCCTCTCTTCTCTTTGGGTCCCTGAGCATACTCTCCTCTCTTGGGGAAACTCTGCCTACCCTGATCCTACCTTTCAGCTTACGTAAATACGTTTTATCTTTCACCACAGGTCTTTCAGGTTCAAAAACCTCTCTTGTTACCCAGGGCAACCACATTGCTTTTAACAGCGCCAATCATTAAATCATATATTTTAATGTCACACTTTCCAACGCAATCAGTGCTGTCCATCTCAGTGCTTGTTAGTACCAGATCTGAGGAGGGACCACACATAGGCGAGAGATTAAATCCCACAGGACTAAAGCCAAGTTCTACCTCACCTGTTGTCCAACACTCCATGGGTAACTGATCTAACAGATGACACTGATCTAGGCACAAACTACTTCTTTCTGATGTACACATTACATTGTTGCAGCATCCACCTATAGCACTTTTTCTCACAGTGTCTCCGTCCGGGTACTTTAAGTTGTACCCCTTTCTGAGTGATAGAAAGCATCTCTGCTAGTGCTGCATCTATTCTGGGCCCTTCCTTCTCATGAGATTTAGCGGCTGAGACAGTATCTGCGCCCTCTACTGACCACTGCTCAGCTGCACCTTGGAGCACACCAGCAGAGATGTTTCCAGTCACTACACCAGCCGGAGAGACCTTTGATGACTCCAAACAGTTCTGAGCGCCTTCCAGGCCACTCAGTAACTGGGAGCACCCCCTTAGAGAACCTCAGAACTATTTGCCACACTGTTAACAAGCTTCCCAGCACAGCCTGTACCACCTGGCTCCACCTATTCGTACCACGCAGCACCACCTGGTCCGACTGCGGTGGAGACACCCAAGTGTACAGTGAGGGCACTTTTACCAACTCCAGCATTTCTAATAAAGTTTTTGTCAACTCTATGCAACCAATGTCTAAATGCGTGACCTTTTTGGGAACCTTTCCCCTGTCCGAGACTTGGAGGGGCTCATCCATTGCAGCTTGTGAGGTTGAGACCTTTGAAGAGACCACAATCTTCTTGAAGGTACCCCTCATCCCAGCCTGTTGCTCCCCTGGAGCCCTGTCAGACACATGTCTCCCCTTCACCTCTAACGCTACACCAATGAGCCTCTGCGAGTCAACATTAGTCACATTGTCAACTTGACACTTGCCACTATTTAGTTGCTGGGCCGTGGACAACCCATCTGCCATGCCTGTGCCCAGAACCGTTCCTTCAGACTGGAGGGCATCAGCCTTTGCAGGGGCTGGCGTGCCCTTGAGCACTGGCCATTCTGCGATCCCTCCACTGGGCACAGCAGGTGTTCTGTCCACAACTCTGTCACACATCATTGCTTCGTAATTCCTTGTCACTTGGCCTAGTGCCGCAACTGCTTCCTTGCACCAATCATCCCAGTCTCCTGTGGTTCCATCACTGGTGCTCCACAGCACTGCATCACCTGCTCTAGAAGGCCCAACAGGAACCTGGGATTCACTAGCCAAAACAACACACTTGTCACTTCTATCTACCTCACATTGTGATAATATTTTTTTTCTCACATCACACTGGGAGATTGCATCCTCAACCAAGGCAAGGTGCAATACCTTATTTTGAACACCTTGCTTTGGTAGCGCTACAGACACATACAGCTCTTCATTTTCAGCTTTTGCAGGCTGATCTAACCCCTTGACAACTGGGTTACACTTAGGGTTGTGGGGCTGCGCCCACACACACTCACTATGTAATACAGTCTTCCCTTGTTTCACCAGAGTAGCACCACAACCATCCTGGAAAACCTCTGGCTCCAACACATGGAGGCCCCATGAGAGTTCCCTGGACAATCCTGCGCTTCTGGTTGTCATGGGAGATATCCTACTCCCATCATTGGTAGTAAACACATTTCCAACATTTTCAGACATGACACTAAAGAAAACACATTTTTCAATGTCATGATCACCAATACCATCACATTTGCCAACAGTAACACTTTTGTCAGCATAACCATCAGAATTTTCACTACGTGTAGACATAACTGCTACTTTTGTGGATTGTATATTACCCACCAAAGCCTCTGAGTGACTCCCCACAGCGCCCTCCATTTTTAAAGGGGCACCCTTTCCTACATGGGCAGCTCCAAAGTTGACCTGGGAAACGCTCGGCTCCGTCACTGCGGGCTTTTTGGAAGTCTCCCTGGGCAACCCTGCAGTACTTGTCACTAGGGAACATGGCACAAGCACTGTTTTGGTCACCCCTAACTCTATTTTCCCAGCCACCTGCTGGACTATAGCAGGCACATGCAGAGTCCCCATGTCCTTTCCAGTCTTTAGCCCTGCGGCTAGTTGGGCTTTATTTTGTGCCTCCCGACTGCTCTGGGTAGCACACTGCCCCAAGTCTATGTCCATTGGCACTGCGGATCTCCCCACTGGATCTACTCCCACTTCACTGGGTTCAGTACCATAAACTGGAACAGTCTTACCATTTTCAGTGGCTGGCATCATAACCTTCACTTGAGTGCGCTGTCTCTCAGCTGTATCCATACCAGTTACTGTCTCTTTGGGGCCATATGGCGACACTGCAGCCTTTCCAGACTCTTCAGCGGTGTTCCAGAACCTTGGGCAAGTAAAGATCCCATGCCCTACTTGACCACATTCCAAGCACGGTACTGGACGACTTTTCCCCAGTGCGTTTCTTTCCTGATGATTCTTTCCAGGCATAACTTCCACTCTCGTTGCCATGGGAGATCGCAGTCTCCCAGCAGAGCTTTGCTGGCTCTCTCCAACATGCTGTATTGGCTCCTCCGGAAGCCACTTGTCACGACCCATGGGAGGCACACCCCTTGGTCCACAGACAGCCCGACTGGCCTCCTCTGTGTTGCTATGGGCAACCACTCGCTCTCCTGGCCTTTGATCAGCCTTTCTTCTGGCATATAACACAGGCTTCTCAGACCTTTGTTTTGCTAGGTAGCTTTGCACTGGAGCCAGGGACAAAAGGCACTTGGAGACTGCATGCCCCCACTCACTGCACCGCAAACAGCGCACTTGGTTCCATGTCTTGTCAGGGTTTCCCACCCTGCATCTGCTGGACCCTGTCTCAAGCTGTGTCACTTTCACACTTTTCGCAACAGCTGCTGGTTTAACTGCAGCAGCGTTGCCCGGGGCAACAACACCCCTCTCCCAGGCATGGACATTCGGCAGCTCTCTTTTTGTATGGAAGGTTGGCTTGCCTTCCACTTTAGCTTGGTCCAATCCTGCCACGTGTCGCTTGCACCAATCCACTGCAGATTCAAACGCTGGTGGACTCTCCACACTAGCAGTCATCTGTGCATTCATTGCACCAGGGTTGCTAGGGACAACAGCAGCCCTCTTTTCCCTTGGAAAACTCTGTTTAGGCCTGTATGGGGTTCGATCAGGCGGTAACAACCCCTCCAGCCACAGAGCTCTTTCTCTTGCTTCAGCAAGGATCGCCTCCTTTTTCTGCTTTGACCGCCCCATCCTTGCGGTGTTGCACACAGCAACCAGTAACACAGTTCACAGCAGAGGGAAGAAAATGTGATTCTCCTTTCACAGGTACACAACCTGCATGCAACACAGTCCATCAAACTTCTGTGCAATGCAGTTTGCCTGGCTGCCACACACAGCTAGCAGCAGTTCACTGCAGAGAAAAAAAAAATTGACTTTTTGTTCACAGGTACACCACCTGCAACAAATTGGAGCACTGTCTCTTTAAGGCTAGTTTACCTTTCGCTTGCAGGTTCTCTTCACTTGCACACACACAGATTATGCAGTCTCATGCACCAAAAACACAGTTCATATAACAGATGAACTTACTTGATTGTAGGGATCTCAGATTGTGCCAAAATTCTCCGCCACTTGTGAAGGACTAGCATCAAATGTAGAGCTTGAAGGACACCGCCACTCGCTGGTTCTTCTTTTTAAGGGCTTTGTTTGCCCATTTTTATTAAAAGAAGTCAAAACAAAATGAAAGGTTTCCCTCGCAGGGGTTTCAGTACTCCTTTTCAACAACAAAATGACATTCAGCCTCCTGGCTTATACATATAGCAGTGCTGCTCAGGCCTTCTACTTCAGGCTCTTGTCTGTCTCCTATAGACTATTCCATCTGCAACACCATTCATTTGGATAGCAGCCCCTTGCTGCTCTGACCCTCAGACCTGGGTCTCTGGCTTCCACTGTGCACACAAGCACTCTCTGACTTCTCCAGTGCACACTTGCACTCTATGGCTTCCCCAGTGCACACCTGCACTCATCGGGAGGGTGGGGCCCAGAATGCTGGTCCTGATTCTACTATCAGGCCCACACACACCTGAACAATCAGTGTGCAGTTGAGTCTCAAAACCCGGATCCAGGACTGGGGATTTCATCCCACCCGGATCTCTAAGAAATCCCCAAGCTCCGGGTCCCAAAGTGGATTTTAGTAAATCATGAGGAAACTGAAAAGCCAGTTTCCTCCCAAACAAGCAAATACCCTGGAGCCCCTCAACCTGCCTGGTTGAGAATCCTGTATTCATAAACTGGTGGGGTACCACACTACCACAATATATATATATATTATATATATATATATATATATATATATATATATATATATATATATTTTTTTTTTATTGAGATATTTATTATAGCAAAAAGTAAAAAAGTGTTTTTTTCAAAATCTTTCTTTTTTGTTAATAGCGCAAAAAATAAAAACCGCAGAGATGATCAAATACCACCAAAATAAAGCTCTATTTGTGGGGAAAAAAGGACGTCAAATTTGTTTGGGAGCCACGTCGCACGACAGCAAAATTGTCAAAGCGTGACAGCGCTGAAAGCTGAAAATTGACCTGGGCAGGAAGGGGGTTTAGGTGCCCAGTAAGCAAGTGGTTAAATTTCAATATGGCTTGTGTAACAAATGTATATGCTGTTTTTTTTATTATTTGCTATATTACTTTTTCTACGAAAAAGGAGTCACTGTAAAAAGGATAAGTGCAGTTTAAATCAATAAGCACTTATATATTTTTTGGCTCCCCTCCCATCTTCACCTAAAGCCCAGTAAACATAGGCCGAACATCGGCCGACATTCGGCCTGCGTGTATGCCAGCCGGTCCGACAGAAGCCGACCTGTCGGTTGGTTTGTCGGACATGCATGCTGGAAAACCAGCAGGCGACCAGCGCTTTTAGAACAGAGCAGCTAAGTGGGGGAGATCGCTGTACTAACATCAGATCGTTAGTACAGCAGCTCTGACTGGAGCTGACCGTTATTTTTTTTGTTCAACCCAGCAAAACTAAATAGTGTGTACCAGGTTTAACTCCCCTCCCCCTTTACAGATGCATATTTACCTTGATCAGATAGCCGTGGCCCCACTTTTTACATCCAGCTCTGCAAGTCTACGATGTCCTGACCAAGTCTGCACATTACTGCCCTAAAGACAGTCTCCTGCTTCGGGACACAAGCCCATAGAAATCTATGTGCACCACTGCGTAGACGCAGCCAGGATAGTGAAGACTTGTGGTGCTAGATGTAAATGAACAGCAGAGCCCTGGTCATCAGCTCAAGGAGTGAATTAAAGTGATATTAACCCTACAATAATTTTTTTTTTTTTAAAACAAAACAGGTTCTACTTGGCTGCTCTGTGCAATGATTTTGCACAAAGCAGCCCTGATCCTCCTCTTCTCGGGTCCCCCACCGGCGCTCTGGGCTCTTCCCCCCCTTAAACTGAGTGCCTCCATAGCAAGCTGTTTGCCATTGGGGCACCTGAGCGTACTCCCCCCTGAGCCTCCTCTGTTCATCTATGGGACACACAGTCCCGCCCCCACTGCCTCGCTGTGATTGACAGCAGTGGGAGCCAATGGCCAATGAGAAGGCAGAGATCCGGGAGAGCAATGGCTCTGATGCAGATAGCTGGATCGCGATCGGGCGAGCATTGGGGGGGGGGGGTCTGGGGGGATGCTGCATGCAGGTGGTTTTTAACCTTTATACTCATATGTCTGTCTTTACAATCACTTTAAACGCTTGCTGACCGGCCGCCGCAGTTGCACTGCGGAAGGTTGGCTCGGCTGCGCGAATCGCCGTAGGTGTATGAAGGGGTCGTACACGGCAATCTGTGGGCGCTACCATTGGCCAGCGGAGGCACCAATAGGCGGGTCTGGCGGACTCCATGTCCGCCAGCTGCCCGCGATCGTTCCCCGCAGAGACAGGATGGGGATCTGCCATAGTAAACAAAGCAGATCTCCGTTCTGTCAAGGGATCACACGCAGATACTCTTCTATGCAGGAAGAAGGATCTGTGTGTTGTCCCAAGCAGCCCATCCCCACAGTCAGAGCCCTTTCACACTGAACAGCCCCGAGCGTCGGTGGTAAAACACAGCTATTTTTAGCGACGCTTTACCGTTGGATTTGCGGTGCTTTCCGGCCGCTAGTGGGGCGCTTTTAACCCCCCCCCCCCCCGCTAGCGGCCGAAAAGGGGTTTAAAAAAAAATAAAAAATAAAAATATATAAAAATAAAATTGCCCGCAAAGCACAGCTACAGCTGCGTTTTGCCGGCGGTACTGCCCATAGATTTCAATGGGCAGGAGCGCATTAGGAACGGTGAGTTCACTGCTCCTAATGCATTCCAAATAAGCTGCTGGTGTGAAGGAATGTGATGAGTATAACGATAACCAGAAAATGTCTACTTTCTATGCATCTTTTCTATAAAGTCTATATTGTTTTTATATGTATATGTATACAACGGTTTTAAAAGTCCTTACTCAATATGGTCTCTCATAACACCCCCTCCCATCGAGATGATTGTAGGAGACAGAAATGGCGGATACCCCCCTCTCCCACGCATCCTGAAATATGTGGAAGTGAAGACAGACCAGAGGACAACCAAGCTTAAAGGGGTTGTAAAGGTTTGTTTTTTATTTTCTAAATAGGTTCCTTTAAGCTAGTGCATTGTTGGTTCACTTACCTTTTCCTTTGATTTACCTTCTAATCTAAATGTTTTTTTTTCTTTGCCTGAATTTCTCACTTCCTGTTTCTCCTCACTAAACTTCACACCATCATCCAAGTGGTGTGGAGTCAGCCAGAACAGCTCACTGAACAGCTTACTGAGGAGGAACAGGAAGTGAGAAATTCAGACAAAGAAAACAAAGAAAAAAAATATTTAGAAGGGAAATCTAAGGAAAAGGTAAGTAAACCAACAATGCACTAGCTTAAAGGAACCTATTTAGAAAATAAAAAACAAACCTTTACAACCCCTTCAATCATCATGTTTTTGTACTCTTCTAGTGTTCCAGCCAATCAGATGTGCCTTTTGGATTCATACTTACATAATAGTGACGTATCATGCGGTGTGTGAAAAGAGCTTGATACTGCTTGTAATAAACATTAGATAAGAAAGCTGTTGAACTGAACACATGTATCAGTGCCTCACTTTCAGCGTGCACGCATTTTACAATTTCGGAATAGCAGTAGAATTCCATCTTAACCCTTTGGAGGTATACCACCTTTACAACTGGTGCCCAGACGTATGGCCCCCAGGTTTTTGACCGAAGGAAGACCGCAACCAAAGGGCTGAGTGGTTGATCCGGGCAGACCAAGAGGGACTTGCGCAATCCCTGAGTACGGTAGGTACTTTCTATACTTACCACTGTACAAATTGTTCTGCCTAGCTTAGCCGCTGACCTTGTCGGCTTCTGGAGGTTATATAAAAAAAAAAAAAAAAAAAAGGAGGCAGGTAAATTTATTTCTTGCCTGGGGCCGTTTAACGAACCTGCCATTGGATTTCTACTGACTGTGTATTTGTTCAGTGTTTGTATTTGTTTAGTGTCTGCTGTCCTAAGGAGTTTGCAACTCAGCAGACTGAAAGTTGTTGCAATTGAGTGTCCTGACCCAGGTAGACCTGTTGGCCTCTGGGAAGACGGATTGTGTCCTGAGGTGAGCTGTCTGCCCTGCAGGATGGAAACTTTGCAATAAAACGTCTTCGGATGGATGACTCAGGGTTAAGTGGTTAACCCATGAGGGTGTAGCTCAGCTGTTGATGCTTTGCAGCTCGAGGGGTAGCAGCTGTAATGTCCTGTCCTGAGTGTGTTTGTGGATTACTGTTTGGCATACATCAAAAGGGTTGGGGACTGGTGAAGGTAAAAGAAGGCGGCTACCTGAAGGAACAATTGGGTCACAAGCCGCTGCTCCCCTTCACCCCTGACGTGTTATTTTTGAGATTAAACATACATTACCCAGTGAGAAGGGTGTTTGCTCTATTTCTTCAAGGGACTGCCCAAACAGCAGTGGAGGGATATCTTGCCATCAGTTGCCCGCACTCCCCCTGAAACCGTCCGCCAACACGGCTACGGAGCAACAGGAGAGAGCGAGTCAGCTTGGATGCGAGCTAGGTGCACCAGAAGAAGGTGGGCAGGATGGGTCAGAAAGTTACAAAACCAGACAAGGGCATGCTAGCATGTGATATTGTGAAGAGAACAATCGGTTCTCAAGCAGTTAAAAAGGTTCTCTAGAGTAGCGAAAGTATGTGGCCTGAAGGACAATGTTGCTAGGTTACAGCCAGAGGAGTGGCGTTTGCTGATAAGAGAACAAAGAGGGGCCCTGTGCGATAATGCCTTACTGGATGTAGCGGAATCTTGATTTAAAGTTGCTAAAGCATTGCATGCTGAAGGATGGATAGAGGAGGAGGTGAAGATTGAAAATTGTTTTGTATATGTTTACCATAAACCCGAGAATGTTTCCACTCCACCACCCTATGGAATTTGGAACAAAGGAGGGGAGGGACAACCCTGCCCTCCACCTAACTTTCTCACTGCTCCAGCCCGAGTACAACCCACTGTGACAACTTCCTGTGGCAGCCATCTTAGTGCACCCATGCCCTCACTTCCTGCCCAGCCCAGTGCACTTCCTCCAGGCAGCCATCTTAATGCACCCACATCCTCACTTCCTGCCCAGCGCAGTGAACTTCCTGCAGGTGGCCATCTTGGTACACCCGGAAGGCCCAATCAAGGCCTATACCCAGTTCTCCCTGTTTTAAGCCAGTATGGTTTCTAACACATTCCTGTCTTCCCCAATACGGAAGTGCCACCTTCACAGGCCGGATATATTAATGATGAAGAAGCGTCCGAGTGGGAAGACCACCAGCAAGCAGCAAGGCCCCCCCGCTGATTTAACCCCCAATCCGGCTCCAGACTCACAGTTCCGAGTGAACCTCGAATGTATGCTTGCAACCGCAACAAACAGTGCCCCTTGTCAGCCCCCGCCCCAACACCAATCTCGGTTGCCAGAAGGGGCACCGGTGATGTATGTTGCTTTTACCCCATCACAAGCAGGGGCCTTAGTGACAAGTCTGCCTGACCCAGAGAAACAAACGCCCTTCTACCGCAGGATGGTGTAAATACAAGAAACTTACTCAGCTGCTTGGAGAGATTTGATCAACTTATGCCAAATTAAAGCAGGACATATATTTTGGCAGGTCATGCAGGCGGCCTTCAATGATGCCTGCTTGACAAGTGCCACTTCCTATTCCTCTGGTGTGGAGTTCTGCGCCCAACTCCACGAATGGGCAAAGGAGAAATTGTCGGATCAGACTACCACAATCCAAGATATTACCCAAGATAAAGGGGGTCTGTGGAGAAGTATCATGCCAGACTCACACAGGCCCCTGAGGATCTGGGCGTCTCTCACTATGAAAAGGCGTGCACACACACACACACACACACACACACACACACACACACACACGTTAACTGCTTTTGTCTCAGGGCTCAGAGAATATATCAGAAAAGGCCTGATGGTGGCCCGCCCCGAATACCGCTCTATGAAGATGTCCGATCTACTGTTGGTGGCCAGAGGTATAGAAAACCAAAAAGGGTAAAAACCAACGCCCCCCATGGTAGCCCGTGATGAAGATCCCACCTTTACTCATCCACCACCACTGCCCAATATCAGGGAAAGGAGAACCTGCTAGAACTGTGCGAAACGGGGTCACTTCAGAAGAGAATGTAGAGCCCCAAGACAAGACAGGGACCCCATGAAGGGCAAAGCGGATATCAACCACCACCAAGCCCCAACTCTCGCTAGGAAATAGGCAAGCCTGAGTCACCCCCTTATGGCAGTGTCCTCGAATGGCACTGGGGGACCCCTTGCAAAGGTCACGTTAGCTATACAGGGAAGACCTACCACTTTCCTTATTGACTCGGGTGCAGCCAGGAGCGTCTTCAGGGCTGAGAACCTGCCTGCTAATTTTTTTCTTTCCAAGATTGACGTTTCCTGCGTGGGTGTGGATGGGGTGCCCCGCTCCAGTCCACTTACTAAGCCACTCCAAGTGGGAGGGACATTTCCCGATTTGCTTGCCAGATTTGAGGTGTCCTCTACATGTCCCATGAATTTGCTGGGAGCCGATGTGCTGTCCAGACTACAGGCCGCAATCATTTTCATGCCTGAAGGAGGAGTGAAGCTACATACTCCTCTATCCTTAGAAGACTCATCTGCCTTGTGTTCTCTGCCTCTCATGATGATATTTCATGAAGCGATAACTCCAAAGTTCAATACCACAAGAAGTACTTGACAGAATCCCTGTGTGCCTATGGTCCACAGGACCAGAAGACATCGGTCACCTGAAAGTGCCACCAGTTTTAGTCAAGCTCAAAGGAGGGAGCATCATTGCCCCGGAAACCACCTCAATCCACAGCTATCTCAAAACAGGTCGAGACCCTTGTGTCCAATGGAGCTCTGATACCCTGTACTTCCGAATGCAATACACCCTTGTTCCCAGTGAAGAAACGGACCCCAAGAGGAGAACCAGAGAAAATACAGAATGGTACAAGACATCCGAGCAGTTAGCGAAGCCACAGTGTTGGACACCCCAATTGTGCCGAATCCACACACCTTGTTATCAGGTTTACCTCCAACGGCTGAATACTTCACTGTAGTGGACCTGGCAAATGCATTCTACAGTGTTCCCCTGCATCCTTCCTGCAGGTACGTCTTCGCTTTCTCCCATGACAACAAGCAGTACACCTGGGCTGTTATGCCACAAGGGGCGCAAAATTCTCCAAGCCAGCTTGCCAAAGCCATAACTTCCATACTTGATACATGGCAAAAAAAAAGCACCCTGCAGTGACTCTTCTTATATGTGGACGACCTTCTCCTCTGCGCAGATGACCAACCCGCTGCGGAAGAAAATTAAGAAAGTCTACTATGCTACCTTGCGGACCAAGGCTGTAAAGCCTCCAAAGCCATATAGGAGTAGTGTTCCAAGATGGTCACCTTTTTGGGCCACTGCATTTCCAAGGGCACAAGACATATTACATCAGACCGGGTTGCTGCAATCCAGGATATTCCCCAACCACATGCAACTAAACAACTGCATGCTTTTCTTGGACTCATATCTTACTGCAGGGCGTGGATCCCTGATGCATCGATCCTCATGCAACCACTCTATGATGCTCTCAAGTCTGTGCCATTTACCCTGGTCAAGCGAGGCCCTAAATAACTTTTTTCTGCTGAAACAAGCAATATCCACAGCTCCTGCTTTGGGCCTCCCAGATTATGGAATACCCTTTAAACTGTTTGTGTCATAAAAAAAAAAAAAAAAAAAAAGAGGCCACACCACAGGGGTCCTAGCTCAATCACATGGAGGACGGACTAGACCCATTGGGTACTATTCATGCCGCTTAGACCCTGTGGCTAGGGGTGGCCCTTCCTGCTTAAGAACAGTCTTTGCTGCCCAAGCACTGCTGGACAAAACTTCAGACCTCGTTTTAGCAAACCCCTGCTTCTTCTGGCACCGCATGACATTGCTGCCATCCTGAATCAGGTGCAACCCCGACACCTGTCCACCGCCAGACATATACGGTTGCAAATCTCCTTCCTGACAATGTGACACTCCAAAAAAGGTGTCTCACTCTCAACCCGGCCACCCTTTTGCCATTTTTCGAGGTGGGGACAAGAAGGTGAAGAAAAAAAAAAAAAAAAAAAAAGACCCCTGTACTGCTCCACATGGACTGCCTTGAAATGATGCGCATAGAAACCACACACTTACCTACAGTGAGTGAAACTCCTCTGGAAAACCCTGACTACACACTTTGTGGATGGCTCCAGATATGCAGATGAAGGAGGCAAGTACCACACAGGTTATGCTGTGACCTCTGAATTTGAAATTCTACAAGCAGGAGCATTACCACCAACAACTGTATCTGCTCAGGAAGCGGAGCACCAAGCCCTCACTACAGCGTGTAAGATAGCAGGAAGTAAGAGAGTCAACATTTACACAGACTCAAGGTACGCCCTCGGAGGATTTCTGACAGCGGCCGGAACACCGGTGAAACACGGCCCAGCCATCAAGGAGTTAATGGATGCACTACTCCTGCCTGACCAAGTGGCTGTCTTGAAGGTTAAAAGCACATGGCAAACTGAATTCTCAAGAAGCCAGAGGGAACCATCTGACGGATATAGCTGCCAAACAAGCAGCGAAAGACCACGAAAAACGGCTGAAGTGGCCAAAGAGAGTGAATCTTCAGCACAGATGCCTTTGGCAGTGCATGTGCCATCTGACAGGCTATAAGTAGCCTCTATGCAAAATGCAGCTCACACAGAGCAACATTTGGAATGGATCGATAAAAGTAGCAGAACACGATGAAGATCTATATCTGATGAGAGGGAAAACCTGTTTACCATAATATATGCATCCAGCAGTCGTCCAATGGGCACATGGACCTGCACATCTCTAAGAACTTAATGAATTCACTGATCAGCAAGTATTACTGGGCCCCAGGGATAACCCCCCTAACCAGAAATTACTGCGCCTCATGTGCAAAATGCAACCTGGGGAGGACAGAAAAGACACTGCAGAAGCATTTGGCGAAACCCCTCTATCCATTCCAGGAGGATACAGATTGATCATATACAGATGCCAAAAAGTGGCCGATATGAATATGCCCTAGTGGTGGTAGACATATTCTCCGGCTGGCCAGAAGCCTACGCTGTTACAAACATGACAGCCAAGACCACGGCTAAGAAACTACCGAGTGAGCTAGTATGTAGATTTGGGGTTCCAGAGGTAATAGAGAGCGATCAGGGCCCAGCCTTCATAGCAACCCTTACAAAAGAGATTTGGGCAGCACTGGGAGTTCAGTTAGCTCTACACACCCCATACCACCCTCAAAGCAGCAGGAAGGTAGAAAGGATGAATGGGACTCTAAAGAACAGGATGTTAAAGATGGCCCAAGAGACCAACATCAGTTGGCCAGACAGTTTGCCCATTGCCTTGTTCAGTGTCAGACATACCCCCGGGGGAAACATGCTTTGTCCCCTCATGAAATTTTGTTTGGTTCAGCCCCCAAACTTGGCTGTTATTTTCTACAGCACTTCCAGTTACAATCTGATGTGTCAACTAGCTATGTTACACGTTTGTCTAAAGAATTAACCAAATATCCATTCTCAAGTATTTTCCTCCATTCCAGACGCAGAGACAGACTCGGGAACCCACAGTCTTCAGCGAGGAGATTGGGTGCTAGTAAAGAAGTTTGTGAGGAAGCGCTCCCTTGAGCCAAGATATCATGGCTCGTTCCAAGTTTTGCTGACCACAGCTACATCAGTCAAGCTAGAAGGGAAAAGTACCTGGATACACGCCTCCCACTGCAAGAAAGCCCCATCTCCTGAAGACAAGATCCTGCCTACACCACAATGATGGTGTTGGATATCCTTTTTCTAATAAGTTTGATAAAAGCTCAGCAGATGGTTATCACTAAAACAGGTACTCAACAAGCAGCCATCACTAAGATGAATGGCATCACCACATTTTGTTACAACTCATCCATCACACAAGTAGTTACCTTTACCTTTGATTTTTGTAGTAGGATACCCTGGCATTGCAACAAGTATGGACCGGGTTGGGCAAAGCGGGCTTGCATGATGCCTAGCCCAACTCAGATATACATATGTATAACGGATGATTATTGGGGATACAACTGTGACAGTTGGGGATCAGTGGGATGGAGTACCGGAGCAGACTGGGGGTATCAACCATGGAGTGCCTTAAAAAGGAAAGATAATGTGGGGAATCCTCTCTTTAAGTGTATGTCCTTCTGGAAGTCCGGGTGCAGTGATGATGGAGAAAGACTTGTCTTAAACATTGAGAATCCCAGCCCTTGTGATGCAGGACTTTACTGGTTAGGCAGGTACCCACGGTATAGTAACCCTCTAGCAAAATTTTACCTGAAATACATGTATAACACATCAAAACCAATAACAAAGCCCCTTAAACCTTCCACCATTGCTATAAAAGACATGATAGCAATGGCAAACCCAACCTTTGAAGAGACAATGGCAGCTGAAACCGGGTTCTCTGACACCAATCTGTGGCTCGAGTGGATGAGATTCAGTGCAAACCAACATAACAGAAGTAACTGCTATGTCTGTGGTAGTTCCAGGCCACATTTAGGGACAGTCCCTCTGCAGATCCTACAAGACAGTGAGGAATGTTTCCTCAGCCTGTTCACTAATACATCCACCAATCACTCTGCGTGCGAAACGTGGAAAAAGGAGTATCCTATAATACCAAAATCCCGAAACCTGGGGAGGGCATCACCATATATCCCGGGAACTACAGCTGTTACTCTAATTACCAGGGTAAGGGAAGGTTCCTGGGTAACTTCACCGAGGGATACTGCTCTACCTACAGCAGTATATCAGGGAAGTGAACACAAAACCAAATCCAGTCCCTAGGTGACATATACTGGATCTGCGGGGACCTAAAAATCAGGACCAGATTAGAGGGAACCTGGACCGGTGAATGTGCCCTTGCAAAGGTCATTATGCCTCTCCATATCCTAGCAGAGGATACTCCCGATACATACACTGACCCAACACCCAGTCACAGGAAGAAGCGTGCAGCTCCCTCCGGAAGCTTTGACCCTCATGTGTACATAGATGCCATAGGGGTCCCTGATCAATTCAAAGCCAGGGACCAGGTAAAAGCTGATTGAGTCTTTGATCCCCATAATAACAGTCAACAAGAATGTAGATTGGATGAACGACATATACTATAACCAACAGAGATTTGTAAATTATACCAGAGATGCCCTCCAGGGTATTGCTGACCAGTTAGCCCCCCACTTCCTATATGACATTCCAGAACCGGATGGCCTTAGACATGGTGTTAGCTGAGAAAGGAGGTGTCTGTAAAATGAAACGGGAACCTGTTGTACCTACATTCCTGACAATACTGGCCCAAATGGTAAGGTTACTCTAGCTATAAAGAAATTAGAAGAAGATATGTCATTGGAGTTTAAGAAGAACTCGGGTATTACAGACCAGTGGGATCAATATTTCAGCTGGATGAGTGGGTGGCAAAAGATAGGGGTTACAGTATTAATAATCCTAGTTCTTTTAGCTCTGGTTGGATGCTGTATTCTGCCCTTGTAAAGAAGTTAATGATCATCATGTTTTTGTACTCTTCTAGTGTTTCAACCAATCAGATGTGCCTTTTAGATTCATATTTACATAATAGTGATGCATCATGCAGTGTGTGAAAAGAGCTTGGTACTGCTTGTAATAAACATTAGATAAGAAAGCTGTTGAACTGAACACATGTATCAGTGCCTCACTTTCAGCGTGCACGCATTTTATCTACACTTTACAATTTCGGAACAGCAGTAGAATTCCATCTTAACCCTTTGAGGTATACCACCTTTACACTGGCAGGACTTTTTCTGACGCCCTGTCAGCGCACCGCTCCAGTGTGAAAGCCCTCGGGGCTTTCACACTGGAGCAGCTGTTTTAGGGTGCTTTGCGGGCGCTATTTTTAACGCTATAGCGCCTGCAAGACGCTCCAGTGTGAAAGGGGTTTTAGAAAACACACTGAGGGAACAGTTATCCCCTTGATCGCCCCCGATGTTAACCCCCTTCCCTGACAGTGCCATTAGTACAATGTCAGGGCATATAATTTTAGCACTGATCACTGAAATAATGTAACTGGTTCCCAAAAAAAAAAAAAAAAAACACCTGTAAAAAAAAATGTCAGTTAGGTGTCCTGTCTGCCGCAATCCTGCTAAAAAAATAACATAAAAAAATCTCTGCTCACTGCCATTACTAGTAGTAAAGAAAAAATAATTTGGAATTTTCACTGTTTTAATATGGACTTTATATATGTTCGATTCAATGATTTTTGATATTTGTTTATATTTCATGATTCAGCGCTGCCCTCTTATTTATTTTTGTGCACATGCATATGGGGATGTGATCAGTGCTAGCAGCTGGTCTTTTGAATACCACACACAGTGTTTCTAGTACATATAATTCGTTTTGTTTTTTGGGTAGCTCGCAAGACTTATATATATATATATATATATATATATATATATATATCTCTCCAAGAGACTTGGCCAGGCCTAGACTTTTAATAGCGTGTTTATATCTGTATATATATATATATATATATATATATATATATATATATATATATATATATATATATATATATATATATATATATATATTCTCTTACAACTGTTGTAAGTAACATACATATCTTACGCTACCTGGAGCTTCATCTTAAAGCAAAACGCCAGTGAAAAAATGATTCTTTGCGCGCACACACACTTCCAGTGTTGATTATTCTAGGTGTGGAATGCCACTGTTTACTGCAATAATCACAGCTTTTGTTGGAAACTACAGGCAGCACTCTTCTCCTATAGTTCACCGTTACTTCCCCTTGCTCATTTTAAACACGCCTTGTATTCTGTTCACAAATTGACAAGGGGATAGGAGAAGGTGGTAAATGCCAACACATCTCCCCTTGCTCATTCAAAAAACTTCTAGTATTTTGTGGACAAAAATTCAAGGCATTATTTTTAAAGGACAAGGGGGGGGGAAATGGAGGGTAAATAGAGAGCTAGAGTCTGGAAGAAAAGGCGCTTCCTGTAGTTTCTGCATAGCATCAGAGAAGCTGTGGCTTTTATAGTAAACTGCGGCAATCTGGTCATAGGCTAATCATTTGAAGCAACGTGTTTGATTTGAGGTATGATGGGTGTGTGATACAGGCATCAAAAATAGTTTAGGAAAGCAATATTTACCTCATGATTTCTTGAATATTTACGTCAGTACTCCAGTTCTTCTCTATACCAGGCACATGTCCCATCCCAACCACACCAACGACAATAGTTGGTATGCTTTTTTGAGGCTCATCTGTGAGAGGGAAATATATAATAATTTAATTTACATATTACTCCACTTACAGAATCTTCCACGACAACAACCCTATCCCTGTAAAAATACAAAGCACATGATGTTGAATAGACAAGGTATTGGAACATTACCATTTACTCACGCATTGCTATAACATTTTATAGACAAAACATAAATAAGCCAGGAAGAAACCACTCAACATTGCACATATGATAGAAGGAAAAAAAAAAAAATATAAAGTCATACTCTCAGAGGCACGAGGTAGTTCTATTTTTTTAGCCGCTTGCTTCAGCATGTAGGTTAGATAAATATCTCTCTCAGAGACTATGGTGCGATGGAGGTCAGGAAATTCACCAATCATTTCTGCCATCATCTGTTCTAATAAATCCTTCTGCTTACATTTCTCCACATCATCTTCACTGAAGTAGAAAAAAAATGTAATAAAAATTTGGACAATTTCTTAGTTGAATTTGAAAATTGTGAAGGCCACACAAAGATAGCTCACCTGATTGGGTCAGACAAAGAGCACAAGCCCCAGGCAAGCTTCACCTTTTGCCAGAATGAAAGTGCAGCAATCGCTCTCTTGAATGTTACAGGAATAGGTCTATCTCCAAGGTGAAATTTGCAAAAAGGCACTTTGCTGGCCTGCAAGATGTACAACAATGCTCATTTTTTGTGACAAATATGATTTACTGTAGGATTATTGCAAAGTTAAAAAATAAAAAAATAAAAAAAAACAAGTGTGGAAAGAAAATTGTGAATAGAAATCTCTCAATGAACAGCTCATAAAACGTAACCAACATACAAATTTACATTGCCATATAAAAAAAGTATATGGTTTCAGAACAAGAAATGTGAATGGAGAAGATATGTGGACATGTGAACTGGCACACAATTTACACCCCAATTCAAAAAAAGGTGGAACACTGTAAAATCAAAAACAGAATGCAATGACTTGCAAATCTCAAACCCATATTTTATTCATGGAGGCACAGACAGCAATAAAAACTGACAAGCATTCTAATCCTTCTGCATTCTATATAAAACAAATAAAAAAAACATAACAAAATTAGCAATCATGTTAGCACGTAGACAAACTAAAAAGGGAAACAAAAAAAAAAAAAAACGACAAGCTTAAAGTATAACTAAAAGCAAAAAAAACATTGTTTTTAGCTTTGGACAGAGTGCAGAAGAATACCATGCTGGTCAGTGTTTATTGCCGTCTGTGGCCCCTGTTAGGGAGATTCCCCCTCTCTATTTGTCCCGTTTACAATTATCATTGAAAGTGGAAAAAAACAAAAAAAAAAAACAAACACACACCACAAAATTTTACAGAAAAGTAAGAGGGGAAAACCTCCAATGGGGATACTCATTCTGGTGACCTGGGTGTCCACAAGGAATTCTCTTAATTTGAAGGGAATTCCTCACTTCCCGTTTGGCTATGGGACAGGAAGTGAAGTGAAATCTCTGAAATGAGACACAGATGGCGAATAAAAACCTGCAAAGGTTATAACCCTCCCTTACGCTATGCAAAATGAAAAGAAAAAATAAAGTTTTTCCTATAGTTCTACTTTAATTCAAAAGCTTATGTGAAACAATAGTGCACATTGGGGCTGTAGTAACTCTAAAATTCAACAGTGGAACTCCAGCGCTTTGTATAGTCCTCTACTGGTCAGTCTTTAAATTGTTGCAGCGAACCCAAAAAGCAGTAGAAACTTGTAGCTAGACTGATGCTGTATTATTGTTAGGTAAACCCATGTAGCTGCAGCATGCTGTATATAAGCCAGTGTTGTGGCTGCATTTTTTTCTGGCAATTCCATCAAGCTGCAGTACTATCTGAACAGCCAAGAAAAATAAAATGCTTTATAGGAAACTCAGTGAAAACAGTTACACAGTAACAGGGTGCCATCTTGAAGATGAACTGTAAAACTTTAATGGGTTGCAAACCCCTTACATATATCCAGTGACGTGACTGGCCTCAGGTGATACAGAGGTGAAACAAATCCTCCTACAATCATTTTACCTGTAACTGTAGTTTTCTCTTTGCTACATCTTTTCAAATTGTGGAATTTTTACAGCTTGTCTGAGTGTTCAGAAAGCAGGGGGCGGGAAGCTGAAGTTACTCTGCAGTGCTCAGTTAGAGCAGACTGGAAGGAAGGGACACACCCCCTATCACACACACAGGAACAGAGCTGAGGCTGTCAGTCATAGGCTGTGTGCTGGAGCTCCCTTTCACCTTTTTACAGCTTGGTGTCAGGAAAATTTTTCAGAAGTGACTCATGTACAGAAAGACAGAAATTGAAATTAAAAAAACTTAGTGCTCTGGATTGAGACAAGTAAACACTATAGAGGGATTTTCTTTGTTCATATTTCATGACAGAGGTTTACAACCGCCGCACGCCTATTTACGTCGACAGAATGGCACGGACAGGCATATGGGCGTACAGGTATGTCCCCTTTAAGATGCCATGTGGTAACGCTCGCGACCCTGCCGCGAGCTCCGTGAGCCCGACCGTGGATCCCACGGACTCGATCGCCACGGGGATACCCGCAATCGTCTCATGGAGAGATAGAGCGGGGAGATGCTAATGTAAACAAGCATCTCCCCGCTCTGCCTAGTGACAATGACACTGATCTCCGCTCCGTGTAATCGGAGCGGAGATCAGTGTCATGTCACACAGCCCACCCCCCCCCCCTACAGTTAGAAGCACTCACCAGGTCACACTTGACCCCTACAGCGCCAGTGTCATTTTCACAGTAATCAGTGCATTTTTATTGCACTGATCGCTGTAAAAATTACAACGGTCCCAAAAATTTGTCAAAAGTGTCCAATGTGTCCGCCATAATGTCGCAGTCACGATAAAAAAAAAAAGAAAAAAAAAAAATACGTAAATCGCCGCCATTACTATTAAAAAATAATAAAAAAAAATGTATAAAAATGCCATAAAAACGAACCCCTATTTTGTAGATGCTATAACTTTTGTGCAAACCAAACGCTTATTGCAATTTTTTTACCAAAAATATGTAGAATACGTATCGGCCTAAAGTGAGGAAAAAATTTTTTGGGGGGATATTATAGTAAAAAGTAAATATAGAATTTCTTTCAAAAAATTGTCGCTCTATTTTTGTTTATAGCGCAAAAAATAAAAAAACGCAGAGGTGATCAAATACCACCAAAAGAAAGCTCTATTTGTGGGGAAAGAAAAAGGACGTCAATTTTGTTTGGGAGCCACGTCGCACGACCACGTAATTGTCAGTTAAAGCGGCGCAGTGCCGAATCACAGAAAAGCTTTGAAATTAATAAAAAAACTGTGGTGCCCATGGTAATGCCTCTTTAAAAGAGCCTCCTAATCTCCACATTGGAAAATAAAAAGCTCTAACCTTGAAATAAACATACCCACCAAAAAACAAGGGTTTGCCAAGTCGGTCAATTCCATTCACAGCAATGTAGTCAGATAATAGTCATAAAACAAGTAAATTCTTGAGATGTAAAGCTGAACGCCACCATCTATATGCCCCAATCCCATTCTACAGTAAGGGACACCTGTTCAACAAAGTCACTCTCCTTTGCAAAGATCAGCCTTTCCAACATCATTACATGCAATGCAGGGCAAATAAAAAGTAATTTTTTAAAGCAAATTGTATATCAACTTTAGGAAGGAAGGACCTATGCAGAGTGTAACGTCAGATCTCCGCCCTATTTTTTTTGCTGACTGCTCGGACGAGCTTTATAAATGATGGCCTTGAACAGATGTAGAGGATAAACAGGCACTACTTCTGTAGGAGTGGTTTATCTCTGTATCACCTGAGGCCAGTCACTTCACTGGGTATATGTAAGGGTTTACAACCGCTTTAAGTAGCACAATAGCCAAAGAACAAATACAGCGACTAGGACAGTGGATCATTTTAAATTATCAGGTTTATGAATCATAATAAATTTACGCCCATTTCCTGCCTTACAATCAGGGAACAAAAGTAAAAGAAATAACTAAATGCAAAAAAATCCTGAAAGCCACCACTCCTAAATGCTTTAATATTACTGAATAAATTAAAGCTGCTAGTGTGAAACACGTCTCATAAATCGTGCCAAAAATAATGAACAAAAACGCAGCGCTACTGAAAATGTGATACATACACCACCGTGCAAATACAAAATACTGCTATGTGGCATCCAGTGTGATCAGAATAAATAGTGCACCACCGTAGTTAAAAATTATATGTAGGAAATATATATACATATAGCAATACAGGTACGTATAAATCCACAACACACTAAATGTGCTCTTGTGCATAAACATGCATATAAAATATAAACATAAACAAAAGTGACCTAGTGCATAATAGTGGTATCCAATATACTCCTAAAAAAGCTGATAACACGAGTCCAAAAATGAATGTTCCAACTGGAAAGTGCCTGTATCGACACGCGTGGGGGAGGGGACAGGATGGCAGGAGAGACAGTTTGTGGTTGAGGAGCACGTTCACAATATCCCGGTACCCGTTTGGTTATATCGTACGTGCCTTTCATAGAGTGGTGCACTAGCGCACCTGTTCTGTGTAAGTACCCCTGCAGGGGATTTCTCTTATTTAATAAAAGTTTTCATATCATCTGGAGACACCTATTGAGGAGACCAGGAACCCAGGATTGATCAATAGAACCCAGGTGTGGTTCATAAGCGTGCATAGACTGAGCTTAGTTGCAAAGTCGCACGCTCCAAGGTGAACGTCTACTACCATAGGGGAGCACCTGTGTGATTGCACCTTGGCATGTTTTTTGGATCACTCACTTGGCCATGTGAAAATTTATGAACTTTATTAAGCATCATTCCCTGGAACGCTGTCATCTATTACTTTATGCACAGAAGCACTTTACAGTTGGAACATTCATTTATGGACTTCTGTGTTATCAGCTATTTTCAGAGTATATTGGATACCACCATTATGCACTAGGTCACTTTTGTTTATATTTTATATTCATATGCATGTTTATGCACAAGAGCACATTTAGTGTGTTGTGGATTTATACGTACCTGTATTGCTATATGTATATATTTATTTATTTCCTACGATGGTGCACTATTTATACTGATCACACTGGATGCCACATACACACCACTGTGCAAATACAAAATACTGGTGTGTGTGTGTGTGTGTGTATCACATTTTCAGTAGCGCTGCGTTTTTGTTTATTCAAAGTAAAGAAATAACATTTGAGAGATTATGGAGGGCAATGAAGGGTTAAAAGGAATAGGTTTCTTACAGCTTGTTTAGTCTACTGCCTTCAAGAGAAGGGGACGATAGCCCTCCATCTGTGTTCTGATATATACCAATAATGTCATGAAATGTCTCACCTCTTTGAAGGCCTCTCTGAACTCACCACCTGGGGCCATTCCCAGCTGTTCTGTGATGTGTGCAGACACTTTTAATAAGAGAATTTGCATGAGACCAGACATAACTCCATTCTGGCATAAAAACAAAGAAAAGGATAAACCTGTAAATATACAATAATGCAGAGAACAATGTATTTGACTTAAAAAAAAAAAAAAAAAAATACAAATAAAATATGAAAAGGGAAAACTAAAGTCTTACAATCAGCTATGATTTTTTTTATTTTTTTATGTAATCTGAAGAATAGGATTTTTGTACTAACTGTAAAATCCTTTTTTTATAGAGTCCATTGTGGGACACAGGAAGTCAAAGCTTCAGGTTATACTGCTGCCTACAGAAGGACTGGACACTGGCAAAACTGCTGTGGGACAAACCAAGACAACCTCTCCTGTTCCTCCCAGCAATACAAAATGCATATTTGTCTAAACCCAGCGCGGGTAACAAAAAAAAAAAAAAAAAAAGTGTTTACAATCCTATAATCTTATTCTCAACGCCTTGAAATTGTAACTTTTACTGCAAATGGCATTAAAAAAAAAAAATTAAAAGAATTTTAAAAGACAATTTAAAAATGAGCAAATATCAGTCACTTATAAAGACCATTAGCAGTGCAACTTTTATATATATATATATATATATATATATATATATATATATATATATATTGTGACAGCAGGAAGGTAAAGTCACCTGGTTGCATCCAGGGGGGTAGGTATATTTCTCCCAGATTCAGGCTTTATGCCGACTTATACAACTAGGGAGAGAGTTGATGAAGCCCAGCTGAGGCTAGTGAGCTCATGGATGATTCATACCTCTAGGGAGAGTGCTGGGCGTCGTGCAGGCAGGGAGTTGATGAGACCAGCTGAAGCTTGTCAGCTCGTTTAAGGCCTCTATAAAAACTCCCAGCTTCATTAGGCGTTTGCTCATGCCTGGAACCAGACCTGTGTGGACTGTCTAGGGAGAGTGAACCCCTGTGCGGTGAGACAAAGCCTGTGTGGCTATTTGTTTGGACATTTACTAAACCAGGGACTTAGGGACTAGGACAGCACCAGGCTGATCCCAGTTGTTAGTTAGGGAAACCTGCATGTTTAGTCAGAGGTCAAGCTGACCAGGATTTATTTTGTTTATGTTTCTTTTTGCTTTGCTGTGTTTTTGTCACTGTAAATAGAGAAATAAACCACAACCTCCGTCTGCTGGGCCTGTTTTTGTGTGGGGAGCCCATCCAGGGGGTCACACACACCCGCTACCGAGCTAACCCCCTCACAGTTGGTGGAGAATGCGGGCAGTTTTTTTTAAGCCAGCATGGAGGAGATACTGAAACAGCTGGCTCTAGCAAATGCCAATCAACAGCAGACAAATGCAGGTTTGCAAAGGAGCCTTGCAGCCCAGCAACAAGCCCAGCAGCAATCTGAGGCCCGCTTCATAGACCTGTTGCAGAAGCAAGAGCAGAGACTACAACAACAGATGGAAGCAGTAATGCAGCAACGTCCGCAGACCAGTGAGGAAAGCCGTCCCACTAATACCGCGTCATTTGGGGTGAGTCGTTTATTGACAAAAATGACTGGAGAAGATGATCCAGAGGTGTTTTTGACCACATTTGAAAGGACTGCTGAAAGGGAAAAGTGGCCTAAGGATCAGTGGGCTGGACTGCTGGCTCCTCTGTTAACTGGTGAATCGCAGAAAGCTTACTATGACCTAGAGCCTGACCAAGCAAAAGACTATGTGATGCTAAAAGCTGAAATATTGGCAAGGCTGGGTGTCACCCTGGCTGTCCGGGCTCAGCGTGTGCATAACTGGACTTTCCAGCTTGGAAAACCCCCCAGGTCTCAAATGTATGATCTCATTCACCTGAGCAGGAAGTGGCTACAGCCAGAGACTTTGTCCGCACCGGAGATTGTGGAACGTGTTGTGATGGATCGTTTCTTGAGAGCTCTTCCTACCGCCATTCAAAAGTGGGTAAGCCATGGAGACCCAGAAACGGCCGGTAAACTTGTGGATCGTGTAGGGAGATACTTGGCTGCAGAGAACCTGACGGCCTCTTCCAGAGACTCTCGGACTTTCCACCCTAAGACCAGACCATCCCCAGGGGCGGATAAGATGATTCCAAGGGGTGAGGGTGGAGAGAGTGAGAGGGTGGGAGCTCTGCCCAGGGTTTGGCGAGAACAGCCTGGGAAGTCGGGGGCTCAAGAGGCAGCCAAAAGGATTGTTTGCTACCGCTGCCGGCAAACGGGACATATTGCAGCAAATTGCCCGGTTGTGAAGGAACCCATGCAATGTGACTTTCTGACGGACAGACGTCAGTCGCTGTGTGCGACAGTCGCATGCACTGCCATTCGGGGAACTGAGAAACATTTATGCAAAATGTGTATTAATGGTAGAAATGTTGTGGTATTACTGGATTCAGGTAGCCTTGTGACCCTGATAAAGGCTGAATTAGTTAAAACAGAGGTCTCTGGGAATAGCAAGGTAGCTGTTATTTGTGTGCATGGGGACACCCGAGAGTATCCAGTGACTACAGTGTGTTTCAAGACCCCCAAAGGTACCCTCTCTCATCCAGTGGGGTTAGTATCTCAATTACCGCATGCTGCCATTGTGGGAAGGGATTTTCCGAAGTTCTGGGAACTGTGGGATGATCCTGAGCCCCCCACTGGTGCCCCTATGTACCAGGAAGGTGATAGCCAGAACTCCTCTGAGAGTGGTGAGGACTCTCCAGAATTTCCCTTGTCAGTATTGGCAGGCGAGACTCAAGAAACTGGAGAGGAGCCCACCTCCTCAGACGAAAACCTACCGTCTGTGGAGTTTTCTGATCTTGAGGTTTACAGGGAAAATTTTGCCACAGAACAGTTAAAGGACCCCGCCCTAATAAAGGCACGGGAAAACGTAGTGGAAATAGATGGCGAGTTAGTGAACCCAGATAATACCTGCACTTACCCATACTTCAGCGTAGAGAAGGACCTACTGTATCGGGTGGCAAAAAGGGCAGAAGAAACCGTTGAGCAGCTTGTGGTGCCCAAACCTTACAGGAAGTTGGTGTTGGAGTTGGCCCATGGGCACATTCTTGGAGGTCATCTGGGGACAGAGAAAACCCGAGAGAGGGTATTACAGAGATTCTATTGGCCTGGGGTGATGAAGGACATAGAAAATTATTGTTCCTCCTGCCCTGTGTGTCAGAGGTCGGCCCCGATGCCACATTTCCGTAGCCCGCTGGTCCCTCTACCCATCATTGAGGTCCCGTTTGAGAGGATCGCAATGGATTTGGTAGGTCCTATAATCAAGTCCGCTAGGGGGCACCAGTACATATTAGTTATAATGGACTATGCCACCCGTTATCCAGAAGCGATCCCTCTCCGAAATACCTCGGCCAAAACCATAGCCAAAGAGCTATCTCTTGTTTTTAGCCAGGTGGGTATTTGTAAAGAACTGCTTACGGACCAAGGTACACCCTTTATGTCCCGGGTTATGAAAGAGCTGTGTAAATTGTTCAAAGTGACGCAATTGCGTACGTCTGTGTATCACCCCCAAACCGATGGGCTGGTTGAAAGATTCAACAAAACCCTAAAACAAATGTTGAAGAAAGTGGTGGATAGAGATGGAAAGGATTGGGACTGTCTACTTCCTTATTTGATGTTTGCTATTAGGGAGGTGCCCCAATCCTCTACGGGATTCTCCCCCTTTGAGTTACTGTATGGGAGACACCCAAGAGGGCTGTTGGATATTGCCAAGGAAACTTGGGAAAGTGAGAGTTCTCCCCACAGGAGTGTGATTGAGCATGTCGCCCTGATGCAAGATCGAATTGCACAGGTAATGCCCATCGTGAAGGAACATTTGGCCCAAGCGCAGTTGGCACAGCAGAGAGTGTACAACCGTGGAGCCAAGACCCGTACCTTTTCCCCGGGGGATAGGATATTGGTACTTGTCCCTACGGTTGAAAGTAAATTCCTTGCCAAATGGCAAGGCCCCTACGAGATAATGGAAAAAGTGAGCGAAGTGAATTACAAGGTCAGACAACCAGGAAGGCGAAAGCCCGAACAGATCTATCACGTTAATCTGTTGAAAGCCTGGAGGGATAGAGAGTCCCTAGTCGCAGAAACTTGGTCACCAGCTCAAACTGGTTGCGTGATTCCGGAGGTTGGAATAGCAGCCACCTTGTCACAACCCCAACAACAGGAGGTTAAGGAGTTTGTGCTTCGCAACAAGGAGGTGTTCTCTGAGCTGCCGGGACAAACATCTGGGGTAGAGCATGATATTATTACCCCGCCCGGTGAAAGGGTGAAGTTAAAACCCTATCGGATCCCAGAGGCCCGACGGGAGGCAATACGGGAGGAAGTACAGAAAATGCTGAACTTAGTGGTGAGAGAGGAGTCCCAAAGTGATTGGTCTAGTCCCATTGTGTTGGTGCCTAAACCGGATGGGAGCTGGCGATTTTGTAACGATTTTCGTCAGTTGAACAAAGTTACAAAATTTGACACCTACCCCATGCCACGTATAGATGAGTTGATCGACCGGCTGGGAACAGCCCGATACATGACGACTCTTGACCTCACAAAAGGGTATTGACAAATTCCCCTGGCCAAGTCGGCCAAAGAGAAAACCGCATTTGTAACCCCAGACGGGGCGTTCCAATATAAGAGAATGCCGTTCGGGTTACAGAATGCGCCGGCCACATTCCAGCGGAAAATGGACCAGATACTGAGGCCCCATCGGAAGTATGCTGCGGCTTACCTGGATGACGTAATTGTCCATAGCACAGATTGGGCCTCACATCTGCCAAAAGTGCAAGCAGTCCTAGACTCTATCCGGGAAGCGGGGTTTACGGCTAACCAAGAAGTGTACCATTGGGCAGGAGGAGGCCAAATATCTTGGGTACACCATTGGCAGGGGAGTAATAAAACCCCAACTCAACAAAGTCGAGGCCATCCAGAGTTGGCCACGTCCCAACAGCAAGAAGCAGGTACGAGCCTTTCTGGGAATCGCGGGTTATTATCGGCGCTTCATTCCCCACTTTGCTTCTAAGGCTGTGCCCCTAACCAACCTGACGAAAGGGAAAGGGTCGGTCATGATTAAATGGACCCCCGAGGCTGAGGCAGCGTTCCAATTCTTGAAACAAGCCTTATGTAGCCAGCCAGTGTTGTACTCAACCGACTTCTCTAAAGACTTTGTCGTACAAAGTGATGCGTCAGATGTGGGGTTAGGAGCAGTATTGTCCCAGGTCTGGAACGGGGAAGAGCACCCAGTCATTTACCTCAGCAGGAAGTTGAAGTCCCATGAGGTAAATTACGCCACGGTTGAAAAGGAGTGTTTAGCGGTGAAGTGGGCTCTAGATTCCCTTCGGTACTATCTGCTAGGTAGGCACTTTGACATGGTTACGGATCACGCTCCGTTAAAGTGGATGGCTCAAAACAAGGAGACAAATAGAAGAGTAAATAGGTGGTTCCTGGCCCTACAGGAAGTCAACTTCACAGTAAAGCATCGCCCTGGCGTTCAAATGGGGAATGTGGATGCTTTGTCTCGAGTACATGAATGCCTGATTGCTGGTGTTCCAACCCCAAGGTTAAAACAAGAGGGGGGGTATGTGACAGCAGGAAGGTAAAATAGGATTTTTATAACAGCTTACCTGTAAAATCCTTTTCTTGGAGTACATCACGGGACACAGAGCGACATAGTCATTACTAATGGGTTATATAGTTACCGTCAGGTGCTGGCACTGGCAACTTCCAAAACCGGAAGTACCCTCCCCTATATAAGCCCCTCCCATCCGGGAGCACCTCAGTTTTGTAGCAAAGCAATAAGTGTCCCCAAAGAGGGGTGGGAGCTCTGTGTCCCGTGATGTACTCCAAGAAAAGGATTTTACAGGTAAGCTGTTATAAAAATCCTATTTTCTTTTTCGTACATCACGGGACACAGAGCGACATAGTCATTACTAATGGGATGTCCTAAAGCAATGCCAAATGAGGGGGGGGGATACACCATATATAAGCTGAGCGCTATCAGACATGAGGATCTTTTGCGGCCTGCAACACACTGCGCCCAAAGGCGACATCCTCCTGACTTCTAACGTCCACCTGGTAGAACCTAGTAAACGTGTGTACCGAAGACCATGTTGCGGCCTTACAGATTTGAGCCAGGGAGGCCTGGTGATGCACTGCCCATGAAGTTCCAACTGCTCTCGTGGAGTGCGCCCTAACTTTGAACGGAGGCGGTCTACTTCTCAAGCTATAGGCTTGTATTATGACCTGTCGAATCCACTTGGCTAAAGTAGATTTTGACGCTGCCTGACCCTTTCTGGGGCCTTCCGGCAGAATAAACAAAGTATCCGTTCTGCGAATCTGAGCAGTGGCTTTTAGATAAGGTTTAACTGCTCCTACTACATCCAAAGAATGCAATAACTTTTCCTCTACCGAAGTAGGCTTGGGGAAAAAAGAAGGAAGAACCACATCTTGGTTCAAATGAAAACTCGATACCACCTTAGGAAGAAAGGCTGGATGAGGACGTAACACTACTCTGTCCTTATGGATAACCAGATATGGCTCCTTACAGGACATAGCTGCTAATTCCGATACTCTTTTAGCCGAACAAATGGCTACTAGAAAAATCAATTTCCTGGTGAGAAGCACTAAGGAAATATGCTGTAATGGTTCAAATGGTTGTTTCTGTAGAACCGACAGAACCAAGTTTAGATCCCATGGACATATGGGAATATTAACCGGAGGACTAATACGCATCACTCCTTGTATAAAGGCTTTGACTAATGAATGCGAAGCCAAGGGCCTTTGAAAAAATATTGACAAGGCCGAAATCTGACCCTTGATAGTACTCAAGGCAAGCTTCCTATCTACAGCCCACTGTAGGAAGTCCAGAAACCTACCTATTACGTACTTATGTGGATGCCATTTCTTGGCCTCACACCACGCGATGTACGCCTTCCAGATTCTATAGTAGATCTGCCTGGATACCGGCTTCCTGGCATTGATCATGGTAGATACCACAGCATTAGAGAGCCCTCTCTTTTTTAGAATGTGGGCTTCAATAGCCAGGCCGTCAAACCTAGGGCTGGTAAGGAAGGGTGGTATATCGGTCCTTGCGAAAGCCGGACGACGTGGGAGAGTCCAAGGACTCCCCACTGAAATTTTACAATCTCCGCGTACCACGCTCTTCGGGGCCACGCTGGAGCCACCGGAATCACTGGTTTCTTTTCTACCCTGATTCTGCGGAGTAATCGAGGTAACCATTGTGGCGGTGTGAATGCATATATCAGCTTGAACTGATCCCCAGGGAACACTAGGGCATCCGAGCCGCAAGCTAGGGGATCCCTTGTCCGAGAGACAAACCTATCCCCCTTTGCGTTGAATCTGGATGCTAGAAGATCTACATCCGATGTTCCCCACCGCTGACATATTGTCCAGAAAACCTCGGGGTGAAGGGACCCTTCCTCTGGGCCTAATTGCTGGCGACTTAGAAAGTCCGCCTTCCAATTCTCCACTCCTGGAATGAATACCGCAGATATGGCTGGGACATATTTTTCCTGCCCATTTCAGGATGTAATTTACTTCCCTCTGGGCTGCACGACTCCTGGTGCCCCCCTGATGATTGAATTCTGACAGGGGACCCTTGGAGTTTGGATGTCCATGCTACTAGGGCATACCGGACTGCTCGTATCTCTAAGAGATTGATGGGCAGGGCCTTTTCTGCATCCGACCATCTGCCCTGGAGAGACTATTGCTCCAGTACTGCTCCCCAGCCTATAAGGCTGGCATCTGTAGTGACCACCTTCCAAGAAATCGGACTGAAGGATTTCCTTTTTTCCAGATTCTGGGGAACCCACCACCAACGGAGGCTCTTGCGAACGGAAGGGGACAAGGACATTGTAAGTCTAGGGCCTGAACTTTTTTGTTCCAGGCTGACAGTATGGCCCCTTGCAAATTCCTTGAATGGAATTGACCGTAGGGTACTGCTTCGAATGATGCCACCATTTTTCCCAGCAGCCTCATATACAGGCGTATGGACGGCTGTCTTTTTTGTACCCACTAAGTGGATCAAATCTTTCAAAGACAACACCTTTCCTCGAGGCAAGAATATTTTTCTCTGGCCTGAATCCAACCTTAGCCCCAAGTATTCCAGACTTTTGACTGGTTTTTAGGGCTGACTTGTCTCGGTTGATAATCCAACCGTGAGATTCCAGATACTTGATCGTCTTGTGAACGACCACGTCTAGTTTTTTCACTGAGTGGTCTATCAGCAACAAGTCATCCAGATATGCCATTATCATTACACCTTGTGTTCTTAGATTGGCCAATAAAGGGCCAGAATTTTTGTAAACACTCGTGGTGCTGTGGCCAAACCGAAGGGTAAGGCTCTGAACTGAAAATGGCGCCCTTCTACTGCAAAGCGTAGAAATTTTTGGTGGACTGGAAAGATGGGAATGTGCAAATAAGCATCTTTGATGTCGATCGTGGCTAACCAATCCTCCCCTTGTAGGGCAGTGGCCACCGATCGGATCGACTCCATCGGAAAGTCCTGATATACAGGAATTTGTATAGCCCTTTTTGAATTAATATGGGCCTCCCGTCCGCGTTTGCTTCGGGACTGTAAAGAGGTTTGAGTAAAACCCGAACCCTCATTCTTCCAGGGGAACTTCCATAATTACTCCTTGGAGCAATAGTTGTTCTAGTGCCAACAGGAGGGACTCTCTCTTCCGGGGATCCCTTGGCACGTTTGACCTTAAAAATGGGAAGGAGGAGAGTCTTTTAACTCCAAACTGTATCCCAAACCTACTGCGGAGAGCACCTATCTGTCTTGATCGTGTCCCGCCAGGTCTCCTTGCGAACAACTGGAGTCCTCCCCCCACCCGACTGAGTGGGGGCTTCAATGAATTTAACTTTGGGGGAGGTTTTGTACCTCCCCTGACCCAGGGTTTCTCATTACCCTGCTACTGTCCCTGTTTTTTACCCCCGGGATTTGACCGAGGAGGCCGTCGGAACTGTTACACAGCCGATGCCCCAGGGACTGGAGAAGCAGGCCCCTTAAAGAGGGACCTCTAACTCTGCTTTTAACCGGCAAGAGCGTATTTTTACCGCTGGAAATTTTCTGAATATATTTGTCCAGGTTTTCCCTGAATAAGCGTTCACCATGAAATGGGACGCTAACCAGCCATTCTTTACAGGGAGCTTCAGCAGACCAGTTTCTGAGCCATAGGAGCCTACGCATATGTCTATAGACAGCGTAAGGCGGGAGGCCTGATGGACTGAATCCTCTATGGCGTCAACCGCAAAGCCTAAGGCTCTAGGTAGATCAGCTAGGGCAAAGCCTGCTGATCTGTCAAGTCCCTCAAGACCTGTTTCAACTGATCCTTCACTGCTTAGCAGACCCCAATAGCTGCTACTGCTGGTTGTATCACCAAGCAGATTTTCATAAGGACTCCAATCTTTTATCTATTGGGTTCTTGAACATTTGGACATTATCCACTGGACATGTCAGTGATTTATACATACAAGAGATGGCTGCGTCCACTGTAGGGACCTTCCATTTTTTTTTTTTTTTTTTTTTTTTGATGAACTTATCCTCCATGGGATAGACCACCGGAAATCTCTTGGGGGAATAAATATTTTCTCAGGACGTTCCCAATCCTGGTAAATGAGCCCTTTCAGTAAAGGGTGAAGTGGAAAAGAACAAACAGTCTGGGGGCTTCTAGCGACCCCAACGAGGATACAGTAGTGGTTGATGGTTCCGCAAGGTGCATTTTTAAATGCTGATCGGACCATGTTAGTCAGAGACTGAACCCATAATCTTTCAGCTTGAGATGCTGAGAAAAGGTTCCCCCACTGTTGATTCCTCTATAACAGAATCAACCTTATCCTGATCCCCTTCAGGCAGGTCGATCCCTGTATGGGACTGTTGCTCTGCTAACAGGCACTCTGAAGGAGGAGACGGAGATCGGGCGTGCTTTCCCTGACAGGGAGGCAGCGATAAATTTTGACAATCTCTCTCTAATCCTCCCAGAGCTGAGGAAAAAACCTCCTCTGTTACATACACAGGAGCAGGTGAACTGAGGACAGCCACAGTACCAAGTACCCCTGCGGGGTCTCTACGGTCACTTACCTCTGAACTTCAGGGGAGACTGGTGCAGCAAGAGTATGCCCAAGATCCTCAGAGCCCGATGAGACCCCCTTCGCTTCCTGGAAGATTCAGTTCCGGAGCTACTGGACGGCATATTCCTAAGCCTAAAGCTGAGGTATTCCAGCCGTAATACACCACTTTTACTGAGAATAGTCTAGCACAATTGCTGCTATATCACAGTTGGTGTCTACTAATGTGCCCTTCTAGGGGATGCCTGTATCAACCGCTTGCTGTATGCCTTTAAATGTTGCCAGCTCTGTCTCTGTACTTCATAGCCAGCTTACTGCAATAATGTGGCTTTTTAAAAACCTGCTGGGACGCCCGCACATGCGCAGAAGCGCTGCGGCGCGCACAGAGCGTCATCCCCCAGGCCCCGCCCCTTTTTCCGGCCACCTCTATATATAGAGGCGCGTGCACGCGCACGCGCGCGGCCACGTGCGCCTCGGCGCTAATTTTCAAACATGGAAACCAGGGACAGGAGCCAGGGCCCCCTTTGCCGCAGGCCGGGGGATAGACGAACACTGCAACATGGCAGAGGAAACAGTTTCCTGTAGGAGAACTCACCAGCTGCCTGGACTTTGCTCTCTGAGAAGAAACTAGTCCATATGACAAGAAAAACATTCCACAGCGGCCTCTAGTGGACAAACACAGGTACCGCAGTTTAATATACTAAACATATATAAAAAAACATTCCTTTTTTTTTTTTTTTTTTTCTTGACCACCATTAAAAATTATTACATTTTTTTAGTAGTTACAGGCATGCACAGATATTAGCGGGAATACCGTTAGGTAACAGACAGAAAGACAAATTAGGCTTGGGGGTCCCCCAATAGAACCAAGTTCCTGGGGGCCCCCACTTACCTGTTCCCCGCCGCAGGACTTTGTTTGGTCCACAAAAGCCCAAACTTCACCTATCACGGCAGGCATTGTAATCAAACCTTCAGGGACCGGGTTCCCAAGGATTCCACTCCCCTGGACCTGTATAGCACCCTGCACAGAAAACATCTTGGTCGTGGGTATGACCAGAGCTCTGGATCCCAGGGTCCAGCTCTCCTAAGAGAAGCATTACAGGCAGAACCTTGCTCTTCTCTGCAAGGCCCGGGTACCGACCGTTTAGCTATGAAGCTTTTTTGGTCGGATCCGGAATAGCTTACTGAGGCCCAAAAGAACCTGTACGCAAGCTCAGTGAAAAACACATGTTTCTTCTTGGCCAACACCTTAGACACTGGCAAAAAACTGAGGTGCTCCCGGATGGGAGGGGCTTATATAGGGGAGGGTACTTCCGGTTTTGGAAGTTGCCAGTGCCAGCACCTGACGGTAACTATATAACCCATTAGTAATGACTATGTCGCTCTGTGTCCCGTGATGTACGAAAAAGAAAGTCACCTGGTTGCATCCAGGGGGGTAGGTATATTTCTCCCAGATTCAGGCTTTATGCCGACTTATACAACTAGGGAGAGAGTTGATGAAGCCCAGCTGAGGCTAGTGGGCTCATGGATGATTCATACCTCTAGGGAGAGTGCTGGGCGTCGTGCAGGCAGGGAGTTGATGAGACCAGCTGAAGCTTGTCAGCTCGTTTAAGGCCTCTATAAAAACTCCCAGCTTCATTAGGTGTTTGCTCATGCCTGGAACCAGACCTGTGTGGACTGTCTAGGGAGAGTGAACCCCTGTGCGGTGAGACAAAGCCTGTGTGGCTATTTGTTTGGACATTTACTAAACCAGGGACTTAGGGACTAGGACAGCACCAGGCTGATCCCAGTTGTTAGGGAAACCTGCATGTTTAGTCAGAGGTCAAGCTGACCAGGATTTATTTTGTTTATGTTTCTTTTTGCTTTGCTGTGTTTTTGTCACTGTAAATAGAGAAATAAACCACAACCTCCGTCTGCTGGGCCTGTTTTTGTGTGGGGAGCCCATCCAGGGGGTCACACACACCCGCTACCGAGCTAACCCCCTCACAATATATATATATGTATTGCAGATAAGTGAAAATACAGTGTCTTGAAAAAAATATTCATACCCCTTGAAACGTTCCACATTTTGTCATGTTACAACCAAAAACGTAAATGTATTTTATTGGGATTTTATGTGATAGACCAACACAAAGCGGCACATAATTGTAAAGTGGAAGGAAAATTATAAATGGTTTTCAATATTTTTTTTACAAATATATGAAAAAAGGAGCATTTGTATTCAGCCCCCTTTACTCTGATACTAACTAAAATCTAGTGCCTTCAGAAGTCACCTAATTAGTAAAGAGAGTCTACCCATGTGTAATTTAATCTCAGTATAAATACAGCTGTTCTGTGAAGCCCTCAGGAGATTTGTTAGAGAACCTTAGTGAACAAACAGCATCATGAAGGCAGAGGAACACACCAGACAGGTCCAGGATAAAGTTGGAGAAGTTTAAAGCAAGGTTAGGTTACAAAAAAATATCCCAAGCTTTGAACATCTCAGAGCACTGTTCAAGCCATCATCTGAAAAAAAAAAAAAAAAAAAAAGAGAAGGAGTATGGCACAACTGCAAATCTACAAAAACATAGGTTTAGGCTGGCCACCTAAACTGACAGGCGGGGCAAGAAGAGCATTAAATCAGGAGAAGCAGAAAAGAGACCCATGGTAACTCTGGAGGAGCAGCAGAGATCCACAGCTCAGGTGGGAGAATCTGTCCACAGGACAACTATTAGTTGTTGACTCCACAAATCTGGCCTTTATGGAAGAGTGGCAAGTGGAAAGCCATTGTTGAAAGAAAGCCATAAGAAGTCCCGTTTGCAGTTTGCAAGAAGCTATGTAGGGGAGACAGCAAACATGAGGAAGAAGGTGCTCTGGTCAGATGAAACCAAAATTGAACTTTGTGGCCTAAAAGCAAAACGCTATGTGTGGCAGAAAACCAACACTGCACATCACCCTGAACACACCATCCCCACCGTGAAACATGGTGGTGGCAGCCTCATGTTGTGGGGATGCTTTTCTTCATCAGGGACAGGGGAAGCTGGTCAGAGTTGATGGGAAGATGGATGGAGCCAAATACAGGGCAATCTTTACCTTTGTTTACCTTCCAGCAGGACAACGACCCAAAACATACAGCCAGAGCTACAATGGAATGGTTTAGATCAGGGGTCTCCAAACTTTTCAAACAAAAGGCCAAAGGCCACTTTATTGTCCTTCAGACTTTAGGAAGGACAGATTGTTGCCAGCAGGGGCAGAAAATGTCACGGGCCCAGCATCAGTGAGAATAAATATGGCCTCAGGTTGGTGGTCAATAGGAGGAGGAGTATTCCCCCTATTAGTAGAAGGAATAGTATCCCATTATTGGTATCGGTGGAAGATATAGTACCCCATTGTTGGTGTCAGTTGGAGGAATAGTGCCTCATATCAGTGGAAGGAATTGTGCCTCAAGGGCCGTATAAAGGCTTGCAAAGGGCCACATCTGGCCCTCGGCCCGGAGTTTGGAGACCCCTGGTTTAGATCAAAGCATATTCATGAATCTGTGGAAAGACTTGAAAATTGGTGTTCACAGACGCTCTCCATCCAATCTGACAGAGCTTGAGCTATTTTGAAATGAAGAATGGGCAAAAATGTCACTCACTAGATGTGCAAATCTGGTAGAGACATACACAAAAAGACTTGCAGCTGTAATTGCAGTGAAAGGTGGTTATACAAAGTATTGACTCGGGGGGGGACAATGCACGCCACACTTTTATAGCATGTTTATTTGTAAAAAAAATGTGAAAAGCATTTATCGTTTTCCTTCCACTTCACAATTGTGTCACTTTGTGTGCAACAGAGTGGCAACTCACAACAGTAAGTGACGTTGGCACCTAAATAGGAAGCAGTGGGTTATAGCCTGATGAAGGAGAACGCATGCTCTGAATGCGTGCCATGCCTACTGCTTCCTCTTTCAGTGCAGACGCCACTTCCGCATCCCCAGGAGGCCCAGACCTACCAGGAAGTGCTGAGAGTCACCAGCACAGCCGAGGGCTTTGCTCTGAATCCACCACAGCGGGACCAGACAGGCTCACCACAGTTGTGTTACCTAGATGAGTGCCGTCCGCTTTGTATAATCAAGATTGAGGGCACTCTAGTGCTCTTCATTGCTCAGGACGGGCCCTCGCATATTTGGTATGCGGACCAGATAAGATTCCTGGCACACTCCTGTGCTTTGTCAAGATGCTAGGCTCTTCTGTTTCAAGAACCAAAATTTACCATCATGCTTGATTACTTTAATGGAATGGTCAGGGAAACACAGGGCAACTCTAGATCTGTGATTAATACAATGCTAAAAACTAAGGCTACATCCAATGGTGAGACCTTATAAAAAAGGGATTTTGGCTAGTCATCCATGGTTTAAACAAAGCAAAGTCACAGCCAGGAGGCAGTGAAGGGTAGGACCCACCAGTGATTTCTAGAGAGGGCTTCGACCAGCTTCTCAATCGGGTCCTTAAAAACAGGTGCATCTTCTACTGGACTAATAAGCACCTTGCAAAGGCAGAAATCTGCCCGATTCCCAGTGGGAATAGGCCACTTGTGCACAAAATCTTCCCCAAGAGGGTAAAAGCCCTGGTTCACACTGGTGCGATTTAACATGCGATTTGACATGTCAAATCAGCGAAATTTGCCGCAAATTGCGGGCAATGGCACCGTCCTAATCGGTGCGACGCCGCATCTGCGGCGCTGCACCGATTTCAAAAAGTAGTTTCTGTACTACTTTTTGCGATTTCAGCCCCGATTTACATTGACATCTGTGTCAGATGTCTCTTCAATCGAGCTGAAATCGGGACCGACAGGCAGGAGTGAAATCGTGCGAGTTCAGCTGAACTCGCACGGCTTCACTCCCGCAGCCCCAGTGTGAACCTGGGCTAAAGCCAATAAGCGTTTGGAGGGAGCAAACAGATTGTCAGGGTAATTCCAATCTCCCTAGAGAGAGTTTGAAAAACAGGTGCAATGGGAAAGTCTTTGTGGCATTAATAGCTTTTAAGGACCCAAGATTGGAAACATCACTTGTAAAAGAAATGGGCTATGGCATTAGACTGAGCCTGAGGTTGGAGCATCTATTTTGCAGAGTAGAGTAGGTACTTGCCAGAGAGCAATTACTTTGACACAGTTGACCATGTATTGCAATATAGTTGAAGCAAGAATCTGTTTTTTGTTTTGCAAAAGTTTACTATAAATATTTACAGGTTCAGTTCACCTTAAAAAAAAAAAAAAAAAAAAAAAAAAAAAAGTACATTTTTTTTGCAGAAAAAAAGAAAATTGTGCAATTTTTTTTTCTTTTTTTTTAACCACTTGCCCACTGCCCGCCGGCAGAATGCCACTCCTGCACAAATCGCTGTAGCTGTACGGCGAGCGCACACCTCCGGAGGTGCCGATGCGCGTGCCCGGCGGCCATGATCTCCACCGGGTACCCGGGATCGCTCTGACAGAGCGAGGACGGGGATATGTGAGTGTAAAAACACAAATCCACATCCTGTCAGGGGAGAAGAGACAGATTGTGTGTTCCTAGTATATAGGAACAACGATTGGTCTCCTCCCTAAGTCAGTCCCATCCCCCCACAGTTAGAACACACAGTGAAGACATTTAACCCCTTGATCGCCCCCTAGTGTTAATCCATTCCCTGCCAGTGACATTTATAGCAGGCCTAAACTAATGAAGAAATTCTATTTTTTTTGGGGGTGGATATTATAGCAAAAAGTAAAAAAATTGTGTTTTCAAAATTGTCGCCCTTTTGTTTATAGCGCAAAAAAATAAAAATAAAAAAATAAAAATCGCAGAGGTGATAAAATACCACCAAAAGAAAGCTCTAAATTGTGGGTGGGGGGGGGGGGGGGGAGGACATCAATTTTGCTTAGGTACAACGTCGCAATTGTCAGTTAAAGCAACGCAGTCCTGTAATACAAAAAATGGCTTGGTCAGGAAGGGGGTAAATCCTTCCGGGGCTGAAGTGGTTAAAAGAAGCCTGGAAAGGATTGCACTATTGATCAGCAGATCGCTGGTGCCACACAGGACTCCTACAGATAGTCAGTGTGAGCTGTCTGCCCGTACATCATACATGCAGGCGGTTTCAAACTACCAGAGTGCTCAGCAGCACCTTGGTAATTCATTGGGGCCTATAAGCCGACAGCTGCAAAGGCTGTGATTAATTTACCAAACTTTTTCAGAAATTGACAGCTGGTAAGGGGAACGTCTCCTTGACTAGGAGGGCTCGGATTGACTAGTGGCTGCAGGAGCATGTTACATCCTAAAAAATATCCTTTAAGGGTGTATAGCATTGTGCAGAGGGTTAATTAAGAATGTTGTGTTACAAGTTAGTAGAGGTAAAAGTGACAAAAACCATCTAGCAAGTTATACCTTTTGAAAATATATTAGCCTTAAAAAGGTAGCAGCTAGCACAGTTTTAGTAATTTAGGATGGCTAATCTGTTAGATGTCTGACTAATCCTCAGGTTTTCCAGGAAAGAAGGGAAAAAAAATCCTCTGCTTTTTTGCGACAGCTACTCCCATACTACACACTGGTCATTGGTACATGCAGTTATGTCTGCGCCACTGTCATGAATCAGCCTTTTTACGCAAACCTGTCTCTACTTTCCAATTCAGAACATGACTCAGGGCTGCTAGTACAAGTTAATAGCTGCTGAATGTGATTTTTCAAAGAGACTTTTGCCACAGAAAAAAAAAAAAAAAAAAAAGCACAATAAACGAATCCAAAAAGATATTTCTGCATTTCTTTAAATACATTTAAGGTCATCTGCTTTCTTAGGATTTCTAAAGGAAAGCGTTTCCCGAGTTACACAAGGGGTTTCAGGCATACTTTACTGTGAAACATTTTGAGATGTACACAACCTTGCATAGAGACTGGTGATCAAAGACAAATACTATAAGAAAATTCAGAATGAGTAAAACAAGATACCTGTTTAATAGCTTGGTGAAGCTTCTCAAAATTAATTTCTTTGGCTTCTTTCAATAATGTCTCTTCATCCATCTTGAGCATAGATACTCTATACTGGCACAGCTCAACCACAACAACATCAGGTTGTACGTCCTGAATGGTCTGAAAGAGAAATGTAAGCCTTTGTATAGTATTACCCAAAGTCTGGAGAAAACAGACACATATTTAGACGATCTCCTATACAATTCACACTAGGGACCCTTTCAAACGGTCGGCCCGTAAAGATCCGCCTGTCCGTTTTTTTTCAGGTGGATCTGAGTGGGCCACCCATTGACTTGTATGGGGCAGGCGGAGATGTGTCTGCTGACACCAGCCTGCCATCAGGTCCGACATGATCGGCTGAAAACAGACGGATGGTGATACGTTTTCCATCCGTCCAGCGGATGGATGAAAACGGACATGCTGTCCGTTTTCATCTGATCTTCCCATAAAGACCGACCGGTCATCCACCTGCTCAGCGGGGATCAACGGAGCAACCCCTACTGAGCTAGTGAAGTCCACCGAGTAAATCCTCCCCTTTGAAAGGGGCCTTAAAGTAGAACTGTAGGCAAAACTTTTTCTTTGGATAGAGTAAAAGGGTTATAATCCTTGTTGGTTTAATTTTTGCCATCTGTGCTCCATTGGGGAGATTTACCTCAACTTCCTGTCCCATAGCCAGAACAGGAAATTAGAAGAAATCCCTGCAAATTAAGGGTATCCCCTTGGCGACAACCAGGTAACCAGAACTGGTGTCCCCATTGGAAGATTTATTTTCTATTACTTTTCTGAGGACAACCCAAAAATTTCTTTCAAATTTCAAAGACAATGGTAAACAGGACAAATAGAGAGGGTGATCCTCCTCAATGGGGGCACGGACCGCAATAAAAACTGACCGGCGTCCTAATCCCTCTCCACTCTATCCAAAGCTAAAAAAGTTTTGCCTTTAGTTACACACAGTTTAACACTGTTTTGTCACAAGCTGCATTATACTTCTGAATGTTTAACAGAGGAACTGCAGTCTGCTCACATAGTTTGTAATAAAAACATCTTGGCTATTCTGAAGGTTCCCTCCAACCAATTTGCATAATATTTTATATATACTGTGATTCTGTACTTGCCAAATATGCTGCAGAAATCTCCCTCCACAGAGTCTGGCTGCAACCATTTTAACTGTGGGCAGATGAATCTGCTGCCTGTTCACTTCTTGGATTTACACAGAGGCACACCTCCAGCACTGCAGCTCTCAATGGCCCTCTTATGACTCCCCCCCCCCTTCCTTCCTGCCAAACTCTCGATAAAGAGCTGTGCATGTCGTCATAAGCCTAGGCTTTTTTCCCCAGACAAGAAACAGGAAGTGGGCTGTATTTACTGGCAAAAAAAAAAAGGTTTCATTATCCAAAAGGTAAAACGAGGGCATAAGATTTAATAGATGAAAAGTTACTGAAGTTCCGCTTTAAAGGTTTGTTCCTTAAACATAAACTGAAATATCTAAAAACAGATCAACCAGCGCAAATAAACCCTAAAAGATAGCAGCTAGAACACGGAGTGTCAAAATATAAACTGAAATATGGCCCTGATAAATCTACATATGGGCCAACAGTGTTAAAGCTTGGCCATTACCTTTACCACATCTTGCTTGCTGCTGTCACTAAAGTGAGCAGTGCCTACAATGTACACTTTACTTCCATCCTCTGTGCTAAGTTCTGTCACGGTTTCTGGAAGTGATGGACATTTCTTCCTTTTCTTCATTTTCATCTCCCACAGAATCCTAAAAGCATCAGCATCCGCTAGGCAAGAACGAGAAAAACAAAATGATCAAAACAAAATAAAAATTTGGTAGAATAAGCAAATGGCTAATATAAAAAAAAAAAAAAAAAAAAAAAAAAAGTGTGCAATAAATCAACTGAGCCTTTGGGATAGTATTTAGTGGTCTAGTGGTGGGAGCTGCTTAACCCCACGCTATTGCTGTGGAAATCGTGGGCTTATGCCATTCATGCTGGATTTGGTTTACCTCTTGTAGTTTAGGGGTCTTACATCTTTGGTAAGGAGTTTGTCTTGGGAAAATTTTTGGACTTTGAATCTTTGGTTGGACTTTTTTCACTTATAGTCAAAACATTCATTTATGCATCTAAGCATTTTATTCACTATAAAATGGTGTAGTATGTATTTGTAGAATTTTTACATTTAGGAATTTTTATCAAAAATTGTTGCATTTGGGTATGAATTGTTTATTTGCACATTTGGAGTTGATCCCATTGATATTTTTTTTATCCGTTTATTTGAAAGCATAAAAAAAAAAAAAAAACCCACACAGAAGGAGGGATAGGCACATCTAGGTTTTTTTCCCCTTTAATGTACCACATTGATAAAAGAAAACAGAAAAAAATAAAATAAAAATTGCATTCCATGTTCGAACCTAAATATGGCGGTGAAATAACGGAGAGCGCGAGAGAGCGAGCGCACGACACACATACACGCCGTTTCAGGCGTACTTTGCCATTATACATCCTGTACTTTCTTCTGGTGAATGTATTCTAAGTATGAAACATAGGAAACATTGGCAGCATAAAATAACAGCATGTGAAATGTTTTGGTTATCTTGCAAAGACTCTTTTGCTGTATAGCTGTAAAACGAAAAACAAGTATAAATATAGTTGTCCTTTGAAGATGCTTAGTGAGTTAATGTTTTGGTGCAAGCATGCAGCCAGAAGTCCAAACTATTCTCATTCATTTTCCAGGTCCACGAGTCCAGGAGGTAGTGAAGCAAATGTCACAATGACAGCCATAGAGTCTGAACCGTTTAAAAACAAGTCAGCAATAGTTGCTTCCTTATGTCTTTCCTCATAGGTCCACTCATTACTCATTTGGGGGATTTCTTCAGATCAAATAGAGCAGTGGTTCTCAACTCCAGTCCTCAGGGCCCACCAACAGGCCAGGTTTGCAAGATAACTGAAATGCATCACAGGTGATATAATTTGCTGCTCAGGGATTGCAGTATTCTAGTCTGCATCTCACCAAGGTAATACTTAAAATCTGGCCTGTTAGTGGGTCCTGAGGACAGGAGTTGAGAACCACTGAAATAGCGGTATCTTACTACTTACAGATGTGTGGTGATTCAGAAGAATCAGCCGGTCCATCCTCCGATGCACCAGATTCAGCCATTGGTTGTGTACCAACCTGCAAAAGTTCAAGGTCATCAGTAAAAAAACAAAATATATCATTACCAATTTAATCAGATATAAAAAAAAAAAAAAAACTCCAAAACATTGACGATGTCAGTAACAAAACCATTACTTACAAGAAGAGTAAAAGAATAGCTGGTTATCCAACAATATGTCATTAAAACATCTAGGTGTAAGATACTGGGCTCAATGCACTAAGAGTTAGGCTGGGTTCACCCTAGTGCGAATTGGATGCAGGTTTTCCCGTAACATGCTTTTCTTTATCGTACACCACGGGACACAGAGCCAATCATTACATAATGGGTTAAGGGTCACCAGCGGTGATTGGACACTGGCACAACCAATGGAAGACAGTTCCCCTCCATATAACCCCTCCCATCAGGGGAGTACCTCAGTTTTTTCGCCAGTGTCGAAAGGTGTTGGACGCGTTAGGAGGTGCTAAAGGAAAGCTCTGCCATAGAGACCCTCTGGGGGTAAAAGAGCTATGCTTTCGGATCCATCCAAGACGCCTACAAGTTAAGCCAAAACTGGATGGGATCCGGGCCTCACCCATGAGGCATCGCCTGTAATGTCTCTCTTCGGAGGACTGGGCTCTAGGATCCAGCACTTTCGCTATTGTCCTGGTAAGAGTCTTGTACAAGGCCCAGGGGAGAGGTATCCTTTAAATAGGAACCCATATCCCTGAAGGTTGGCACACTTAGCCCGCCGTGAGGGGTGAAGTTTGGTATTTGGGAAAAAAGAAAGAAGAAAGAAGAAAGAAGTGGATGTCTTCTTTTTCCACCACTGGGGGGAGTAAAGAGCTGAATTTAATCTCACCTCACTCTGTGCAGTGTCGGCTTCGGCGAAGTACACTGCTCGTCCCTCCGCTGCTGAGCTTGCTTGGGGCACCCCGCTCCTCCTTTCGGTGGCCGACCAGACACCTGTAGATGCAGGTAAGGGGGAGAGTCCACTCTCACTGTAGCCACCGCCATAGCGCTAGGAGCCGCGGGAGCGCGCTTTATCGGAGGGGGGGGGTGAAGGCGTGCGCGGGCACGTAGGCGCGCGCAGGCACGAGAAAACGGCGCCAAATTTAAAATCTGTCAGTGTGCAGAGCACTGCAGAATTAAGCAAGCTCGTTTGTTCTCTTGTTTCGGGCAGAGAAACACAGCAGTTATACAGGGACGTAAGACTCCATGTGGTTGGACTGGGTACTTCCTAGAAGACATCCATGTTATGCATAGCTGTGTGTTAAAAGTTGCATACTTTATGTAAATTGCTAAACTAAGCACGGTAGTGAATGCATTTAGGTACCTTGTATTTTGTCTAAACAGTAAGCCTTCCAGGGGAAGTAATGCGGACAAAAAGATAAAAGAGCACCGCTGCCTGAGACAGGAGGCTCTAGCTGTGCCGACTCGGTACCTTCCTCTCCTGTGTTGCCAAATGCACCTGTACAGGATGAGCCATTACCTCTGTCAGGTATGGCAGCTTCCCCAGTGAAGCCTGGGCCTGCATATTTCACTGAGGACACCTTGTCAGCAGCCCTGAATAATCTGGAGGAGAAAATTGCTACCTTGATCGCTAAGTCCTCTAAAAAGGACAATAAGCGAAGCAGATCTCCTCCAGTATTGAACCTCCCTTCAGAAGTACCTGAGGAGGAGGAGGAGGATGAGGAGGAGGCTACATCTGCAGAGGATGAGGAGTCAGACGGATCAGGGATATCGGATGAGCCTTTCTCGGTATCCCAGATTTTGAAGTCACAGGTACAATGTTATGCAGGAACAGTGCGATCTGCGTTTAAGTTACCCTCTTCGGAGGTAATGGAATCATCTGTCTCCTCCCTAGGGTCATTAAGATCCCCGCAAGGTGCATGCTCCTTCCCGGTTCATCCGTTACTAGAGGATTTAATGTACGCAGACTGGCAACATCCAGATAAACTTTTTTGGAGGTGAGAAACGCTTAACATTCTTTATCCTATGGAGGAATTTTTTTTAAAGAAATGGAGCCTGCCTTCGGTAGATGCGGCTATTTCTTGTGTAAATAAGAACCTGACATGTCCGGTGGACAATGTACAAGTGTTTAAAGATCCTTCTGAGAAGAAGTTGGAATCCCTACTGAAATCCTCCTTCCTTTTGGCCGGCTCAATTACCCAACCTGCAGTAGCAGCAGTCGGTATGTGTCAGGTCATCAGCCAAAAAGGTAAAGCAGGGGCTGAAGGAGCTACCTTCAGAACAGGCTAAAAATTGGGAGAATTTGCCTAAAGCCTTATGCTTCACAGTGGATGCCATGAGAGATTCTATCATACAGGCATCACGCCTTACATTCCAGTTGGTACACATGCGCAGGGTACTTTGGCTTAAGCATTGGTCAGCGGAAGCCCCATGCAAAAGGCTGTTGGCAAGTTTCCCGTTCCATGGCGAACGCCTATTTGGGGAAGATTTAGAAAAATATATACAGAAGATATCAAGTGGTAAAACGACACTTTTACCTGAGAGAAAGAAAAACAAGAGGCCTTGTTTTAAACGCTCTCTCTCCCCAGCTCCCGGGAAATCGGACTCCAGCCAGTGGCGACGGCCTTTTCAACCGCCCACAAAAGCCAAGGGACAGGCTCAGAAGAACAAGAAGCCGTGGGGTGCAAGAGCTAATAAGCAAGCCCCCAAAACCTCTCAGTGAAGGGGCGCCCCCGCTCGGCCGAGTGGGGGGAAGGCTTCGTCAGTTCTCAGCGACTTGGTGGACAGAAACCCAGGACAAATGGGTGGTATCCACAATATCCTCAGGGTACAAACTGGAATTTCGAGAGGTCCCATCTTCTCAATTCCGAGGTTCAAGACTCTCCAAGGATCCACAAAAAAGAGGATCCTTCCTCAAAAGGTTTGAATCACTTAATGGCTCAAGGGGTGGTTACAGAGGTACCCCAAAAAGAGCAAGGTTCAGGTTTTTACTCAAACCTCTTTGTGATTCCAAAGCCAAATGGAGATGTCAGACCCATCCTGGATCTAAAATCCCTAAATCGGTTTCTGAACGTTCGCCATTTTCGAATGGAAACGATCCGATCCGTGGTCGCTACTTTAAAGGGCGGAGAATTCATGGCGTCCATAGATATCAAGGACGCATATTTACACATACCCATCCTCCCCGCTCACCAAAGATTGCTAAGGTCTGCGGTAGAACATCGCCACTTTCAATTTGTGGCCCTGCCATTTGGTGTAGCCACCGCGCCCAGAGTATTCACAAAGGTGCTAGCTCCTCTGTTAGCAAACCTGAGAACACAGGGCATTGCGGTAACAGCCTATCTAGACGATCTACTGGTAATAGATCAGTCAAAGGAGGGATTGGATCACGCGGTGCACACTACAGTAGGATACCTGGAGCATTTAGGATGGATTATAAAAACTTACAAAAATCCTCTCTCCAGGCCCAAAGAAGGATAGTGTACCTGGGCATGATCATAGATACAGCCCAAAACAGGGTATACCTGCCAGAGCCAAAGAAACAGTCTCTGAAAGACCTGATCCACAAGGTCAAAGCAAGCAAAAGGCCATCTATTCGCCTTTGCATGAGGCTATTGGGGAAAATGGTAGCCTCCTTCGAGGCGGTCCCTTACGCCCAGTTTCATTCGAGACGGCTTCAATGCAATATTTTAGCCTCCTGGAACAGGAAGAGCCAAGCTCTGGATATACCCATGCGAATATCCTCACAAGTACGCCACAGTTTCAAGTGGTGGCTAGAGGCAAAGAATTTACGAAAGGGAAAGTGCTTCCTCCCAGTGTCCTGGAAGGTGGTATCTACGGATGCCAGCCTGTCAGGCTGGGGGGCAGTATTCGAAGAGGCTTCTACCCAGGGAACCTGGGCCAAGACTCAAGGGATCCTGCCCATCAATATACTGGAGATCCGGGCAGTATATCTAGATCTCAAAACCTGGACACACAGGTTACAGGGATACCCAGTTCGGGTACAATCCGACAATGCTACAGCAGCAGCTTACATCAATCACCAAGGAGGCACTCGCAGTCGGGCGGCCCAAAGAGAGGTGAACCGGATTTTTGCATGGGCAGAAGAGCATGTACCTTGCCTTTCTGCAATCTTCATTCCGGGGATAGAAAACTGGCAAGCGGACTACCTGAGTCGTCAGCAGCTGCTACCAGGAGAGTGGTCTCTCCACCCCGAGATCTTTCAGGCCATATGTCTGAGATGGGGAAACCCGGATGTAGACCTGCTAGCTTCCAGGTTCAACAAGAAATTGGACAACTTTGTGTCCAGAACGAGAGATCCTCTAGCCTACGGGACAGATGCTCTAATAACTCCATGGAATCAGTTCTCACTGATCTATGCATTCCCTCCGATCCCTCTTCTACAAAGACTGCTTCGCAGGATCAAGGAGGAGGGAATACCAGTAATCCTAGTGGCCCCAAATTGGCCCAGGAGGCCTTGGTACGTAGAGATCGTAAAAATGGCGATAGGAAGGCCCTGGAAGCTCCCACTTCGACACGACCTGCTGTCACAGGGTCCAGTATTCCACCCTTCCTTACAAAGGCTAAATTTGACGGCCTGGCTGCTGAGACACACATTTTAAAAAAGAGAGGGGTCTCTGATCCGGCTTTTTCTACGCTCGTTAATGCTAGAAAGCCAGTCTCCAGACTCATCTATCATAGAGTCTGGAAAGCATACGTTTCCTGGTGTGAATCCAGAAGTTGGAATCCTCAGAAATATGAAATTAGCAGGATTCTTGCTTTTGCCAGTTAGGAGTGGATATGAAATTAGCCCTTAGTACCATCAAGGGTCAAATATCTGCTCTATCAGTCTTCTTTCAGAGACCATTGGCATCTCATTCCCTAGTTCGGACATTCATTCAGGGGGTACTGAGGATAAATCCTCCAGTCAGGTCTCCCTTGTGTCCATGGAATTTGAATTTGGTGTTGTCAGTGTTGCAAATGCAACCTTTTGAACCTATTCGCCATATTCCTTTAATTATATTAAGTAGGAAATTGGCCTTTTTGATTGCGATTGCTTCTGCTAGGAGAGTATCAGAACTAGCAGCTCTTTCTTGTAAAGAGCCTTATCTAAATTGTCACAAGGACAAAATTGTACTACAACCCCATCCGGCCTTTCTACCTAAGGTGGTGTCGGCTTTTCACTTGAATCAGGACATTGTTCTGCCTTCTTTTTTTCCAAACCCGCGGTCGGCGGGGGAAAAGTTATTGCACTCTCTAGATCTAGTGAGAGCGGTAAAGGTGTATCTGCAAGCAACCGCTCAGATACGTAAAACAGATGTTTTGTTTATATTGCCAGATGGTCCCAAGAAGGGCCAAGCGGCATCAAAATCCACCATTTCCAGGTGGATTAGACAAGTAATTATTCAAGCTTATGGTTTAAAAAACAGGACTCCTCCTTTTCCTGTTAAGGCGCACTCTACCAGGGCGATAGGTGCTTCATGGGCAGTGCATCACCAGGCTTCGATGACTCAGATCTGTAAAGCTGCAACTTGGTCTTCAGTCCATACATTTTCCAAATTCTATCAAATAGATGTGAAAGGACATGAGGATTCCGCCTTCGGGCGAAAGGTGCTGCAGGCAGCAGTTTAGGGCTTTTTGTCCGCAAGCGGCCTGTTTGATCTGTGTCTCCCCCCCTTCATATGAAGCATTGCTCTGGGACGTCCCATTATGTAATGATTGGCTCTGTGTCCCGTGGTGTACGATAAAGAAAGTAGGATTTTTATAACAGCTTACCTGTAAAATCCTTTTCTCGGAGTACACAACGGTCCCCCCCTTCTTATGGGAACCTTACTGCTTTGCTACAAAACTGAGGTACTCCCCTGATGGGAGGGGTTATATGGAGAGGAACTGTCTTCCATTGGTTGTGCCAGTGTCCAATCACCGCTGGTGACCCTTAACCCATTATGTAATGATTGGCTCTGTGTCCCGTGGTGTACTCCAAGAAAAGGATTTTACAGGTAAGCTGTTATAAAAATCCTACTATCCGCCAGCTCATCTAACAAACCTATTCATTTTTGTAAATTGCATTTTAATGTCAGTTCATGTGGCATTTACTGTGCGTGCGTTATTTTTGCAGGAAAAAGTGAATTCACGGTTTCAATAATGCATGAGATTTTTGGGTCAAATGAGTCCTGAAATCCAAATACGACGTGCAATATCCTTTGGTAAATAGAGCCCACTGTGTTTGAAGTACAGTGGCACTGCAGTTTTTTTTTTCATAAAGCTTCGACATATATTGGCTTGGATTTTTGGACCAGACATAAGAGCCTCACCACCAGAGGTGATCCTCCTCCCGGTTAATCAGGTGGTGTGTTTTGAGACCCGTCACCTGATTGGCTTAAAGGACAGGCGATTCTATTGGATGCCTAGGAGGGGGGGGGGGAGGAGCCTCCCCCCAAAAAAAAGAAGGACAAACACACGCCCGACACCAGCCGCCACTGTATAGACGTGGGAAACGCATTCCTACTCCCCTAAAGGAGATCCCCAGCCTAATGAGCAAACTTCTGACCTTTACAGCACGGTCAGGTGGGGGCATTTAAGAAACCCTGCAGAACCATTCTCTAGCATTTCTATGAGTGGCACGCCAAGGTATCCAAGCGATTCTCAAATTCCATGGCATGACCACATGCCAAAGGAAATTGCTAAATCTTCAAATCAGCCTTGGCCTCTGTACAGTTCCAAAACCCCTTTAGCTCAACCATGTGCACAGTACAGTATATCCTGTACATGTTTAATGAGGGAGCTTGCACTGCACCAGCATACCTCAAGACACTGACGCTTACCTCCTGTGGTTGGTCTTCCTGCATCATAGAATTCGTTCCAGCAGAAAAAAACCTGGGGAATTAAAAAAATAAATAAAGTGTCAGTGGAATGCTATTGAAAGACTAAACAGACCTATTGCATCTAGAAAGTCCTGTGTCAAGTCTTCTCCCTTCCCACCAAGCTAACGTCCTACTATGTTGTGAACAGTCTGTGTAATCTGATTTCTTGCTATTCGTGTGTATGTGTATAGAGAGATATAGATAGAGACACACATACACATACACACACACACACACACTAAAAAGCAGATTAACAAAGAATGGAAACCCCCTATGATTGGGGAGGGGGAGAAAAAGAAAAAAAAAAAAAAAACACAGACACTAGTCCATCTAATTGAACCAATTTTCAGTTAAAGAGGAAGTAACTCAGCTCCTCAGATGCTCCTTCTTAATAAATCCAGTCTAATAAAGCTTTTCATAACATTCTGCATTATTCTGGAACCTCGGATTATGAGCATAATCCGTTCCAGGAGAATGCTCGTAATCCAAAGTACTCGCATATCAAAGCGAGTTTCCCCATTGAAGTTAATAGAAAGGAAAATAATTTGTTCCGCATTGACTTCAATGTCATGCAATACCGCATGCGGCCAGAGGTGGGAGGGGCACCGGAGAGCCTCGGAAATGGCCGGAAAGGCCCGAGGACACCTCGGCTGACCTCTGAAAGCCTTGTAAAACGGAGTATTTGCGAGCATTTCCGAACGGCGTAGATTGGCCTGAGATGGGGGGGGGCGCCGGAGATGATCGCAGCCAAACGCGGTACTGAACACTGCTTTGGCCTGAATCCTGCTCGTTTTGCGAGACAACACTCGCAAACCGAGTTAGGATTTTTTCAAATAAAGTGCTTGTATTGCAAAACGCTTGTTAACCGCGTTACTTGCAATCTGAGGTTCCACTGTACTTCCGCCCTTACTGTGTTTCTGTTTGTCCCTGCTGTAACCTCGCACATGCTCAGTAATGTTGTAGCCAAGCCTCGTTTTCATTCCCCATTTAGTATAGCAATATTGTCCCACAGATTGAAGCATAGAGAGGTGAGCAAGCTTTGCAACATATAGTTAGTGATTGTTTAATATGTTTTTGACACAAATCTACATAATAAAGCTGATCTCCTTGCTCCTGTGTCCCATGCAAAGTGCTGATGTTTACACCCCCTGTAACGTTGCAAGTCACATGGGGTGTTTCAGGAACTTGTGAATAGCACTGTAATCTCACAAAATCTGAGCTGTGTGGCAGAGAGGAGATGCAGATGAATGAAATGGACAGACAGCCCAAGGAGCGCAACATAAATCAGGCGAAATGTGCGCATGTGCTGCTGACGTCATGAAAATGAAAAAAAAAAAAAAGGCAGATTACAAGCAAACGGAGTAGGTTAGAACTCATTCATACAAAGCAATATGTACAGTTCTCATCACCGATTTAAATGGGGAAACGTTATCTGGGTAAGTATAGAACCACCTTAAGGGGCTCAAAAAAAAAAGCCAGCGCTAGAATTTTTTACATAATAAAAGTATACTATTCAAACATCACATCAGTATCATAGGAGCACACTGTATTCATCTTATATACAGTATTGTGCAAAAGTTTTAGAGCCCTTTCACACTGAGGCAGTTTTCAGCTTTTTAGCCCTAGAAATAGTGCCTGTAAAGCACCTATAAACTGCCTCTCATGCTGCCCGAATGTGAAAACCCGAGTGCTTTCACACTGGGGCGGTGCGCTTGCGGGGCATTAAAAAAAAGTCCTGCAAGCAGCATCTTTGGGGCGGATTGGTGGGAGCGCTCCCAAAATGCCCCTGCCCGTTGCAATGAATGGGCAGCACTTCCGATGCACCGCAACACGGGCGGTTTTAACCTCTTCGACCACTAGCGGGGGTTAAAAGTGCGGCAGTACCGCATGTGGCAAGATGTGGGAACACTTGGAAACCGCTCGGAGCAGTGTTGCCAACCGCCAGTATTTTTACTGGCAGCCAGTAAAAAATGGGTACTTTTCTCCTGCCAGTAAAAAATATGGCTTTGACGCTTGGCCAAGACCATCCGAGTGCCTGCTACAGTGTAATCGGATTGTGCCGGCAACGTGTCACGTGAAGTCATGGTGCAAGGGAATGGAGCAGCCAGAGCCTCATGTGCAGGTCTGCAGGACGGGAGGGATGCAAGCCGGGAGTGGACTGTAGGAACCACCTGGCATAGAGAGGGTCACTGACTCAGGAGGGGATGTGTCATGTTGGTGAGGTGCCATCATCTGTGCTGCTTCACAATGCTGTCAGTGTCACTGTAATGCCGCGTACACACGATTGGAATGTCCGACAACAAAACCGGTGTTTTTTTTGCTGACGGATTTTCCCTCAAACTTGTCTTGCATACACACGGTCACACAAACGTTGTCAGAAATTCCGATCGGCAAGAACAGGGTGACGTACAACACTCCGAGCTGAGAAAAAAAAATGAAGTTCAGTGATTCTGAGCATGTGTAGGATTTTTGTGCGTCGGAATTGGATACACGGTCGAAATTTCCGGCAAGAACTTTTGTTGTCGGAAAAAATTGAGAACCAGCTCTCAATCATTTGTCGGAAATTTCGACAGCAAATGTCCGACGGAGCCTACACACGGTCGGAATATCCGACCAAAAGCTCACATCGAACATTTGTAGTCGGAAATTCTGATCGTGTGTACGCCGCATTAGAGTCAAATTTCATGTATGTGTTCCGCCCATTCTAATTTCTTGCGCGCTCTATTCTTGTCCCTGAGCTTCTTATTTACTATATCGAAAATAAAGAAATATGTTTTTGCTTTACTATCTACCTTATAATCACTTTGCCAATTGCATATTTTAACTTGTTTGTAGCCTAAATACTGAAATTTGCACTTAAAACTGTCATTTTGTAACTTTTGGATATGCCTGTAAAAACTTTGCTGTGCCAGGAAATTTTGGGTGTTGTGTCAGTAAATTTCAATCTGGTAGCTTGGCAACACTGGCTCGGAACCGCTCCCCGGCACCTCTGACCAAAGGCAGGGGCTTGAATCCTGCTAGTTTTGCGAGACAATGCTCGCAAACCGATTCAAACCGATTGCTCGCATTCCAAGGTAATACTGTGTAACGGGAGGGCCCGTGGAACCCAGAATCCCTTAGAAAGTATGGGATACCCTTGCTTCAGATCCCCATGCACCTCTTATGTCTAAATCACCCTATGTCCATTAGGGGCATAGGGTGACTGAGAAAATGCATCTTGGACTACTTAAAATGGGACAGCAATATTCATTCTGTAAACTAAAGGACTATGCCCAGGAAGTATAACTCCTTATTTGGGCATTCCAGGAAGTTCAGTGTAAGAGTCATTAGCTCCCCATTTTTAGTTGTTGTAATTAACTCTGCAATTGTGTGAAGGTGTATTTATGATAATGTTGATTGTGTCTGAGCTACCAGACGGCAAGTCTAGCCTAAAAGGTCATGTCTCTGAGTCATCAGCTGCTGTAAGGGATTAGTTAATTAGGTCTGGTCACAGCTGTATTTTCAGAGTAATATGAGCAGGATATGTATGCACCTCCTCTTTTACTGTATACAAGCCTGTAGTCTTTCAATAAAGATTGTCATTCCTGCTTGAACCTCAAGACAGAGCTTAGTGTCGTTATTGGGGGAGAATTTTTCGTATGAATTTCTTGTTCTGGAGTGTTCTGGAGTGTCGGTAGCTGCCTTGATGATCGGAAAGGGAATGTCCTAAACGGCTTTAACCCCTTTCATACTCGGGGTGCCGTTACATACTGTATAAAGAATTATGGTTCTACATTGTATCGATTCAAGGCAGACTTTGCAGTCTGTCAGAATTGCTACCCCTGTTTACTGCTGATCTGATGACTGGTGGGGTAATATTCAATAGACAGCAGGAGAGATGCAAAAAACAAATCCACAGAATGGACTGAAGCGCAGACCTTCTTGTATGGTCCTGCTGTTAACCCAGGTTCTGATCACTGAAGCAAGCAACCAGGCATGGGGTATTTTCAGCCAGGTGCATGAAATCTCACTCAGGCCTCAGACAGTAATCAGGCAGATAGTTTTTTTTTTGTTCTTGTTTTGGAGGAACTGGGAAAAGCTTTGGGATGCCCAGAACTAAACCTGAATGAGGACACCATGTTGAAATGGTTAACTGAAGTAAGCAGAGTTCTCTGCACAGAATGTAGCAATAACTTGGCACAGGAGGATTCCACTATGGACACAGCCCTGGCAGCAGGTCTGAAACAGTCCCTCTAGCACACAGGTGGCAAACACACGGCCCGCCAGGCCTTGTCATGCGGCCCGCCAGCCTCCACCACCTGTTCTCACAGCAGCAGTATAAGCCCGATTTTCTCCTGTCCATAAACTTCTATGGGACAGGAGAAGCGGTGTGTAAATGTAGGGGTGTCTGGCTGCATCTGTGTTGGCTCACTACGGTTATTACAATGTCACAGTTCCCCCCCTACACAAATGGGAGAGGCTGAGTCGGCTCCGCCTTCCCCCTCCCCTCTCCCTGTGTGAAGTCCGTGCAGTGAAGGAGCCGTGCGGGTGGGAAATTATGAACAGAGCAGCCGGCAGATAAGGTGAACAGGATATCTGAGTGATAAGCCTCCAGGCACCATCCAAGTGTGAGCACAGTGACTGGACTTTTATCTCCCTTCCCCTCGGTTTTAACTTTTTTTCCAGCAGTAGTTATAACTGCAGCCAAAGCGTTTAGGAAAGGGGCATCAGCCCGTGGTAGTGCTTGGTCCCTTGTGCTTTTAGGTGGGTTTACACTGGTTTGCTGTGTTTTGGCCCATTGCTGGTGTATCCGCTGTTTTCCAGCGTTTTACCCACAGTCCTATTGATTTCAATTAGGTTGTGTGTTTTGGCGCACTGTCAGAAAATGCAGCAAATCTCTCTCTCTCTCTCCTTGAACACACAATCCCCCCCCCCCCAATACTCCTGGCATTCATTTCACACACGGCCATACCATCCCAGCTCAAGAGGGGTGGGGGCTCCAGGGATTTGGTTGACTATGCAGGCCCTGTCCCTTCTATCCGTCCAGGCAGAGTCCTGGAGGGAGTGGCAGGCTGTGGGTGGCAAGAAGCACACCGTATTTGGTGGCAGGCTGCTGATGGCAAGTGACACACTGTATCTGGTGGCAAGTGGCATACTGTATCTGGTGGCAAGCTGCTGTGGCAAGTGGCACACTGTAGCTGGTGGCAAGAGGCACACTGCATCTGATGGCATTCTATGGGTGGCATCTGGCATGCTGCATCTGGTGGCAGGCAATGGTAGCAAGTGACACGCTGCATCTGGTGGCAAGTGACAATCTCAGGTTCCCACCGATTCTGCATTATGGTGAGTTGAACCATTTCACTACAATGTAGTAATAGAAATAATGGAATTTGATCATCCTGACGCCATATCAAGCATAGTGTCAGGATGATTTTAAGTGCCAACACCAGCCATTTGCCCGAAAAAATCACCACAGCCACCAATCCCCCCCCCCCCATCAACCCCGAGACTACACCCCCCCCTCATCTTTTTTTGGGAAGGGGGGGGGGGTTGTCCCTGAATGGCAGTTTGGAAATGTGGTCTGTTAGTGAGAGACCGCATAGCAGGTAGTATTGGTGGTGTTGCTGCTGCTCAAAGGCTGCATGGCTGGTATTACTGGTAAAAGTATATTTACTTTGTTTTAGCAAAAAATGTTTGCATTTTGATTTTGTTTCCATAAAAAGGCCCACCAAAATCCTTAGCACCAGGCCCATGATGCTCTTAATCTGGCCCTGGGCACCGGCTGTGTGTGTAGCTGAGCGCATGCGCCGTCGATAGCCTGTCATTGGCAGAGGTACCCGACGGCTCTGGCAGCTGTGTGTTCCAATCTACATCCAGCAGCTGCATCTTGAGGGAGGGGTTTTGAGAACTTGTAGTTTGGCTATGAAAGCATTCTTTAACCACCTCCCTACTGGGCACTAAAACCCCCTTCCTGCCCAAGCCCTTTTTCAGCTTTCAGCGCAGTCACATTTTGAATGACAATTGCGCGGTCGTGCGGCGTTACTCCCAAACAATATTTGCGTCCTTTTTTTCCCACAAATAGAGCTTTCTTTTGGTGGTATTTGATCACCTCTGCGGTTTTTATTTTTTGCGCTATAAACAAAAGAAGAGCGTCCAGTTTGGAGAAAAAAAAAAAAAAAACAAAAAAACAAAAAAAAAAAAAAAAAACACAATATTTTTTACTTTTTGCTATAATAAATACCCATTTTTTTTTCAATTAAAATTTTCCTCAGTTTAGGCCGATACGTATTCTTCTACATATTTTTGGTATAAAAAAAAAAAAAAAAAAAAAAAAAAAAAAAAAAAAAAAATCGCAATAAGCGCGTATTGATTGGTTTGCGCAAAAGTTATAGCGTCTACAAAATAGGGGATAGTTTTATAGCATTTTTTATTTTTTTATTAGTAATGGCGGCGATCTGCGATTTTTATTGTGACTGCGATATTGTGGCGGACACATCGGACACTTTTGACACATTTTTGGTACCATTCACATTTATACAGCGATCCCTGCTATAAAAATGCATTGATTACTGTATAAATGTGATTGGCAGGGAAGGGGTTAACCACTAGGGGGCGGGAAGGGGTTAAATATGTTCCCTCAATGTGTTCTAACTGTGGGGGGAGGGGACTGACTGGGGGAGGTGACCGATGGTTGTCCCTATGTACAAGGGACACACCATCAGCCTCCTCTCCCTCACAGGACGTGGATCTGTGTGCTTACACACACAGATCCACTTTCCTGCTTGGTTCCCGGGCAATCGCGGGTGCCCGGCGGCAATCGCGGCCGCCGGGCACGCGCACCGGGTCCTTGGTAGTGCGGTGGGCGCGCGCACGCGCGTGCGATCCCCCTCCTTCTGAAGGACGTTCAGGAACGTCCACTCAGAAGGAGAGAGCACCCACCCGGCCGTATATGTACAGTGGCCGGGTGGGAAGTAGTTAAATACCATCTTACACCAGGTAGGGAAGAGTACAGATGTGAGGTTTGCTTTGGAAGGTGGGGGGGGGGGGGGGACTGTTGAGGTGTGTAGGAAGATGTTTAGAGGTGGGGAGATGAGGGCAGGGTGCAGGGGTCAAAACCCAGGAGGAGGGGTGGAAGTGAGATGTTGCACATTGGACACAGCGCACCCCTAAGCTCTGCCCTCTGTACGTCGCGCACCCCTGAATCCCTGCCCTCTGTACGTCGCGCACCCCTGAATCCCTGCACTTTGGATGTAGCATAATCCTGAAAGCACCCTCCCCATATTGAGGGCATGTGACCTGATACGGTTCAGGAGGGGGTGCTCTCGCGCCCCCCCTTCCCTGTGGCCTGCCAGGTTGCATGCTCAGGTAAGGGTCTGGTATGGATTTGGGGGGGACCCCCACATCATTTTTTTTTTTTTTATAGAAAAAAGGTCTGGGGGGGGGGGGGGGAGGAGGAGGGAATAGGATAGCAGTCTTCAAGGGATCCCAGATCCATAGCAAATTCAATCAGTTACATCAGCAGCAGGTGCTTGATTAGCTGCTGATCCAGGACCAATTAATTTTTATAAAATGTGAGCCTATCAACGGAGTCTGTGGACAGGCGCACTCTTTAAGCCGATACAAACCCTCTAGCAGCAATGAATGTGCGTTCAGAAAGCACGCTGGATGCAGGACAGGCCAGTAGCTTAATTGCATATTGAGCAAGTTCTGGCCAGTGGTCCATCCTCAAGACCCAGTAACCCAGTGGATGCTCTGTTGGAAAAGTCTCCAAGTCAGCTCTTGCCCCTAGATTTTCCTGCACCATATAATGCAGAAGCTGGCGATGGTTGCTGGACATTGGTGCTGAGGACTGAAAAATGGTTTAAAAAAAAAAAAAGGTATCGGTCAGCCGGCCACCTTCTCCACCGCTCATCCTCTGACCGAAGCCTTAGAAACACGTTGTCCATCACAAGTAAATGGTAACCTCCCAGGGTGTGGAAATGCGTTGCACAAACTTTTCTTCAAGGCCTCCTGAAGGAGGTTTCATCCTCTGCTCCTTGTGTTCTGCAACCTTACCATTGTAATGTGGGACAAGAAAGGTTGCCAGCCAGTAATGATCCCTCTCCTTAATACCACGAATCCTGGGGTCCTTTCGCAGGCTTTGCAGAATTAGGGAGGCCATGCAGTGTAAGTTTGCAGAGGCATTCAATTCTGAGTCCTCTGGGTCACCAAGGATCACATTATCCATAACTACCGCCTCCCAGCCACGTACAACTCCTTGGGTTTCTGGGGACTGAAAACCATCCCTTGAAGACTGCTGCGTGTTATCCTTGACATCCATGCTGACACAATCCTCCTCTTCTGTCTGTGTGTTTGGCGGACTTGCGGGAATGCTATCTGGATAAAGGAGGCCTTGAGAGCAAAGAAAGTCCACCTCTTCCTCCGGCTGTTCTGCCTCAAGTGCCTTGTCCAGGATTACATAAAGCATGTGCTCCAGCAGGAAGACTAGGGGGGACAGTGTCACTGATGCATGCATTGTCGCTGCTCACCATCCTTGTGGCCTCCTCATATGGTGACAGGACAATGCATGCATCCTTGATCAGAAGCCATTAATGTGGCAAAAAGAAGCCAGGCTCCCCTGACCCTGTCCTGGTGCCATCCTCGCACAGGTACTCATTGATGACCCTCTGTGTGTGCAGCTGATGCAGCATTGCCAACGTTGCGTTCCACCTGGTGGGCATGTCACAAATAAGGTGGTTGGTGGGCAGGTTGCATTCCCTTTGAATGTCAGCCAGCCGAGCACTGGCATTGTATGACTGGTGAAAATTACCATAGATTTTCAGGCCTGCCTCAGGAGATCTTGTAAGCCTGGGTACCTTTTCAAGAAATTCAGGACGTGCGCCAAACATACAGAATACGGGTCAAGATTCCCTGTCGGAGAGCGGAGAGAAGGTTGGTGCCATGGTCGCATACAACCATTCCTGCCTGAAGCTGCTGTGGCGTCAACCACCATTGAGCCTGCCCCTGCAGAGCCGACAGAACCTTGCCCCAGTGTGGCTCCTGTCCCCTAGGCAGACCAACTCAAGCACCGCATGGCATCTTTTTGCCCGACTGCTTGCATGCCCCTTGAGCGCTTAGGGAGCACTGCTGGTTCAGAGGACAATTCTGCAGAATAGGCCATAGAGGAAGAAGAGGAGGGAGGGGAGTATACAGATGTTGTGGCAGAATCGCCACTAGCTTTTTGGAGGCGTGGTGGCAGAACAAGCTCCAACATGGAACCCTGTCCTGCATCCTTTTCAGATGCCAGCAGTTACCCAGTGCGCCGTGAAGGAAAGGTAAAGTCCCTGCCCATGCCTGCTGGACCATGAGTCAGCGGTAATATGAACCTTACTGTTGACTGCCCTGCCCAACGAGGCCAAAACCTTGCCTTCAACAAGGCGGCAGAGAGCGGGAATGGCCTTACGTGAAAAGAAATGGCGTTTTGGAATCTGCCACTGTAGTACAGCACATTCCACAAATTCACAAAAAGGGGGCCGAGTCTACCAGCTGAAAAGGCAGCAGTTGCAGTGCTAGCAATTTGGCCAAGCTAGCATTTAGACACGGAGCATGTGGATGGCTGGGACCGAATTTCTTTTTATGGTTTAGCAACTGGGGTAGGGAAATTTGCCTGCTGAAACCGGGTGGTGTACTGCTAGCAGATTGGCGGAAGGAGAAACTGGACAAGGAGCCGGTGGAATAGGCTGCTTTCGCAGCTGCGTTGGACAGCAAACTACTATGAGCCTGGGTGACAGAGGATGATGAGGACAGCTTTGTTATCCACTCCACCAACTCTTCTGCATGTTGTGGCTCAATAACACGGCCAACTGTAGAGGATGCACTATGTTAAAGACCACCACTGTTGACTGTAGACACAGAGGCTGCTTGCCCTCTTTTAGTGGCCTTCCGGATATGGGAATTTTTCTTTCCACAGCATACCACACTGTATTATATATCGTGTACACCACCTACACTATTATAAATGGAACACCGGCTGTACTGTATTATATACCGTGTACACCACCTGAAGTGTATTAGAAACTGTACACACTGTATTATATACTGTGTACACCACCAAATGCACTGTATATATATACACGCTACACTGCACGTAGATGTTTGTTTTAAAGAAAAAAAAAAATCTATGTTCTACTTACCTGCTCAATGCAATGGTTTTGCGCAGAGTAGCCCCAATCCTTCTCTGCTCAGGTCTCCTGCTGGCGCTCCTGGCCCCTCCGAATGCCCCCTCGTGCGGGCTTACCCCAAGCCGCCTCTGTTTTCATAAAGACACAGTGTTGCTTGGACCCGCTTCCTCATTGGCTGTGATTGACAGCAGCAGGAGCCAAAAGTCAAATGAGAAGTGAGCAAGCCTCGGCTCTTGTGCACATGGCTGGATTGAGATTGGACTGATGCGAGTAAGGCTGCTTTCACACTGCAGCCGCGCCCATGGGCAGAGCTTTACCAAGAAGGCTTTTTACCAACATGAATAGAATACATGAAGGAAAGAAAAAACAAAAAAACAAACACTCTTTACAGACACTTTAACCTTGAATAAGACCACTCCTGCAAGCATCAGAGTGACAGCATAGCACAAAAATGCATGAGCCATTAAATCAGCCACATTCAGTGGAATGGGCTCCTCCAATCATGCTCCATCTCCATTCATAATAAATACACGTGACCCAGTGACCAGGCACACGCCACCCTGAAGACGTAATCAACACGAAACGTACGTCGGTCGGCGCAGCCTGGTCACGTGGTATACACACGCAGCGCTCCATCCTGGGTCCCTGACTGCAGCGAACGGCGGCCATCGGTGCACGCCGCTTCTAGGAGTCCATGAGCCGTGAGCTCCCTATTGTCTGCCTGCAGCCCCAGTGCCGGGATGGGCACTTTTTAATGTAAGAGGCCACCTAGGCCACATACATTTTTTACATTATTTTTATTGCCTTTTTATAAATAAATACGGGTTACACTATGGCAGGGATATGCAATTAGCGGACCTCCAGCTGTTGCAGAACTACAAGTCCCATGAGGCACAGCAAGACTGACAGCCACAAGCATGACACCCAGAGGCAGAGGCATGATGGGACTTGTAGTTTTGCAACAGCTGGAGGTCCGCTAATTGCATATCCCTGCACTATGGAGTTCTTTTGCTTGTATTTCACATGTTCCGCCTAATTAACCGGAGGGAGGAGTTTCCAACATTTCTCTACCAGTATTGTCCATATGTGTGCAGGCACAATCCTGCTCAAGCTGTTAAAGACCTTCTTTTAAACTAAAGAGGTCCACATCCTTTGGTAAGCGCAATCTACTATTTGTGCACTTCGGGTGTTAGCTTCATATGAAGATTTGGTGAAGGATTAACTCTTTGCACTACTTTGAAGAAATTAACCTCAATATATCATGAACATTATTTGTTGAAGATTTGTTCTAGCTTCACATGAAGATTTGGTGAAGGATTAACTCTTTGCACTATTCTGAAGAAATTAACCTCAATATATTATGAACATTATTTGTTGAAATAATTTTTCACTTATTGGATTCGTTACACATTTGATTTTTCATTAACTTAATCTATGAGACTTTTCTAGAATTGAGTGTTATAGATTTGATTGTTGTGGGCTTGACAGCACGCTATTATGATTGGGACTAATCAATTTATATATGGTGACTTTCAATTCACCTTTTTGTATATAGGCATCACAGGATTGTGTTGGTGTTTATATTTAAGAATTATTCACACAATAATTTATTAGACAAGTAATCACTTATTAATTAAGTTTGTTAAGAGTATTTGAGCGCCCCCTTTTTCTTATATATACACACTTCTCCAGAAGAAGCCACAAGTTTGTTGAGATGTAGCTGACCTCATATCTGATTAGGGGTGCAACGGATCAAAAAACTCACGGATCGGATCGATCCTCGGATCAGAGCCACGGATCGGATCATTTTCGGATCGGCAAAAAATAAATAAATACTGATATCCACAATCTCCCCCACTGTAAAATCCACGTCATCTCCCCCACTGTAATATCCACGTCATCTCCCCCACTCACTGTAATAACCATGTCACCCCCCCCCCACTGTAATATCCAGTCACCCCCCCCCCACTGTAATATCCACAGTCACTCCCCCACTGAGTCAGGCATCTCCCCCACTTACCCACAATCTCTGTAATAGGCATCTCCCACCGGCTAGTTCAGATCCCAGCAGCGAGGGTGAGGGGTGATTACATCAGCGGCGCTCAGCGCGCACAAGACAGCCGCCGCCGGGTGTACCAAGATGGCCGCAGCTCCGGAGCTAGGCCGAAGCCGCGGCCTTTCCTAAGGCCGAGGCCGTGGATCGCGTGGTGATCCTATCCGAACACGGTGACCCGTTCGGATCACGGATCACCACCGATGCGTTGCAGCACTATATCTGATGGTACCTGCATTGGTATGGGTCCAATGCCCTTTAGCAGAGCCAACGGCATGACACCAGTGATCATTTTAGCAGTCTAACAGAAGCATTTTTCCCACTAAACCCATGTAAAGGGGCATTCTCCTCCACCAAACACCAATGTAAAGGGCATTCTCCCCCACCGATCACCAATGTAAAAGGCATTCTCAACACAGCCTTTTTATTAAGAATGAAAATGCATGTATAGCCAAAACTTTTTTGCTTTAAATAGCATAGGGAAAAGGTAAAAACCCTTCCCCAATAATCTTCCTGTAACAGATGGCAAAAGACATGGCACAATGAAGAACCCTGGGAGAAGATGCAGGCGCTGGCATGAGTCCTCTCAGACATTGGACTGCTGAAGGGGAAGTAAAGTATTGTGGACTTGCTAAAAGGGAAGAAATGTGAAAAGGAACAACAACTATCTTTATTTGTGGTCTACTTTATGGAAAGTACCATGACATGCTGCTGTTACTGACCGTTTCACTTTCCAGTAAACTTTACTGTAAATTATTGTCGTGCTATTGCGGCTTCGTGAAAACAGCTAGCACATTGGCTACAATAAAACGACATGCTAAAACTCACAAGCAGGTTGAAAATGTATGTTTTATAAAATTTGTTTAAAGTTAAAAAGGCATTTTTATGAGGCTCATATTGTACTATTGGCCAAGCCGGACAAGGACCCAATGCTGTGTTCTTCTTATAGGCCCATTTCTTTACTGAATATGGACTTCAAAATACTTACCAAGATGTTGGCTACTAGGCTTATGTCGGTCTTTCACCATGTTATTTCCCCTGACCAGACAGGTTTTATGCCCAAGAAGGCCACGGATATCAATCTGCGTAGGGTTTTCACTCACACGCAGTTGGGCCCGGACAGTTCCAGCGGCGGAATACTGGTCTTTTTAGATTTGGAGAGGGCCTTTGATTCCGTGGACTGGAATTACATGAGGGTGGTGCTGGAGGTATTCGGTTTTGGGCCTCATTTCAGGAAGTGGATCGACATTCTATATCATTCCCCTACAGTGGCCATTAAGTTAAACAATATTTTATCAGAATTTTTTCCCAGTAAGAAGAGGCACTCGCCAAGGTTGCCCTTTATCCCCGGGTCTTTTATCCATCATGATTGAACCCTTGGCTGCGGCCTTGCGGACCTCTGAGGAGGTGCGGGGGATCACGGTGGATGATTTGACCGAAAAGACAGCACTCTATGCGGACGATATGGTTCTTTTTTTGCGAGACTCCGGAAATTCCCTGTCGGCAGCTCTAGATATCCTAAATTCCTTTGCACGTTTTTCGGGTCTGAAAGTCAACTGGGGAAAATCCCAAATTCTCTCACTCAGGACGCCATCCCCCAGTTGCGAGATTCCCGCAGATTGTCCTTTACAGCAGGTGGAGGTGCTCAAATATCTGGGGTTACGCATTTCTAATTCCGTGTCAGATTTTATTGCCTTGAATGTCGATCCACTTTTGAATACACTGAAATCCAGGGTACAGGCATGGCAAAACGTACCTTTGACGCTCATTGGTAGGGTAAATTTAGTGAAAATTTAATTTTTACCTTTGTTTTTGTATATATTTCGGAATTCCCCTGTCTGGATACCGAGATAAGTTTTAAAAAAAAAATTGATTGTCTCATAACTTTCCTATGGCAGGGACGACACCCGAGAATTAAATTCTGGGTGTTACAACTGCCATGGAAACAAGGGGGACTGGCGGTCCCAGACTTCCACCGGTATTTCTTAGCCGGTCAGCTGGTATTAGTCCACAGGTGGTTTACTCTGAGGACGACACTGCTAATACGCCAGAGGCGGCTGTGGTTGGTTCTTTTGAGGCACTAAAGCATCTCCCGCTTCGGGGAATCAGGGCTCTGTATAGGCTCACAATGTCCATGCGAGCCGCCTGTAGGGCATGGGTGGCAGTGAACAGGGTGGGTGGCGCCTTGGAGATTTCTCCTTACACACCACTTTGGAAGAATCCTCGGTTAGCACACTTTTGTGAGTACCCCGATCCAATCACCTGGACTAAATATAGCATTATGACTCTGAAGGACATAGTGATGGGTGGGAAACTTACAGTTTGACGCTCTTAAAGCCAAGTTTAATCTGCCCAACACTCACTTGTTTCGTTTTCTTCAGCTCAGACATGCATTTAGTGCCCAATTTGGAGATATTGGTATTACCCTGCAAACTGGTGATTTGGAGTCTGAGAGAGGACACTTTAGAAAAGGCCTTGTCTAAAATATATAAGCAGTTGTTCGGTGAGGGAGGTGAGCTCCTCGCAAAGTGTAGGGCGGCGTGGGGCGAGGTGTTCCCCCAGATGGACAGGGATGATGTATGGGACATTAATTTTACTAGATTGGTCTCTGCTAGAGACCATCTCATCCAATTTAAATTCCTGCATCGCATCTATCTTACTCCGGCTAGACTGGCCATGATATCCCCTACACAGTCTCCTTGTTGCTGGTGGTGCAGTTCCCTCACGGCTGATTTCATGCATATTTTTTGGAATTGCTCATCCATCCAGGGGTTCTGGAGGGGGGGGGGGGTTACAGACTGCATAGCTGAAGTGACTGCCATCCAAGTACAGCCATCAATTGAGGTATGCCTCTTGGGACTGGTAGACAATCTAGCCCCAAGGAGAGCGACTGGTACTCTGTTGACGATTCTCATATATTATGCCAGGAAACTGATGGTGTTATCATGGAAAAAGCCCAATCCGCCCGCTGTATCAGCGTGGAAGGGGGTGGTGAATAGAGCTGCACCGCTGTTCAGAGCTACTTATGCTAGTAGGGGCGCACCTCAGAAATTTGATAAAGTATGGGGCAGTTGGATGAATAGTGAACTTACGGTGGCGGATTGAGTGGCACCTATTATAAATGCACCTGTAGGAGTTGAATATGATTGTGAATATTTGAAATTTCCAAACATATAGACTGTTACCGAGTAAAAGTGACCTTATAACCGTTTTATTCCTGTTGCAGGGTGGGGGTCTGGAGGGAGGGAGGGAGAGGGAGCCAATGCTGAAGAATTGTAAATAGTTTGTGTTTTGTGTATGGCCCGCTGGGTCTGTTATGTCAAAAGCAATAAATAAAAAAATAAAAAAAACTTTAAAAAAGAAAAAGGCATTTGTAGAAAGAATTACTATATTGTGAGCAATTTGTATTTCTGCTTGATAAGATTTCCAGTAAAAAAACAGAAAAAAGTAAATATAAAACTTGAACAGTACATTTAGTTTGTTAAAAGCACTATAGGCCTAGACCAACTTCTGTTCAACCATAGTGGCATAGATCAGCAGGGACTGGTCGAATTTAAAACCATGTACGGCCAGCTTAAAAGAAAAGTTTGGGATTAGAAAAAACCCAAACATTTTATACTCACCTAGGTGGCTACAGCATCAATCCAATACTGCATCTGTCACCAGCCACCTCTAGACCAAGAGCTGAGTGATCAAAATCACTGATTGCTCAGGTTCTCGGTCTTCAGAGAGCCAGCGACTGTTAGTCATCAGCTCTGTCCCTCCAGTGCTCACTGGAGAGCTGAGCTGTGGAGGGTACGGTGAGCTGAGAGGCTGAACCAGCTGACCATCCAGGCATCTGGGTAGAGCCTGACATTAAAGAGGTTGTAAGCACACTCTGCAGGCAAGCCTATAATAAGGCTTACCTGTAGGTACTATGAATATCTCCTAAACCTTCACGGTTTAGGAGTAATTTGCACTTCATGCAGCCGGTGAGGTCAAACTGGCGCATGCACCCTGAAGGGACGGTATACCCGTGTCGTCCCTTCAGAGCTCTGTGCCGCAGTCCATGACTCCAGTGTGCATGCGCGGGAGTGACGTCATCGCAGCCAGATGGCAGGACGACGCAAACTCAGAAGGAATACTGGGTGAAAATAGAAGTGTCTGTCAGAGCTGATGTAGCCAGAAGCCACAAACCCAAAAAGGAAGAAAGGGAAAGATGTCAGCCCTCTCAGTGATGACACTGCAGTGGTGCAGGGCTTCGCAAGCATTTCATAATGCGCTAGTATGCGGTGCATACTAGCACATGATGCCTTTACTTTGCAGGGTTTAAAAAAATAAAATAAAAAATTGGGCACTCTTTACTGCCTCTTAAGTCGGGATCTCTCCAGAGCCTGGGCTTTAGCCTGCTGTCAGTTAAATATAGATCACAGGAGTGCAGAACTACGTGTACTGTGACCTACTCTATTTTCTGCCATGTGACCAAGTTTAAGATTTCACCGGACACAAATAAAAACAAAAAAAATAAAAAATTGAAGCAAGTGTCCTTAACCTGGTGTGTAAGCTTTACAAATGGAGCATACAGCGTGGGAAGTAATTATCCAACCCCTGCAGACTTTTTAACTTTGCCCACTTACAAAGAAATTAAGGCTCTATAATTTTTATCATAGGTGTATTTTAAATCATTAAAAAAAAACAAAAAAAAAACCTGACAGAATATCAAACCAAAAATTCAGAAAAACAAAATGCTATATACCAAGTTGCAGTACGTGGCTAAAATAAGCATCTGAACCCCAAGCAAAACAAGACTTAGTACTTGGTAGAGAAACCCTTGTTGGCAAGCACAGAGGTAACACATTTCTTGTAGTTGGTGACCAGGTCTGCACACATCTCAGGAGGGATTTTGGTCCACTCTTCTTTACAAATCTTCTCTAAATCCTTAAGGTTTCTTGGCAACTCAAAGTTTTAGCTCCCTCCATAATTTTTTTTTATAGGATTAAGGTCGGAGACTGACTAGGCCACTTTGTGACCTTAATGTGCTTCTTCTTGAGCCACTCCTTTGTTGCCTTGGTGGTATGTTTTGGGTCATTGTCATGCTGGAAGGCCCATCCACGACCCATCTTCAGTGACCTGGCTGAGGGAAGAAGGTTCTCATCCAAGATTTTACTATACATTGCCCCTTCCATTGGCCCCCCGATGCGGCAAAGTCCGCCCGTACCTTTCGCAGAGAAACAGCCCCAAAGCATCATGTTTCCACATTTGTGCTTGACTGTAGAGATGGTGTTCTTAGGGTCAGTCAGCATTTTTATTCCTCCAGAAGACAGAAAGCCGAGTAATTGCCAAAGAGCTAAATTTTGGTCTCATCTGAACACAGCACTTTCGCCCAGTCCTACTCTGAATCATTTAGCTGTTCATTGGCATGACTGTACTGTGCCTTGATGAGGGGGATTAGCTGTGTTTGGAGGAAGAAAAATGCTGACTATGACCCCAAGAACACCATCCCTACAGCTTTGGGGCCGTTTCTGTGCTAAAGGTACAGGTGGACTTTGCCGCATTGAGGGGCCAATGGAAGGGGCCATGTATTGTAAAATCTTGGAGAACCTTCTTCCCTTAGCTAGAACACTGAAGATGGGTATTTTCAGCATGACAACATTAAAGCGGAGGTCCACTTGAATTTTTTTTTTTTTTTAAAAAGCCAGCAGCTACAAATACTGCAGCTGCTTTCTTTTAAAAAAAAAATGGACACTTGCCTGTCCAGTGCGCCCGTGATGCCGGCAGACGAGCAACCGCCTCCATCCTCGGTGAGGGAATCAGGCAGTGAAGCCTTGCGGCTTCACTGCCTGGTTCCCTACTGCGCGAGTAGCGCCGTCACTGGTCCCCGCTCTCTCCTGGGAAGAGTGTGTTTCATAGAAAACAGCGGGGGGGGAGGGGGTGTGACGCTAAGGGTCGTGACTCCCGTGGGAGCCAATACCCGGAAGTGGTGCAAATACCTGTTTTATACAGGTATCTGCACCCCCTCCCCCCTGAAAGGTGTCAAATGTGACACGGGGGAGGGGGAGGGAGGGTTCCGAAAAGCAGAAGTTCCATTTTTGGGTGGAACTCCACTTTAAAGGTCATGGAGTGGCCTAGCCAGTCTCCAGAAATTAATCCTACAGAAAATGTATGGAGGGAGCAAGAAACCTTAAGGATTTAGAAAAGTTTCTGTAAAGAAGAAAGGACCAAAATCCCTCCTCAGATGTGTGCAAACCTGGTCACCAACTACAAAAAACGGCTTAGCTTCCCAACAAGGGTTTCTCTACCAAACCTGGTAGAGGTGCAAACCTGGTCACCAACTACAAAAAACGGCTTAGCTTCCCAACAAGGGTTTCTCTAAGTCATGTTTTGCTTGGGGATCAAATACTTATTTTACTCCCTGAACGGCAACCTAATTTAGAGCATTTGTTTTGTGGGTTTTTTCTTGATTTTTGGTTGATATTCTGTCTCTATCTTTTAAAATAAACCTATAACAAAAAAAATTATAGACTCTTCATTTCTTCTTAGTGGGCAAACTTACAAAATCTGCAGGGCATAAAAATAGTATTTTTGTACTCAGCGTAAAATCCTTTTCTCTGTCGTCCATGGACGGACACAGCTCCTTAATTCTTGACTTGTGGGTTATGTTCCGTCTATTAGGAGAGGGCTAGGCAGACATGTTGGTTATCCAAATACATGTAACTTTAACAGAGTTGAACAGCACCGCCCAGGAGGCGGTCCCTACGGTCATAACCCCTCACCCTGCAGCTAGCAGCTCAGTTCGTCAAAAAGCAGTACAAACTTAAAGGAGCACTAAAGCTTCCCTTTTTTTTCCCCAAAAATAACAAACATGTTATACTTTCCTCCACTGTGCAGCTCGTTTTGCACACAGTGGCCCCGATCCTGGTCTTCTGGGGTCCCTCGGCGGCTGTCTTGGCTCCTCCCCGCAAGGACTCCACACCATAATGCGAGTGAGCTCGCATGGTGTGGAGTGATTGCGGGCGCGCTCCCGTGATACAGCGGCGGCCATAGCCGCCGACTGTATCACTCGGCCCCGCCCCCCGCATCATTGGATGTGATTGACAGCAGCGCCAGCCAATGGCTGCGCTGCTTTCAATCCATCCAGTGTAGCCAATCGGCGGCCAGGCTGAAAAACGAAGAGGATGACGGGGACGAGCGTGGGACTTTCGAGGGGCCAGGTAAGTAAAACGGGGGCTCGGGGGGGGGGGGCGGTATTGTCGAATGTTTTTTCACCTTAATGCATCCTATGCATTAAGGTGAAAAAACATGTAACTTTACTACTCCTTTAAAGAGGGTGGGTGCTGTGTCCTTCCATGGACGACAGAGAAAAGGATTTTACGGTGAGTACAAAAATCCTATTTTCTCTTTTCATCCATGGACGGACACAGCTCCTTAAATTTGACTTGTGGGACATCCCCAAGCAGTGTCAGAAAAAACGAGGGGTGGGAACAGCAATCAAAAAACGAACTTCACCCCAAACAGCAGAGCTCCTCAATGGAGGAGTTGCAACCTCAAACAGCCGCCTGTAAAACCTTGCGGCCAAAAGAAGCATCCGAAGATGCACTCACATCAACCTTATAAAATTGGGAGAACGTGTGAACGGACGCCCAGGTCGCCGCCTTACACACCTGTGAGACAGACGCTTGATGTCGGAAAGGGCCAGGAGGCACCAATTGCCCTGGTCGAATGCGCCATGACAGGAAAAGGAGGAGCCCGCCACTTAGGGGCATAGGCCTGGGATCACGGTCTGTCTGATCCACCAGAAATGGTGGCTGAAGAGACCGCCAGGCCCTTCTTTGGACCAGACACCGACACGAACAGTGAGTCAGATCTCCATAACGGGAGCAGTAGCAGACAGGTACACCCGTAGGGAACGTCCAAAGTATGTAGCGCAGCCTCCTTGGGATGCGACGGCCGAGGACAAAAGGATGGAAGTACAATGTCCTCGTTTAGGTGAAAAGCCGAAACTACCTTAGGAAGGAATGAGGGTTGCGGGCGTAGCACCGCTTTATCCTTCTGGAGGACCAAGTAAGGTGACTTGCAGGACAAGGCCGCCAATTCAGAAACCCTTCTGACCGATGTAATGGCTACTAGGAAGGCAACTTTCTGAGAAAGTGTCGAGAGGAATCTCCCTGATGTTTTCAAAAAAGAAAAATTCCTGAAGTACTGAGAGCACCAGATTCAAGTCCCACGGAGGGAGCAGTGGTCTAATCGGGGGAATCACGTGTCGGACCCCCTGCACAAACGTGCTTACCAGTGAATGAGCCGCCAGGGGTCGTTGGAAGAAAACAGCTAAGGCTGAAATCTGCCCCTTAATAGTGCTTAAGGCCAGTTTCTGATCCACTCCACGCTGTAAGAACAGCAGGACCTGAGAAACTGAATATGCCCGTGGGCGCCAATCCATCTCTTCACACAAAGATGTAGGCCTTGCAAGTCCTTCCAAGTGCGATGGTAGATCTTCCGGGAAGATGAGTTCCGAGCCCTCAACATGGTGGAGATTACCGAGTCTGACAGAACACGCTCCCTTAGTACCTGGCTTTCAATAGCCATGCCGTTAAACCCAGCGACTGTAAAGCAGGATGAAGTATGGGACCTTGAGACAGAAGGTCCTTCCGCATTGGCAGGGAGCGTCCGCCACCAGGGACGCCGGGGCCAGTCTGGGTCGATTAGAATCACCGGAATCCCCTCGGCCTCCACTCTGCGGAGCAGACGAGGAAGCAACTTCAGTGGGGGAAAGGGATAAATTAGCCGATACTGACTCCATGGAGCCACTAATGCGTCTGACGCATCTGCCCAGGGATATCTGGACCTGGCCACAAACCGACAGCTTGCGATTGAGTCGAGAGGCCAGGAGATCCACATCTGGTGTGCCCCATTTCTGACAAAGGAGTTAAAAAACACCTCCGGGTGTAGTGACCATTCCCCTTGGTCCAGCATCTGGTGACTTAGATAGTCCGCCTGCCAGTTTTCTACGCCCGGAATGTGAACAGCCGATAGAACCGGTACGCTCTTTCGGCCCACCTTAGGATGTAAGCGACCTCCAACGTTGCAGCCGAGCCCCTTGTTCCTCCCTGTTGGAGGACATAAGCCACCGCCGTGGCGTTGTCCGACTGGACGTCCTTGAAGTCTCTGTGACCACTTGAAGAGGCACAGCCTGATCGCTCGAAGCCTGAGTCCAGTGGCCCTGGGCCGACTGAACCCCCCAGACTCCCTCCCAACCTGTCAGTCTGGCGTCCTTCGCGATCACAGTCCAGTGGAAAGGAAGAAACGACTTCCCAGACTGAAGTGCCGGGGATGTCAGCCACCAAGTCAAAGAGGACCTGACTAGTCGACTTACCTGAATCTGATGATCCAGAGACAATGGGGATTTGTTCCATTTGGACAGAATCTCCTTCTGCAAAACTCGTGTGGAATTGGGCATACGGTACTGCCTAAAAGGAGGCTAACATGAGACCCAGGACTCATGCAGAAACAGAGAGACGACCATTTTCAGGATGTTAACAACCTCACCGCAGCCTGGAGCTTCTGCAACTTCTCTGGAGGAAGAAAAACTCTCCACTCTGAGGAGTCCAGAATCATCCCCAGGTATTCCATGCGCTGAGTCGGTACTAACACGGTCTTCTGGAGGTTCAGTACCCAACCAAATTTTCGGAGAGTCTGACTGGCTATAGTCACATCCTCCTCCAATTCTGAGCGCGAAGCAGCTCTCAGAAGGAGATAGTCTAAGTAGCCCACGACAGCAATGCCTCGCTGTCTCAGCAAAGCCAGAATCGGGGCGAGCACCTTGGTGAAAACTCTTATTGCCGATGCTAGGCCAAAAGGGGAGAGCCACAAATTGATAGTGGTCTTCCCCGACCGCGAAACGCAGGAAGCTCTGATGCCTGATGCAGATGGGGACATGCAAGTATGCGTCCTTGATGTCCAAGGACGCCAGAAAGTCCCCCGGATGGAGCGCAGCTACCACAGAGCGAATCGATTCCATCCTGAATTTCCGAACCTTCAGAGGCATTGAGGGCCTTGAGATCTAGGATTGAACGAACTCCGTCCTTCTTTGGGACCACGAACAGATTTAAATAGAATCCCTGAAACCTGTCATGCGGTGGCATGGGTATGATCACCCAGCATCTCAACAAGTCTTGTACTGCCCTAGTCAGGGCAGTCCGACGAGATGGAAGGAGAGGAAGATTTGAGGGAAAGAATCTGTTTGGTGGACAAGAAAAACTCGATCTTGTACCCTGAAGTGATCACTTCGTAAACCCACTGGTCGGAAAGCAGGGAGGTCCACGAGCTGCGAAGACGGCCCCCCACCCAAGAATCGGATGGGGGCAAGACTTCATGCTGAAGCGGACTTGGATTGCTTGTGCACCCAGGGACGCTTCTGTCCCCCAGTTTAAGCCTTATCGGCTTGGGAGGGTCTGCTAGCAGGCCCTGACTGACCAAAATACTGCTTTTGTGCGGGAAAGGAGGGCCCCGGCTTACGGCGCGGCTCCTTACCTTTAGTGGACTGAGGAACAAGTGTGCTCTTACCTCCAGTGACATCCTTAATAATGTCGCCCAGTGAGGCACCAAGGCACCAAGGAGCCTCCCACCTTTGAAAGGCAAAATCGGTCAGAGCTTTCTTCTTAGAAGCTTGGTCCGCGAACCAGCATTTCAGCCATATCAGGCGGCGCAAGACCACCACGGATACAGAGGCCCTGGAGATTAAAGGGGCCACATCCAGTGTTGCATCACAGACGTACACAAGACTCTGCACCAGCTGGTCGGCCAGTGTCAAGATTTCCTGTGGGAGCTGATGCTCCTCCACTGCCTGGTGCAAAAATGTTTAGCCCATTCAGTGAGTGTCTGACCCCAGCATGGTGAACACGGTCCAACGCACCGCTTCCGACCTCCTATCAGTAGGGTCCTTAAAAGCAGGGGTCCCCTCTACCGGGATAGTGGTTACCTTGTTCAACCTTGAGACAGGTGGAGAAGCCCACCATTTTTTCAAAAGGGTAATGGACCGCAATGCGCTGAGGGACCACAAAGGACCTCTGCGGCCGTTCCCATTTCTTATGTATGAACTTGTCAAAGAAATCTACATAAGGAAAAACCTTAACAGAGCGGGTCGGTTTGTGAGACCCAAAAGGGACTGACACCTCAGTGGATGGCCCAGCTGTATCTTCTAGCTTAAAGGTGTCCCTTACTGCGTTGATAAGTGCTCCCACAAGTACTATGTCCTGCGTTGACCCGGACGAGGAGTCCTCCTCAGTGCCTGGACGGTCCTGGTCCTCAATGCTCTGACATCCCAGAACAGGGGTCCTGAGCTACAGCCAGGCCCGAGTGAGCATTCCCTAGGAGATGGCGGGGCGCTTTTTACCCCCCTTACGCCCGCATGCCGCTTCCACCCTGGCAAAAAATGAATCCAGGACTGCCGACAAAGTGTCCATGGGAATCGCAGATGCAGGGGCACCGGTTGCTGCCTCTGGAATGTCTGGGGAAGAAACGCCAGCTTCAGACTCCATTCTGACCCACTGCCAGTCCTTAGGGACCAAGTCAAGGCACTTGTAATAACAAAATGTCCACCCTCCTAGCTGCGCTGACCGGGGGGGGGGGGGGTTACCCAGGGACTCAACACCCAGCCAGAGACTGTTTAGCGCTGTTGTCCACTCTGCCTCGCACACAGCGTGTGACTAAGGCGCTCTGTGAGGTGATCTGCGCCGTTCACGAAGCCTCCAGCGCTAGAGGCCAGTGAAAAACACTGTAAAATGGCCGCCGGACTCCTCAGGGGAAAAAAGGGTGCGGGCTACAAGAAAATGGCCGCCCGCAATGAAGACCTGCGGCACAACGTGGCCACGACAAAATGGCCACCAATGGAAATTTTCAATACAGAAAAAACCCACTAGAAAATGGTGCCGGCGCTACCCAAAAAGGCGGCCGAGCACACTGAGGTGGACGAGAAGGCCGCAGGGACGCCGAGCAGAGGCTCCCAAAAGACAGACACCCCTCACAGAGAGCGGACCCGGGCACCCCCTACAAGTATACCCCGCCGACGCAGTAGGCCCCGCAATGGGGAGGAGGAAAGAGTGGGGGGCAGAAGGAGGGAAAGGGAGGACAGGAGACCCCCTAATGACCCTCCAGGAAGCCCAGCTGTTTCAAACTGTCCAAAAAAGGAGGAACTGTACTTACCCGTCCATGTGTGGACCTGCTGGTGCGTTACAGACAGACTCACTGCCGGACAGTACGGAGTGGCTGTCAGCCATGGTGCACTGTGACTGAGACAAAAATTAGCCCAGTCATATGTGGACCCCAGAGTAAAAACTCACCGGCCACCCCTGGAGCAAACGGGGCATGTCGTGGCCGACCCAGCGCTTAGCTAAGGTCTGCTCATGCTCGATGGCCAGGCTGGGAAAACTACCGGGATCTATATTATCCATCTTGTCGCCCAGCCGGCAATTGATAGAAGATCTCAGGATCAAAATATAAAATAAAACAAGAAAAAGCTAAAATTTCCATAGGACACTGGGCCCAAGGGGGAGCCAGGTCCTTCTCTACTAGGCAGAAAAAAACTGAGCTGCTAGCTGCAGGGTGAGGGGTTATGACCGGAGGCACCGCCCCCTGGGCGGGGCTGTTTGACTATTAAAGTTACATGTATTTAGATAACTAACATGTCTGCCTAGTCCTCTCCTAATAGACGGAACATAACCCACAAGTCAAGAATTAAGGAGCGGTGTCTGTCCATGGACGAAAAGAGAAATAATTATTTCCCCCACTGTATATATGCATCACAGACAACTATTTTTTTAACCACTTGCTGACTGCCAGCAGTACATTTAGTGCTCCCCAGGCACTGTGACACACCCTTAAGTTGCGGAGCACATCTAGTAAACAGCCATGAATGGAAACCATGCATTCATGACATCACTGCTTACTACTGTGTATGATCTGTGATTGGTCACCAGTGATCACATGGTACCTGGGCCAATCACAGCACTGTGTACCATCTTATAGCTGTGGGCTAATCACAGCATTATAATAGTAAACAATGAGTCATAACTGGTGACACTGAAATTGTATGTATGTATGTATGTATGTGCGTGCGTGCACACACACACACACTTGTAGACTCAATAACTTTCACACAGACTAAATAATATGCACTGATTTGGGTTATTTTTCTACCAAAGAAATGTAGCAGACTACATTTTGGCCTAAGAATAATAGAAATGTTATAACAGAAAAAAAACCCTTTTTTTTTTTTTTTACAAAAAAAAACAAACACTCACAAGTGGTGATTAAAGTAGAGTTCCGCCGAAATTTTTATTTTTTTTAAAGTCAGCAGCTGCAGTATTTTATCATCTTTTAAAAAAATGGACACCAAGGCCCCATGTACACTGCTGCTGCACGGACGTTCAGAGGCAGTTGGATGCTTTTTTCAACTGCGCCTGAACTCATTCAATGTTATCTTATGTGTACATACACAGGGCAGTTTATAGTCGTTTCGGCAAAAATTTAAAGCCAGCAGCTAAACATACTGCAGCTGCTGACTTTTAATAATAGGACACTTACCTGTCCTGGAGGTCCAGCGATGTCGGCACAACGGCTGATGTTTCCATCAGCTGTCGGGTGCTGCCGCCGCCATTGCCTGTAAGGGAACCCGGTAGTGAAGCATTACGGCTTTACACCAGGTCCCTACTGCGAGGCACCCGCTGTGCTCTCCAACTGGCCCGGCAGCGGGGGAAGGAGGGAGCCCGAGCGCTGACAGGATACCTGTCAAAAGGTGCCAGCGATGTCGCAATTTGAATGACAATTGCGCGGTCATGCAACACTGTACACAAACAATTTTTTTTGCATTTTGTTCCCACAAATAGAGCTCTCTTTCGGTGGTATTTGATCGCCTCTGCAATTTTTATTTTTTGCACAACAAATAAAAAAAAAGCGGAAATTTTGAAAAAAACTAATTTTTTCTTTGTTTCTGTTAATTTTTTTTTGTAAATAAGTACCTTTTCTACTTCAATGACGGGCACTGATAAGGCGGCACTAACGGGCACTGATAAGGCGACACTGATGGGCACCGATGGGCGGCACAGGTGGCACAGACGGGCACTGATGGACACTGGTAGGTGGCTTTGCTGGGCATCACATGCCATGATGGTGCCAGTCAGTGCCCATTTGTGGGCACTGATTGGCATATGTTTTGTTTGTATTTGTGCATGTGGATGGCCATGGGGGACTTACCTGGTGGTCCTGGGGGGCTTCCCTGGTGGTTCAGTGTGGGTAGGCTGCGCTGATAATCAGCGTGAACCCCCCCCCCGTCAGGAGAGCCGCCGATCGGCTCTCCTCTACTCGCGTCTGTCAGACGCGAGTGAGGAAGAGCCGATCAACGGCTCTTCCTGTTTACATCGTGATCAGCCGTGATTGGACACGGCTGATCACGTGGTAAAAAGCTTCCGCCAGAGGCTCTTTACCGAGATCAGTGTAGCGGTGTGTCAGACTTTGTACACTTGTAGAGGAAGAGTGGGGCTACATGTGTGCCAAGTTTGGGGTCCAGAGGACCTACGGCCGGCCAGTACTGTGTTCCCAAAATCCGGGAGATCAGGCGCAAAAAGGCGACTCGAGTATAAGCCAAGGGGGGCATTTTCAGCACAAAAAAAATGTGCTGAAAAACTCAGCTTATACTCGAGTATATACGCTAGGTTTATTTTATGCTTTTGCATATCTGATCTGCAATTAAAAAAGCCTGCCTGCTTGCAATTAAATAAATATTTGAGCGCTGATTTAACTACTGCTTACCCCAGGTTATATTCTGCCGCTGTTCACTCAGTCTCTGCTCACTGTAGAGAAACTGCAATAACCAGTACTTCAGGTCATGGCTTATCGAATACCTCTGTGCTCTCCCACAAGGCAGTGTTGGTGAACAAGTGTCAATTCGGAGGCCAATTTTCAGGTCAAAAAGGGTGAGAATTACAGTTCAAATAAGGGTTTGTGTAGATTAAGGTTCTTCTCAAATGTAGTCTATTCCATTTGAATGCAGCACTGAAAAACCTAGGTGCCCAAGACACCCTTTAAATCTCCACCTGTCGTCCATTATTATTTGGAGCTTAATTTGTTACTCTTATTTCATAGACACCCTGTCAGTAGAATCAACTCCTGATGAAGTTTTTTTTTTTTATTCACGAAACACGTTGAGTTTTTTTATGCAACCTGTCCATCTGTGTATTCTGCAAGTTTATACGATTCAGATATGCAAAGAAGATATAGTTTAAAATGTATATAAATTGATATCTGTGAAGTGGACATCATGATGTTAGTAAATCAGTTCTTGTGTAACAAATTTAACACATTACGTGCTTAGTGTACATGGAAGGGTTTTCTTTGTGAATATTTACTAAAACAAAGATTGTATATACAATGTGTGTTGATGTACCTCCAAAACAGTCCCATGGGCACATAGTTTGGCTTTTTACATGTTACTGCAGGTTGCAGTGTGAATCGGAACTTATTAAACACATGTATTCCCATACTTTTATTGTACAAGTTTAAACTATTTTCACCTGCCTAGGGATTGCTACGCATCTACCTGGCTGTTATGTAATCACTAAAAGACTGCAAAGTAGATCTATAGACATACATGACATCTCTTAAAGGGGTTGTAAACAAACATGCCTATACTTACCTGCTCTGTGCTATTGGTTTGGACAGGTTTTTCTGGGGGTGCCCCGCCAACACTCCAGGCCTCTTCTCTTTATCAGGTACCCCCTCGGAAAACCGCTTTCATGGGGACAACCGTGCGGGCTTGCTCCCGGATCTAGTGACACAGACAGCAAGACTCGACCCCGCCTCAGCATCACCATATTTGACTGACAGCAGCGGGAGCCAACGGCTCCTGCTGCTATCAACCTGTCAAATGAAGGAGAGAAACATCAGCTGGAGCTGCTGCGCTCGTGCACATCGCTGGATCAGGCTCAGATAAGGGGGGGTGCTGCACCACAGGTTTTTCACCTTAATGCATAAAAGGTAAAAAACCTTGAGGCTTTAAAACCACTTTAAGCTGCGGATTAATTAAACTGTTCTAGGCGTTCATCATTCAACGTATGTCTCCTCTAACCACCCATCTACCATTTTCTAGGGTCTATTCCGCTACTGTAATCTGCACAACCGCTCCACTGCCGCAGCTGAAGGGGGACAATGATACCACCCAACAGTAAAAAAAACAGCTTCCGAGACACAGGAGGCATGCACACTTCCAGCACTGGGCTCGTGGTGGGGAGACAAAGGAATGGTGTTGCTTTGGTTCAAGGAGTGAATGCTGGTGCAGTGAGTGGGGCTATTAAGCTGGCCAAAGACGGTTCGAATCTCAGCTGGTTCAGCAGGGAGTGGCCAAGATTCCAATCATGTATGGGTTGGGCAGGCTGAATGTACCCCGATTTGATCAAATCAACTGGGGTACAACCAGCCTGTCGGATATTACATGCGAGTATTACTAGCTGCTCTTATAGCCACTAGCATTAAACACTGAGTCGCCTCCGCCGGGAGAAGACACCTGCTAAGCCTATGGCCAGCTTTACAGCTGTTTACTGTGAGCACAGGAATCCACAGCCTGACGAGAGGGAAGCGGTTGCGTGGAGGTGGGCCACAGTCTTGTGGTTGGAACTGCTAATCTACATGACTAGGTTAAAGCCACAGGAATAGGATGACCTGTGTTTCAAACACACATTAGGCCTCAGTCACACAGGCAGATAGACCTCCACATCCATAAAGAGGGTCATATACATGTGCTGGGGGGCGTCACAGGTGTCCCATATTGCCAGTCTGTAAATATCAATGACCAGGTAAGAGATACAGCAGCTACGTGGATCTTCCTGCACATCCCAGTGTTTACATCTGTACAAAGATCTGGACTAGGGTTGGAGAGTTGCCACCTCATCCCTTTAAAACCGAACGCATATTAATTAATTACACAGGTTCTGAGGCTAATTTAATGCAGATAAAGCACTAAGCGAGTTTAATTACCACCTTAGCCACAAAATGTGTAATTAATACGCGTTCGGTTTTAAAGGGATTTAAAGCCAAACACATAATAACAGAGGTTTTGTGGCTGAATTAAACTCACTTAGTGCCTTATCTGCATTAAAAGTAGCCTCAGAACCCATGTAATTAACGTGTTCAGTTTTAAAGGGATGAGGTGGCAACCCTACTCTGGGCACAGTCTATCTGCATCCAAAGTAGGGATGAGCTCAGGCATGTTCGGACATTAATTTGTCAAAGCCAACAGCCAATCACAGGTGGTGGAGGCACTCTTTAACCCGCATGCATTTGTAATTGGGACTGTGGGGAAAACATCTCCACTGCCAATGACTGGGTGATGGGATAGCTCAGGCGGGTTCGGACCCGTATTATACCTGATCTGGTGCACCATCTCCGTACGGATGTAAACGTTAAGGCCCCTTTCACACTGAGGTGCTTTGCAGGCGCTATTGCGCTAAAAATAGCACCTGCAATCCGCCCCAAAAAAGCCGCTTAATTGTATCCAATGTGAAAGCCAGAGGGCTTTCACACTGGAGCGTTGCGCTTGCAGGAGGGTCAAAAAACTCCTGCAAGCCGCATCTTTGAGGCGCAATAGGAGCGGTAAAAATACCGCTCCTATAGCGCCCCTGCCCATTGAAATCAATGGGGTAGCGCCTCCAAAACGCCGCAAAGAGGCGTTATTGCAGGCGTTTTTAACCCATTTTCAGCCGCTATCGCATTTAAGCCCGCATATCACGAGAAAAAAAATACGGTATAGCGGCGCTAAAAAAAAGCGCCGCTATACCGCCAGCGCATCCAGCGCCTCAGTGTGAAAGTAGCCTAAGATGTGGGAGAAGATCCATACAGCTGCTGAGTCTCTCAACCAATCGTTGACATTTACGGGCGCAAAAGCCATCACTCCCCGGGCACATAAATACGGCCCTCTGCGCGGATGTACGGGCCTATGCAAATGCACGTTCAACACCCCTATACAGGTCAGCTCACCGCAGACCTTACCCACCACCTTACTCAGCATGGGCACAGCACAGGGTCACTCAGACAACACTAGTAATACCAAAAATGGTGGTCAGCCATATATCTGTGAGCAATGCTGGTGAGGTGATGCCAAATACAAAAGCTGAGAGGGAAGAGTCCACCTCCTGACAAGTGAGCACCACCTGTGGCCCGAACTACACAGCAGTACTCCATATGGAGAGTGTGAGGCACACACCATGACCCTGCACACCATACTCACTGGACGTAGAGGCACAGAGAGGACGGGAAGGCTCGGGACTGCCAGCTACCCTCTTCCGCTATGAGTGTGGGCGAGCTGGGAACAGGCACTCAGCTGGAGCTACAGCACGGTACAAACATGCTGCACTAGTCATCTGTCCGAAGGGAAGCCAGCAGCTCTCTGCGCAATGCCTCATGGGTCTTGTAGTCCGTACATAGCTGAGGCACGCTTCTACAGTACGCAGCGCGTCAGCGAGCGGAACTCCAATTCCCGGCATGCCTGGCGCCACAGGCTCAGCAGAGAGGGAGCCTCCAGTGAGAGACAGTGTTGTCAGCAGAACTTGCAGCCAATCAGGAGTGGACTACAGCTGGTCTAGTAGAACAGGGAACCGAAGTGAACGTCACCGCCCTGCACGTCACCTGCGTTGTGCACGGAGACTGTGTGCTTCTATACACGCAGCTGTACACAGCGGTCGTAGCTGAGCTGCTCTAATCTAGAGATGACGTCCCAACCACGTGACTCCGAAGAGAGGATGGGCGGAAGTCTGTGATGATGCCGCTACAGCTGATCTAATGTCATGTGACTCTGATGACTCTTTACTGAGCTACTAGTTATCATGAGGTCACCAGCAGCCTTACCGGGCCCGGTAACACTTCCCCCCTGAGCACTCACCTAGACCCCCTCCCCTGTACATCGGAAATTGGACAGCGCAGATCCTCTCACTGTAGGGTTCATGACACCTCATCCCTTTAAAACCAAACAAATATCAACACAGGTTCTGAGGCTAATTTAAAGCAGAGTTCCACCGACATATTCTTTTTTTTTTTCTAAAGCCATCTGTTAAGATGATCCTAATGCAATGCTGCAATCACTATTCTCATTAATAGCGCCGCTATATTTGATATTTTATTTTTAAAACTAACCTTATATTTCCCTGTCTTGCGCTGTTCCATCTCGCTTGTGGGCATGCGAAGCCCACAAGGATACTTTTCCAGGATAAGGTAAGGCGCTGCTGTATTCCCAGAATGCACCGCCCGTTCTCACGCATGTGCAGTAACAGCACGTAGCGGCGCTGTAAACTACAGGTTGCCATCACAATGGGCCCCCCCCCCCCCCGTTGTGATAGCAACCTAGCCCTCGGTGCTGCCCACTGACTCCTGATGAGATGATTACACACATCTCCCAGGAGCAGTAGCGAGCAGAGACGCAGAGGGAAGTGACGTCAGGAGTCGCGGTGAGGAAGGGGAAGATTTGAAGGGACCACATAGCAACAGGGATTAAAAGGTAAGTAAAAAAAAAAAAAAAATTCTCTAAATGTTTTCTTTTGATTATTTTGCTGTACAATAATGTTTTTTTTTTCATGGGTGGAACTCCGCTTTAATGCAGATAATGCACCAAGTGAGTTTAATTACCACCTTAATCGGCCACAGAACCTGCGTACTTCATATGTGGTCGGGTTTAAAGGGATGAGGTGGCCAACCCTATCTCACTGACATCCAACGATTACTTTAAATCTGCTCATTCCGTCAAGAGCCAGCCAATCCCCGGCCAGCGCATAGGTCATGCGCATTCAGAGCGCTGACCAATCCAAAACTAGCAGACAGGGCCTGCTGAACAATTACATCTACGCTAAAATCAACCAATACGCAAAGGCTCCGGAAGAAGATTGACGGCGCCACAATGCAATCACGCTGCGGGAAAAGGTGGAAGGCGCTATTGGACGGCTGAGGTGATGAGCAGGCCAGGCAGCTAATGAGCGGCGAGGATGTGTGTTGTTTCTGCTATGCTGCTGATTTTATCTAATGTGTGCGCCGTTTAGTGAAACAGCTGATGCCACGTCACAGGAAGTGACATGAGTTCAACATTCTGTCAATTTCAACAATTTGTTCAAACACAGACAAGTGTGCAGCAGCCCAATACTTCTGTGGATATGGAATCAGTAATGAATAGAAGGATTTACATATTCCAAAAGAATAGACACCCCCCATCAGTTCTGTCCTGCATGACCTCACAATCTAATAAGGTGGTCGCAGCATTCACCTCATGTCTATGCAAGAAAAGCAATAGTATTGAACTGGAAAAAAACAGAGGCTCCTTCTTCCATAGCTTTTTGGAAGTATCTAGTAAATGATAACTTGCCTTTGTATAGAGAAACATATTGCAATAGAGGACAGCAAGAAAAATATGAATGCGTTTTGTCAAGTTGGATAGTAGAACCTACAATGTCCTCTGAGCAATTTAACGATTAAATAGCTGGAATAGAAATAAATATATGTGTAGCACCCTGATGTTTAGGCAGGGTTGCTATTAAATTTATTTGCCAAGTGATAGTTGCCCTGGCCAATTGTTAGGTGGTCAATTGATTTTGCCTTAATTCTGGAATTGCTGCACTTCTCTTTTTATCACTAGATGGCCGGGTATCTGGTGGCATTAGATGAAACAAGGGCATTGCAAGGACAAATTAGGAATGAATGGGGCGTCTCAGCTAATGGGCAGGGATTTTCTTGGGTCCCTTGGCCTGCTGCGAGAACTTTATTTATGTGGGTGGAGTCAGGTGATCGGGGTTCTGTGCCACCTGGACAGCTGTCTGGTTGGACGTGTGTTGTATTGCCCCGGGCTGCTAGACCAGAAACCTAAGGCCTATCCTGGGGATATCTGTCTGCTAGGCTGTCTAAGGGCCTATCCAGAAGCAGGAGAGCAGCATAGGGTTGGGACTGTGGGCTTGTAGTCCAACCAGAAGTAACGGTTCCGCCGGCCGGGGAACCAGTTGTGGTCGGAGGTAGAGGGGAAGCTGTCGCCACTAAGGGACCATCGACCTTGCTACCGGAGATCACAGTGAGTGGGCTGAGGCCAGTACCAGAGCAGTCTTCTCACCAGCCAGGGACGGTAAAGAAGTGGAAAAACTTCAGCAAGTGCCAAGTCAGGGACCCATCGGGACAGCAGAGGTGACGCTTGTGGAGTACCAAGCCAGGGACCTAACATGTCAGCAAGGGTGAAGCTTGAAGAGTATCTGTGAGTGCAAAGCCAGGGACCCAGCAGGAAAGCAGGGGCGACGCTTGAGGAAGATACTGAGTGCTACAGTGAAAGAGCTCAAGGGATCCAGTGGCTATTGGATCTTAAGTCTACTGAGAGAGACTGGGAGCTTGTTGAGCGAAGACCCACAGTGAGTGAGTGCGGGGTAAAGAGAACTGTTCGTGTTGCAGATAGTTGAATACCATTACCGTTAGTAACAGCTGCAAGATTGTTGCCATAGGAGATAGCGGTCCTACCTATACAGAAGGGGTATCCAGCTGGAAGCCTTCACCTGTATAGATGTCTACCTATAAAAGTCTCAGAGTCTGCTAATTATCTTTGCATCTACTTAAGGCCCCTTTCACACGGAGGGTCCGTTCAGGTCCGCCTGTCAGTTTTTTAGGCGGACCTGGACGGACGCTCCATGTAGCCCTATGGAGCCACGGATGTCAGCGGTGACATGTCCGCTGACATCCGCTCCACCAAAGTGTGACGGAGGAAAACCCTATTTTTCCTTCCGTCGGCGGAGCGGATCGGATGAACACGGACAGACGGTTCGTGTTCATCCAATCTCCCCATAGGGGAGAGCGGCGCTCTGACAGGGCGGTCCCTGCACAGTGTGCGGGGACCGCCCAGTCATCTGCCGGCTCAGCGAGGATCAACTGAGCGATCCCCGCTGAGCAAGCGGAGCTTCACGGGGCGGATCATGACTGATCCGTCCCGTGTGAAAGAGCCCTAAGGGTGTCCTGGCCCTAAACCTCTCTCCCACAGTTCTGTTTAAGGGACAATCAATCTCTTTGCATTCAAAAAGTATCTGGCACCTACCTGTTTATCTAGCATTACACCCATCATGCCTTGGAACCAACTATACATTAAAGGATGTTAGGTCTCTCTATCTGTAGTTAACCATTATGCCCTGGACACACGACCGGTTTTCCCATCGGGAAAGTTCGTGCTGTGCATAGGCTTGGTGTTGGGCTTCTTGCTTTAACCCAAGCTCAATCCATGAACAGGGTGAGGAGGAGTTCATGGACGAAGAATTGGTTGCTCCAGCGTGACCAATTCTGTCACATGCCTTTGCTGCGGTAGATCCAGGAGAATAATCCTGATGACTTCAGGAATTATCTCCCGATGACGGACCCCAATTTTCACCGTCTGTTGGCTTTGCTGTCCCCTTATATCATGAAGCAGGACACCTGCATGCGGCAAGCCATCACTGCTGAGCAAAGGCTAGTTGCCACGTTGTGATACTTGGCGACTGGGAGAAGTCTGCAGGACCTCAAGTTCACGATAGGCATCTCCCCCCAGGCTCTGGGGATCATTATACCAGAGACCTGTTCTGCCATCATCCAAGTCCTGCAGAAGGACTATATTAAGGTAAGTTTTCTCCTTTAACATCACATTCTATGTATTTAATGTTTGCTAATGTATTGTATTGTATTGTATTGTATTTCTTTCATCCTTCCCTAATTACCATGATTGTAATATGCTGCGAATGTCCCATTTGTCCCCATGCATGCTGTAAGCTTTTAATGCTCCTTTTTTGGCCTACATGCATATTTGCCTTCATGCTATCCTTGGCCCATACACACCTAGCCTAGTCATTAAACAATGTATTTTCTCCATTGTAGTGCTTTACCCTAAACACCCCCAAAAAGGTGTAAAAATGTTTTTGTTCCCATTAAATTCAGGCAGAGTTTCAGAGGCTTTTTTTTGGGATCCCAAACTCAGCTAGAACCCCCCCCCCCCCCCTCCCCCTAAAATGTCTACAAATGTTTTTGTTCTCATTAAATTCAGACAGAGTGGCAGAGGCTTTTTTTGGGGGGTCCCAAACTCATCTAGAACCCTCCTAAAATGTTTACAATGGGCCATCAGAGGGGGGGGGGGGTGAGGAATCTGATAAGTGGGCCTTATATTTTTGTCTTTAAATACTCCTTTAAATAAATGTTATACTGATGTTGGCCAAGAATGTTTTTGTATAATCTGCTTGCAATGTTATGTGCAAAAGTACTAATGTTTTTTTTTCTGTTTTGACTCCACAGTTTCCTTCAACGCCACAGGAATGGCAGACCGTGGCATCCCAGTTTGCCCACCGGTGGGACTTTCCCAACTGTGGAGGTGCAATAGATGGGAAGCACGTCCACATCGTGCCACCACCCCATTCTGGGTCATACTATTTTAACTATAAGGGGTTTCATAGTATTGTGTTAATGGCGGTGGTGTCGGCACAATAAGAGTTCCTTTATGTGGACGTGGGGAAGAATGGCCGGATGTCGGATGGTGGAGTCTTCGCCCAGACGGAGGATTTTTAACTACCGGCTGGCCAGAGCCCGAAGAGTCGATGAGAATGCCTTCGGGATAATGGCCAGCCAATTCCGGCTATTTCTGACAGCAATCCACATGGCGAAATACAAACTTAAGCACATCATCTTATCCTGCTGCATACTGCACAATTTTTTACGCCAAAATTCACCAAATTATCTTGGCTCAGTTGGGCCTGAGGCCGGACTTTCAGGGAATCCCCTGATGGGCCTGGAATCTGGCCGTCCTGGCTTGCCCCCTGTGAGGGGGTTCGCTCGGCAGCGGGTGTGTGTGACCCCCTGGATGGGTTCACCACACAAAATTAGGCACAGCAGACAGCGGTAGGAGAAAAAACAAAAGGGTGCGGTTTTAGGACTCCCAGCACTCCCCCTAGAGGTACAAACTGGCATAAAGCCTGAATCTAGGATATATATATATTGCATCCTGGATGCAACCAGGTGATTTAACCTGCCTGCTGTCACACCCCCCAAAGTGCGCCAAAAATATGTTGATTATTTTATGGGTAGGGGGGCCATTGCTATGCCAGACAATGTTTAAATCTTTTTTTTTTTAGAATAAAAAAAAAAAATATCTGATAAAATCTTGAATTTTATTTATTGGTTGTGTTTCTTTTAGCTGTCTCCTAGGTTCTCTAGTGCACTTGTAGTGCCAAGTGGATTTTCCTTTAGTAAATAACCCCCATTGTCACTGTAAACACCAACTTATTAATAACAATTGTATTGAAATAAGAAGCCACGCATAGTTGTTTATAAAAAGTTTTACTCTGTGCACATTCACATGTGCGTTAGAAAATTTTTGGGGTTAAAATACAACTTTTTTTTTTTCATACATTTTTTTTTTTTTTTTTTTATGCATAAACAGGCATGTTTTAAAACATAACATAAACAACTCTAGAACTTACAAAGTTCAACATTGAAAAAATGAAGGCAATATCAGACATTATAGTATGTCCAAACTGTGTTGATCTTGCCCTCATCAGATGGGGTGATGTCACCCCTGAACAAGCCAAATTTTGAAGATACACACAAATTGTGAGCCAAAATAGAGATTTTCCTCCTGATCCCATGCCTAATGTCAACGTGTGCTATTTCCCATCATGGGGGATCAATAGGCATGTTTTGGGGGTGCAATTAGTAAAAAAAAATTAAATGGTGCATAAAAAAACAAAGGGGGGGGGGGGGGATTTTGTGTTTCTTTATATTCGCCCCAAAACATCAATCATGTGCTTCAATTGTTAATCCATAAGATTTATATTATTTCTCATGATGTCTACTTCCTGACTACACACCATGATTTCCTGTATTCAAATTTGTGCACTAGCACTTGTGAAATGAGGAGCTTCTTCTTCACCAACATGTTCATCACCTAAAAATAAAAAAAAGGTATTATAAATATGCAGGCTTACATCTCTTACCTGAAGTGGTGACAGACACTGACCTGTTGTGGTGACAATTTCCACCACTTCATCCACCTCTCCTTCCTCCACATCTTCATCTTGGGGTTCTCCCTGGTCCCCTTCTTTAGGAGGTGTGGGGTTCCTGGTGTCCTCTGAGTGGTGTCCTCCGAGTCTTCGCTCCCCTATGAAAATGAAACACAAGGTATACTTAGCACACAAATATTTCACGCCAGAAATAGGAATATGAAACCTTGCTTGGAAGTGTGGTACAATTGTCTGTTTTGGCAGAGTTCCAAGCTGAAGACATGTTTTTTCCCCTTACCAAATCTGGACTACTTACCTTTTTTGGCCAAGTTTCACACATGGAGACATGCCAAGTATCCACTGGAGCACCTGTGTGGGACACCCTAAAAAGGTTGCTCTGATGTCCCACACTAGTACTCCTGAGTCCAGATGTGTAAACAGCTGCTGAGTGTCCTCTCCTTTACACGGAATCAAGCTTGCATTTCATTCTAGTTACAAACACATCTAGACAACAATGTACTAAACTTCTTTTAACACAAATAGGCATGACCAAATGAAGTTAACCCTGTATCTACCAAAAACATCGTATTTAGTGGGCGAACAATGTTTCCTACGACCAATTTTTTTTGTGCCCACTAACCTGAAAGTTGCCATTTGCAACTGTCCAACAGTAAAAAAAAAACACATGGAGCAACATGCAAGTAATACTAATAATAGGAACACAGGACAAATACATACTTTTTTGAAGCATTTTCTTGATCCTCCTGTACTGGTCTGGCTCCCTCAATTTCAGGTCTGACCAGCGTTTCCTCAGCTGCTCCTTGGATCGTCGTACCCCAAAATTCTTGTGCAGACTTCTCGCAACTTTAGACATGACCTTTCTCACGTGGTGTACGGTCCATGCTTCCCATCATAGTCTGTCCTTCTCAAGATGTCCGCCATCTCTGCAAAGGACATATTTGAGGCCTTATATCTCCTCCTGGATTGGGACGATTCTTGCTCTGGGCTTTCCTCGTCATTAGTGCTATTATCACGCACCTGCTGTGTCTCCGCCATGACTCTCCCACTGTGGGGCCGAAAGAGAAGAGGTGGAGAATATACTAGAAAGAACGTCAGGGGCGGGCGACGTGTGCGAAGTTTCACGCATGCGCAGTGTATATAAAGCTAACACGCATGTGTCGTAACTACGTTCTGTGTGCGGAGGAAGGAGTAAGCGCCGAACATGAGACCGAAGGTAAGGTAACATTTTAACTTTGGTCATCAGTGGCCTATACTGCTTCGAGATTGTGGCCTATATGGGGATAAGATTAGTAGAGTTTAGACTGACATTAGTATTTTTGACTTGTGTTTTGTCTGCTTGCTTTGTGGGAAACCAAAAAGCCCCATACAAAAGAAAAGAGGAGCAAGAACGGCAGCGCTGGAGAACCTGATGCAATTTGTCCAGACACAGGTCCCCAAAGCAACCATCCAGGATGTGGACAATAAAATTGGGAACTTGAGGGGCACATACAGGAAGGAGCGCACAAAGGTCCTGGAATCACAGAGGTCAGGAGCAGCAGCAGCACAAGTGTATGTACCCAGTCTGTGGTACTACAATAAATTGCACTTTCTGGATGACCAGCTTGAAGTGAGGCCATCACTTTCTACCCTTCCTTCCAGCCTTCCCTCTAGCCTAGCTGAGCCTTCTGAGGGACAACTTGAGCCTTCCATCCTGGAAGAAGTGGATGCGCCCAGCTGAAGCCAGGTATAGTATTTTTATAAAGATTTTTTGTCCTAAAATTAATGATGTAAAATGGATGTTAATGTTGAAAAAAAGTGTTTTACATATCAATAGACAGTAGTGGCCAAAAATGATTGGGAGAAGAATGAAAACTGCTGGGGTCAGAATGATAGTCTTTTCTATTTATTAACATTCAATTTGCAACAGTCATGAGCTGAAAATTGTGTGTGATTGATGAACCAAAAACTAAAACTATGTCCCTCTTTTATACACAGGATGAAGTCAGCCAGGATGAGGATGTGGAAAGTGGCAGGCAGGAGGAGGCAGGGGGAAGTGTCAGCCAGGAGGTGGCCGGGGCCAAGTGTCAGCCAGGAGGTTGCCGGGCCCAGTGGCAGCACCCAATCCCAGGTGCCTCCCCTCTGCCTTCAAACAAGAGGGGTAGGAATGTGGAGGAGGCAACAATGGCCCTCATTAGGGAGGCACATGCCACACTCCAAGAACCCCCCACCACTCAAGAGGGCTATGCCAGCCTGGTTGCTGCAAAAATGCAGGCGATGGGGACGGGCCAACGCCTCCTTTGTGAGACCCTAATTTTCAAGGCCCTCAATAAGGGGTTGATGGGCGAAATAACCAGAAATACTGACATTTGTGAGGTTGCCCATCCTTCTTCTCCTTCTCCTCCTCCTGCCACAAGTCCACCTCCAGTGCCACAGGCTCCAAGGAAGCGTGCAAGGAAGGCTGCAGGGAAGGCTACAAAGAAGACAAGAAAGTGATGGCCTGGCTTCAGTCTGGTCTGACAGAAGACGCAGTCTGTTGTAGTACCACAGACTGGGGACATATATGTCATCTGCTGCTGTTCCTGATCTCTGGGAGTCCAGGACCAGATTGTGCTCCCTATTGTATGGACTTCTCAAGCTCCCAATTTTCTTGTCCACGGAGTTAATGTCTGCCCTGGGGTCCAAAGGCTTCACAAATTGCAGCAGTTTCTCCAGCGTTGCATTCCTCTTTATTTTGTTACCCAGAATAAATGGGTATTTTATTTTCTGAAAATACTTGCCTATGTGTTTTTCTTCAAATATGACAGTTTGTTTGTGAGTAGGCAGGTACATTTCAAAAATACAATGTCAAATTAACCACTTAAGCCCCGGACCAATACGGGCCATTATGACCAGGCCCCTTTTTGCGATTCGGCACTGCGTCGCTTTAACTGACAATTGCGCGGTCGTGCGACGTGGCTCCCAAACAAAATTGGCGTCCTTTTTTTCCCACAAATAGAGCTTTCTTTTGGTGGTATTTGATCACCTCTGCGGTTTTTATTTTTTGCGCTATAAACAAAAATAGAGCAAAAATTTACATATTTACTTTTTTCTATAATAAATATCCCCCAAAAAAATATTTTTTTTTTTCCTCAGTTTAGGCCGATAAGTATTCTTCTACATATTTTTGGTAAAAAAAAAATCGCAATCAGCGTTTATTGATTGGTTTGCGCAGAAATTATAGCCTTTACAAAATAGGGTATAGTTTTAAGGCATTTTTATTAATTTTTTTTTTACTAGTAATGGCGGCGATCAGCGATTTTTTTCGTGACTGCGACATTATGGCGGACACATCAGACACTTTTGACACATTTTTGGGACCATTGTCGTTTTCACAGCGATCAGTGCAATAAAAATGCACTGATTACTGTGAAAATGACACTGGCAGTGAAGGGGTTAACCACTAGGGGCGCTGAAGGGGTTAAGTGTGCCTAGGGGAGTGTTTACTACTGTGTGGGGGCGTGGCTACGACTGACACGTCACCGATCTCCGCTCTGATTACACAGAGCGGAGATCTCTGACATTGTCAGTAGAGGAGCGGGGAGATGTTGTGTTTACACACACATCTCCCCGCTCCGAGCCTCCGTGAGACGATCGCGGGGATCCCCGCGGCGATCGAGTCTGCGGGATCCGCGGTCCCACTCACGGGGAAGGCAGGGGGGTCGCGAGCGGTACGTGATTGTGCCTGTACGAGCCATTCTGACGACGTATATATACCGTGAGCGGTCAGCAAGTGGTTAACAAGGGACACCAACTAATCTCCTTTAGGTAAAAAAAAAAAAAGATAATGTTGTTGTGGTAACTTGACACACCAAAATTAAAAAAAAAAATATGGAGATCACTAGAAAATATTTAAAAAATAATTTAAAAAAATGCAGATCTTGATTAAAATGTTAACCAAAAAAGACAAAAAAATAAATATAAACATTAGTATGGAAATCTAGCTCTAAAAACCAAATAAATATTCACGGGATCATGAGAAATAATAAAGAAACAAGTTTGTCATAACTGTGAATATCAGCAGCAAAACAACTTCATTATTGTAGCATTATAAAGAAGAAAAGAATGCGCTGCATTTGATTAAACGATGCAATAATTTGCAGCGTGACAAATGTGCTATCTACATTACGAACGCTAGTTTTACCAGAACGAGCGCTCCCGTCTCATACTTCTATAGCGGTACCCTCAGCTTAAGAGGGCTGCTTGTTTGTTTGGGCCCTGTAATGCACTGCTACCACCCCCTGGCAATCGGCTCTAACTTCTCTCGTGACACAGTTAGAAAAGAGGGGAAGTAGTGGTATAACTGTACTATCTCTATACATATATATTACACAGTACAACCCCCTTTGTGTACCAGCACAATAATGGACACTCACAATCAAGTTACTTAACTATAACGGTTTACTGTAAGCAACAATATAAAATAATAATTTGGGTAAAATATCTCATGCAGATCCCTGCAATAAAGGTGTATACATTATATGCAACTGACATTCAATTAGGCAATAGAACGATATTAACCCCGCTGCCGCTATCCTCCCTCGTGAGCAAAGAAATGGCGCCCAGCAATGTCCTAACTACCCAGTCAGGCCTGACTATAACTGTGGATATAGTTTGGTGAGGAATCTTCGCTAGCAACTGTCGGTGGTGCACATAGAGAAAAAATTTTAATCCAATAAGGGGGTTTGTGAATAACCGTTGACTTGGCAAACTGGAGAGACGGGCAAACTCAGTTCAGGACAACAGTCTCTCCAAATATATAACTATGTTCAATAGAAGGCCTAGGTAAAGTTATTGTTACTCTTTCGTCCATGGACCGACACAGCTTCTCTATTGACAAAGTGGGTATTATCCGTTAATTAGGAGTGACTAGGCAGAAAAACTTGTAAAAAGTGTTGCATCACACCTTCTACAGTACCGCCCGGGGGGCGGACCCTCTGGGTATACCCTCTCAGTCTGCACATCGCAGATCAGTTTTTTTCTGTCTAGCAAGGAGTAGGACATGGCTCCCTTCGGGCTCATTGGTCCGGGGAAAAAATATATATATATTTTTTATTTTTTTGCTACATTTGTTGTTTCCTGCGATCTTCGATTAACTGCCGACTGGGTGACAGGCTGGATCCTCGATCCTTGTAGTCTCCCCAGTTTCGGCCATCGAGCGTGTGCCGACCCTAGCTACGCGCTGGGTTTTCCACGACATGCCCGTCGCTCCACGGGTGGCCGGTGAGCCTACGCTCCAGGGCCTGCATCGGACCGCTCAGCTTCGGCTGACCTTACGGCCGAGTCGCAGCAGCCTGGCCGATGAGCTTACGCTCCAAGGCTTGCATCGGACCGCTCAGCTTCGGCTGACCTTACGGCCGAGTCGCAGCAGCCTGTCCGGTGAGCGTCATGCTCCAGGGCATACATATGATCGTCCCTTCTGGGTCCAATCACAGCATGCCTGGCCAACAGTCACCTTCCGTGCGCGGACGATGATCTGTTTGGAATGTCTTCCAGCAGAATACATGCAGGATAGGTAAGTAAAACTCCCCTGCCTCGGCTGGGTGATTTAGCTGGACATTCCTGGAGAGATCAAGTAAGTGGTTGTGGCCCCTTTCTTCCCTCTCTCCCTGCCTTTCCCTCCTCCCTGGGCTTCTAGCTAAAGGTTGCTGGGTGCTGGGGGTCACCTAGGGGGTCCCACTGGAGCGGGGCTGGCTGTAACTAACATTTAAAAGAAATGTCATTTTTGCTTACCTGTGTTTCTGTGTCTCCATGCTGTCGGCGGCCATTTTGAGGTGGTCCATGCCAAGTTTGGCCTCTTGTAACTGCCTGGCGGCCATCTTCCTGTAGTTCGGCCACACCCACTGGCCCCTATCAGGTGATCGGCGGCCATGTTTGTCCACCCTGTATGCAGATATTGCCGTTCGGCGGCCATCTTTTTTGTGGGCTATGGCTGCCTGACCTCTATCTTCTGTCGGCGGCCATTTTCTTAGAGCCCACATTATCTTCCATACAGACGGTTTTGGCAACCATTTTGCGAGAGCCTCCGGCCTCTAGGGTGCATTACACTGGCGCGAAAATTCACACAGGAAGTGCTGATAAAAGAAGCAGACTGACACAGCAGCAAGGGGACAGCATCATAGGCGCAGCATAGCAGTACCTATCCAGGGTGGTGAGTCCTCTGGGTAACCCAGCATCTCTGCAGCGCAGGAGGGTGGCCTATTGATATCTTGCCTGGAGCCCTGTGAGTGTCAGCGTGTGGTCAGCATGGCATCTGAGCCAGATGTCTTCTCCCCTGAAACACCAGATTTAGCAGCTGGTGTCCCTGAGGTGTCTATGGACGCTATGTCGGCAATCCTAGAGGCGTTTGCTGCCAGGGTGGAAGCAGCACACGGGAATACAGGGGGTAATAAACGCCCCCGTCCCCTGCAATCTTCTGGGGATATTTCTGATGCAGAACCAGGTCCAGCTACGGCTCATGGCCCAGATTCTGATGCATCAGAGACTGCAGACCGTGACCGATCGGACAGTGAGGAGGACTCCAAGTCCAGGTCAGTACGCGAGACGGCTTTGGTATCTGACCTTATTACTGCAGTGCGGGATACGCTAAAGTTGGAAAGGACTGAAGAAGTAGCAGATACTCCAGTCCCCTTTGGGTTTCGTAAACCTGCCCGCACTGCTAAGGTGTTCCCTTGTGTGTCTTATTTTGACAAACTCTTATACAAGGAATGGGAGAACCCACTGAGGGTCTTTACAGCCCCAAAGAGGTTTGCAGTACGGTACCCCTTTGAGGAGAGTTTTCTGAAGATATGGACCTCTCCCCCTATAGTGGACCCTTCGGTGTCCAGACTTAATAGAGCCACCACTATTCCAGTAGAAGGGGCTCCTGTTTTCAAGGACCCTGTGGATAAGAATGCTGAAGCACTCGCTCGCTACCTATACTCAGTGGTAGGCTCAGCAGTACGCCCGGCATTGGCGGGGGCCCTAGTGTCTCAGACACTTACTGAATGGGCAAAATTGCTACTCCAGGGGTTAAAGGAGCGAGATGCTCCTCCTAATGAGATAACTTTGGCCGACCAGTTGGTCCAGGGCCTTAAGTTTGTCTGCGAGTCAGACATGGATACTATTCCCCTGCTGTCAAGAGCTTCGGTTTATGCAGTAGCAATACGCCGCCTGATCTGGCTAAAGGGCTGGTCTGCGGACCAGACTTCCAAGAAAGCCCTATTGGATCTGCCTTTTAAGGGCGACAGACTTTTTGGGGCTTCTCTGGATGACATCATCAAGGATGCTACAGGAGGTAAAAGCACTTTGCTTCCCCAAACTAGCAAGGGTAGGGGACCACGCCAAGGGCAAGGGCCCTCCTTTACTGCACGTAAGCGGTTTTTTCGCCCTCTTAAGGCGACAGGGAAAAGACCCCAGGCCGATAAAGCGCCTGCCCAAGGACAAAAGCGTCCTTGGTCCCGCAGACCCAACAAGCCTGTGGACAAATCTGCGTCCACATGAAGGTCCGCCCCCACCCAGCTCTCGGGTGGGGGGACGTCTTCGCAAATTCGCGACTCAGTGGACTGCTCTAGTCTCCGACAGGTGGGTTTGCGAAGTAATCTCCTCAGGCTACAAGATAGAATTTCTCTCTTGTCCACCAGACAGATTCATCACCTCCAATCTCCAGCTACTACCGACCCGTCGGGAGGCCCTGTATGGGGCGGTCCAGGGTCTACTGGAACGCGGGGTAGTTATTCCAGTTCCAGAACAGGAACGGGGTCAGGGTTTTTACTCAAATCTGTTCATTGTGCCAAAGAAGGAGGGGGTTCGTCCAATCTTGGATCTCAGAGCCCTCAATTGCTTTGTGAAGGTACAAAGATTTCGGATGGAGTCGGTTCGATCCGTAGTCACGGCTCTCCATCCGGGGGACTTTCTGGCCTCCTTGGACATCAAGGACGCATACCTGCATGTCCCCATATACTCCAGACACCAGAGGTTTCTGCGATTTGCTATCGGGAAGAACCACTACCAGTTTGTGGCCCTCCCGTTTGGCCTTGCCTCAGCACCCAGGACGTTCACCAAGGTGCTCGCTCCGATTCTGGCACTTCTAAGACAGCGGGGTATCGCTATCACAGGTTACTTGGACGACCTTCTGCTGAAGGGCCCTTCAAGCTCAGAATTAGAGGTAAGCGTGTCCATTACCTGTCAGACTCTTCGAGACTGTGGTTGGATACTAAACACGCAAAAGTCAGTATTGGTGCCCACTCAACGCCTAGTGTACCTGGGGTTGATTCTGGATTCCTCAGAGGCAAAGGTATTCCTCCCTGTGGAGAAGTTGCAGACCCTCCGGGCTGCAGTACGGCAGCTGACTTCCAGGAATTGGTCGTCACTCCGTTTTTGCATGCGAGTGTTGGGCCTCATGGTAGCCTCCTTCGAGGCGGTCCCATATGCTCAATACCACACTCGAGTGTTACAGAGGGAAGTTCTGTCCAGATGGAACAGATGCCCTTCATCTCTGGATTATCAAATCCGAGTGAGCCACCTAGTCAGGAGATCCCTGGTATGGTGGCTGACAGCACCGGCTCTAATGGCCGGGAAGTCATTTCTTCCGGTTTACTGGATAGTGATCACGACGGACGCCAGCCTTACAGGTTGGGGGGGAGTCTGGGGTGTCCAGTCGGCGCAAGGTCGCTGGACCCCAGAGGAAGCCCTCCTGCCGATCAATGTCCTGGAGATCCGGGCGATCAAGCTGTGCCTCTTCAAATGGTCTCAGAGACTGCAAGGGCGTCCAGTCAGGATCCAGTCAGACAACGCTACAGCAGTGGCATATGTCAATCATCAAGGAGGAACAAGAAGCTCAGCTGCAGCATCGGAGATCGCTCGCATCCTGAAGTGGGCAGAGAGGAGCGTACCGGCACTGTCGGCCGTGTACATTCCGGGTGTGGAAAACTGGCAGGCGGACTACCTGAGCCGCCAGATGCTGGACCAGGGAGAATGGTCCTTACACCCGGAGGTGTTCCAACTCCTCTGCCAAAGATGGGGCACACCAGACGTAGATCTTCTGGCTTCCCGACTCAATCGGAAGGTATTGAGGTTTGTGGCCCGGTCAAGAGACCCATGGGCAGACGCAACGGACGCGTTGGTAGCATCGTGGGGCCAGTATCGGCTAATCTATGCCTTCCCTCCCTTAAGGCTTCTTCCTCTTCTACTCCGCAGAGTGGAGGCAGAGGGAATTCCAATGATCCTAATCGCTCCAGATTGGCCTCAGCGTCCTTGGTACGCCGATCTAGTACGTCTGGTAGCAGACGTCCCCTGGCGCCTACCACTACGGAAGGACCTGCTGTCGCAAGGTCCCATATTCCATCCTGCTTTACAGTCATTGGCTTTAACGGCATGGCTGTTGAGAACCAGGTACTGAGAGACCGGGGCCTGTCAGACTCAGTAATTTCTACTATGAGAAGTGCTCGGAAACCGTCCTCTAGGAAGGTCTATCACCGCACTTGGAGGGCCTACATCTCCATGTGTGAGGAAATGAAATGGCATCCGCGTACCTATTTGGTTTCCAGAATCCTGCTGTTTTTACAGCATGGGGTAGACCAAAGGCTTGCCCTAAGTACGATTAAGGGACAGATATCTGCCCTGGCTGTCTTTTTTCAGCGACCCCTGGCGACTCACTCTCTCGTGAGTACATTTGTGCAGGGGGTTCGACATGTGGCCCCTCCGGTCCGCCCCCCGTTACCTCCGTGGGACTTGAACCTGGTCCTCTCGGTGCTTCAGAAGGCACCGTTTGAGAATATTAGAGATATTCCCCTGTTGACACTTTCTCAGAAGGTGGTCTTTTTGGTGGCTGTTACGTCAGTTAGACGAGTCTCTGAGCTGGCAGCCTTGTCCTGCAAGGCTCCCTATTTGATTTTCCACAAGGATAAGGTGGTGCTGCGGCCGCAGCCTTCCTTTCTTCCGAAGGTCGTTTCGGCTTTTCATCTCAACGAAGACATTGTACTTCCATCCTTGTGTCCTCAGCCGTCGAATCCTAAGGAGTCGGCGTTGCATTCCTTGGACGTTGTCCGAGCTTTGAGAGTATACATATCTGCTACTTCCCTGTTCCGGAAGTCAGACTCACTGTTTGTTTCGGTGGCTGGTCCCAAGAAGGGCCAAGCAGTCTCATCGGCCACCATCTCTAGGTGGATCCGACAGATAGTAATCCAGGCTTACGCCTTAAAGGGTCAGGCGCCCCCCTTTCCTGTCACGGCGCATTCGACCAGGGCAATAGGTGCCTCTTGGGCTTTCCGACATCAAGCGTCTGTTTCCCAACTATGTAAAGCGGCGACTTGGTCGTCCGCTCACACTTTCACAAAATTCTACAAAGTTGATGTAGGTGCATCTTCGGATGCCTCTTTCGGCCGCAAGGTTTTGCAGGCGGCTGTTTAGAGTTGCAACTCCTCCGTTGGAGGAGTGCTGTTTTGTGTTTTGGGGTGAAGTTTGTTTTTATGCTGTTACCACCCCTCGTTTTTTCTCTGACACTGCTTTGGGACGTCCCACTTTGTCAATAGAGAAGCTGTGTCGGTCCATGGACGAAAGAGTAAATAGGATTTTTTACTCACCGTAAAATCCTTTTCTCTGAGTCCATGGACCGACACAGCACCCACCCCTCCTTTTAAGTTTGTACTGCTTTTTGACGAACTGATCTGCGATGTGCAGACTGAGAGGGTATACCCAGAGGGTCCGCCCCCCGGGCGGTACTGTAGAAGGTGTGATGCAACACTTTTTACAAGTTTTTCTGCCTAGTCACTCCTAATTAACGGATAATACCCACTTTGTCAATAGAGAAGCTGTGTCGGTCCATGGACTCAGAGAAAAGGATTTTACGGTGAGTAAAAAATCCTATTTTTAAGGTTCCGAGCAGGCGCTCTCTCACCCAAACCAGACCGACTCCTGTCTGGTTCCTCCGCTACTGTGAATGGCGTCACAGTGGTCCACGATGCACCGAGTCTTTGGTCCTTCAGAAGAAGATGGCACCTCAGGTGGATCGGATGCTCTGCAGATTCCCCAACGGAATGGAAGCCCTCTGGAACAGGAACGCGAGACCCAGGCCTGAGGGCTAGCGCGCGCAGAAGGTGAGTGCAGCGGATCCTCTTGCAAGGAGGGCGGCGTTCCAAGAGAAAGTGCGAGCCCCGCCCTTCCCTTTTAAAGTCCACCCCAGCAGTCCTTGCGCGGGGAATGGCACTCTGGGTGCCGCAAACCATCCCAGGAAATGTAGTCCTGTGGGTAAAACGACACCCCGCTACACTTGATTCCGAGCATGCGTGTTTTTTTTCCCGTCGGAAAAACATACAGACGAACTGACAGGAAAAAAGAGATCCTGCTTTCTTTTTCCGGCAGTTTTCCCGTCGGAAAAACTGCGATGGAGCATACACAAGGCTGGGATTCCCGACGAAAAGCTCTCATCACAGTTTCTCTGTCAGGAAAACCGGTCATGTGTACGGGGCATTAGGCCTGAAGAGGCCTGGAACCTTGCTACATATGGAAATGTAGAAAGAAAGAAACAAGATGTTGGATGAGAAAAAGCGAAGGGGTATAACAAACCACACCATGACAAAAGGTTTTATAGGGAAGAATGTTTTTTTTTATTGTATGTAGTTTTTGCGAATAATGCGGCGTACACACGATCATTTTTCATGCCATTTTTTAAACCGACGTTTTTCTCGTCGTTTTTTTCATGTTTCCTCTCAAGCCTGTCTTGCGTACACACGATCATTTAAAAAAACGTTCAAGCAAAGCGCAGTGACGTACAACATGTACGACGGCACTATAAAGGGGAAGTTCCGTTCGGATGGCGCCACCCTTCATGTTAGTAAAGTTTGTTGAGCGACGATTCGCGCTTTTCAGCCTCGTGCTTTTCAGTCCGTTACAGCGTGACGAATGTGCTATCTCCATTACGAACGCTAGTTTTACCAAAACGAGCACTCCCGTCTCATACTTGATTCTGAGCATGCACGGTTTTTTTCACGTCGTTAAAGCATACACACTATCGTTTTTCACGTCGTTAAAAAAAACTACATGAAAAACGACGTGAAAAAATAGAGCATGTTCGAAATTTTTAATGCCCGTTTTTCACGTCGTTAAAAATGCTCTGGAGCATACACACGATCGGTTTTAATGGCCATTTTAAAAAATGGCATTTTTAACGGCATGAAAAACGATCGTGTGTATGCGGCATAAGAGTTATGTGGAAGCTCCTGCGAGTGTGGAATATAAATTAAGTTGAAAGCATATGTTGTAATATACAATTCTATTGAAAAATAATAAAGATGACCTCTCAATCTAATAAGGTGGTCACAGCATTAACCTCACGAGGGCCAAGTAATATCCCATTTACATGGGGGGGGTTAAATTAGGCTGTTGAGCTGCAGGTTTACCATCCCCTGACCATCCAGTGGTCATATTGGTAACCAGCGCCATGGATGTGATGCGGCAATATTTACGGAAAAAGCCGCCAAGCAGTACGACCGCCAAATACAACTCATTCCAGTGAATAAAGTGGCGCCACAAGCCAAACGTTACCCCGATCTGAGCATCCTGATCCCAAAACCCGATTCCGTCACCCTGATCCCACGCACCCTAGGCCCATTACCCAGACCTGTCACCCCAATCCCGAGCACCCCAGACCTGTTGCCCTGATCTCTGATTTTTAGGAGAGACCCTAGGGAATAAAATGGCAGTCGTTGCAATATTTTATGTTGTACGGTTTTTGCGCAGCGGTCTTTCAAACTAATTTTTTTGGGAACAAAAAAATTGACTGAATTAAAGAAAAAAAAAGGTTACCCCACTTTTTTTTTGTAAAATGTAAAAGATGATGTTACGCCGAGTAAATAGATACCTAACATGTCACGCTTTAATATTGCGCACACTCATGAAATGGCGACAAACTACACTACTTAAAAAATTTCCATAGGCGACACTTAAATTTGTACAGGTTGCCAGTTTAGAGTTACAGAGGTGATCTGATGATAGATTTGCAGCGATACGTCACGTGTGGTTTGAACGCTGTTTACATATGCGTGTGTGGCCTATGTATGCATCCACTTCTGCATGCGAGCACAGGAGGATGGGGGGGGGGGGGGCACTCTAAAATATATATATATATTTTTTTATTGTTTCTTTATTTTTTGTTTTTTTACACTTTTTCTTTAAAAGAGAAGCATGGGATTATCCACCGGGGATTGGTCTAAATAATCCTTCATAGGTATGATCAAATAGCTTTATCCATTCGCAATAACAGAGAGGCTTCATTTAAAGTCCCACACCGCCTTTTTTTCCCTTTTTTTTTGCTTTTGCATATTTCTAGGGATGGAAGCCTGCCTCTGTCGTGTTTGGGTATTAAAAGGTCACTCTCTGTTTTCTTTAACCTAACTCATACCGGGTGGCAGACACCCACTTTTTTTAGTGACCGACCATACCCAACACAGCCAATTTATTATACGTTCACATACATGTATATTGTTACTTGATTCCTCTGTGGCATCCACCTTTAAAAGTACTCCCATGAGTATTTTCAATAAGACCCATCAAGCTTATTTTATTCCATCTTAATTTCTTTTGTCCATCTACACTGGGCATTTATACCCAGGGTACCCATGTCACTCTATGCAACAGTTAGATACATCAGTTTAATCCATTTACTGCACAGCCCATGGAGTTTGTCTTTGGAGCTATCTTTTTTCTCATTCCGGGGTTACGAGGTGCCCAGTTCCTTCCCCTCTCCCACCTCTTTCTGACTGTGGGGGCAGAGATCGACCTCTGCACCTCGGCGCCATGCTAGCACGCCACCATACACGGTTATCACACCTCACCGTGATGGCTGTTTGTGTTATCACATCTCACGCTGCGGCTGGATTGGACAGTCCCCCGCATCCTGAGTGGGGGCCCCTCCCATTCCTTACGCCGCGCGTCGATGCATGATGTTGGCGGGGTCCCTCCCAGCCATGAAGGTACTTCAGCCGGGACAGACCGGTGTCTGCTCTTATTTGATTCCATCCTGTCGGGACGACACACATGTCTCCCTCAGACACTCCAGGTACGTAGGGATCTCACTGGGATTACACACACTCACACTTACATCCATGCACATAGTTCCTCATACACGCTCTCACTCTAACCACACTCCATACACTCATATTGCTGACACTTGGCACATACAGTGGGGCAAAAAAGTATTTAGTCAGCCACCAATTGTGCAAGTTCTCCCACTTAAAAAGATGAGAGTGGCCTGTAATTGTCATCATAGGAATACCTCAACTATGAGAGACAAAATGTGGAAACAAATCCAGACAATCACATTGTCTGATTTGGAAATAATTTTTTTTGCAAATTATGGTGGAAAATAAGTATTTGGTCAATATCAAAAGTTCATCTCAATACTTTGTTATATATCAGCGGTTCTCAACCCGGGGGTCGCGACCCCCCGGGGGGTCGATTGCCGATTCGCCGGGGGGGGGTCGCGAAAGCTGGCCGAGACGGACCCGAAATTACTGTGTACACCGGAGTCTGTCCGTCTCGGCCAGCAAGACGTCACTTCCGGGAGAGGAGAACCCGTGCGGAAATTACGTTCCGGCGCCGCCATCTTGGTACTCTCGTCCGCAGTAAGGCTACAGTTAGAAGTTGGCAAGCGGACATCTTTATACACCCACCAAAGTCTTGCAGTTTACACGTATTTTTACCAGGAAACTGAGAATATATACTATATAAACCTTATATAGTATGTAAGCTCAGTTTACTGGTAAAAATAAGTGTAAAATAAAAGACTTTGGCGGGTGTAAAAAGATGTCCGCTTGCCGACTTCTAACTGTAGCCTTACTGCCCACGAGAGTACCAAGATGGCGGCGAAGTCACTTCCGGTTAACACAATAGACGGGTTGCTGATGCTGACGGAACACCTGAGGGACTTCGGCTAGTCAGGCACTAAAAAACGGTAATTAAGGCATTTTTGTACTATTTGTCACTGTTTGTCACAATCAAAGCGGTGCAATCAATACATAGATCATGATTACATAAGTCTGACATGACTGTGCAAAAAAAAATTGTGGAACAATACATCTTATTTATATATAAACGTCCCAGTTGGTTCCTCAAGAATTGGTTATTCCGTGCCAGTGCTAGATACATGTTTGGGTGCTATACACTTTGTATATCTAGCACTGGCACGGAATAACCACTTTTGAGGAACCAACTGGGATGTTTATATATATAAATGATATGTAATGTTCCATAATAATTTTTTTCTTGCATAGACACGTCATGTTGGACTTAAAGCGGAGGTCCACCCTGAAAAAATATTTCTATTAAAAATCCTAAAAAAAAAAAAAAAAATTAATAGAAAAAATAAAATAAAATTATACTCACCCTAAATGCCTGTTGCTATGCGGAAGTCCCCTAATCTGCCTCTTCTCGTCTGCGGTGGGTCTCCTTCCGCTTCCTCTTCTTGTGAATGGGCCGCGCTGCCTTCTGGGAATTGTGTGTATCCCAGAAGGCAAGCCGCCCATTTACAAAGCGCCGTGCGAGTGGCGCATGCGCAGTAGGAAACGGGCAGTGAAGCCTTACGGCTTCGCTACCTGTTTCCCTTACTCAGGATGGAGGAGCCGGGACCTGCCAGCAGCGATCGAGCACCGCGGCGGGACCGACATCGCGGGCGAGTAGGACAGGTAAGTGCCCTTGTTAAAAGTCAGCAGCTACACTGTTAGTAGCTGCTGACTTTTTTTTTTTTTTGGTGGCTGCACCTCCGCTTTAAAGCAGAGTTCTGCCCATTTTTTTTTAAAGTCAGCAGCTACAAATACTGCAGATGCTGACTTTTAAAATAAGGATACTTACCTGTCCGCAATGTCGGCACCCGAAGCCGATCTGCCTCTCGGCTGCTGCCGACATCTTTGGTAAGAGAATCGGGAAGTGAAGCCTTGCGGCTTCACAGCCTGGTTCCCTGCTGCGCATGCGCGACTCCCGCTGCGTGATCCCACTGGTCCCTGCTGTCTTTTGGGACAGAGGGGGCACCGGACGTGGCGTAGATAGCCGCGGGTGGCTCGGCTATCTATGCCCGGAAGTGGGAGCGAAATACCTGTATTAGACAGGTATCTGCTCCCCCCCTCCCCCTGAAAGGTGCCAAATGTGACACCAGAGGGGGGAGGAATCCCAAAAGCAGAAGTTCCATTTTTGGGTGGAACTCCGCTTTAACATCATCAATCAATAGATTGTGAATGAATAACAGAAGAAGCATATGATTTATAATATTTTACACATAGGTTGGCGCAGTTATTCTTGTGTACTAATAAAAACCTATATGGTGTCACTAAAGTGCTTTGTGCAACGTATTGGTAAAGGGATCTTCTCCCATGAACAATATAGATCACAAACAAGAGGTGCTCTGTGCTGGCAGTTATCTTGCCCAAATATGATTTAACAGCGCTTTTCTGGTGGGAGATAGTGGCTCTTTAGGTGGGTCCTAGTAGTTCCTATAATGGTCTCCTCTTGTCTCTGTGCCACTCACCCGGGGTCAGTGTTATACACTCCGCACTCCTCTCCCCGATACACAGTGCCGGCCCAAGACATTGTGCTGCCTGGTACCAAGAATGAAATGCTGCCCCCCCCCCTCCAAAAAAAAAAATCCCGCCCATCAAAATGCCCCCACATTCATTATTTTATATCATGATAACTAAAGTGGACCTGTCATGGCTCTATACATGTGTATAGGATTATAAAGAGGACCTGTTATGGTTGTTTACATGTATATAGGAGTATAAAGAAGAGGACCTTTTATGGCTCTATACATGTATAGGAGTATAAAAAGGGGACCGTCATGGCATTATACATGTATAAAGGAGTATAAAAGTACATGTCATGGCTCTATACATGTATATAGGAGTATAAAGAGGACCTGTCATGACTCTATACATGTATGTAGGAGTATAAAGAGGACCTGTCATGGCTCTATACATGTATGTAGGAGTATAAAGAGGACCTGTCATGGCTCTATACATGTATAGAAGTATAAAGAGGACCTGTCATGGCTCTATACATGTATAAAGGAGTATAAAGAGGACCTGTCATGGCTCTATACATGTTTAACCACTTAACGACCGCTCACTGTATATATACGTCGGCAGAATGGCACCGACAGGCACAATCACGTAGAGCATACGTGATTGCCTTTGTATAGTTGGGGGGTCCAATCAGACCCCCCTCATATACAGTGAGCGGTGGCTAAGTGTCCGGGAGCATTCCGGGATGAGGGGGCAGCCATTCGTTTCCGGCCACCCCCTCGCGATCGCTCCCGGCGAATGGAAATGCCCCCTCTGTCTGTGTCAGGCAGAGGAAGCAGGAGGAAGTGATGTCATCTCTGGTGCGGCGCTCACATATACCGAGCGCCGTACAAGAGAAGACATCAGGTCAGTGCACACAACACTACACTGACACCAGGACATATAGGGACATGAATCACCCCCCCCAGCCCCCCCAGACACCCCCAGATCACCCCCCCCAGCCCCCAGTCACAGTGTCACTGATTGCAGTGACCATTTATTTACTGATCACTGCAATCAGTGACATTTGTGACTGTAAAAGTGTCAGTACATTCAGTTTTAGGTCCAGTGTAGCCCCCTAACCCCCCCTAATAAAGGTTGAACCCCCTGATCACCCCCCAGATAACCCTTTCACCCCCTATCACCACTGTCGCTAAGCGATCATTTTTCTGATCGCTGTCTTAGCGTCAGTGATGCTGATCGGCAGCCAGTATTTTTTTTTAGGTTCGCCGCATGTTTTTATAGCGTCAGGTACCCCAATATATTATCTAATAAAGGTTTAACCCCCTTGATCGCCCCCCAGGTAACCCTTTCACCCCCTATCACCACTGTCGCTAAGCGATCGTTTTTCTAAACGCTGTCTTAGTGTCGGTGATGCAGATCGGTAGCCAGTAATTTTTTTTAGGTTCGCCGCATGTTCTTATAGCGTCAGGTACCCCAATATATTATCTAATAAAGGTTTAACCCCCTTGATCGCCCCCCAGGTAACCCTTTCACCCCCTATCACCACTGTCGCTAAGCGATCGTTTTTCTAAACGCTGTCTTAGTGTCGGTGATGCAGATCGGTAGCCAGTAATTTTTTTTAGGTTCGCCGCAGGTTTTTATAGCGTCAGGTACCCCAATATATTATCTAATAAAGGTTTAACCCCCTTGATCGCCCCCCAGGTAACCCTTTCACCCCCTATCACCACTGTCGCTAAGCGATCGTTTTTCTGATCGCTGTCTTAGTGTCGGTGATGCAGATCGGTAGCCAGTAATTTTTTTTAGGTTCGCCGCAGGTTTTTAGAGCGTCAGGTACCCCCATATATTATCTAATAAAGGTTTTAACCCCCTGATTGCCCCTAGTTAACCCTTTCACCAGTGATCACCATATAAGTGTTACGGGTGACGCTGGTTAGTTAGTTTGCTTTTTATAGTGTCAGGGCACCCGCCGTATATAACCCAATAAAGGTTTAACTCCCTGATCGCCCGGCGGGTGATATCAATTAGGTTTTAGCGTCAGAGAGGGTCTGCGTCACACCCCAGGCAGCGTCAGGTTAGTGCCAGTAACGCTAACACCCACGCGTGAAGCATACACCCCCCTTAGTGGTATAGTATCTGAACAGATCAATATCTGATCTGATCAGATCTATACTAGCGTCCCCAGCAGTTTAGGGTTCCCAAAAACGCAGTGTTAGCGGGATCAGCCCAGATACCTGCTGGCACCTGCGTTTTGCCCCTCTGTCCAGCCCAGGCCACCCAAGTGCAGTATCGATCGATCACTGTCACTTACAAAACAAAAACACACATAACTGCAGCGTTCGCAGAGACAGGCCTGATCCCTGCGACTCCAGTGCTGTAGGAGGTGATTTCACCACCACAGTTAAATAAAAAAAGCATATATGCCGAAGCATTGGGGCAGCAGGAGCGGAGGAGCGATTTTGCTCCTAATGCCGCGTACATACGGTCGAAATTCCGACGGAGGCTTGCCCGTGGAAAAGTCCGACCATGTGTGTGCGGCATAACTTTTTTGCGGGAGGATGCCCCCATGCTTCGGCATATATAAATGGTGCGTGTATGCCCATCATTGGAAGTGGGTGGATGAAGGGCGGTATTCTAATGGTGGGCATACCCACCGATCAATCTCTTTTTTCGTTCAGCCAACTGGCTGCATGAAAAAAAAAGATTGCAATACATGTCCAACAAGGACCAGCAACGTACTGGTATGTTGCTGGACTTTGAATGTTTATACCAGAATGATGCCTGCGGGTTTAGGTATCATTAGTGATGAGCCGAACACCCCCGGGTTCGGTTCGCACCAGAACCCGCGAACGGACCGAAAGTTTGTACGAACATTAGAACCCTATTAAATACAATGGATGCGAACGTTCGAATTCTAAAGTGCTAATTATAACAACTATTATGCATGTTATTGTCCTAAAAAGGGTTTGGGAACCCGGGTTCTGCACCAGGGGACATGTATCAATGCAAAAAGAAGTTTTAAAAACGGTCGTTTTTCGGGAGCAGTCATTTTAATGATGCATAAAGTGAAAAAAAAAAAGTCAAATATTCCTTTAAATATGGTACCTGGGGGGTGTCTAAAGTATGCCTGTGAAGTGCCACGTGTTTCCCGTGTTTAGAACTGTCCCTGCACAAAATGACACTTCTAAAGGAAAAAAAAGCCATTTAAAACTGCTTGCGGCTTTAATGTAATGTCTGGTCCCGGTAATATGGATGAAAATCTTTAAGAAAAATGGCATAGCTACCCCATGACCCCCCCCCCCCTACCCCAGCCCATTACCAGCCCCTTTGGGTCTTGTATGGATATTAAGGGGAATAAAATAAAAAAGGCCCTATATACTCTGAACAGCCATATACAGGCGGTGCATACAAGACAAGGACTGTATGTTTGTTCTTATGTAGAATGTGTTTGTAATTTTGAACAGGTACATTGTTTAAGTGTAGCTCCAGCCCAAAAATCTATTTTTAAACTTTTTGGAAAACATAGGTAAGGGTTATCACCCCTGTAACATTTGTTTTGCTGTCTGTGCCCCTGTTCAGAACATTTCACCTCACTTTCCGTCCCAATGACAACTGTTTTTGAAATGTGGTGTTTTTCTTGAAACAAGGATTGCTGATAAAGCATCAGTACAGAGGAGACACCTTTCTCCCATATTAATTCTTACAGGAGAGAATTTTCCTTCCTAGGGGTAGATTTCCTCTCACTTCCTGTTGTCTTCTTGCGTTTGCAAGTAGGAGTCGTTTGTAAGTTGGATGTTTGAAAGTAGGGACCTGCCGTATATAATCTGCAGAAATATGCCCCTTAGTTGGTGTTGGCACAACACTGTAAGCACTCACAGTTACTCTTGGTTGGTGCTGGAACGCCCTGCTGTCAACTATTATATCAGGAATTGTAATTACATATAATTGTTGAACAGTGGTAGTAAAAATTGGGCCTTTGATGGTGGTGCTGGTGCCACAACACTGTAAGCCCTGACAGTTACTCTTGGTGGGTGCAGCAATGGGCCCTGCTGTGAATTATTAGATCAAGAATTGTAATTGCATGCCCCTGTTGAACAGGGGCTGAAAAATTGGGCCTTTCGTGGTGGTGGTGGTGGTGGTGGTGTTGCCACAACACTGTAAGCCCTCAGAGTTACTCTTGCTTGGTGGGTGCAGGAATGGGCCCTGCTGTGAATTATTAGATCAAGAATTGTAATTACATGCCCCTGTTGAACAGGGGCTGAAAAATTGGGCCTTAGGCACTGGTGGCACAACACTGCAACCCCTCACAGATACTGTACTTGGAGCACAGCAATGAGCCCTGTTGCAAAGTATTGCTTCAAAAATTGTAATGACACGCCCCTGTTAAACAGGGGCTGAAAAATTGGGCCTTAGGCACTGGTGGCACAACACTCCAACCCCTCACACATACTGTACTTGGAGCACAGCAATGAGCCCTGTTGCAAAGTATTGCTTCAAAAATTGTAATTACACGCCCCTGTTAAACAGGGGCTGAAAAATTGGGCCTTAGCCACTGGTGGCGGCACCCATAAACAAAAATGATCTTCCAAGCTATCATCATCAATCGTATCATTGAGGACTCAGAGGAGGAGGATAGCCAGTCAACATAACAGCACAGGCACTCAGCATCAGCATCAGTCTTGAAGGGATGTGACATGTTAAAATCAATTAGTCTGTTATATCAGCATCAGGTGTGTGGTAGCTGGTGGTGATCCAAGACTGGTTCATCTTGATGAAAGTCAGTCGATCAACCGAGTCGGTGGACAGGCGCACCCTGTGATCCGTGACAAATCCTCCAGCAGCACTGAATGTGCGTTCCGAAAGAACGCTGGATGCAGGACAGGCCAGTAGCTCAATTGCATACTGTGCAAGCTCTGGCCAGTGATCCATCCTCAAGACCCAGTAAGCCAGAGGATTTTCGGTGGGGAAGGTGTCCAAGTCTGACCTTGCCCCTAGATATTCCTGCACCATGTTTATCAGACGCTGGCGATGGTTGCTGGAACCGATCATACTTTGGGGCTGCGGACTAAAGAATTGTCTGAACGCATCGGTCAGACGGCCACCTTCCCCACCGCTCCTTCTTTGACTGGCCGAAGCCTCAGCAACTCGTTGTCCAGGACCAGGAGTTTGTAACCTCCCAGTCTCTGGGAACGCGTTGCACAGACCTTTCTGCAAGGCCTCCCGGAGTTGTCTCATCCTCTGCTCCCTCTGCGACGGTAACATAAGGTCCGCAACCTTACCCTTGTACCGTGGATCAAGGAGAGTGGCCAGCCAGTAATGGTCCCTCTCCTTGATCCGAAGAATACGAGGATCCTTCCGCAGACTTTGCAGGATCAGGGAGGCCATGCAGCGTAGGTTTGCTGAGGCATTCGCTCCGGAGTCCTCTGGGTCACTAAGGACGACATGATCCGCAGTCACCTCCTCCCAGCCACGTACAAGTCCACTGGTTTCTTGGGACTGTAAATCATCCCTAAAAGACTGCTGCTGATGATGCTGAGTGCCAGCCTCCACCTCCATGCTGACACAATCCTCCTCCTCCTCCTCCTCCTCCTCCTCTTCCTGTGCGATGGGTGGGACAGAAGGAACACTGTCTGTCTGGGTAAAGGGGGCCTTGAGAGGCAAGGAAGTCCTCCTCTTCCTGCCTCTGTTCTGCCTCAAGTGCCCTGTCCATTATTCCACGCAGCGTGTGCTCCAACAGGTGGACAAGAGGTACAGTGTCACTGATGCATGCACTGTCACTGCTCACCATCCTCGTGGCCTCCTCAAATGGTGCCAGGACAGTGCATGCATCCCTGATCATGCCCCACTGGCGTGGAGAAAAAAAACCAAGCTCCCCTGACCCTGTCCTGGTGCCGTAGTCGCACAGGTACTCATTGATGGCCCTCTGCTGCGTGTGCAGCCGCTGCAGCATGGCCAACGTTGAGTTCCACCTGGTGGGCATGTCACATATAAGGCGGTTCTTGGGCAGGTTCAACTCCTTTTGCAGCTCAGCCAGGCGAGCACTGGCATTATAAGATCTGCGGAAATGCACACAGACTTTCCTGGCCTGCCTCAGGACATCCTGTAAGCCCGGGTACCTGCCCAAGAAACGCTGCACCACCAGGTTAAGGACGTGAGCCACACAGGGCACATGGGTCAGTTGTCCCTGTCGGAGGGCGGAGAGGAGGTTGGTGCCATTGTCGCAAACGACCATTCCTGGCTTAAGCTGGCGTGGCGTCAACCACCTCTCGGCCTGGCCCTGCAGAGCAGACAGGACCTCTGCCCCAGTGTGGCTTCTGTCCCCCAAACACACCAGCGCAAGCACGGCATGGCATCTTTTTGCCTGCGTACTTGCGTAGCCCCGTGAACGGCTACGGAGCACCGCTGGTTCATAGGACAAACCACAGGAAGAGGCCATGGAGGAAGAAGAAGAGGAGGGGGTGGAGGAGAGAGGTGTGTCACAACCAGTAGTAGCATTTTGGAGGCGTGGCGGTGGGACAACCTCCAACACTACTGCACCTTGTCCTGCATCCTTCCCAGCTGCCAAAAGAGTGACCCAATGGGCCGTGAAAGAAAGGTAACGTCCCTGTCCATGCCTGCTGGACCATGAGTCAGCGGTAATATGCACCTTACCGCTGACCGCCCTGTCCAGCGAGGCCAAGACATTGCCTTCCACATGCCGGTAGAGAGCCGGAATAGCCTTCCGTGAGAAAAAGTGGCGTTTGGGAACCTGCCACTGAGGAACCGCACATTGCACAAACTCACGGAAGGGGGCCGAGTCTACCAACTGAAAAGGCAGCAGTTGAAGCGCTAGCAATTTAGCCAAGCTAGCATTCAACCGCTGGGCATGTGGATGGCTGGGAGTGAACTTCTTTCGACGGTCCAGCAGCTGGGGCAGGGAAATTTGCCTGCTAGAATCGGACGTCGGTGTACTGCTAGCAGAGTGGCCGCAAGTACTTGGCTGTGACACACCTAATTCTACACCTTCATTCCTCTCAGTGCATGTTTCAGAGAGGACTGAAGTTATAGTGGGGTTGGAGATCCCAGCTGATGCGGTGCAAGGAGAGGTCCGCTTTGTTCTTTGGTGTGGGTCTTTGAGGTAGGCTTGCCAACGAGCTGCATGGCAGGTCAACATATGTCTGGTCAGGCATGTGGTACCCAAGCGGCTGATGTTTTGGCCACGCGATATACGCTTGAGACATATGTTGCAAACAGCAGCTGTGCGATCTGATGCACTAGCCTCAAAAAAGGCCCACACCAAGGAACTTTTTGAATGACGGGCAGAGGCAGCGCCCTGCACAGGCGGAGCTCTGCGGTGTGATTCCGTCGGTGTACTGCCCTTACGCTGGCCACCAAAGGGCATCCTGCCTCGTTGGAGATGTGCCTCCTCCTCATCCTCCTCCTCCTCCTCTCTCCTATTAGGCACCCATGTGGAGTCAGTGACCTCATCATCCCCTCCCTCCTCATCACTGGAGCCAATCTGGCAGTATGCTGCAGCTGCTGGAACATGACTGCCAGATTGGTGTCCTTCTTGAGCATCCCCTCTGTCTGCTCTCACCCTACTGCCTTCCTGTAGCTGGGTTTCATCATCAGACCCTTCGAAACGCTGGGCATCCTCCTGGAGCATGTACCCAACACTGTGCTGAAACAGTTCGGGGGACTCCTCAGGAGGAGGACATGGTGGGTCTAGGGAAGGAGTGACTGATGATGAGTCTGACATTGATACCAGGGAAGAGGACGCTTTGGCAGCTGCTTTGCCAGTACCCTGAGCCTGGGTGAGAGAGGATGAGGAGGAGGAGGAGGGCTTGGTCATCCACTCTACCAAGTCTTCGGCATGATGTGGCTCAACATGTCCAGCTGCCGAAAAGAAGGACAAGCGTGTCCCATGGCCATGTGCTGATGACAATGCACCGCGTCCACGACCAGCACTGTTGCCCCCAGACACAGAGCCTGCTTGCCCTCTTTTATTGCCTCCTGACTGTCTGCCTCTCCTTGTTTGCCTTCCAGACATTCTAATAGATGGCCTGCAGGGAGATGGGAAAAAAGCAATAAGGGCTACCTTCAGGTGTCCTTCTCTGTCCCTTTACTTAAGGATTTCTAAATATGGTTCAGGATGATTGCTTTTGCACAGAATAGCACAACGACAATTTCCCTGACTGTCCAAAAAACAAGGATTTCAAAGATGGTTGATGAGGAATGCTTTAGCACACTATAGCACAAGGAGAATTCACTCACTGTCCTTCCCAGTCCCTAGAAACAAGGACTTGCACAGTGAAAGAAACTGACACTCTCCCTACCTAGAGTTTTCTGTCCCTAGAAAAAATGTTTTTTTTAAGCACACTATAGCACAAGGAGAATTCACTCACTGTCCTTCCCAGTCCCTAGAAACAAGGACTTGCACAGTGAAAGAAACTGACACTCTCCCTACCTACAGTTTTCTGTCCCTAGAAAAAATGTTTTTTTTTAAGCACACTATAGCACAAGGAGAATTCACTCACTGTCCTTCCCAGTCCCTAGAAACAAGGACTTGCACAGTGAAAGAAACTGACACTCTCCCTACCTACAGTTTTCTGTCCCTAGAAAAAATGTTTTTTTTAAGCACACTATAGCACAAGGAGAATTCACTCACTGTCCTTCCCAGTCCCTAGAAACAAGGACTTGCACAGTGAAAGAAACTGACACTCTCCCTACCTAGAGTTTTCTGTCCCTAGAAAAAATGTTTTTTTTAAGCACACTATAGCACAAGGAGAATTCACTCACTGTCCTTCCCAGTCCCTAGAAACAAGGACTTGCACAGTGAAAGAAACTGACACTCTCCCTACCTACAGTTTTCTGTCCCTAGAAAAAATGTTTTTTTTAAGCACACTATAGCACAAGGAGAATTCACTCACTGTCCTTCCCAGTCCCTAGAAACAAGGACTTGCACAGTGAAAGAAACTGACACTCTCCCTACCTACAGTTTTCTGTCCCTAGAAAAAATGTTTTTTTTAAGCACACTATAGCACAAGGAGAATTCACTCACTGTCCTTCCCAGTCCCTAGAAACAAGGACTTGCACAGTGAAAGAAACTGACACTCTCCCTACCTACAGTTTTCTGTCCCTAGAAAAAATGTTTTTTTTAAGCACACTATAGCACAAGGAGAATTCACTCACTGTCCTTCCCAGTCCCTAGAAACAAGGACTTGCACAGTGAAAGAAACTGACACTCTCCCTACCTACAGTTTTCTGTCCCTAGAAAAAAGGGATTTTTATAACAGCTTACCTGTAAAATCCTTTTCTTGGAGTACATCACGGGACACAGAGCGACTTAGTCATTACTAATGGGTTATATAGATTACCTTCAGGTGTTGGCACTGGCCAATTCCAAACCGGAAGTACCCTCCCCTATATAAGCCCCTCCCACCCGGGAGCACCTCAGTTTTGTAGCCAAGCAATAAGTGTCCCAAAAAGAGGGGTGGGAGCTCTGTGTCCCGTGATGTACTCCAAGAAAAGGATTTTACAGGTAAGCTGTTATAAAAATCCCTTTTTCTTTTTCGTACATCACGGGACACAGAGCGACTTAGTCATTACTAATGGGACGTCCCAAAGCAATGCCAAATGAGGGGAGGGATACATAAGCTGGGCGCCATCAGGCATGAGGCTCTTTTGCGGCCTGCAACACACTGCGCCCAAAGGCGACATCCTCCTGACTTCTGACGTCTACCTGGTAGAATCTAGTAAACGTGTGTACTAAGGACCATGTTGTGGCCTTACAGTACTTGAGCCAGGGAGGCTTGGTGATGCACTGCCCATGAAGTTCCAACTGCTCTTGTGGAGTGCGCCCTAACTTTGAACGGAGGCGGTCTCCTTTTCAAGCCATAGGCTTGTATTATGACCTGTCGAATCCACTTGGCTAAAGTAGATTTTTGATGCTGCCTGACCCTTTCTGGGGCCTTCCGGCAGAACAAACAAAGTATCCGTTCTGCGAATCTGAGCAGTGGCTTTAAGATAAGCTTTAACTGCTCTTACTACATCCAAAGAATGCAATAACTTTTCCTCTACCGAACTAGGTTTGGGGAAAAAGGAAGGAAGAACCACATCTTGGTTCAAATGGAACCTCGATACCACCTTAGGAAGAAGGCTGGATGAGGACGTAATACTACTCTGTCCTTATGGATAACCAGATATGGCTCCTTACAGGACAAGGCGGCTAATTCCGATACTCTTTTAGCCGAACAAATGGCTACTAAGAAAATCAATTTCCTGGTGAAAAGAACCAAGAAAATGTGCCGCAATGGTTCAAATGGTTGTTTCTGTAGAACCGACAGAACCAGGTTTAAGTCCCATGGACATATGGGAATACTAACCGGAGGGCTAATACGCATCACTCCTTGTATGAAAGCTTTGATTAATGAATGCAAAGCCAAGGGCCTTTGAAAAAAAAATATTGACAAGGCCGTCTGACCCTTGATAGTACTCAAGGCAAGCTTCCTATGTACAGCCCACTGTAGGAAGTCCAGAATCCTACCTATTACGTACTTACGTGGATGCCATTTCCTGGCCTCACCCCACGTGATGTACGCCTTCTAGATCCTATAATAGATCTGCCTGGATACCGGCTTCCTGGCATTGATCATGGTAGATACCACAGGATTAGAGAGCCCTCTCTTTTTTAGAATGTGGGCTTCTATAGCCAGGCCGTCAACCTAGGGCTGGTAAGGAAGGGTAGTATATCGGTCCTTGCGAAAGCAGGTCCGGACGATGTGGGAGGGTCCAAGGACTTCCCACTGACATTTTTACAATCTCCGCGTACCATGCCCTTCGGGGCCACGCTGGAGCCACCAGAATCACTGGTTTCTTTTCTACCCTGATTCTGCGGATTAATCGCGGTGGGAATGCATATATCAGCTTGAACTGATCCCAAGGGAACACTAGGGCATCCGAACCGCAAGCTAGGGGATCCTTTGTGCGAGACACAAATCTGTCCACCTTTGCGTTGAATCTGGATGCTAGCAGATCTACATCCGGTGTTCCCCACCGCTGGCATATTGCCTGGAAAACCTCGGGGTGAAGAGACCATTCCCCCGGGCATAATTGCTGGCGACTTAAAAAAGTCCGCTCTCCAATTTTCCACTCCTGGGATGAAAACCGCGGATATGGCTGTGACATACCTTTCTGCCCATTCCAGGATGCATTTCGCTTCCCTCTGGGCTGCACGACTCCTGGTGCCACCCTGGAGATTGATATATGCCACTGCTGTGGCATTGTCTGATTGAATTCTGACAGGTGACCCTTGGAGTTTGGATGTCCATGCTACTAGGGCATACCGGGCTGCTCGTATCTCTAAGAGATTGGTGGGCAGGGCCTTCTCTGCTTCTGACCACTTGCCCTGGAGAGACCATTGCTCCAGTACTGCCCCCCAGCCTATGAGGCTGGCAACTGTAGTGACCACCTTCCAAGAAACCGGACTGAAGGGTTTCCCTTCCCAGATTCTGGGGCACCAACCACCAATGGAGGCTCTTGCAAACGGAAGGGGACAGGGACATTGGAAAGTCTAAAGCCTGAACTTTTTTGTTCCAGGCTGACAGTATGGCCCTCTGCAAGTTCCTTGAATGGAATTGACCGTAGGGTACCGCTTCGAATGAAGCCACCATTTTTCCCAGCAGCCTTATACACAGGCGTATGGATGGTTTTTCTTTTTTGTACCCACTAAGTGGGTCAAATCTTTCAAAGACGACACTGGCAAAAAACTGAGGTGCTCCCGGGTGGGAGGGGCTTATATAGGGGAGGGTACTTCCGGTTTGGAATTGGCCAGTGCCAACACCTCAAGGTAATCTATATAACCCATTAGTAATGACTAAGTCGCTCTGTGTCCCGTGATGTACGAAAAAGAAAAATGTTTTTTTTAAGCACACTATAGCACAAGGAGAATTCACTCACTGTCCTTCCCAGTCCCTAGAAACAAGGACTTGCACAGTGAAAGAAACTGACACTCTCCCTACCTACAGTTTTCTGTCCCTAGAAAAAATGTTTTTTTTAAGCACACTATAGCACAAGGAGAATTCACTCACTGTCCTTCCCAGTCCCTAGAAACAAGGACTTGCACAGTGAAAGAAACTGACACTCTCCCTACCTAGAGTTTTCTGTCCCTAGAAAAAATGTTTTTTTTAAGCACACTATAGCACAAGGAGAATTCACTCACTGTCCTTCCCAGTCCCTAGAAACAAGGACTTGCACAGTGAAAGAAACTTACACTCTCCCTACCTACAGTTTTCTGTCCCTAGAAAAAATGTTTTTTTTAAGCACACTATAGCACAAGGAGAATTCACTCACTGTCCTTCCCAGTCCCTAGAAACAAGGACTTGCACAGTGAAAGAAACTGACGCTCTCCCTACCTAGAGTTTTCTGTCCCTAGAAAAAATGTTTTTTTTAAGCACACTATAGCACAAGGAGAATTCACTCACTGTCCTTCCCAGTCCCTAGAAACAAGGACTTGCACAGTGAAAGAAACTGACACTCTCCCTACCTAGAGTTTTCTGTCCCTAGAAAAAATGTTTTTTTAAGCACACTATAGCACAAGGAGAATTCACTCACTGTCCTTCCCAGTCCCTAGAAACAAGGACTTGCACAGTGAAAGAAACTGACACTCTCCCTACCTACAGTTTTCTGTCCCTAGAAAAAATGTTTTTTTTAAGCACACTATAGCACAAGGAGAATTCACTCACTGTCCTTCCCAGTCCCTAGAAACAAGGACTTGCACAGTGAAAGAAACTGACACTCTCCCTACCTAGAGTTTTCTGTCCCTAGAAAAAATGTTTTTTTTAAGCACACTATAGCACAAGGAGAATTCACTCACTGTCCTTCCCAGTCCCTAGAAACAAGGACTTGCACAGTGAAAGAAACTGACACTCTCCCTACCTAGAGTTTTCTGTCCCTAGAAAAAATGTTTTTTTTAAGCACACTATAGCACAAGGAGAATTCACTCACTGTCCTTCCCAGTCCCTAGAAACAAGGACTTGCACAGTGAAAGAAACTGACACTCTCCCTACCTACAGTTTTCTGTCCCTAGAAAAAATGTTTTTTTTAAGCACACTATAGCACAAGGAGAATTCACTCACTGTCCTTCCCAGTCCCTAGAAACAAGGACTTGCACAGTGAAAGAAACTGACACTCTCCCTACTGTGACAGCAGGAAGGTAAAGTCACCTGGTTGCATCCAGGGGGGTAGATATATTTCGCCCAGATTCAGGCTTTACGCTGACTTATACAGCTAGGTGGAGAGTTGTATAAGCCCAGCTGAGACTAGTGGGCTCATTGATGACTCATACCTCTAGGGAGAGGGCTGGGCGTCGTGCAGACAGGGAGTTGATGAGGCCAGCTGAAGCTTGTCAGCTCATTTAGGCCTCTATAAAAAACTCCCAGATTCATTAGATGTTAGCTCATGCCTGGAAGCAGACCTGTGTGGACTGTCTAGGGAGAGTGAACCCCTGTGCGGTGAGAGAAAGCCTGTGTGGCTATATTTTGCTTGGACATTTAAAACCAGGGACTAGGACAGCACTAGGCTGATCCCAGTCGTTAGTTAGGAAACCTGTAAGTTTAGTCAGAGGTCAAGTTGACCAGGATTTATTTTGTTTATGTTTTTTTTGCCTTGCTGTGTTTTTGTCACTGTAAATAGAAAATAAACCGCACCTTTTTGATTTTGAAAACCACAACCTCCGTCTGCTGGGCCTGTTTTGGGTGGGGAGCCCATCCCGGGGGTCACACATACCCGCTGCCGAGCTAGCCCCCTCACAGTTGGTGGAGAACCAGTGGCAGTTTTTTTTTAAGCCAGCATGGAGGAGATACTGAAACAGCTGGCTCTAGCAAATGCCAATCAACAGCAGACAAATGCAGGTTTGCAAAGGAGCCTTGCAGCCCAGCAGCAAGCTCATCAACAGAGCCTTGCAACTTTACAACAGAGTCTGGAGGCTCAGCAACAAGCCCAACAGCAATCTGAGGCCCGCTTCATAGACCTGTTGCAGAAGCAAGAGCAGAGACTACAACAACAGATGGAAGCAGTAATGCAGCAACGTCCGCAGACCAGTGAGGAAAGCCGTCCCACTAATACCGCGTCCTTTGGGGTGAGTCGTTTATTGACAAAAATGACTGGAGAGGATGATCCAGAGGTATTTTTGACCACATTTGAAAGGACCGCTGAAAGAGAAAAGTGGCCTGAGGAGCAGTGGGCTGGACTAGTGGCTCCTCTGTTAACTGGTGAATCGCAGAAAGCTTACTATGACCTAGAGCCTAACCAAGCAAAAGACTATGTGATGCTAAAAGCTGAAATATTGGCAAGGCTGGGTGTCACCCTGGCTGTCCGGGCTCAGCGTGTGCATAACTGGACTTTCCAGCTTGGAAAACCCCCCAGGTCTCAAATGTATGATCTCATTCACCTGAGCAGAAAGTGGCTACAGCCAGAGACTTTGTCCGCACCAAAGATTGTGGAACGTGTTGTAATGGATCGGTTTTTGAGAGCTCTTCCTACTGCCATCCAAAAGTGGGTAAGCCATGGAGACCCAGAGACGGCCGATGGTCTTGTGGATCGTGTGGAGAAATACTTGGCTACAGAGAACCTGACGGCCTCTTCCAGAGACACTCGGACTTTCCACCCTAAGACCAGACCATCCCCAGGGGCGGATAAGAGGATTCCAAGGGGTGAGGGTGGAGAGAGTGAGAGGGTGGGAGCTCTACCCCAAGTTTGGCGAGAACAGCCTGGGAAATCAGCGGCTCAAGAGGCCGCAAGAAGGATCGTTTGCTACCGCTGCCGGCAAGCGGGACATATTGCAGCAAATTGCCCGGTTGTGGAGGAACCCATGCAGTGTGACTTTCTGACGGGCAGACGTCAGTCGCTGTGTGCGACAGTCGCATGCACTGCCATTCGGGGAACTGAGAAACATTTATGCAAAATGTGTATTAATGGTAGAAATGTTGTGGTATTGCTGGATTCAGGTAGCCTTGTGACCCTGATAAAGGCTGAGTTAGTTAAAACAGAGGTCTCTGGGAATAGCAAGGTAGCCGTTATTTGTGTGCATGGGGACACCCGAGAGTATCCAGTGACTACAGTGTGTTTCGAGACCCCCAAAGGTACCCTCTCTCATCCAGTGGGCTTAGTATCTCAGTTACCGCATGACGCCATTGTGGGAAGGGATTTTCCGAAGTTCTGGGAACTGTGGGATGATCCTGAGCCCCCCACTGGTGCCCCTATGTACCAGGAATGTGATAGCCAGAACTCCCCTGAGAGTGGTGAGGACTCTCCGGAATTTCCCTTGTCAGTATTGGCAGGGGAGACTCAAGAAACTGGAGAGGAGCCCACCTCCTCAGACGAAAACCTACCGTCTGTGGAGTTTTCTGATCTTGAGGTTCACAGGGAAAACTTTGCCACAGAACAGTTGAAAGACCCCGCCCTAATAAAGGCACGGGAAAACGTAGTGAAAATAGATGGCGAGTTAGTGAACCCAGATAATACTGGCACTTACCCATACTTCAGCGTAGAGAAGGACCTACTGTATCGGGTGGCAAAAAGGGCAGAAGAAACCGTTGAGCAGCTTGTGGTGCCCAAACCTTACAGGAAGTTGGTGTTGGAGTTGGCCCATGGGCACATTCTTGGAGGTCATCTGGGGACAGAGAAAACCCGAGAGAGGGTATTACAGAGATTCTATTGGCCTGGGGTGATGAAGGACATAGAAAATTATTGTTCCTCCTGCCCTGTGTGTCAGAGGTCGGCCCCGATGCCACATTTCCGTAGCCCGCTGGTCCCTCTACCCATCATTGAGGTCCCGTTTGAGAGAATCGCAATGGATTTGGTAGGTCCTATAATCAAGTCCGCTAGGGGGCACCAGTACATATTGGTTATAATGGACTATGCCACCCGTTATCCAGAAGCGATCCCTCTCAGAAATACCTCGGCCAAAACCATAGCCAAAGAGCTATCTCTTGTTTTTAGCCGGGTGGGTATTTGTAAAGAACTGCTTACGGACCAAGGTACACCCTTTATGTCCCGGGTTATGAAAGAGCTGTGTAAATTGTTCAAAGTGACGCAATTGCGTACATCTGTGTATCACCCCCAAACCGATGGGCTGGTTGAAAGATTCAACAAAACCCTAAAACAAATGTTGAAGAAAGTGGTGGATAGAGATGGAAGGGATTGGGACTGTCTACTTCCTTATTTGATGTTTGCTATTAGGGAGGTGCCCCAATCCTCTACGGGATTCTCCCCCTTTGAGTTACTGTATGGGAGACACCCAAGAGGGCTGTTGGATATTGCCAAGGAAACTTGGGAAAGTGAGAGTTCTCCCCACAGGAGTGTGATTGAGCATGTCGCCCTGATGCAAGATCGAATTGCACAGGTAATGCCCATCGTGAAGGAACATTTGGCCCAAGCGCAGTTGGCACAGCAGAGAGTGTACAACCGTGGAGCCAAGACCCGTACCTTTTCCCCGGGGGATAGGATATTGGTACTTGTCCCTACGGTTGAAAGTAAATTCCTTGCCAAATGGCAAGGCCCCTACGAGATAATGGAAAAAGTGAGCGAAGTGAATTACAAGGTCAGACAACCAGGAAGGCGAAAGCCCGAACAGATCTATCACGTTAATCTGTTGAAAGCCTGGAGGGATAGAGAGTCCCTAGTCGCAGACACTTGGTCACCAGCTCAAACTGGTTGCGTGATTCCTGAGGTTGGAATCGCAGCCACCTTGTCACAACCCCAACAACAGGAGGTTAAGGAGTTTGTACTTTGCAACAAGGAGGTATTCTCTGAGCTGCCGGGACAAACATCTGGGGTAGAGCATGACATTATTACCCCGCCCGGTGAAAGGGTGAAGTTAAAACCCTATCGGATCCCAGAGGCCCGACGGGAGGCAATACGGGAGGAAGTACAGAGAATGCTGAACTTAGGGGTGATAGAGGAGTCCCAAAGTGATTGGTCTAGTCCCATTGTGTTGGTGCCTAAACCGGATGGGAGCTGGCGATTTTGTAACGATTTTCGTCAGTTGAACAAAGTTACAAAATTTGACACCTACCCCATGCCACGTATAGATGAGTTGATCGACCGGCTGGGAACAGCCCGATACATGACGACTCTTGACCTCACAAAAGGGTATTGGCAAATCCCCCTGGCCAAGTCGGCCAAAGAGAAAACCGCATTTGTAACCCCAGACGGGGCGTTCCAATATAAAAGAATGCCGTTCGGGTTACAGAATGCGCCGGCCACATTCCAGCGGAAAATGGACCAGATGCTGAGGCCCCATCGGAAGTATGCTGCGGCTTACCTGGATGACATAATTGTCCATAGCACAGATTGGGCCTCACATCTGCCAAAAGTGCAAGCAGTCCTGGACTCTGTTCGGGAAGCAGGGTTTACGGCTAACCCCAAGAAGTGTACCATTGGGCAGGAGGAGGCCAAATATCTTGGGTACACCATTGGGAGGGGAGTAATAAAACCCCAACTCAACAAAGTCGAGGCCATCCAGAGTTGGCCACGTCCCAACAGCAAGAAGCAGGTACGAGCCTTTCTGGGAATCGCTGGGTATTATCGGCGATTCATTCCCCACTTTGCTTCTAAGGCTGTGCCCCTAACCAACCTGACGAAGGGGAAAGGGTCGGTCATGATTAAATGGACCCCCGAGGCTGAGGCAGCATTCCAATTCTTGAAACAAGCCTTATGTAGCCAGCCAGTGTTGTACTCACCCGACTTCTCTAGAGACTTTGTCGTACAAAGTGATGCGTCAGATGTGGGGTTAGGAGCAGTATTGTCCCAGGTCTGGAACGGGGAAGAGCACCCAGTCATTTACCTCAGCAGGAAGTTGAAGTCCCATGAGGTAAATTACGCCACCGTTGAAAAGGAGTGTTTAGCGGTGAAGTGGGCTCTAGATTCCCTTCGGTACTACCTGCTAGGTAGGCACTTTGACATGGTTACGGATCACGCTCCGTTAAAGTGGATGGCTCAAAACAAGGAAACAAATAGAAGAGTGAATAGGTGGTTCCTGGCCCTCCAGGAATTCAACTTCACAGTAAAGCATCGCCCTGGCGTTCAAATGGGGAATGTGGATGCTTTGTCTCGAGTACATGAATGCCTGATTGCTGGTGTTCCAACCCCGAGGTTAAAACAAGAGGGGGGGGTATGTGACAGCAGGAAGGTAAAGTCACCTGGTTGCATCCAGGGGGGTAGATATATTTCGCCCAGATTCAGGCTTTACGCTGACTTATACAGCTAGGTGGAGAGTTGTATAAGCCCAGCTGAGACTAGTGGGCTCATTGATGACTCATACCTCTAGGGAGAGGGCTGGGCGTCGTGCAGACAGGGAGTTGATGATGCCAGCTGAAGCTTGTCAGCTCATTTAGGCCTCTATAAAAAACTCCCAGATTCATTAGATGTTAGCTCATGCCTGGAAGCAGACCTGTGTGGACTGTCTAGGGAGAGTGAACCCCTGTGCGGTGAGAGAAAGCCTGTGTGGCTATATTTTGCTTGGACATTTAAAACCAGGGACTAGGACAGCACTAGGCTGATCCCAGTCGTTAGTTAGGAAACCTGTAAGTTTAGTCAGAGGTCAAGTTGACCAGGATTTATTTTGTTTATGTTTTTTTTGCCTTGCTGTGTTTTTGTCACTGTAAATAGAAAATAAACCGCACCTTTTTGATTTTGAAAACCACAACCTCCGTCTGCTGGGCCTGTTTTGGGTGGGGAGCCCATCCCGGGGGTCACACATACCCGCTGCCGAGCTAGCCCCCTCACACTACCTAGAGTTTTCTGTCCCTAGAAAAAATGTTTTTTTTAAGCACACTATAGCACAAGGAGAATTCACTCACTGTCCTTCCCAGTCCCTAGAAACAAGGACTTGCACAGTGAAAGAAACTGACACTCTCCCTACCTACAGTTTTCTGTCCCTAGAAAAAATGTTTTTTTTAAGCACACTATAGCACAAGCACAAAACACACTGACACTCTCCCTACCTATCCTTCTCTTTCCCTAAACTAAAGGAATCCAGGTTAAGCAAGAAAGAAATAAAAGTCACTGTCCCTGCCTATGCTGCTCTTTCCCTGCTCCGGAACACACTACACTAGGCCGCCGTGCTGGCGGCCTTTTATAGTGTGGGGCGTGTACTAAACACCCTCAGCAATAATTGGCCACAGGCATCCTGCCTGTGGCCAATCATTGCTCTCCTCGCTGCCGGCGCTGTGATTGGCCAAGCATGCGGGGTCACAGTGCATGCTTGGCCAATCACAGCGCCTGGATGACACTGCGATGGCGTAGTGCATTGTGGGCCGTTCGCGTCACTCGAATTTGGCGCGAACGGCCCAAATCGTTCGATCTTCGTCGAACGATCGAACAGCCGATGTTCGAGTCGAACGTATGTTCGACTCGAACACGAAGCTCATCCCTAGGTATCATCTTGGTATCATTCTTTTCAGCCTGCGGCCGGCTTTCATGTAAAAGCAATCCTAGCGGCTAATTAGCCTCTGGACTGCTTTTACAAGCAGTGGGAGGGAATGCCCCCCCCCCTGGTTATAAAAAGCGCCATTGGGAAATTGGGAAAGCATTTTATCACACCGATCTTGGTGTGGTCAGATGCTTTGAGGGCAGAGGAAAAATCTAGGGTCTAGAAGACCCCAGTTTTTTCAAAAAAAAGAGTACCTGTCACTACCTATTGCTATCATAGGGGATATTTACATTCCCTGAGATAACAATAAAAATGATAAAAAAAAAAAATACTTGGAAGGAACAATTTAAAAATAAAATAAAAAAGCAAAATTAATAATAATAAAAAAAAAAAAGCACCCCTGTCCTGCCCTGCTCTTGCCCAATGGCGAACGCAAGCGTCGGTCTGGTGTCATATGTAAACAGCAATTGCACCATGCATGTGAGGTATCACCGCGAAGGTCAGATCGAGGGCAGTCATTTTAGCAGTAGACCTCCTCTGTAAATCTACTGGGGTAACCTGTAAAGGCTTTTAAAAATGTATGTAGTTTGTCGCCAATGCGCGTTTGTGCGAAATTTTAAAGCATGTCGTGTTTGGTATCTATGTACTCGGCCTAAGATCATCTTTTTTATTTCATCAAACATTTGCGAAATATTGTGTGTTTTAGTGCATTAAAATTAAAAAAAGTGTATTTTTTAACCCAAAAAATGCGTTTGAAAAATCGCTGCGCAAATACTGTGTAGAAAAAAAAAATGCAACACCCACCATTTTAATCTGTAGGGCCTTTGCTTTAAAAATATATATAATGTTTGGGGGTTCAACATAATTTTCTTGCAAAAAAACAAAATTTTTTCATGTAAACAAAAAGTGTCAAAAAGGGCTTTGTCTTCAAGTGGTTAGAAGAGTGGATGTAAGCTTCCTAATGTTGTGTATAAAATGCCAGAACAGTTCAAAACCCCCCCCCCCAAATGACCCCATTTTGGAAAGTAGACACCCCAAGCTATATACTGAGAGGCATGTCGAGTTCATGGAATATTTTATATGTTGACACAAGTTGCGGAAAAACGACAATTTTTTTTTTTTTTTGCACAAAGTTGTCACTAAATGATATATTGCTCAAACATGCCATGGGCATATGTGGAATTACACCCCAAAATACATTCTGTTGCTTCTCCTGAGTACGGGGATACCACATGTGTGAGACTTTTTGGGAGCCTAGCCGCGTACGGGACCCCAAAAACCAAGCACCGCCTTCAGGCTTTCTAAGGGTGTAAATTTTTGATTTCACTTCTCACTGCCTATCACAGTTTCGGAGGCCATGGAATGCCCAGATGGCACAAAACCCCCCCAAATGACCCCATTTTGGAAAGTAGACACCCCTAGCTATTTGCTGAGAGGTATTGTGAGTATTTTGCAGATCTCGCTTTTTGTCACAAAGTTTTGAAAATTGAAAAAAAAAAAATATATATATATATATATATTTTCTTTCTTCATTTTCAAAAACAAATGAGAGCTGTAAAATACTCGCCATGCCTCTCAGCAAATAGCTTGGGGTGTCTATATTCCAAAATGGGGTCATTTGGGGGGGTTTTGTGCTATTTTGGCATTTTATGGCCTTCGAAACTGTGATAGGTAGTGAGGAGTGAAATCAAAAATTTGTGCCTAGAAATCCTGAAGGCGGTGCTTGGTTTTCGGGGGCCCGTACGCGGCTAGGCTCCTAAAAAGTCCCACACATGTGGTATCCCCGTACTCAGGAGAAGCAGCAAAATTTATTTTGGGGTGTAATTCCACATATAACCATGGCATGTGTGAGCAATATATCATTTAGTGACAACTTTTTGTAATTTTTTATTTTTTTTGTCATTATTAAATCACTTGGGACAAAAAAAAAAATATTCAATGGGCTCAACAGGCCTCTCAGCAATTTCCTTGGGGTGTCTACTTTCTAAAATGGGGTCATTTGGGGGGGTTTTGTGCTATTTTGGCATTTTATGGCCTTCGAAACTGTGATAGGTAGTGAGGAGTGAAATCAAAAATTTGCGCCCTTAGAAATCCTGAAGGCGGTGCTTGGTTTCCGGGGTCCCGTACGCGGCTAGGCTCCCAAAAAGTCCCACACATGTGGTATCCCCGTACTCAGGAGAAGCAGCAAAATGTATTTTGGGGTGCAATTCCACATATAACAATGGCATGTGTGAGCAATATATCATTTAGTGACAACTTTTTTTTTTTTTTTTTTTTTTTTTAGTCATTATTCAATCACTTAAGACAAAAAAAAAAAAAATTCAATGGGCTCAACATGCCTCACAGCAATTTCCTTGGGGTGTCTACTTTCCAAATTGGGGTCATTTGGGGGGGTTTTGTACTGCCCTGTCATTTTAGCACCTCAAGAAATGAGATAGGCAGTCATAAATTTAAAGCTGTGTAAATTTCATAAAATGTACCCTAGTTTGTAAACTCTATAACTTTTGCGCAAACCAATAAATATACGCTTATTGACATTTTTTTTACTAAAAACATGTGGCTGAATACATTTTGGCCTAAATGTATGACTAAAATTGAGTTTATTCGATTTTTCTTATAACAAAAAGTAGAAAATATCATATTTTTTCAAAATTTTCGGTCTTTTTCCATTTATATCGCAAAAAATTTAAATCGCAGAGGCAATCAAATACCATTAAAAGAAAGCTCTATTTGTGGGAAGAAAAGGACGCAAATTTCGTTTGGGTACTACATTGCATGTCCGCACAATTTACAGTTAAAGCAGCGCAGTGCAAAATTCTGAATTCACCTCTGGTCCTTTAGCTACCAAATGGGACGGGGCTTAAGTGGATAAAGGAGTATAAAGAGGACCTCTCATGGCTCTATACATGTATATAGGAGTATAAAAGAACCTGTGCGTGGCCGGCGGCCGAAATGCCAGCCGGCCACCTACGATCGCTCCACAGAGAGCCAGAATGGGGATCTGTCAATGGAAACAGACAGATCCCTATTCTGACAGGGGAGGAGAGACAGATCTGCTGTTCCTAGTGATTAGGAACAGAGATCTCTCTCCTCCTCCAGTCATTCCCACCCCCCCCCCCCCAGTTAAAAACACCTCCCAGGGAACACATTTAACCCCTTCCCTGACAGTGACATTTACACAGTAATCAGTGCATTTTTATAGCACAGATCGCTGTATAGCTGTCAATGGTCCCAAAAATGTGTCAAAAGTGTCCGACCTGTCCACCGCAATGTCGCAGTCTACCCCAAAAAAAAAATCGCAGATCACTGCCATTACTAGTAAAAAAAATAATAATAATAAAAATGCTTAAAGTGCATTATTTCTATTATTACATTGTTATATAAAATAAAACAGTTAAACTCACCATATTACAGAATCAGTGGGAGCCCCGAGCGTGTCACTTGCCAACGTCACCTGCCTTCAGATGCGGATTTTCACTTGCCGTGTCACCTGTCACCACATGCGGATTGTCACTTGCCACCTGCCACACATTGCAGATGTCACCTGCCTGCCACACGTAGCTGATTGTCACTTGCCACCTGTCACACATTGTGGATTGTCACTTGCCACAACGCCACCTGTCACACATTGCGGATTGTCACTTGCCACACATAGCAGATTGTCACTTGCCACGTCACATGCCACACATAGCGGATTGTCACTTGCCATGACGTCACCTGCCACACATAGCGGATTGCCACTTGCTGTGTCCCAGAGTAAAGGCAGGCAGTAGAGAGATAATGTAATCTATCTGCTGCCCGCACAGTGGGGGTGGAACTGCAGTGATGCAGGGCGGGCAGTGAGAGATGATGTCATCTCTCTGCTCCCCCGCCCGCTGATTGACCAGCAAGCCCGATCACCTGCTGACTGTCCCGCCCGCTGACTGCTCCCCTGTTCTGCCCGCACACTCCTTTTACCTGGGCCCAGCGCCCAGGTGAATGGAGCGTGCGGGAAGAACAGGTGGAGCGGGCTGGCTGGCGGGCAGGCGTCAATTTGCCTCACAGTGGAGCGGGCGGAACGGGTTGGCAACAATTTGCCTCACAGTGCAGCTAGCGGAACGGGCTGGCTGGTGGCAATTTGCCTCACAGTGCAGGCAGGGACGGTGCTAGGCAATTTGGCGCCCTAGGCAAGACCAGCTACGTGCCCCCCCCCCCAAAAAAAAATGTCCCTGCGTCCATCATATGTGATGTGCACCAGTAACTTTAAGGGGGTGGGGTGGTAGGAAGCTGGCAGGGTGGGGGGGGGGGGTGAAGATTACAGGGGGTGGTAGGAAGATGACAGGGGTGGGTGGTAGGAAGCTGACAGGGAGGATGAAGATTACAGGGGGTGGTAGGAAGCTGACAGGGAGGATGAAGATTACAGGGGGTGGTAGGAAGCTGACAGGGAGGATGGAGATGACACGGGTGGGTGGTAGGAAGCTGACAGGAAGGATGGAGGCGACACGGGTGGGTGGTAGAAGGCTGACAGGGGGGATGGAGATGACACGGGTGGGTGGTAGGAAGCTGACAGGGAGGATGGAGATGACACAGGTGGGTGGTAGGAAGCTGACAGGGGGGATGGAGATGACACGGGTGGGTGGTAGGAAGCTGACAGGGGGGATGGAGATGACACGGGTGGGTGGTAGGAAGCTGACGGGGGATGAAGATTACAGGGGATGGTAGGAAGCTGACAGGGAGGATGAAGATGACACGGGTGGGTGGTAGGAAGCTGACAGGGGGGATGGAGATGACACGGGTGGGTGGTAGGAAGCGGACAGGGAGGATGGAGATGACACGGGTGGATGGTAGGAAGCTGACAGGGGGGATGGAGATGACACGGGTGGGTGGTAGGAAGCGGACAGGGAGGATGGAGATGACACGGGTGGGTGGTAGGAAGCAGACAGGGAGGATGGAGATGACACGGGTGGGTGGTAGGAAGCTGACAGGGAGGATGGAGATGACACGGGTGGGTGGTAGGAAGCTGACAGGGAGGATGGAGATGACACGGGTGGGTGCTAGGAAGCTGACAGGGGGGATGGAGATGACACGGGGTGATAAAATGTATGACAGGCCTCAGAGGTAGGGTGGTGTGATGCCAGGAACAGGGGGATGACGAGGAGCATGATGATGACAGGAGGTGACACCGTGACATCATAGCATTAGGGCTGTGTGTGAGGTCATCAGCGGCTGGTAGTAGGGAAGTTCGGGCGCCCTCGTTCAGGGAAAATTATTTTACTGTTGGGGGTCCCCACAACTTGGGAAATTTCATCAAGGGGTAACGGCACTAGAAAGGTTGAGAACCACTGTTATATATCCTTTGTTGGCAATGACAGAGGTCAAACGTTTTCTGTAAGTCTTCACAAGGTTGTCACACACTGTTGCTGGTATATTGGCCCATTCCTCCATGCAGATCTCCTCTAGAGCAGTGATGTTTTGGGGCTGTCGCTGGGCAACACAGACTTTAAACTCCCTCCAAAGGTTCTCTATGGGGTTGAGATCTGGAGACTGGCTAGGCCACTCCAGGACCTTGAAATGCTTCTTACGAAGCCACTCCTTCGTTGCCCAGGTTGTGTGTTTGGGATCATTGTCATGCTGAAAGACTCAGCCACGTTTCATCTTCAATGCCCTTGCTGATGGGAGGAGGTTTGCACTCAAAATCTCACAATAACATGGCCCCATTCATTCTTTCATGTACATGGATCAGTCGTCCTGTTCCCTTTGCAGAGAAACAGCCCCAAAGCATGATGTTGCCACCCCCATGCTTCACAGTAGGTATGGTTTTCTTTGGTGTTTCTACCAAACAGTTCTACTTTGGTTTCATCTGACCATATGACATTCTCCCAATCCTCTTCTGGATCATCCAAATGCTCTCTAGCAAACCTCAGATGGGCCCGGACATGTACTGGCTTAAGCAGGGGGACACGTCTGACACTGCAGGATCTGAGTCCCTGGCGGCATAGTGTGTTACTGATGGTAGCCTTTGTTACGTTGGTCCCAGCTCTCTGCAGGTCATTCACTAGGTCCCCCCATGTGGTTCTGGGATTTTTGCTCACCGTTCTTGTGATCATTTTGACCCCGCGGGGTGAGATCTTGCGTGGAGCCCCAGATCGAGGGAGATTATCAGTGGTCTTGTATGTCTTCCATTTTCTAATTATTGCTCCCACAGTTTATTTCTTCACACCAAGCTGCTTGCCTATTGCAGTTTCAGTCTTCCCAGCCTGGTACAGGTCTACAATTTTGTTTCTGGTGTCCTTCGACAGCTCTTTGGTCTTCACCATAGTGGAGTTTGGAGTGTGACTGTTTGAGGTTGTGGACAGGTGTCTTTTATACTGATAACAAGTTCAAACAGGTGCCATTAATACAGGTAATGAGTGGAGGACAGAGGAGCCTCTTAAAGAAGAAGATACAGGTCTGTGAGAGCCAGAAATCTTGCTTGTTTGTAGGTGACCAAACACTTATTTTCCACCATAATTTGCCAAAAAAAATATTTCCAAATCAGACAATGTGATTGTCTGGATTTGTTTCCACATTTTGTCTCTCATAGTTGAGGTATACCTATGATGACAATTACAGGCCTCTCTCATATTTTTAAGTGGGAGAACTTGCACAATTGGTGGCTGACTAAATACTTTTTTGCCCCACTGTACATACATTCATCCACAACCACTAACACGGACACACACACTTAGATTTCTATTCACATATATATTTTTGTGCTTGCAGGGTTAGCACACCAACACTCCATTGCTGGTTGTGTGCATCTAAATTCCCCACACCCAACACACATACTCTCTCATTCTCACACACCAGTCCATTCACAGCACGCACTGCAACAACCTATGCAGGCACAACTACACACTTTCCAGTCTACCTCCCTCTTCCTACCTTCCCTTCTTTCCCTTCCTTTTCCCCTCCTCCCCCCTCCTCTTCCTCCCTCTTCTTCCTCCCTCTTTCTCTTCTTTTTCTATTTCTTTTATATATGTGACCACTTTGATGTTTGATTTCCAAGATTTTTTGTTACTTTGACATTCATAAAATTTCCCTTTTTTTTTTTTCAATTTTTTCCATTTTTTTCTTTTTTGTTTCCTCGTTATTCACTTATTATTGCACCACTATTTCCCAGGGATACACACCTCCGACCCTGGAGTCAAGTTGCAGACATCTGGCTCTATTCCCGGCTGTCGAACCCCATGGTCTCCGACTCAGTCCACCCTACCTCACTAGGGGGACTGCGGAGCTCAAGCTAACGGGAGGATGTCCCCCGCCTCAACCCCGGATGAGAGAACTAGCTCCTAACCATCTCCACTACAACCTAGGAGCCCTAGAAATACACCTATGAGATACCTCCATAGGTAAAGTATCCATTGCTAGACGGTACCTTTTGTTCTTTTGATGGACCATACTTAATTATAGATGTTTTCCCACTTATTTACTCTTATATTTATCTACTCTATAGCATCCTACTCCTGATGAGTGGTTTTAAACACCACGAAACGCGTTGAGTCCATACTCAAGGGTGCCAAGTTATCGTTTACTTTCCATCATGAATTTTCCAATATCTGTACTATGTTTTTATTGCTTCATTAGGTATTGTTTTTATTATTTATAATTATCATGTACAACTGATCCATTGGTGTATTATATGTATCATTGCTCTTTGTACCAATCATGTTTATTCGAGATTAAATATTTAATAAGTTATTATTATTAATTATGGTTTTCTTTATAAACCCTATGCATCATGTATTTCTATATGATGCACTATATATATATATTTTTTTCTCATTTATCCAATTTTTTTCAAGTACCAATTTAGAATAAACTATTTCATATTATGGTTATGGGGATTATCCACCGGGGATTGGTCTTAATAATCCTTCATAGGTATGATCAAATAGCTTTATCCATTCGCAATAACAGAGAGGCTTCATTTAAAGTCCCACACCCCCTTTTTTCCCTTTTTTTTTTGCTTTTTGCATATTTCTAGGAATGGAAGCCTGCCTCTGTCGTGTTTGGGTATTAAAAGGTCACTCTCCGTTTTCTTTAACCTTAAATTTGTACAGGTTGCCAGTTTAGAGTTACAGAGGAGATCTGATGATAGATTTGCAGCTATACCTCACGTGTGGTTTGAACGCTGTTTACATATGCGTGTGTGGCCTATGTATGCATCCACTTCTGCATGCGAGCACAGGAGGATGGGGGGGGGGGGGGCGCCCTAAATTATTATAATTATTTTTCTATTGTTTCTTTATTTTTAGTTTTTTTACACTTTTTCTTTAAAAGAGAAGTATGGGTTTCTCTTTTTTTTTTGTTGCAGTTTCATACTTAGGTGGATGTAGCATTGGTCCGATGCTGCATCTTTTCCCAGGAGCCTCTGCATTGAGAACCGAGCGATCGAACATCGCTGATCCCTTGGTTTTTACAGCTCCGTGAGCAGAGAGCTATAGACTGTCAGTCACAGCTCTCTGCTCATCTCCCTCCTTGCTCACTGGAGTGCTGAGCTGTAGAGAGTGGTTCGCTGAAAGGCTGAGCGGGTGTCAATCCAGGCACCTGGGGGATCCAGACTTTTATGTCATGATGATGCGGTGCCTGAAATGATATCTGTGACATCAGCAGAGAGCGGACTTCAGACCACTCTCTGCTGAAAACAGGTCACAGGAGTGCAAAACGAATTGCACTTCTGTGATCCATAGGAGAAGCCCAGCCAAACGAGCTCAGACTGCACTTCTGCTTTAATTTTTTTTTATTGTTTGAACACTTTTATTCCTATTAGAAGAAATGTAAACATCCCTTGTAATAGAAATAGGGAATGACAGGCCCTCTTTATGGAGAGATCTGGGTTCTATAAGTGTCCCCCTCCCCCCCACATCTCTCTTCTAAGCCTGGGATTAAAAAAAAAATTGATCTCAGGCTTCCCAGCAAAAAACGTCCCTGTTTACATCTCCCGGCGCTGCATGTGACGTCATATCGTTGCTTCCAGCCTCCAAGGGTCATAGAGATGACCCACAGCTAGCTCTTGACAGCTTTTACTTTGCAGGGAATTGCCAGATGAAAACAATGATATCTGAATAAGGCCTGCAGCTACACCCATCATCCTGATGTCTCCACTCAAAGTACATGACGTCATATGACATCCACCTGGGGGAAGTGGTTAATAATAACAATAATATTATTTATTTTATTTTTATTTTTAATTTGCAGGAGTTGTGTGCCAATATGATGACAGGGAGCATACTGATAGGAGGAGAGAGCAGAGTGATGCTTTCTATGAAATGTTCCTGCATACCTGCAGCAGGATTCCTGTTATCAGCGCAAAATAGGTCAGTAGAGATCCCCATCAGTGTCAGGATGGAGGGGTGTCGGTGTAATTTTCCTGCTGGAGGAGTATGGGTGTAATATTCCTGCTGGGGGAGTATGGGTGTAATATTACTGCTGGGGGGGTAGTATTGGTGTAATATTCCTGCTGGAGGGAGTATTGGTGTAATATTCCTGCTGGGGGGAGTATCGGTGTAATGTTCCTGCTGGGGGGGGGGCATGGGTGTAATATTTCTGCTGGGGGAGTATGGGTGTAATATTCCTGCGTCCTGTCACCCAAAATCGCGTCAAAATCGTCCCGTGATTGGGGTGCCATTGAAAGTAACGGGATCACGAGCACGTCCCGAATTTTGTGGCGATTCAGGGATCGCAGTAATTCCGCCCGCAATCTGGAACGCTTAGGTGTGAACGCAGCCTAGGCGTCCTCTATCAGTTGGTGCATTCACATTCTATAGATTCTGGGGGAACATTTTCATTTCTTTCTAAACATACCACACATTCGCTTCATTCTTTATTCCACTGCTAATATATACTCAGCAATGAACTTGTATAGCGCTTTTCTCTCTAGGGACTCCAATTACTTGGAGATGGCGTTGGCTGTGAATCTAACCCAGGTCAGCTGCTAGGAAGGCAGCTATGCTAACCACTGCACCGCCAACGCAAGGTAGCATGTCTTTGTAGTGTGGGAGGAAACTGGAGTACCTAGAGGAAACCCACGCAAGCACAGGGAGAACATGCAAACTCCATGCAGATAGTGTCCTGGCCAGGATTTGAACCATGGACCCCAGTGCTGCAAGGCTAACCACTAAGCCTCTGTGCTGCCCATATGCGGTCTCTGTTCTCTAAGGCCTGCCCCCTCTGAGCAGGGTAAATCAGTGATGTACACTCAAAGCACTTAAGAGGTAAAGCAGCCATCTTGGGTGCAGTAAATGAAGCCTTTTAACCTACCAGCATGTCTTTGGGCTGTAGGAGGAAACCCACGCAAGCACAGGGAGAAAATGCAGACTCCAAGCAGACAGTGTCCTGGTCAGGATATGAACCCAACACCCCAGTGCAGAAGTTCTAACTACTAAGCCTCTGTGCTGCCTGATCTTAAAGTAAAACTTCACCTATAAGGCTTCATGCCTACGGACGTTTTTACAGCTGCGTTTTTTACAGCTTAAAAACGCCTGTCCATGTTATTGTACATTTTTTATTTATTTTTTTGCGAAAAAACAAAAAAAACGTCTGAGCTAAAAAACACGACCGCATGTTAGTGCACGTTTTTGCACGTTTTTTGACACTTCACATTTTTTTCTGCGTACCAGTGGGTTACACAATCTCTTGCAGACCAGTTGTGCCAAGGGAGGGTTCGAGACAGATTCCTGGGGTTGATAGCCAGAGTACAGACCCAAAACAAAACCAGCAGCTCGCTTAACTGGGGGTAGTGCTACAGGTGTAACCTGAAATGTAGACAGGCAGTCCCAATATTTGAATTTAAGTTCTGGCCTCTTCTAGATCAAGCAGTCAGGGACAGGCCGGTAATGTAATTGTTGGGGAATGCAGCACTGCAGATTACACCACCTTAAAGCGGAGCTCCACCCTAAAGTGGAACTTCCGCTCATCAGAACCCTCCCCCCCTCCGGTGTCACATTTGGCACCTTTTAGGGGGGAGGGAGGTGCAGAGATACCTGTCTAAGACAGGTATTTGCACCCACTTCCGGGAGTCCTCTCTGCAGGAATTCTGTGGGTAGTGCGTCACTTCCCGCCCCCGCCCGTTGTGTTCTGGGAAACACACGGCTCCCAGGACACAGCGGGGACCAATGAGGACGGCGCTGCGCGACTCGCGCATTCGCCGCAGGGAACCGGGCAGTGAAGCCAGAACACTTCACTTCATGATTCCCTCACCGAGGATGGCGGTGGTGACAGCAGATAGACGAGCGAATGCTCGTCTTCTGCTGCAGACGTCACTGGACTCCAGGACAGGTAAGTGTCCTAATATTAAAAGTCAGCAGCTGCAGTATTTGTAGCTGCTGGCTTTTAATATTTTTTTCACGGCGGAGCTCCGCTTTAAAATGTAGACAAAAGGCCAATTGTGGCACTATGGGGGTAGTATATATAGTCGCTTGCTCATGTAATTCATTTTATGTGGGTAAGACGATTAGACCCATCCGCCAATGTTTACAGGAACACATCTATGAGATTGAGACTTATCACCTAAAAGCCCTGAGTCTGGGTCACAAAGTGTTTTTTACAGCTGAATATGTGGATTGATGTATCCCCTTGATACTTGACCCTGTTTCTGACATTCAGCTCCCCTATGTACCAATATACTGTACCATTGTAGCAGAAAAATACAAGCTTTCCTTGATTTTGAGAACAAGGCCTTACCTTTGCCCTTGCTATATTTCTTAGAATGCTTCAGATACTCCCTGGTATACAGACAGAGACAGGTAAACCAGTAGGACACAGGAAGTTGACCGAATTACCTCATTCCATTGAATATCATTGAAGTCTGATCAAAGTCGGATCACCGTCTTAACTGATCCGACTTTGGCATGTGATTTGTGCTCTGATTATCTTGAAGGGGAACCCCACGGCAAATTAAAAAAAAACGGCATGGGTTCCCCCTCCAAGACCATACCAGGCCCTTCGGTCTGGTATGGATTTTAAGGGGAACCCCCACGCCGAAAAAACAGCATGGGGTCTCCCCCAAATCCATATCAGTGTCACAATCAGGTGTCAGGCTTGAAGACCAGTTGCTATAACAGTTGCAGGATGACCACCGACCAGCAGGAAAGGTGCACAGGCAGTAACCCTGGCAAATGACACAGGCTCACCTAAGGTTTGGAGTCTAAGTACTAGCCGGTGTTCCCCGGGGCTCCTGATGGTGGAGATGGATTTATCTGCGTGCTAGTACCAGGTCGCGGTCCTCAGGTTTGCCCCACAAGGGTGTGAACAAGCTGGGGTCCAGTAGCGGATGAGCAGATAAGGATCAAATGGCAGCGTGGTCAATAAACAAGCCAAAAGGTCGGTAACAAGTAGTTGCAGGTTGGGATCAGGCAGTAGAGTAGTCAAGGAACAAGCCAAGGGTCGATCACGCGTGGTAGCAAAATACAGACGGCAGCAGGGAAGACAAGAGAAAGGCACTGGCTGAAAAGGCACAATAATCTGGCAAAGAGGAAGTGCTGAGACAAGGCTTAAATAGGAAGTTCATGGGAGGAGCAAGGAGTTCAAGGTTCAACAGCAATCAAGACACCCAACCCAAAGCACCTTGCCCCCATGTTGATGGGGACAAGGGCCTCTTCAAGACAACCCTGACTGTTGGTTGTCGGAATCTACAGGCGGGGGGCTTATCGGAATCGGGAAGCCCTGCTTTAACAAGGGGGCCCCAGATCCCGGCCCCCACCCTGTGTGAATGACTATGGGGTATATTGTACCCATTCACCTAAAAAAAAAGTGTCAAAAATAAGACGCAGTACACAGGTTTTTAAAGTAATTTATTAAGGCAGCTCCGGCTTCTGATTTCTTCTCCCTCTGTCCTCCGCTGTCTTCTGCCTCTGCCTGGTCTCCTTTCTGCATTGTCTTTTCCCTCTGTTCTTCCTCCGATGTTGACTCAATGCTCTCTCCCGCTCTAATGCTGGGTGCGCAGTGTGTCACTACTTATATTGGCATGGGGCGGGGTCACGGGTGACATAATTCTGAGGCCCCGCCCCCTATGATGTCACCGCCCGGGGCATGAGTACAAGTTCTCGGGAAAATGCTTGGTATTGGTAACGATACTGGTATTGGTATCGGTGCAACCCTAATTAAGCCTAAACCAAGAGAACATAAAGAATTAGTTAAACAGCAAACTACAATATAGATACATTTGAGATTGCACAATTTGAGGTACTTATGAGGCTCCACAATTTTAGGTAATTAAAACAAATTAAAGACTTTGAGCAGTCCAGTTGCAATACATTACAAACAAATGGCAGCCACCCCAACCTATACAGGTATTGTATTTGCAGCAAGGAGCACATGGAAGGGCTATGCATGTCAAAACACAATAAAAAAAACTTATCAACCAGTCTGCAACAAAATAAATTGTCCTGTCTAATATTTTACGTTAAAGCCAAGGGGTTTCGTTTGGACAAATTTGCAAATATATCGTAAGCTGCATGGCCACATTATGGCACCCCCGTGTAATACAGTCTTACTCTATACATTTTGAGAGTCTCGAAAGTTGGAGCCCGTTTTTTTGGAGGCTGGTTGGTAAGTGAGCTGGAGATTTTTCTGTTTTTTGAGGTTGCGATACCTGACGACTTTTTTTTTTTTTTTACTACATGAGCTGCTTTCTTTTTTTATATATGTGTCTATAATGGGCAAGATCAATAATTGTAGTAATGCTTGCAAGAATATGTGGACTATTTATTAACTATTTTTTTTACATTTATTATAAAGTGTGATTTAAAGAAATAATTAGTGCAGCACCCTCTAGGTAGGTAGGTGCTAGAGGTAGGATTTTTGTTGACAGGTACATTTAGGCAGGCCTGGCTGGCAGTCAGGCCTGTTTGTTTTCATTCTGGGCTGGGAGTGGCTCAGGGTAGCAGCTGATGAATCACAGGCAGAATTAACCAAGACCTCCCTCTTCTTTCCAGAAGATTCTGGAAAGAGAGGAGGAGAGGAGAGATGGAGCTGCCTGGGGTATTCTAAGGAGCCCTGATTTTTCCCCAACCTGGATTGGCAGGGGGCAGGCCTCATTTAATACCCAGGGTCAGCCCAGCTGGGGGGGGGGAGTTGTCCGATGGAAGAGCTGGAGTGAGACAGCGTGGAAGATATCGGGGCCTTTGAGGGAGCTCCCCAGTCTGGGGGAGGGGGGGTGACCTTGGGCCTGGGCTCGGGTGCATCTGGGATCACCTTCAGGAAGCATGAAGAGGTCTTGGCCTGGAGGCACAAGAGAGAGCAAAGAGAGGACAGTGGGAAAGAGCACTACTAAGATACTCCAGGGAGGACAACTGGTCACAGCCAAGAGGGCTGGTGAGTGAGGCACAGTCGGAAGGACTGGGGAGGCACGTCTGAGAGGACTTGGGAGCAATGTAGTCTGAGATGGATGCAGAACCAGAAGAGTGGACTGTGGTAAAGGAGGCAGTGGAGAGAGGCAGCTGCAGCCAGGAGGGCTGGCAGGGCCTGAAGAAGGCTTACTGGGCTCAGAAGCCGTATGTAGGACATCTAGCACCAGAGACTTTTTTTGCTACACTATAGAGGCCCACGGTCTCTGCCTGCAAAGGGCAACTGCCAAAGGCCTGACTGAGCCAGTGTCGGGCCTATCCACTTTGTGCTAGCTGTGCCTAAAGATTAGAGAGGAAGCAATGTGCTGGAGGAGAAAGACCTGAAGATTAGAGAGGAAGTGATGTGCAGGAGGAGAAATGGAGAGTATATACTGGACTGTACATAGTTGTCCTAAGCAAGTTCTACCAATTATACTGGGCATCCCATCTTTCCCTTACCCCATCCAAGTTCAATCCCCTCAATAAAACAACAAAAAAACAAAGCATGTGGACTGGTCTATGTCTCTGTGAGTGTTTAAGAGGTGAATGTCGGGCTGGGCAGGGTGACAGACAATCCAAAATTAAAGCAGCCCCTACGAGGGTACCGCTACATTAGCAAGTTAGAATTATCAAAAATAAAGATAATTTTTCCTATCTGAACTTCTATGTTTTACAGCTAAGAATATAGAAAGCATGAAACCATAATAACAGTAACAGGCTTATCTAGTGAAACGGGAACAGAAAGAAGCATATTAGTCTTCACAATCTGACATTTATTGCTGAGCTAAAGGAAATGTATTGGCTTTCTAGAGAGGTGATCAGAGGGGGAGGCTGTAAAATCTAGCAGAGGCAAGGGACCATGACTGATGGCACAGCAGAGCAGTTGCATCCAAGAAAATACTCTGCAGGGAGAAATGACATTTTGGACTTACAGGGTGACAGAAGGATCTCCATTGTGGCTGGTCATCCACATAGAAGTCACCCCACTGGTGTGTGGGTGCTGCCTGAATATCCCCAAGATGAGGAGGAAGAAGTGCAGCGTTTTGTTTCACAGCAAACGGTAGCAGGAGAGTTGCAAGAAAATGATGACATCCTCCTTCGATCCTTGGTTATCCCCAAATACAGTTTTCAACACAGAAAGAGGTACACACGACGTAGGATGGCTCTGTTAAAGCTCTCGCTCATGGCCTTCAGTTTCGTCTTTTGGATTGCAGGTCTAGCTATGCTCATAGTGGGAATATGGGCAAAAATCTCATTGGAGCAATATTTGGTTTTGTCCACCAACAGTTATCCAAACACACCACTCATTTTACTGGTGAGTGGGGCTGCTGTACTGCTTTGGGGCTTTCTTGGCTGCTTCAGTGCTGCAGTAGAAAAGAGGTGTCTTCTACGCACCTATGGGCTTTTCCAGCTGGCAGTGCTTTTGGCTGGGCTTGCTGCTGGACTCTCTGGCTTGTTCTACCGCAGGTAATCTCCTTTTTAATCACTCACTCCTTTTCAATAGTAAATATAGACAAGTAGGCAACTGATTTTTCATGGTTCACATCACTGTACAGCACTTATATATATAGATATTTATTTTATTTTGCGGAAGCTTTTAATAATATGATGAAATATACTCTTAATTAACATATGTTCATGAGAAGGAACTTTTTTTGACACTGTCATACAAGATGTGACTGTAAGAACAAAGTGGTAGACTTACAGGCGCACAGATTTTAAATATGCATTTCTTGAATATTTTACGATAGACCAATAGATAGATAGACCAATAGATAGATAGATAGATAAATCTGATCCTCGGGCAAACAGCAAAATACACAGTTGAAATGCATATGTAAGAGCTACTTGCCAAAGAATTGTATTGCTGCTCATTTAGTCCTGGAATTTACTCAACCTGCCAAACAGAGCCAAGGTGATGACCTGACTACTGCAGTTAAGCAACACAGGTTACCTCTTTGCCAGTGAAGGAAAAATAGGTGGTTGAACTGCCCCGATCACCCAGCAGTAAGTTTGCATGGCCAACGGCCATGTTAGTACACTGACACTGCACATGGCCATAGTGTGGCGCTGCAAAAATTCTACCACAGATTGCATTTGGCAGGCACTAGGCTGCCAAACTTGACAAATTCTAGTGAATGGGACCATGCCACAGCTGTCCTTCAAGCATATGTAATGCATGTGGTTTCAGTGCAGTACTGCAGGCTTTTATAGGTTAAGATGTAATCAAAATGTGTATACCGCGCTAATAATATTAATAATATGTGAAAAAATCTGTGAAAGAAAAAAGCAGAGACACAAACATACGATATAATCATGTAAAAAGACTAGTAAACTGAATTGTGTATACACCTCTATCCCTGTGTTAATCAAAACAATTAAGGATGTGTGTAATGTGAACTTTGTGCTCTAAACATAACTATATATATATATTACATGCCAACAAAAACAGATTCCTGCTGCAATTCTTAAATTGCCGCTGCGATTTTTAAATTGCCGCTGCAATTTTTAAATTGCATTTACAATATGCAAAAAATAATAATTTGTGCAATCCAATATGCAAAAGCACCAAACAACTTGTGTGCAGTTCATTTAAGTCCTTTCAATGTGCTGTATAAAAAAATTATATATATATTTATAGGTGTACAGAAAATATATCTCCAAAAACATATTTTTCTGCTAAAACAAATGCTCAAATGTTCCTATATGAACAATTGCTTCAATCCCGAGTGACTTGCTGAGCTTCCACCTTCACCACATATGTGTCTGCACCACCATCGAATAGATTGGCCACTCACCAGATAGGCTAGATTATGCGCCTTTGGTTCATAAGGATAACCACTCCGTCATCCAGACTTGTCAGCGGTTCCTCCCAATGTACTGGTGGTGGATCTTACTCTATGATTGCTCATGGAATACATAAAGGGCCATCATGGTGCAGATTATCATAAAAAGTTTATTTAAAGTTTAAAAGAAAATTCATCCACTCACATGTACAGGTGCCTTTTAGCCGACACTGAGCTGATCCAGCCATGCATAGAAGATCTAAATGTCTGGTCCGCACGTGTGCCCCTATGTTTCCTTCACAAGCTGGATTACATCCAAAGCCTTGCTATGGTCCCAGAAGTGACAAGTAAATCGTCCCGCAGCCTCTATGCATTTCGCATACAATGCGTCATCAGGAAGCTGCCTCATGTTCACTCGTCCCTTAATTTATACCCCCTTCCACTTATTATTATCCTATTCCCATTGGTCGGAAGCACTATCTTCGTGTGACAGGATCTAGCCTATCTGGTGAGTGGCCAATCTATTCGGTGGTGGTGCAGACACATATGTGGTGAAGGTGGAAGCTCAGCAAGTCACTCGGGATTGAAGCAATTGTTCATATAGGAACATTTGAGCATTTGTTTTAGCAGAAAAATATGTTTTTGGAGATATATTTTCTGTACACCTATAAATATATATATTATTTTTTTATACAGCACATTGGAAGGACTTAAATGAACTGCACACAAGTTGTTTGGTGCTTTTGCATATTGGATTGCACAAATTTATTTTATTTTTTTTGCATATTGTAAATGCAATTTAAAAATTGCAGCGGCAATTTAAAAATCGCCGCAGCAATTTAAGAATTGCAGCAGGAATCTATTATTGTTGGCACGTAATATATATATATATATATAGTTATGTTTAGAGCACAAAGTTCACATTACACACATCCTTAATTGTTTTGATTAACACAGGGATAGAGGTGTATACACAATTCAGCGCAATTCACTTCTTTTCATTTTTTCTCATTCAACTTATATGGTTGTATGGTTTATTTAATTGCAGCAGATTGATTTTTAGTATAAGTATCTTGGCGCCGGTAACACAAACCTTTATATATATTTTTTTACTTTTTTGTAAACACTTTTTACGGGCAGCAGAGAATGGAGGTTTTTCCATTTTTAGGCCAATCACAGGCTAGATTTGGGCGAATCCTTGGAAAATTTTGATGAAACTATAGCAGTGAACTTAGAACAAGGGGTTAAAAAACACCTTTAGCATGCCATGGACAAACAGATAAGGGTGTGGTGGGATATCATCACATTAGAAAGACACAAATGGCTGTGAGGGCAGGCTATTGGATATAAAAATAGACAGAGTGACACTTGCTAGAATAAAAAGGGAATACAAACATAAATATGATGCCACATGTTGAAACAAGTTAATATAAAACCAGAGCCGGTAAAATACAAAAGTTCCTAGGGGAAAAACATATATAATTTTACATATTCTAATCATTTTATATTATATATTTGGGATAAGTGTCCTACATACATGTTTTTAAATGCGATTTTGTCAGTAATGATGAATTGTAAGAGTGACCCAGCTGTGCATAGGGGCGACCCAGCACAAACCTTGGAGTAAGCTGACGGTACAAGTACACTTGGAATACATGACACACCGAGGGGTTTGTTTTTTGGGAATTCCAAAAATGGGGGTTGCTATTTTTCAGTAGGTTTGCACCTTTTGGAATATAGACATCCGCCAGCAGTCAAAATGGTGGTTAGCATACTTCCTGTCACACGGAGATAGTGCTTCCGACCAATGGGAATAGGATAATATTAAGTGGAAGGGGGTATAAATGAAGGGACGAGTGAACATGAGGCAGCTTCCTGATGACGCATTGTATGCGAAATGCATAGAGGCTGCGGGACGATTTACTTGTCACTTCTGGGACCATAGCAAGGCTTTGGATGTAATCCAGCTTGTGAAGGAAACATAGGGGCACACGTGCGGACCAGACATTTAGATCTTCTATGCATGGCTGGATCAGCTCAGTGTCGGCTAAAAGGCACCTGTACATGTGAGTGGATGAATTTTCTTTTAAACTTTAAATAAACTTTTTATGATAATCTGCACCATGATGGCCCTTTATGTATTCCATGAGCAATCATAGAGTAAGATCCACCACCAGTACATTGGGAGGAACCGCTGACAAGTCTGGATGACGGAGTGGTTATCCTTATGAACCAAAGGCGCATAATCTAGCCTATCTGGTGAGTGGCCAATCTATTCGGTGGTGGTGCAGACACATATGTGGTGAAGGTGGAAGCTCAGCAAGTCACTCGGGATTGAAGCAATTGTTCATATAGGAACATTTGAGCATTTGTTTTAGCAGAAAAATATGTTTTTGGAGATATATTTTCTGTACACCTATAAATATATATATTATTTTTTTATACAGCACATTGGAAGGACTTAAATGAACTGCACACAAGTTGTTTGGTGCTTTTGCATATTGGATTGCACAAATTTTTTTTTTTTTTTTGCATATTGTAAATGCAATTTAAAAATTGCAGCGGCAATTTAAAAATCGCAGCAGCAATTTAAGAATTGCAGCAGGAATCTGTTATTGTTGGCACGTAATATATATATATATATATATATAGTTATGTTTAGAGCACAAAGTTCACATTACACACATCCTTAATTGTTTTGATTAACACAGGGATAGAGGTGTATACACAATTCAGCGCAATTCACTTCCTTTTTCATTTTTTCTCATTCAACTTATATGGTTGTATGGTTTATTTAATTGCAGCAGATTGATTTTTATTATAAGTATCTTGGCGCCGGTAACACAAACCTTTATATAAACTGAAATAGTCATGCTAATAAAGTGAACAAAATATAAACTGAAACCCAAAAACAGTATAAATTATTGAAGAAATACAGTGCATATGATGATCAATAAAATAAAAAGTGACTCTTAGAACAATGTCTCTGAAAAAGTAAAAACTAAAAAAAAGGAAGTGACTCTTGAAAACAATGTCTCTCTGTTTCCACCGCCACCAAAGGAAAAAGATGAATCTCTCCATGAGACTAACACCGGGAGAATTGGAAACTCTTACTGGCAGGAGTGGACCTCCTGTTGTAGCGAGGTCACCTGCACCTGCAGATATAGCCCTCTGCGGGGTCTGAGATGGAGCCTGGTTCCAAAGTGTATAAGTAAACTCTGAGCATCCTCCTCACTCAATGGCCACTATCCGCCCCCCTTATTCCAAGGAACGATCTCCAAAATGAACGCAGAGCATATAAAAGGACAAAGGTTTAAATAGTGAGTTATTGTTTTTTTCAAACACAGCTACTTTATTGTATAAAATTTTTCAGTTGGATGTACAAAAAACATCATAAAAGCACTTGCTGGCAATAAAATTTCAAATTCAAACGAACACCCGCAATTACAGGGTCACGTGGGGCGTGATGACGTCATTGCATAGCTCCGCCTGTCATCTTTCGTCATATGTGACGTCTTCCAGGGGCAAAAAAAAATGGAAAACTTCAAGTATAACGAAACATGTCGGGCGGAGCTATGTGCTGACGTCATCACGCCCCACTTGACACCGGAAGTGCGGGTGTTCATTTGAATTTGAAATTTTATTGCCAGCAAGTGCTTTTATGATGTTTTTTGTACATCCAACTGAAACATTTTATACAATAAAGTAGCTGTGTTTGACACACTATTGGAGCCTTTGTCCTTTTATATGCTCTGCGTTCATTTTGGAGATTGTGTGCACTGTGTGAAAGGTGCTTTTACTAAGGGAAGGCATAGAGCTGCGTCCCTGCTTTGCAGCAACACAGGATCAATGCCTTCCCTACTGACAGAACGGTGATCTGCTTTGTTTACTGAACAATCAGTGGGTGCCGGTGGTGTGTGATCCCAGACCTGGAAGTGTCAGATCACATACTAGGTATGTGATCTGGCGCAGAGCGCCCCCCCCCTGCCGCAGTATATCTATGGTGTGCGGTCGTGAGGTGGTCAATGTAAATAAAGGTGGCAAACAGGAACAGCAGAAAGGAAGGGATGGACAGCCGCACTCCAAAAAAACCTTAAAGGTTGCTTTTATTGTAAAAAAGATAAAACACATGCACCACAGGTCACAGCAAGGCAGGGATCAGTGAGCACTAACATTTGTAGTGTGAAACACGTCAGCTGATCCCTGCCTTGCTGTGACCTGTGGTGCATGTGTTTTATCTTTTTTACAATAAAAGCAACCTTTAAGGTTTTTTTGGAGTGCGGCTGTCCATCCCTTCCTTTCTGCTGTTCCTGTTTGCCTTGTGCATTGCCAGCACCCATGGTTTCCTGATTGTTGAAGGATTAACAGAACTCACTCACCTGGAGCGGTAATTTTCTCTCTAAATAAAGGTGGCAGTCATCATCAAGAGAAGACAGCATGCAAGTTCTGGAAAAATGGAGCTAAATACATTCAGTCCCACTGCTAATGACATCATCACCCCAATTAATCATACACTGCTTGATGAAATCACCCACATTAATTTAGGACATTAAGAGACAGCACTCTGCACTTAAAGCGGAGTTCCACCCAAATGCACTCCTCGCCCCCTTACATGCCACATTTGTAATTTTTTTTGGGTGGGAATGGGTGCTTAGTTTTGAGTGGGACTTCCTGTCCCACTTCCTGCTTCCACCTACGGGCCGCCTAGCCGAATCCTTCTCTCCCCCTAGGTGGCCTCTCCCTCTCGGCAATCTTCTGGGACACGGCCCAGAAGATTGCCTTCTACTGAAAGAGCACAGCGTGACCCGCGCATTCGCAGTGGGCGGCCGGCCATTAAGCCGCAAACTGTCACGACCCGGGTGCCCACAGTTTCAATGGAAGCGTCGCAGAGAGGAGGGGAAACTCCGCTTTAAGTTCACAGCATACTAGGTAATATGGTTTTGTATGTGACAGCTAAGGGCTGGTTCACACAGAAACGGACAGATTCTGAAGCGATTTACCTCTCTGGCAGCTGTCCGTTCCCAACTAAGGTAGCAATTTAGCACATCACACACAGCTCCTTTTATTTGAAGTGAAATGCACTGCACTGCTGTACAGTGCCATGATATTCTGTACAGTGTGCTGCGATAAAATACAGCATGTTTGCAGTTTATAACAGCATGCTGCCTCGCAGCTCTGTACTGCGTTGCAGTATAAATGGAAAACACATTATACAATTGGAAAAAATACACTTTAATGAAAAAAAAACATTAGTTAGCCAAGTAAATAGATGTCTAACATGTCATGCTTTAAAATTGCGCACGCTCATGGAATGGGGACAAACTAAAGTACTTAAAAATCTCAATAGGCAACGCAATTTTTCACAAGTTTCTGTTTAGAGTTACAGTAGAGGACTTGCACTAGAATTATTTATTTTGCTCTAACGATTTCAGCGATACCTCACATGTGTGCTTTGAACACCGGTTACATATGCGGGCGTGACTTACGAATGTATTCGCTTCTGCGTGTGGGCTCGGAGGGATTGGGCGCTTTACATTTTTTATTCTTATTTATTTTAACTTTTTATTTTAAATTTTTTCACCGTCCCTTTAATTATTATTTTCTTGATAACTTTTATCCCTATTACAAGGAATGTAAACATCCCTTGTAATACAAATAAGCATGACATGTCCTCTTTATTGAGAGATCTGCGGCCAAAAACCCCAGATCTTTCATTTACCCTTTAAAAGCAAAAAGAAAAAAAAATTGCACTTTGACGTTAACAAAAAAAATCCCTTTTAAGCCCGAGAGACGGAAGGGACGTCAGATATCGCTCTGGTCCTCCAAGGGCATAGACTCGAGTGGGGGCTACCTTGCCTTAACTCGACTTCCTGCCCAGGCATCAGAGGGATCGGATTGTCGCCGGGCTTACCGACAGCTCTGGTAAGCTCGGAGACTACCGGGAAGTGGCGGGAAAGGGGCACCTCTCCCACCACCTATAAAAGTGATCTCGCGGCAAATCCGCTGCTAGGACAACTTTTATCTGAAAGTCGGCCGCCTGACTGAAAAAAAGATACTGGGGTTATGGCAGCTAGCTGCTGTCATAATCCTGGTATTTAACGTCAAAGTAATGATATACATTTATGCCCCATACACACGATCGTTTTTCATGCCGTTAAAAATGCCATTTTTAAAAATTGGGCATTAAAACCGATCGTGTGTATGCTCCAGAGCATTTTTAACGACGTGAAAAACGGCCATTAAAAATTTCGAACATGCTCTATTTTTTCACGTCGTTTTTCATGTCGTTTTTTTTAACGACGTGAAAAACGATAGTGTGTATGCTTTTACGAGGTGCAAAAAAACGCGCATGCTCAGAATCAAGTATGAGACGGGAGCGCTCGTTCTGGTAAAACTAGCGTTCGTAATGGAGATAGCACATTCGTCACGCTGTAACGGACTGAAAAGCATGAGGCTGAAAAGTGCGAATCGTCACTCAACAAACTTTACTAACATGAAGGGTGGCGCCATCCGAACGGAACTTCCCCTTTATAGTGCCGTCGTACGTGTTCTACGTCACTGCGCTTTGCTTGAATGTTTTTTAAAATGATTGTGTGTACGCAAGACAGGCTTGAGAGGAAACATGAAAAAAAAACGACGAGAAAAACGTCGGTTTAAAAAATGGCATGAAAAACTATCGTGTGTACGCCGCATTAGAGTTAGATGGTCGGCAAGTGGCTAGGGGTTCACTAAATTAAAAAAATTCATTTAGGGAGCGCATTCTGATTGAAATGTGTTCCTGTATCCTATCCTGCAGCTACTTTAAAAACAATGTAATAATAACTTTGTTTGTCTCTAATAATCCATATAATACAGTGGGGCAAAAAAGTATTTAGTCAGCCACTAATTGTGCAAGTTCTCCCACTTAAAAAGATGAGAGAGGCCTGTAATTGTCATCATAGGAATACCTCAACTATGAGACAAAATGTGGAAACAAATCCAGACAATCACTTTGTCTAATTTGGAAATATTTTTTTGGCAAATTATGGTGGAAAATAAGTATTTGGTCAATATCAAAAGTTCATCTCAATACTTTGTTATATATCCTTTGTTGGGAATGACAGAGGTCAAACGTTTTGTGTAAGTCTTCACAAGGTTGTCACACACTGTTGTTGGTATGTTGGCCCATTCCTCCATGCAGATCTCCTCTAGAGCAGTGATGTTTTGGGGCTGTCGCTGGGCAACACGGACTTTCAACTCCCTCCAAAGGTTTTTCTATGGGATTGAGATCTGGAGACTGGCTAGGCCACTCCAGGACCTTGAAATGCTTCTTACGAAGCCACTCCTTCGTTGCCCGGGCAGTGTGTTTGGGATCATTGTCATGCTGAAGGACCCAGCCACGTTTCATCTTCAATGCCCTTGCTGATGGGAGGAGGTTTGCACTCAAAATCTCACAATGCATGGCCCCATTCATTCTTTCATGTACACGTATCAGTCGTCCTGTTCCCTTTGCAGAGAAACAGCCCCAAAGCATGATGTTGCCACCCCCATGCTTCACAGTAGGTATGGCGTTCTTTGGTTACAACTCAGCATTATCTCTCCTCCAAACACGACGAGTTGTGTTTCTACCAAACAGTTCTACTTTGGTTTCATCTGACCATATGACATTCTCCCAATCCTCTTCTGGATCATCCAAATGCTCTCTAGCAAACCTCAGACGGGCCCGGACATGTACTGGCTTAAGCAGGGGGACACGTCTGGCACTGCAGGATCTGAGTCCCTGGCGGCATAGTGTGTTACTGATGGTAGCCTTTGTTATGTTGGTCCCAGCTCTCTGCAGGTCATTCACTAGGTCCCCCCCGTGTGGTTCTGGGATTTTTGCTCACCGTTTTTTTGATCATTTTGACCCCACGGGGTGAGATCTTGCGTGGAGCCCCAGATCGAGGGAGATTATCAGTGGTCCTGTATGTCTTCCATTTTCTAATTATTGCTTCCACAGTTGATTTCTTCACACCAAGCTGCTTGCCTATTGCAGATTCAGTCTTCCCAGCCTGGTGCAGGTCTACAATTTTGTTTCTGGTGTCCTTCGACAGCTCTTTGGTCTTCACCATAGTGGAGTTTGGAGTGTGACTGTTTGCGGTTGTGGACAGGTGCCTTTTATACTGATAACAAGTTCAAATAGGTGCCATTAATACAGGTAATGAGTGGAGGACAGAGGAGCCTCTTAAAGAAGAAGATACAGGTCTGTGAGAGCCAGAAATCTTGCTTGTTTGTAGGTGACCAAATACTTATTATCCACCATAATTTGCAAAAAAAAAATTCTTTCCAAATCAGACAATGTGATTGTCTGGATTTGTTTCCACATTTTGTCTCTCATAGTTGAGGTATACCTATGATGACAATTACAGGCCTCTCTCATATTTTTAAGTGGGAGAACTTGCACAATTGGTGGCTGACTAAATACTTTTTTGCCCCACTGTATATCTGTGTTGTTTATAGACAAAGATTTGTCTTGCAGTTGGAATATAGGCAGTAGGCACCATATACTCCAAATCTGTTTGGTTGTCCTTACTTCCACCATTTTATATTTACAATCTGTCGCTAGCGTTCTAGAGGCTGTCAACAAACAAGACAAGCTTACTTTTTAATCAATCAATGTGCACAGCAAGGATAAAGCAATGTTAATATATTGAACTGCTCACAGTTTTCCTTTACAATTGCCATATTCATGGTGCAAATTAATCAAAATATCTGTGCAGAGCAAGTTAATTAAGGATATGTCAATCACGTTTCTTTGTCCTTGGAGAATAAGAAGAAATATGTTCCACAGCTAGAAGTAAAGCCCTGTACACACGGCCGAGATTCTCGTCAGGTAAAAACCGTAGTTTTTCCTGACGAGAATCTTGACAAGAAACTTGTCCCGGCCGAGTGTACACACGTACGATTCAAAAGAACCGCCGATCTTTTGAATGGCACGAACGTGGTGATGTCATCGACTACGACGAGCGTGCGCTCGTCACATTCGATGCCATCGCCGCCATCTTGCTACACCCTATGCCTATGCCTAGGAAGCTACCGCGCATGCGTCAAAGTCATTTCGAGCATGCGCGGGTTTCCACGGCGACAGGTAAGTGTACACACGCTCGGGTTTCTCGTCGAGAAACAGGCTGACGAGATTCTCGATGAGAAAAAAGACCGCAGGTCGTCTTTTTTCTCGTCGGGGAATCTGGCCAGTTTTTTGCCGAGAAAACCGGTCGTGTGTACGCGGCCTTAGAGAAGCTAGACTATGGAAATTTTGTCATCTTTTTTTTAACATTGTTAGCAGAATTAGACAGTTTAGGATATACAAATAATTAAAATAAGATTTTTTTTTTTCACTCCATTCGCTGTTAGTTTAGAAATATTTATATAGATATTTATGGTTCTATGTAAAATACTAAGAGATCCAGGACCTTTTTGATGATTTTATGTACAGGGCATTTGACATTTATAGAAAGGCTTATGAGTCATAGTAGATGTTATCCCGGTGCCAGATTATCATCCAAACTGTCAGGGTGCTCTTGCAAATATTATCCCTTCGGTAAATTATATTTTTTTATTATGGAGAATAGGAGAAGTGGGAAGACAAGAAGGTGGTTGGGAATATAGACACCCAAGTTGTCAGGAACAGAAGCAAAACCTATGAACAGCAGCTCTGGATTCCTCCTGTAACGGAAATATCAATGTGGGTTGACTGACCCTTGAATTTTCTGTACACTGGAGCTGTTTTCTATTGTCTCTTGTGCATAGTACACAGAGATAATGCTTCTAAAATAGATTGTATATGTCTGTGGCAAATCAGTGTCCTTTGGCTGGATTACTGTATAGTTATAAGCAACTGCCAACAAGTTATGCCCACTGCCTATATCCTCAAATTCTGAAGATTTATAGGCTACCCTCAGAAAGTCCTGTATGACTACAATAGGCATAATCAGAAACAATGCAACAGCACATGTACTTACTGATAAATCTGCACCATTGAAGACTGAATGGGCATACAACTCCTAATCACTAGTAGATAATTACAGAGATTTGGTTGTCAAAAAATGTGAACACAAGAAGTTTTTTACTTCAGCAAAGAGAATACTACACACTAAAACAGAAGATAACGGAAAATTTATATCAAATACTTACCGTAATTTTCCTTTCCTGATGGACTCCATGGCAGCCTACGTGTGGGTTAATCCCGCCCCTCATACCTCATAGGACCCTTCTCCCATAAATCTTTGCTCTGGGCCAGAGGCCGTGTTCCATAATTTAGCCTACTCCAGCCACTGGGAGGGAACTCCTGCTGCCATGGAGTCCATCAGGAAAGGAAAATTACGGTAAGTATTTGATATAAAGTTTCCGTTTTCCTGACAGACTCCATGGCAGCCTACGTGTGGGAAATAACTAGCCATACACACCCGGGTGGGCAGAGTGCTGGACAAAAGAAAAAAGGTTTAATTGGCACCATCAATAGACAAGATACGTAAACCAAATTAAACAGAAGATAATGAGGCTGGCTCTACGCAGTAGTGTGCCATGAACGTGTTAATTGAAGACCACAAGGCCACCTTGCAAATAACTTCTGGAGGCACTTGACGTGATGCCGCCCATGATGGAGACACTTCTAGTTGAGTGAGCAGTCACCGCTTCTGGAGGCGCCAAGCCCCTGGCTTTATAGGCCCACTGAATGGCCTGAACAATCCCTGCTCCGATAGATCTGGAAGAGGCACGCATTCCCTTATACTTCCTGTGAAAAGAACGAGCAGGTGGTCGGTCTGACGGAAAGAAGCTGTAGCTTCAAGATACTGACTCAGAGCTTTTCCAACATCTAAGGGATAAACACTGGAATCCTTGGTAGATCTGAACGTTGGAAGAGCAATCTCCTGATTGTCATGAAACACAGATGCCACTTTGGGGTTTGAACCCAACATAGGAATTAAAAAGTTTAGAAATGGCTCCTTGCATCCCAGAGAGCTGATTTCAGAGACCCTCTTGGCCGATGTTATAGCCACCAAGAAGACAACTATTAGAGAGTGTCATTTGACAGAAGATTGATCTTCATGTTCCAACTCTCTACCTAAGAAAAAATCCAGGACAAGGGGAAGATCCCAATTAGAAAAACTTGGCTCTGAGGTCTGAGCCTTATTGCTCCTCTGAAAAACTACTGAGTAGGAGGGTGTCTAGCCCAGGAAACACCCGTAAAGGCAGAGATTACAGCGATTTGGACTCGCAGCGAGCTGACTGACAATGAGAGATCCAATCCTGATTGTAAGAAGCCCAGGATATCATGTATCTTTGGGTTATTGCAAGAACCTGCAGTGGAAGAGGTGTAGTCTGAAAACTTTTTCCAAATCCTCTGGTAGACCCTGTTGGTGCCTGTTCTTCTGGCATTTAATATTGTGGAGATGGCCCTACTTGGACAGCCTAGGGCCTCCAACCTTCCCCTCTCAAGAACCAGATCATCAGATGTAGATGGGCCTGGCATGGATGTAGAAATGCCCCTTGTGATAGGAGATCTGGTCTGGAGGGTAGAGGAACTGGGTCCCGGAAGCTGAGTTGCATCAGCAGTGGAAACCATGGCTTGTTTGGCCAGTACGGGACTATTGCCACTATCTCTGCTTCTTCCATCCTGAGCCTCGACAAAAAACGGAGAATGACAGGAACCGGGGGAAAGGCATAGGCCCTGTGGAACAGCCAACGGTCTGTCAGAGCATCTACCCAAAAGCCTGGGAATACCAAGACCTCGTGTAGTATCTCTCTAGTCTGAAGTTACATGGGGAGGCGAACAAGTCTACTTCCGGAATGACTCCCAGGTACAGGACCCACCTGAAGACTTCGGGGGGGGGGAAGTCCACTCGTTGTCCAGAGAAACTCTCAACAGAAAATCTGCCTGAACGTTCGGGACTCCAGGGAGATAGACAGCTGTCAGGTTGGCCAGGTTTTTCTGGGCCCAGATCATGATAGGCTCTATTTCCTTTGACAAGGAGAGACTGCGAGTACCCCCCTGTCTCTTGATGTATGCGACTGCCGTTGTGTTGTCCAGTCTTAGGAGGACTGAGTCTCCTGCTGTTAAGTGGTGAAAGGCCTGCAGAGCGCAGAACGCTGCCCGGAGTTCCAGAACATTGGAGACTATCCTGTGAGAGGGAAAATTCCATATGCCTTGGGCTACTTCTGTCAGCCCCTGTTGCTGGCAACTGTAGTGATGGTGACCCAAGACACAGGTGCGATGGAATGACAATTGAGGAGATTCCTCTGTTGTAGCCACCAAGGAAAGCTCTCCCGCATGGATGAGGTTATTTGGATAAAGTGATCCCGAAGCCCTGGATTATACTGCTGGAGGAAACCCTTCTGGAAGGGCCGCATTTTCCACTGAGCCAACTTTACCATGGGTGTTGTTGCCACCATGGTGCCAATGATCTTTAGGCATTGAGAGGCTTGGAGATGAGGACGACATTGCAAGCCAAACTCCCGGATCACTGGGATTTTTCCAGGGGTAACAAGATGGTGCTCTTGATAGCGTTGAAGTGTGCCCTGAGGAATACCAGGGACTGCGTAGGATCCAGATGGCTCTTTTCCAGATTCAGAAGCCAACCAAACTCGAGTAGAGTGGAGATGACCTGGGATCTGTGGATTAGCAACTGCTCCTTGTCCCGAGACAACAGCAGGTCGTCTAGATAGTGATACAGACGGATACCTCTGGTCCTGATCAGAGCCACGACAGCCAACAAGTTTTGAAAACACACGAGTCGATGTTGTAAGCCCGAAGGGGAGACAGGTGAACTGCAGACGGATTTGATCGACAGCAAAGCGAAGGTATTTCTGGATTTCTGACGCGATCGGAACATGGAAGTAGGCGTCCTTCCGGTCTATAGAGACAAGCCAATCGCCTGGTTGGATTGCTTGACTGATCATGAGTAGTGTCTCCATCTTGAACTTCTCCTTCTAGATAAAAGAATTCAAGTGGGTTAGGTCTATAACTGGCCTCCAGGAGACGTTTTTCTTCAACACCATGAAGAGGGGCGAGTAGACCCCTTAAAGCCTTTTGTCGTCTGGAACTGGAATTGCAGCGCCCTGAGCCACAAGAGAGACAGGAGAATTCGCTTTTTCTCTTCTGAGAGAGGCAAGGATGCCGACTCGCTCTGTTTTAGGCAGGTGCAATATCATAAAGACTTAGGGGATTCTTGTCCACCGGAAGATGCCCCTTTTGAAAACTTCTGGCCTGAAGGCTTTTTTTTCTTCCAGGTCTTCTTGAACTCACGGCCAGGCCTATAGTAGCGAGCATTCCTTGCTCGATCTGAACTTTGCCTGGGCTGTGTTCTCTTCTGGTTTAGCAGACGGCGATCCTGGGGAAGGAACCCCGACTTGCCCCCTGTGGCACGGGTGATGGCACTGTCCGATATGTTCCCAAAGAGGGACGAACCCCCAAATGGAATCCTGCACCATGCCTGCTTGGAGGCAGGGTCAGCTACCCATGGGCACAGCCACAAGGCACGCTTAGCAGTGACAGATGTCAGCATGATCCGAGCCACCAGGCGAATTATGTCTAGGGAAACCCCACGAGAAAAGCCAACGTCAACCTTAGCCCATGAATAGGTGAGCTCCTGGCCAGTTCTTCCGAGATGCTCCTCAGAGAAGCATCTACGTCGTCTGCTCAGACTTCCATCGCTTTAGAAAGGGCTGCGAGAGCTAGAGCTGGTTTGCAGGTCATACCCGCTGTAATGTAGATCCGCTTGAGGTCGGTATAAATTTTCCACTCCAGGCAATCCCTAAAAGGAAACAGTATCCTACAATGGGAGTGTGACGTGCCTCACCATCCTCATTAGGGCTGAGTCAATGAGAGGAGCCGACTCCAGGTGTTTTACATCCTTGCTTTTAAATGGGTACATTTTTGATACCTTCATTAACAGGCAATTCTTCCTTTCAACACCACCCCATTCGTCGGTAATTATTGCGCTGAGTTCACCCAAAAAGGAGAAATTAGGGCGTTCTTTTTTGAGGTGTTTAAAATATTTCCTCTGTTTGGAAGGTGCCTCCACTGGCTCTTCCATCTCAAAGCTTCTTTGACAGCTTTTGACCAGCTGTGGTACTAGGGCAAATTCAAAACCTGCACCAGGGTCATCTACCTCCACCTCACTGTCTGAGGCTTCAATTGAGGAATGGCTCGGCTGTGAAGGGCCTGGAGCCTTGAGATCATCCCTAATAGGGACTGACATAGTGTCGCCAGCAGGGTTGTGGGTATGACCAGAATCCCCTTTACTCAGGGACTCATGGACCACCTTTCTGACCAGTGCTTCCACTTGTTGGTCTCCACCCTCTCTTTCTTATGCGACTTTAGAAAAGCATCGCTTGCAGAGCGATTTGCCTTCAGGAACCTGGGCCCCGCATAACCAGCAGGCTTTCCTCACAGAGCGGCTGGAGTGGCGGTGAGAGTGACGCCCAGAGGTGGTTTTAGACTCCTATCTGTGGTACCTAGATCTAAAGGAAGATCTGACGCCTGGACCTTGAAGAGGAGTGACAACGTTGAGACCTAGGACGGTCTTTGCCGTGCTTTGGTGTTCAGACCTAGAAGAGCTGAGTGAAAAAGAAAGGGTTAAGAGCTCCTGAATGAGTGAACCCAAGCATCACAGGTAGAAAATAAATAAATCCTACCTGCAGCGCAAGGGTTGGCCACAAGAGGGCGGTGACAGATCCATGGCAAGGCAGTTTGAAAGTGAAATGAATCATTAAAGCGTTATGAGAAACAGGCATGAGAGAGCACATAACAAAACATAGCCAGCACCCAGGGAGCCTGCAGCAAACAATTTACCCTGTAAACCAGAGCCCAGTGCCTGGATAAACACTGCATAAGCCTGCAAGTCATCCCAAGTAATAGCTGCTTTGACAGCTATTTAAATCTGCCACCGTTAACGATGTCACCGCCCCATAGCGGTTGCCATCCGGTGGCGGCCAATCGCATGCGCGACCGCCGCCGCCATTTTGGCGAAACTGCGCCTGCACGAACCAAGCACGGAATCTTTGTTCGCAACTTGCGGATGCGCAGCGACTTCCTGAAACGGCAAACTGGAACGCAGCTGCGCTCCAGCCGCCGTGGCCACTCACTGGAGCTTGATAGAAAATAAGGAGACACACAAAACACAGAGATACGGCTGCCATATAAAAGGAATATCTTTGTACATTACCACCACCACGGCACGATCCGGACCAGAACCTGGGACTGGGGAGCTGTTCGCTCGACCCACCGCACGATCGGGCGTTTACAAAGCCTCCCGCTAATAGCTGGGACGTTTGGCCATATTGCCGCTTGCCTGCCAATGGCCAGGTTAGTAAGCTCTTCATGGTATCACATCATATCGCCCATGTCCACCTGCTAATAGCTAGGATTGCTGGACTGCAGAGAGGATCACCGCTAACCACCAACGTATCGCCGTGCACACCGCCAGGCCTGGATTACAGGAAAACTTCATGAAAAGGTAAGACTATATCTTGGTCCTAGGAGGAGGACAAAAAAAGGAACACTGCCTCTGGCCCAGAGCAAAGATTTATGGGAGAAGGGTCCTATGAGGTATGAGGGGCGGGATTAACCCACACGTAGGCTGCCATGGAGTCTGTCAGGAAACTTGAATTAGCACTATTTACTCCGATTAAGAGGTATCTCAGTTCCTGCACAAAGATTAAGCTATCAAAGGAAACCTGGTCTGGACAACCCCCTATCTGAGGGTAAAGCTTGGTACACATGGGCCGAATATCGGCCGGTATTGCCCAGTTCAACAAAAATCGTCTAACATTCGGCCCATGTGTACAGCAGCCTGTCTGGCAGAAGCCAGCCAAATGTCGAATGGGCATGCTAAAAAAACAGCAGCCGATCAGCACCTGATCAGCGCTCACAGCCAATAATGTGGTTTGGCACATTAGATCACTGTTTTTTTTTCCTCTTCAGCCTGCTGAGTTGAAGAAAAAAAAAAAAACATGCAACATGGAGGGGGGGGGGGGGGGGTAGGTGTTCTGTAGTCTACAGAGAGAACTTGGAACTATGTTAGCAGATAAACGTTAGCAGTGGCAGAGAGCACAGAAATTTATGAGTAGAGTTCTGACAGGTCGACGGGCATACTATATTCCCAAAAGTATTGGGACACCTGCCTTTACATGCACATGAACTTTAATGGAATCCCAGGCTTAGTCCATAGAGTTTAATATTGAGTTGACCCACCCTTTGCAGCCATAACAGATTCAACTCTTCTGGGAAGGCTGTCCACAAGGTTTAGCAGTGTGTCTATGGGAATGTTTGACCCCTAACAGTTATAAACACTCCCTAGGACACACTTAACCCCTTCAGTGCCCCCTACAGGTTAACCCCTTCACTGCCAGTGTCATTTTTACAGTAATCAGTAAATTTTTATAGCACTGATTGCTGTAAAAATGACAATGGCCCCAAAATGGTGTCAAAAGTGTCCGATGTGTCCGCCATAATGTCGCAGTCACGATAAAAATCGCTGATCGCCGCCATAACTAGTTTTTTATTAAAAATGCCATAAAACAGTCCCCTATTAAGCTATAACGTTTGCGCAAACCAATCAACAAACGCCTACCAAAAATATGTAGAAGAATACGTATCGGACTAAACTGTGAAAAAAAAAGTTTTTTATATATATTTTGGGGATATTTATTATAGCAAAAAGTAAAGAATATTGAATTTTTTTCAAAATTGTCGCTCTATTTTTGTTTATAGCGCAAAAAATAAAAACCGCAGAGGTGATCAAATACCACCAAAAGAAAGCTCTATTTGTGGGAAAAAATACGTAAATTTTGTTTGGGAGCCACGTCGCACAACCGCGCAATTGTCAGTTAAAGCGACGCAGTGCCGAATCGCAAAAAGTGGCCTGGTCTTTAACCTGCCTAATGGTCCGGGCTTAAGTGGTTAAAGTGGTTGTAATTCCTCACATACTGTATGTTCCTCCACCCCAAACTATCTCATCCATGTTTTTATGGACCTTGCTTTGTGCACTGGTCAAAATCATTTGGTGGAGGGGGGATTATGGTGTGGGGTTGTTTTTCAGGGGTTGGGCTTGGCCCCTTAGTTGCAGTAAAGGAAACTCTTAAGGCGTCAGAATACCAAGACATTTTGGACCATTTCATGCTCCCAACTTTGTAGGAACAGTTTCGGGATGGCCTCTTCCTGTTCCAACATGATTGTGCACCAGTGCATAAAGCAAGGTCCATAAAGACATGGATGAGCGAGTCTGGGGTGGAGGAACTTGACTGGCAGCAGTGGCTAAGCTTATGAAAAGGGTGTGCTTTTTAATATCTGAGCAGGGCTTTGAAATGTGCTTGAAAGGATGGAAAACATGGGGGAATTTTTATAAAACGTGCAGAAAGGTGAACTAACCCTTTAGAGCCCATTCACACAGGGGCGTCTTTGGATCCGACTCCAAATCGCCCCAGGTCGCCCCTAGTCGCCTCAGGTCGCGCTGGCTGAAGAAATCAATGTAAGTTAATGGAGCTGTCCTTATGCACACTACTGCAGTCGCTCCGACTTCAAAAAAGGTCCCTGTACTACTTCAATTCGACTCCTAGGCGACCTGTAACCATTCACTTCAATGGGAGTCGCCTCTCACTGTCTTAATAGGAGCGACTCTCCAGGAAGATAACATACATTTCTCCTGCAAACCTCTCCCTCCCACAGAGCTGATTCTTGTTTGATTGGCCACTGGAATGTCTCCTGTCCTGCAGGCAACTTGGAGTTGCCTTGTAAGTAGCTCCAGGTCGTGCTGTGATTCATTCTCAAGTCGTGTCTGAGTTGCCTCATAAAATCGTGCTGAAAGTCGTGTTGCCCCTGTGTGAATGGGCTCTTAAGAAAATGACTAGCACAATGATTACAAACAACTTTATGTTATGAACAGAACAGCACATGTGTGTATCACAACATAAAGGGTCATTTGTTTTCCATGTCATTTACTAATAATACACAACCCAAATTAAAGTCTGTGTGAGAAAAGTTCTGGACCAGGTCCTCTTTGCTTTCCTATCTGTCCATGAACCTGCCTTCCCTGCTTTTATTTTAATACATACGTAAAACTTCTCAGAAAATAAATATAGATTATAATGGGCCAAAATGATAAGAAACTGAGCATCAGAAGTCTTTATAATCTTGGCAGCAGTAAATAAACCAACATTGTTTGTTTCAAGTGTTAAGAGGACATTTATGTAGCGTGAACCTCAGCAACGGATGCTGATTTTGTCCCAGGTTCTTTCCCACACGTGTAACAGCAGCCAGGCAAACAGCAACATTCACTCTTCTGGCTCAGTAAACAGTCTAGCTGGGTTGCGTTTTCTAGCATTTTTTCTAGCATTTATTGCAGATGGGGCTTAGGTAAGCTGTGGGCTACTTCAAACATTGGCATACCAGGCATGCCTTAGTATTGGTACACCAGGGGTTAACAGCAGAAACAGTCACTAGGATTCTTCAAGCAGGTCTGTCCCCAGGTACTTGGATGCCTTCCTCCAGACTCAGGCAGACAGTCTCCTCAGTGAACCTTCCAGACCAGATCCTCAGTGAAACCCCAATTTTTGTGTCAAAAGAGTTTGCAGCGGGATATACCCCACCCCCTCAGTTGTGCACAGGAATGGGAAACTCTTCTCCTGGGAAAAGAACCCTGCTCTCTCAGGCTCCAAACTATTTATGCACACCCCCAGCCACCATCTGGGCACACATCCCCAAGGATCAGCTGAAGCCACATAAATATCCAGGCTGCTCATTTGACTCTCCCACCCACTACATTATGGAATCCTCCAGAAGACAGGGGGACGCAATCAAACCTGTAGCCCACAGAGCCCAAAGCAGCCCAAAGCAATCACAAGCTGCTTTACTGATTACAGGGGAGCCACAAGAACTAAATCTGCCTAACCTAACTAGCAAACTATCTAGAAAGGGTGCTACATCTACAAGAAAATCCGCCTGTGCCTAGTTCAATGAGGAAGTTATTTTATAAAGGGTATTGGATCAGTGTACAGTTGAGATTTAATTAATCACGAAGACATACAGTAGATATAAACAGTTACAGAAATATCAGGCTTCTAGCAAAAAAAGCTAAGAAAAAACAGTTGTCTTGTCTATAAACAGCAAGTGTTTGATGCTGTTGACACTTTTTCAAGTTGTATGTTTATGTAATTTAAACTGTATGCAGATACCCCAGTGAAGATGCTTCCCATAATATAGATGCATGGTTCTCCAAACTGTGATGTATGGGCCGGATGTGGCCCTTTGCTTGCCTTTATCTGGCCCTTGGGGCACCATTCCATCCACTGACACCAATGATGTGGCACCATTACTTCCTTGAATACCAACAATGGGGCATTATTCCTCCCACTAAAACCAAGGATGGGTATTTTTACTCCCACTGGTCACAGTCTGGCCCCTGTAAAGGCTGACGGACAGTAAACTGGCCCTTTGTTTAGAAAGTTTGGAGACCCCTGATACAGATGAAAGGGGAAAACCTATTTATTGTAACAGTTCAGCATGGGAATTTATTGGAGTTGGATGGAAATTGTACGCGGAAGTGTCTATGATTTGGTCATTTTTTAGCATAGTTTTGGTGAAATATGATGAGAAACCATACATTTAATCCTGTGATACTACTAGAAAGTTTTAAAATCAAGCCTGTTTAATTTTCTCATTAATTTGGTTGATTAGCACAGTGTTTCTCAACTCCAGTCCTCAAGGTGCCCCAACAGGTCATGTTTTCAGGATTTCCCTCGGATGAAACGGCTGTGGTAATTACTAAGGCAGTGAAACTGATCAAATCACCTGTGCAAAATAATGGTAAGCCTGAAAACATGACCTGTTGGGGCGCCTTGAGGACTGGAGTTGAGAAACACTGGATTAGCATATAATGTTACAGAAGAAAAACTACTGACAAAGGTTGTCTCATGTAAATTTTTTTCATGCCTTAACAGGGATATTGCAGAAGGTTTTCAGAGTGGCCTGAAGAACGCTGTTCTTTCCTATGCAGAAGATGAGGAAAAGGCTGATGCTCTGGATGCTATCCAAAAAAACCTACATTGCTGTGGTGTGCATAGTTATCATGACTGGTTTGAATCATCGTGGTCCTTGGAGCAACAATATGATGACCTAAGATACAAAAACGGTTCAGTACCCAGCAGCTGCTGCCAGACACGGAAGGCATGCCACAATATCCCCTTGCTTATTGAAGTGTCAGGAATCCACCGGGAAGGCTGTTTTAAGAAAGTCTGTGACTTTGTAAGTGACAACATGTTTTACATTGCCACTGTTGCTCTGGGGCTGGCATTAATACAAGTGATAGGCATTGTCTTATCATGTTTATTAGCGAACAATATACCGATTCATCTTCCAGAAACAGTTCCAACCTGATTTATGCCGATTTGGTTATCATATTTATTAATAATGGTGCAAACAGTCACCTTTCTGGAAATAAATACATTTTAAAAATGACTTTTCTAAAGTTTTTTTTGGAAAAGCATGATAACTACTAAAGCTTGTCTGATTTCAGTGAAGGGCGTCACACCTGACATAGCTGACACGGCCAAAGAAAAGGTATTTTCTGGTAGTACTTTACAGTTTGTAATATTTGGCAGAATGTACTTAATAGGACAGCTGACTTGGACTTACAGCTTCACAGCAACTTCCATACCACATTAACAGATACACATTAAAGTGGTTGCAAATGTAATCCCCTCATACTGTATACCCAATGAAGGGACTATCCTCAGGTGATACACAGAGATAAAACAAACTCTCCTACATAAGTTGCATCTATCTATCTGCAGTGTTCTCTTCTCTACATCCTTTCAAAGTGCTGCATTTATAAGCTTGTCTGAAAGTTCAGAAAAAAGGGGACAGAGAGCTGAAGTTACACTCTGCAAAGCTCAGTAAGAAGAGCGCGAAAGAGCTGATTGGAGGGAAGAGGCACACCCCCTTCACACAGCACACAGGAACAGACCTGAGGCTGTTAACAAGTTCCAACTCGGCCTATAGCAGATTGACGGCCAGGCGGTTGCTTTCCCGTTCTGAGTGGACGTCATATGACGTCCTTTAGAACAGCCGGCCTTGCACACCCTCGGGGGGCGCGCAGTGCAGCAATCCATGGTCTCCAATAATGGTAAAGAGCCTATGACGTAGGCTCTTTACCATGTGATCAGCTGTGTCCAATCACAGCTGATCACAGTGTATATCGAAAGTGACAGTTGTCGGCATTCCTCTCTTCACACTGACAGCGTGTGAGTAGAGAAGAGCCAATAAGTGGCATTTCTCAGTGGGGAGATGCACACAGATAATCAGTGCAATAATTATCAGTGCAGCCCCTTCAGTGATACCAGTTCCCCCCCAGTGATGCCAATCAGTGCCCATAAGTTCCACCTATGAGTGGCCATAATTGCTACCTATTGTTGCCCATCTGTGCCGCCTATCAGTGCTGCCTCCTCATTGCCTGTCAGTGCCGCCTCATCAGTGCAGCCTATTAATGTCGGTCAGTGCAGCCTCATCAGCGCACATTTGTGAAGGAGAAAAATTACTTGGATTGGAACCTTGGATTATGAGCATAATCCGTTCCAGGAGAATGCTCATAATCCAAAGCACTCGCATATCAAACCGACTTTCCCCATAGAAGTCAATGGAAATGAAAATAATTTGTTCCGCATTGACTTCTATGGCATGCAATACCGCATGTGGCCAGATGTGGGGGGCACCGGAGAGCCTTGGAAATACTCGGGACAGCTCGACTAAACTCGGAAAGGCTCGGGAACCGAGAATTTCCGAGTTTTTCTGAGTATTTACTAACGGCTCCGAACGTTCCCGTTCGGCTCCGGCGCTCCCACACCTCTGGCCAAATGCTGTACTGCACACCGCTGTGGCTTAAATCCTGCTCGTTTTGCGAGACAACACTCGCAAACCGAGTCAGGGTTAAAAAACGGGGGGTCTATTTGGAGACATGGTCCTCATGGAATCTTTTTAAATACTCTGAGGAGGGAATAACCCATATAGATGTGAACTGAGCAGATGCTATTGGTGGATTCACGGGGTGCAACAGGGAGAGAGAGAGGGGTTTTTTTGTTTTTTTTTGTTCTCTTCTTTTCTTTTTTTCTTCATTTTGGGGGGGAGGGGGGGAAATGGGATAACATGAAACAAACAGAGTTGTACAGATACAATATGAATAGAAAAGGGACGGAAGGCCCCTCCTCCCCCAGTTTGAGGACAAGATGTGGGGACCGGATGCCCATTTGCGTGCGCATGAAAAAACAAAGGTTCTTGATTTGAAGTAATACGAGTAAGGTTTTAGGTGATAGGAGGTTATTAAGAATATGAAGATATAGGAATATAGTACACTATGGTATATTATATATAGCAGACAAAGTTGGATATTGTGTGATGCATGAGGTGTATGGAATGTACTCTGTTTTTTATTTCTGTTTGTTTCAGAACAAAATAAAAATGTGGAAAAAAAATAAAAGTTGGAGTTAGCCTTTAAAAATAAATTAAAAAAATGCTCGTATTGCGAAACGCTCGTTAACCGCATTACTCGCAATCCAAGGTTTCACTGTATTTACAAAATTTATAACAGAAACAAAGAAAAACTTTTTTTTTTTCAACATTTTTGGTCTTTTTTTATTTGTTTAGCAAAAAATAAAAAACCCATCTGTCTCAAAAAAGATAAAAATTTAGCTTGGGTACAGTGTTGCCTGACTGCACAATTGTTATTCAAAGTGCAACAGCGCTGAAAGCTGAAAATTGTCCTGGTCAGGTAGGGGGTGAAAGTGCCCGGTATTGAAGTAGTTAATCAGCTGAGGGTCCCTCCCCTGTCACCATTTTATTCTTGGTGTCAGGAAAAATTGGCAAAAGTAACAGAAGACAGAAATGACCCTTAGTACTTATTGAGACAAGTACACACTATAGAAGGATATGCTTTGGTCATGCTTAATGTATGAGGGTTACAACCACTTTATTGCAGCTTTGCATTTATTAACTACTTCAGCCCCGGAAGGTTTTACCCCCTTAATGACCAGAGCATTTTTTGTGATTCGGCACTGCGTCGCTTTAACTGACAATTGCGCGGTCGTGCGACGTTGTACCCCAACAAAATTGACGTCCCTTTTCCCCCACAAATAAAGCTTTCTTTTGGTGGTACAGTAAAACCTTGGATTGCGAGCATAATTCGTTACAGAAACATGCTTGTAATCCAAAGCACTTGTATATCAAAGCGAATTTCCCCATAAGAAATAATGGAAACTCAAATGATTCGTTCCACAACCCCATTTATTCATAGGTCCTTCAGTTTATAGCCAAAATAAAATAATTATAGCAATGTGATTTGGTTGTGTAACCATAAAATGTCCATCCACAAATGGAAGCCTCCACAAGTGGATTAGAAGCAAAATCCAGCAGAAGCTACAGAGTATAAAAGAGAAGAGAGGCGCCTCTAAGTGTAGCAATATGGTTACATTTAATAAAGGTACAACATTTAGCAACTCACATGGTTAAACAATATTTTTTAGTTTTTGCTATAATAAATATCCCCAACCATTTAAAAAAAAAAAAAAATGTCTTCATCAAAAATCGCAATAAGCGTATATTGATTGGTTTGCGCAAAAGTTTTTAGCATCTACAAAATAGGGGATAGATTTTTGGCATTTTTATAATTTATTTATTTTTTACTAGCAATGACGGCGATCAGCAATTTTTATCGGGACTGTGACATTGGGGCAGACACAACGGACACTTTTGTTTTTTTTTGGGACCAGTGACATTTATACAGCAATTAGTGCTAAAAATAGCCACTGATTACTGTACAAATGTCACTGACAGGGAAGGGGTTAACACTAGGGGGCGATCAAGGGGTTAAATGTGTTCCCTCAGTGTGTGTTCTAACTGCGGGGGGGTGGGAGTGACTAGAGGAGGAGACATATCGCTGTTCCTAACTAATAGGAACACACGATCTGTCTCTCCTCTCCTGACAGAACCGGAATTTGTGTGTGTAGCACAGCCCCACTCTCTCCTCATGTGAATCGGGTTTCCGATAGCTCTTTTCTAGGGGTATCTTGTATGTGAGAGTGAGATGCGCTACGGCCCATGTCCTCCCCATTGCAGCGGGTGAGGTGAAGGTCAGTACCTATTGTTTTCCTCGGGCCTGTGTGTTTCTGCAGGAATACCAAGTCCTTCTGTGCTGACACTTCCCTTCGCTCCCATTAACCAGAGTACCACACACCGATAAGGATCCAACACTTGTTTTATTGTAGCACACAATTAAACAGTTCTTTGTCAGCCGACTGATTGGGACCCATAAACAGTTCAACACGGTGGGGTGAGCAGGTCGAGGCACTGTCCTGGTAATAAACTAAACCACTGTGGTTTCACCAGCGGTTGCTATAGCCATCGGCTGAAGAGAGAAACTTGAAACCTTTGAGTCTCTACCAGCGACTTTGGAGAACATGAACTGGAGTACCTTCGCTGCGTTGTGGCCCCTATCAGGGGGAAGATGTCCCTCCAAGGGAGTTACCAGAGGCCCCTCTGTCACCGGGTTGATGCTGCTCTGGGCTCTTCAGACAGGTAACCTCTCCGGCCTCCTCACCTCAGACATGGGCCCCATCCACCTCAGGGTCCCTTGGACTCATCCACCCTTGCGGAGCCCAGTCGAAGTCACTGGGCCCCAGGCCTCCGGTCTAGTACCTCACCCCAGGCTTAAGGTGCCTGAGATGGACGCCAACACTGCTCCGACCAGGCCATGGGCGCCTGGGCTGGAACTCCGGACCGACCGCACCCAGGCCTAAAGTGCCTGGGCGCCGGATGCAGAAGACCTCGTGGCGAGGGCGTCTCTCCCCTTTATCTCCTCCCGTGACGCCACAGCAGGTTCTCCACCCCCGCTGTACCACCGCCGGAACGGGACAAAAAGGACAGCACTGCGGCAGTGATTCTACCTCGAACTGTGGGAACACCGCCACCCCAGGCCAAGGAGAATAGTACACCACCAAAGTCCTCCACGACTGAAAATGGTCCAAATCCTCCTATGATTTATACACACCTGGGTCATACTACCACCCAGGTGTACCCCCTAGATTTAGACCCCCGCTACATGTGTTTAAACACATAGATCCCCATTCTGTCTCTTTTGTGCCAGATCACCTTCCACACTCATGATGCATTTATTTTCACCATCATTTCACCATTCACCATATATACTGCACTTAGAGGCGCCTTTTTTATTATTTTTTTTATTTTTTATTTTTTAGAAATAACATAGATACTATGCTTGTTTCAATCCCCCTAGACAAATTGAGCACGGAGCTCTGTGACTCTGGGATGTAATGCTGTAGAGTTGAGCTGGTCTCCTTGCTGCTTATCTGCACGTTGGAGGATTCTCCAATGAGATTATGTCAGGAAAGGTATCACCTGCTGGTGGCACTATTGCTCCCAAATCTATGGGCTGCAGTTCTGGTGCCCACTAGCGGGTGTCTCCCGCTCGTCTGGAGCCAACATTATCTCTTGCAATCAGGCATCACCTGAGACTGATTGCAGGAAGTGTATTTATACCCGGCAGATACTTGTACACTTTGCCTTGGTATTGTTTTCCTTGTGCCCTGACCGATGTTTGCTAGCCTGTGTTCCTGTATCCTGAACCTTGTATTCGGAATCTTGTATCCTGTGATCCTGAACCCTGTATCCGTTCCTGGACCCCTGCCCTGCAGCCTGATCCCTTCCGCCTGCTCTCCCTGTCTCCTATTACTCTCTCCCTGTTCCCGACTGGCTCACGTAGATATACTGCTGCAGAATGGCTCTCCTGGGCGAAACCCAGTTCGGGTACAGCTTTCCCTTTAAGAGCCGCCTACTAAGTAGGAACAACGTTATGTCTCCTCCCCTAGTCAGTCCTATCCCCATACAGTTAGAACACATCTAGGGAACACACATTTAACCCCTTGATCGCCCCCAAGTGTTAACCCCTTTCCTACCAGTGACATTTACACATGTAGCGGGTATGTACTTTCCCGGGTGTAAATTTGAATTTGGAAGTGACACCAGTGATGTGTGATTCACTCCGGCCCATTGGGTGGTGCTGTCGCCCTGGGTTGGGTTGGATTATCGCTGTGTGCCGTCCTCCTTTTTGTCCTCCCTCGGCAGCGGTATGGTGGGGCGGGGAACCCGCCATGCTTGCTGGGAGAGGGTATAAAGGGGGCCGGCCATCTTGGTCACGGGGTCGAAGTCCCAGGCACCTTCAGCTTGCGGACGGTGGGTCGTGTCGCTCCTCTGGGTGGCCTAGGCCCAGAGGACAGCGGAGGTCGAGTTCCATCCCAGGCACCTTTAGCCTGGGGTGAGGTACTTAGATGGAGGTCCGGAGCTCAGTGCCCAACACTGGGTTCCGCGAGGGAAGGAGATCCTAGGGTGCCCAGGGATTGGGTACCCGAATCCGGAAGGCGCAATGGACCGGGGGGAGCTCCTCATTTGAAGACCCGGTGCAGCATATTGCCGGTGACAAGTGAGTCTCTCGTTGGAGACCGCCTGGAAGGAAATCTACCCTCGTGCGGAGACCAGGACACACTTCTAGGAAGGGAAGTGGCAGCTTACATTGTGTCTGGGCCTGTTCGCATCCACACCTCCTTTTCTGTTCTGTTCTATCAAGGGAGTTCAACTGTTTGTGTTCAGACAAGGAGAATAAAGGAGTGTTGAACTTTAATGGTGTGGAGATCATTTCTAACGGACATGGTTCGCGGTGACTCTTGGAGGGAGGATCCAGGTGCACAGCACTGACCCGAAGGTAATACAGAACCGTTGCTTATACCACAACAACACCTGTGGTGGAAGCCAGGTGTGGTGTCCCCGCTCCCTCCCCTCTAAGGTACCCCTAGACAAGAGAAAGACGAGACAAAGAGGGGAGTGAGGTGGGCGCTACACGTGGGGGCTCGGGTCCGGTATAGTGTTTGTGCACCACAGTATTGAACGTATCTGTTGGAAGAGTTAAGCGAACAGGCGGGCCTTCATTGGCCGAAGTGTACCCCGGTGCTCAAAGTCGTTGACATGACCCATTGAAGGGAAAGGCCCGCGCAGAAGATCGAGGAGAGGGGGAAACCCAGCCGTGTGAGGGATTACACGTGGGGGTTTCTAGTTGCACTGCGCCACCAGGCACACCCCCACCACTTAGTTCGTGGGCGTGACTCAGAAAGAAAAGAAGAAAAGCCCGCGAACTGGAGCAAAGGGGTGGAGTCCGATACGTGTGAAGGACTACACGTGGGACGTTGGCGCAAAAACTTTGCAGTGTGCGATGGATCAGCAACAGGTCACCATGTTTGGACACACCTTGTGGATTCCAGTTCACCCTTCCACCACAACATTGACTGCTGCTGCTCCAGTAACGGTTGCGGGGATCCGACTAAAGCCAAGGGGTCGATTCGCCCTGTACTCGTGCATGGACATTGAGGCCCTGGGTGTGATTTGTCCCGGGTGTTCGGGACTGGTGTGCCAGCTGAAGCCATTTGGACGCTGTGAGGCCTGTGGGGAGTTCCTGTTCGAAGTGGATCCGGCGGTGGAGAGGCCGAGAACCATTTACCCTGGCCGGGCTTCAGGCAACACCACTCAGAGAGGAGGAATCACTGCTGTGAGAGTCACCCCTGCGCACACTGCAACGACCGCGGAGGAGGTCGTAAAATCTCAACGGGAGAAATCCAAGGATGCTGACTTGGTCACCACTGTCTCGCAGCGTCCACCACCGAAGAGGAAGACCGGCATGGTAGCCCCGACCAGCGGTTGTGGTGGACCGTCCCGCCCGTTTACGCCCTGCCCGAATGAATCCGTTGACGAGGGTTCCGGACGTCCTGCTTCAAGAAAAGGCCGAGGTAAGCCAGGTGGAGAGATTTGGTGTGTGGGCGGAGGTGTCGGGAAGTCATGGCCCAGCAAGTCCGCGGGAGGTGGTGGTTCCGTGTCTACAACTGGATAAATACCCGCGGAGGAGTGTGACACCTCTGACCTGGAGTCGCTCTCGGACATGGGAGATGACGCCGCCATAGACGATTTGTTTGCCGGGAAGGGCTGGGACAAAATACCTCTCGCTTCATCTCAGAGAACCAGAGATCCACCCATGTCAACAGGGGAAAGTACACCCCGGGTGGAGGCACCAGCGCCTGAAGAGAGGTCCTGTCCCCAGCCTGCTTCTACATCCCCGGTGCCATCAGTACCAAAGGCCGGGGAAAAGAGACTGTTGCTGCGGGCACCTATGCCCAGATCGGATGTGACCAAGGTCCCTCGCCACCCGGACTCGATAGTTTTGCCTGGTGAAGGGGACAAAGCTACCATGCCTCCTTTGGCGAGATTGCAGCGGCTGTTTGGTCAGAAGGTTGCTGCAGATTATGGATGGGAGTATCCATACTTATCGAAGGAGTTGCTGTATGAGGTGGAAGTGTGCCGGGAGCGCTGGTACAATGACTTTGTGTTGACCCACCTTCAGGTTCCCCACGCCCGCAGGTACCTGGCATGCTCTCCAAAGGCCTCTCAACGTTTTAAAGACTGCAAGGCAGAGTGGATGTTGGGACGACACATCCATGCAGATAAAGTGTTGATTCGGCGCAAAGAAGGATAAGATGTGGAGTATCATCTGGAGACCATGGATCAGCACTTGAAACCACTTGTTCTGCCGCATCCCCGCTTTTACTTATAGGAGAGAGAAAGACTTCCGTTTGTTCTTATCATGTTGCTGAACTTTCTGGGGCCCGTTGCTTTTGTGCCCAGAGGAATGGAGAACTGTTCCTGGTTGCTCCTCACTTTCCAGCAAGAGATTATTGACTCTGGGGTAGATAGGGCCGAAAGAAAAGAGGAAAGCTCTACGAGTGCAGTTACCGCGGTGCTGTCACCAGGTGGCAGTGTTGCGCAACGTTTAAACACTTATCATACGCACACACTGGAGAAAGGGGATTTCTTCTTGAAGAAGTTTCTTTTCTCCCACACGAATATATGTGTCAGGGTTTATGAGTGTTGTTTTTTTTCTTCCCCTCTGCAGGAGAGCAACCCTTCAAGATCACTGAAAATGGGGTGGTTCTTAGTCAGGTTGGGTGGGAAAGGTTAAATGTGATTTCAAGTCATGTGTCGAAATATTTGTTTCTTGTTTGTCTTATTTCCCTTCCTTCACAGGGCTCAGACACAATGTTTAGTAGGATAGTTTTCCAAAGTTTAAAAAAAAAAAAAAAAATTTTGGTTAGTCGGTTTCTGGATTGGATTATGTCAGCCGTTAAAGGCATGATTTATTCCAGACACTGGTGACCAGAGTCAAAGGACCGAGGGGAGAGTGTAGCTGTACTTTCCCGGGTGTAAATTTGAATTTGGAAGTGACACCAGTGATGTGTGATTCACTCCGGCCCATTGGGTGGCGCTGTCGCCCTGGATTGGGTTGGATTATCGCTGTGTGCCGTCCTCCTTTTTGTCCTCCCTCGGCAGCGGTATGGTGGGGCGGGGAACCCGCCGTGCTTGCTGGGAGAGGGTATAAAGGGGGCCGGCCATCTTGGTCACGGGGTCGAAGTCCCAGGCACCTTCAGCTTGCGGACGGTGGGTCGTGTCGCTCCTCTGGGTGGCCTAGGCCCAGAGGACAGCGGAGGTCGAGTTTCATCCCAGGCACCTTTAGCCTGGGGTGAGGTACTTAGATGGAGGTCCGGAGCTCAGTGCCCAACACTGGGTTCCGCGAGGGAAGGAGATCCTAGGGTGCCCAGGGATTAGGTACCCTAATCCGGAAGGCGCAATGGACCGGGGGGGAGCTCCTCATTTGAAGACCCGGTGCAGCATATTGCCGGTGACAAGTGAGTCTCTCGTCGGAAACGGCCTGGAAGGAAATCTACCCTCGTGCGGAGACCGGGATACACTTCTAGGAAGGGAAGTGGCAGCTTACATTGTGTCTGGGCCTGTTCGTATCCACACCTCCTTTTCTGTTCGGTTCTATCAAGGGAGTTCAACTGTTTGTGTTCAGACAAGGAGAATAAAGGAGTGTTGAACTTTAATTGTGTGGAGATCATTTCTAACGGACATGGTTTGCGGTGACTCTTGGAGGGAGGATCCAGGTGCACAGCACTGACCCGAAGGTAATACAGAACCGTTGCTTATACCACACTAACACCTGTGGTGGAAGCCAGGCGTGGTGTCCCCGCTCCCTCCCCTCTAAGGTACCCCTAGACAAGAGAAAGACGAGACAAAGAGGGGAGTGAGGTGGGCGCTACACACAGTAATCAGTGCAAATGCGCCTCTTTCCTCCTCTCCTGGTCCTTTTAGATCTCTTTCTGCTTTCTTCTTTTTTCTCTTTTGTAAAGCCACGCGTCCCCCGTTTAAACGGGCTTCAGAGGCATTCTCAGAACTTGCATCAACATTGTCGTCACCCAGGGATGAATCAGAGGCAGATCTAGTCAGGGTATAGTCCATGAGTTCATTCTCTGTATCAGAGAAAGCTACATGTTTTACAGAGGTGCCAGATTGTGAAGGCTTCCTGCGTCTATATGGAAACTGTTTTTTCCCCAAATATAAACAGAATTTGATTTATAATCAAAATGATCCCTAAGTAGCTGCTCTTTCTTTGATGAAATTATCTCTTTCTCCATGTGATCCAATCTGTCACCCAATTTCATGTCCAAAGTGTTGAACAGAGGGGTATCCTTAACTTGTGTCATGCAGATATACTGCGGCACAATGGCTCTCCTGGGCGAAATCCCGTACGGGTACGTCCTACCCGCATTTGGCCACCAGAGGGCGCACGCGCACCGCCAGCGGCCGGCCACGTGCGATGGTGTGCATGAGTGCCAGCACAGGGATTTGTGTGTGTAAACACACAAATTCCTGTGCTGTCAGAGAAGAGGAGCCATACCGTTTTTTCCTACGAACGAGGAACTGCAGTCTGCTCACATAATTTGTAATAAAAACATCTTTGCCATTCTGAAGCTTTCCTCCAACCACTTTGCAAATTATTTTATATACCTGTATACTGTAATTCTGTACTTGCCAAATATGCTGCAGAAATCTCCCTCCACTGAGTCTGGCTGCAACCATTTTAACTTTGGGCAGCTGAAGCTGCTGCTTGTTCACTTCCTGGATTTACACAGATACACACCTGCAGCTCTCATTGGCCCTCTTATGAGTCATCCACCCTCCCTTTCTGGCAAACTCTCACGAGAGTGAGAGAGAGAACTGTGCATGATGTCATAAGCCTAGGCTAATGACCAGACAAGAAACAGGAAGTGGGCTCTATAAGGTATTTCCTGACAGACTCCATGGCAGCCTACGTGTGGGTTAATCCCGCCCCTCATACCTCATAGGACCCTTCTCCCATAAATCTTTGCTCTGGGCCAGAGGCCATGTTCCTTTTTTTTGTCCTCCTCCTAGGACCAAGATATAGTCTTACCTTTTCATGAAGTTTTTCTGTAATCCAGGCCTGGCGGTGTGCACGGCGATACGTTGGTGGTTAGCGGTGATCCTCTCTGCAGTCCAGCAATCCTAGCTATTAGCAGGTGGACATGGGCGATATGATGTGATACCATGAAGAGCTTACTAACCTGGCCATTGGCAGGCAAGCGGCAATATGGCCAAACGTCCCAGCTATTAGCGGGAGGCTTGTAAACGCCCGATCGTGCGGTGGGTCGAGCGAACAGCTCCCCAGTCCCAGGTTCTGGTCCGGATCATGCCGTGGTGGTGGTAATGTACAAAGATATTCCTTTTATATGGCAGCCGTATCTCTGTGTTTTGTGTGTCTCCTTATTTTCTATCAAGCTCCAGTGAGTGGCCACGGCGGCTGGAGCGCAGCTGCGTTCCAGCTCGCCGTTTCAGGAAGTCGCTGCGCATCCGCAAGCCGCGAATGAAGATTCTGTGCTTGGTTTGTGCAGGCGCAGTTTCGCCAAAATGGCGGCGGCGGTTGCGGATGCGATTGGCCGCCACCGGATGGCAACCGCTATGGGGCGGTGACATCGTTAACGGTGGCAGATTTAAATAGCTGTCAAAGCAGCTATTACTTGGGATGACTTGCAGGCTTATGCGGTATTTACCCAGGCACTGGGCTCTGGTTTACAAGGTAAATTGTTTGCTGCAGGCTCCCTGGGTGCTGGCTATGTTTTGTTATGTGCTCTCTCATGCCTGTTGTCACTCCTGTTTCTCATAACGCTTTAATGATTCATTTCACTTTCAAACTGCCTTGCCATGGATCTGTCACCGCCCTCTTGTGGCCAACCCTTGCGCTGCAGGTAGGATTTATTTATTTTCTACCTGTGATGCTTGGGTTCACTCATTCAGGAGCTCTTAACCCTTTCTTTTTCACTCAGCTCTTCTAGGTCTGAACACCAAAGCATGGCAAAGACCGTCCTAGGTCTCAACGTTGTCACTCCTCTTCAAGGTCCAGGCGTCAGATCTTCCTTTAGATCTAGGTACCACAGATAGGAGTCTAAAACCACCTCTGGGCGTCACTCTCACCGCCACTCCAGCCGCTCTGTGAGGAAAGCCTGCTGGGTATGCGGGGCCCAGGTTCCTGAAGGCAAATCGCTCTGCAAGCGATGCTTTTCTAAAGTCGCATAAGAAAGAGAGGGTGGAGACCAACAAGTGGAAGCACTGGTCAGAAAGGTGGTCCATGAGTCCCTGAGTAAAGGGGATTCTGGTCATACCCACAACCCTGCTGGCGACACTATGTCAGTCCCTATTAGGGATGATCTCAAGGCTCCAGGCCCTTCACAGCCGAGCCATTCCTCAATTGAAGCCTCAGACAGTGAGGTGGAGGTAGATGACCCTGGTGCAGGTTTTGAATTTGCCCTAGTACCACAGCTGGTCAAAAGCTGTCAAAGAAGCTTTGAGATGGAAGAGCCAGTGGAGGCACCCTCCAAACAGAGGAAATATTTTAAACACCTCAAAAAAGAACACCCTAATTTCTCCTTTTTGGGTGAACTAAGCGCAATAATTACCGACAAATGGGGTGGTGTTGAAAGGAAGAATTGCCTGTTAATGAAGGTATCAAAAATGTACCCATTTAAAAGCAAGGATGTAAAACACCTGGAGTCGGCTCCTCTCATTGACTCAGCCCTAATGAGGATGGTGAGGCATGTCACACTCCCATTGGAGGATACTGTTTCCTTTAGGGATTGCCTGGAGTGGAAAATTTATACCGACCTCAAGCAGATCTACATTACAGCGGGTATGACCTGCAAACCAGCTCTAGCTCTCGCAGCCCTTTCTAAAGCGATGGAAGTCTGGGCAGACGACGTAGATGCTTCTCTGAGGAGCATCTCGGAAGAACTGGCCAGGAGCTCACCTATTCATGGGCTAAGGTTGACGTTGGCTTTTCTCGTGGGGCTTCCCTAGACATAATTCGCCTGGTGGCTCGGATCATGCTGACATCTGTCACGGCTAAGCGTGCCTTGTGGCTGCGCCCACGGGTAGCTGACCCTGCCTCCAAGCAGGCATGGTGCAGGATTCTATTTGGGGGTTCGTCTCTCTTTGGGAACATATCGGACAGTGCCATTACCCGTGCCACAGGGGGCAAGTCGGGGTTCCTTCCCCAGGATCGCCGTCTGCTAAACCAGAAGAGAACACAGCCCAGGCAAAGTTCAGATCGAGCAAGGAATGCTCGCTACTATAGGCCTGGCCGTGAGTTCAAGAAGACCTGGAAGAAAAAAAAGCCTTCAGGCCAGAAGTTTTCAAAAGGGGCATCTTCCGGTGGACAAGAATCCCCTAAGTCTTTATGATATTGCACCTGCCTAAAACAGAGCGAGTCGGCATCCTTGCCTCTCTCGGAAGAGAAAAAGCGAATTCTCCTGTCTCTCTTGTGGCTCAGGGCGCTGCAATTCCAGTTCCAGATGACAAAAGGTTTTAGGGGTCTACTCGCCCCTCTTCATGGTGTTGAAGAAAAACGTCTCCTGGAGGCCAGTTATAGACCTAACCCACTTGAATTCTTTTATCTAGAAGGAGAAGTTCAAGATGGAGACACTACTCATGATCAGTCAAGCAATCCAACCAGACGATTGGCTTGTCTCTATAGACCTGAAGGACGCCTACTTCTATGTTCCGATAGCGTCAGAATTCCAGAAATACCTTCGCTTTGCTGTCGATCAAATCCGTCTGCAGTTCACCTGTCTCCCCTTCGGGCTTACAACATCGCCTCGTGTGTTTTCAAAACTTGTTGGCTGTCGTGGCTCTGATCAGGACCAGAGGTATCCGTCTGTATCACTATCTAGATCTGCTGTTGTCTCGGGACAAGGAGCAGTTGCTAATCCACAGATCCCAGGTCATCTCCACTCTACTCAAGTTTAGTTGGCTTCTGAATCTGGAAAAGAGCCATCTGGATCCTACGCAGTCCCTGGTATTCCTCGGGGCACACTTCAACGCTATCAAGAGCACCATCTTGTTACCCCTGGAAAAATCCCAGTGATCCGGGACAGAGTTTGGCTTGCAATGTCGTCCTCATCTCCAAGCCTCTCAATGCCTAAAGATCATTGGCACCATAGTGGCAACAACACCCATGGTAAAGTGGGCTCAGTGGAAAATGCGGCCCTTCCAGAAGGGTTTCCTCCAGCAGTATAATCCAGGGCTTCGGGATCACTTTATCCAAATAACCTCATCCATGCGGGAGAGCTTTCCTTGGTGGCTACAACAGAGGAACCTCCTCAATTGTCACTCCATCGCACCTGTGTCTTGGGTCACCATCACTACAGATACCAGCAACAGGGGCTGACAGAAGTAGCCCAAGGCATATGGAATTTTCCCTCTCACAGGATAGTCTCCAATGTTCTGGAACTCCGGGCAGCGTTCTGTGCTCTGCAGGCCTTTCACCACTTAACAGCAGGAGACTCAGTCCTCCTAAGACTGGACAACACAACGGCAGTCGCATACATCAAGAGACGGGGGTACTCGCAGACTCTCCCTGTCAAAGGAAATAGAGCCCATCATGATCTTGGCCCAGAAAAACCTGGCCAACCTGACAGCTGTCTATCTCCCTGGAGTCCCGAACGTTCAGGCAGATTTTCTGTTGAGAGTTTCTCTGGACAACGAGTGGACTTCCCCCCCGAAGTCTTCAGGTGGGTCCTGTCCCTGGGAGTCATTCCGGAAGTAGACTTGTTTGCCTCCCCATGCAACTTCAGACTAGAGAGATATTACACGAGGTCTTGGTATCCCCAGGCTTTTGGGTAGATGCTCTGACAGACCATTGGCGGTTCCACAGGGCCTATGCCTTTCCCCCGGTTCCTGTCATTCTCTGTTTTTTGTCGAGGCTCAGGATGGAAGAAGCAGAGATAGTGGCAATAGTCCCCTACTGGCCAAACAAGCCATGGTTTCTACTGCTGATGCAACTCCGCTTCCGGGACCCAGTTCCTCTACCCTCCAGACCAGATCTCCTATCACAAGGGGCATTTCTACATCCATGCCCAGCCCATCTACATCTGATGATCTGGTTCTTGAGAGGGGAAGGTTGGAGGCCCTAGGCTGTCAAAGTAGGGCCATCTCCACAATATTACATGCCAGAAGAACAGGCACCAACAGGGTCTACCAGAGGATTTGGAAAAAGTTTTCAGACTACACCTCTTCCACTGCAGGTTCTTGCAAAAACCCAAAGATACATGATATCCTGGGCTTCTTACAATCAGGATTGGATCTCTCATTGTCAGTCAGCTCACTGCGAGTCCAAATCGCTGTAATCTCTGCCTTTACCGGTGTTTCCTGGGCTAGACACCCTCTTACTCAGTAGTTTTTCAGAGGAGCAATAAGGCTCAGACCTCAGAGCCAAGTTTTTCTAATTGGGATCTTCCCCTTGTCCTGGATTTTTTCTTAGGTAGAGAGTTGGAACATGAAGATCAATCTTCTGTCAAATGACTCTCTCTAATAGTTGTCTTCTTGGTGGCTATAACATCGGCCAAGAGGGTCTCTGAAATCAGCTCTCAGGGATGCAAGGAGCCATTTCTAAACCTTTTAATTCCTATGTTGGGTTCAGACCCCAAAGTGGCATCTGTGTTTCATGACAATCAGGAGATTGCTCTTCCAACGTTCAGATCTACCGAGGATTCCAGTGTTTATCCCTTAGATGTTGGAAAAGCTCTGAGTCAGTATCTTGAAGCTACAGCTTCTTTCCGTCAGACTGACCACCTGCTCGTTCTTTTCACAGGAAGTATAAGGGAATGCGTGCCTCTTCCAGATCTATCGGAGCATGGATTGTTCAGGCCATTCAGTGGGCCTATAAAGCCAAGGGCTTGGCGCCTCCAGAAGCGGTGACTGCTCACTCAACTAGAAGTGTCTTCATCATGGGCGGCATCACGTCACGTGCCTCCAGAAGTTATTTGCAAGGTGGCCTTGTGGTCTTCAATTAACACGTTCATGGCACACTACTGCGTAGTGGTTTACATATCTTGTCTGTTGATGGTGCCAATTAAACCTTTTTTCTTTTGTCCAGCACTCTGCCCACCCGGGTGTGTATGGCTAGTTATTTCCCACACGTAGGCTGCCATGGAGTCTGTCAGGAAAACGGAAAATTTATATCAAATACTTACCGTAATTTTCCTTTCCTGATGGACTCCATGGCAGCAGGAGTTCCCTCCCAGTGGCTGGAGTAGGCTAAATTATGGAACACGGCCTCTGGCCCAGAGCAAAGATTTATGGGAGAAGGGTCCTATGAGGTATGAGGGGCGGGATTAACCCACACGTAGGCTGCCATGGAGTCCATCAGGAAAGGAAAATTACGGTAAGTATTTGATATAAATTTTCCGTTTTACTGGCAGAAAAAAAATGTTTTACTACCCAAACTTAAAACAACAATGGCAGAGGATTTAATAGATGGAAAGATGAAAAAATTACTGAAGTTCCGCTTTAATCATTAGTCTCTCCATTTTGCGAAACATAAATCTCAATGAACCATCACTGTCATCTGCTGCAGCATTAAGGCACAGTCCAGCAGCAGCTCGTAATGGGTTCTCCTAAGCTGTACTCAGGGTCCGGCTGTACCTCTCCCCTGCTGTATGTACATCTTCCATTGATGTGCTCATAATAATACCACCAATCTTCAGTGTCAATAATAATGGGAAAGCTACCTGGGCTGTTTATCTCTTTAGTAGTCTAGATTTTGAATTTACCTTAAATCCATATTGATGGATAAAGTATGAATATATAATAGATTATATAATCATTTAGGTCTGGCTGTACTATTTCATATGTTTTTATCTTGCATATTTTGTATATATATATGTTGGTATTATTACTTTTTAAAAAATTTTTTAACAGAAAGGGTATAATTACTTTTACATTTCATTATTTGTTTTTTGTACCACAAGTTTTTGATTGTTAAGCAATAATAAGAACATGGTATTGAATTGGTTAATTAACCTGCTGACACCCCCATGGGGGGATGGTCCGGCTAGGTATAAATTACCAGTTCATAGATGAAACAAATGGGCTTTGATAAAGCACAATTTGTGTGCGAAAACATGTAAGCCGTTCCTCCCTTGCTTGTACATGTAGTGCTCCTCATGTTCTTCATGGTCTTATGCGAATAAAGTCATTAGGATCTTAGTTTGGTGTGCACTGTGCACCCATCCGGACTTTCCTTTCATCATTGCTTCAGCTGCGACTGGGCGAGCACCCTGCAGTGAGGAGATCATGCTGTTAGAGCCGGCTCACCTTCCAGCAGCGTGGACCCTTTGTTTGTTGTACCGTAAACCCACAAGTACTTTTTTTACCACTTCTATTCCTTTATACTGGCTTTTGAAATCTACCAATGCAGAAATTTAGAAACTGGATGAAAGGTTTAGCACTGTGAAACTTTTTTTAAAAGAGAAATAGTGCATTTTATCTACAACTATATAGATTAGACCAAAATGGGGGGGGAAAATGAGGATGAAAGATGGAGAAAGGGACATTGTTCCAAATCAGGGACAGTCCCTCGAAAAATAAAAAGTTGACTGAGAGAGTTTACTTTCGCTCTAAGAGCCCATTCACACAGGGGCGGCACGACTTGTCCCGCGACTGTGCCGGGCGATCTGAAGACGACTTCAAAGGTAACTTCAAAAATGACTTCTGTATTGAAGTCAATGGAAGTCGCCCTGAAGTCGTCTTGAAATAGTACTGGAACCTTTTTCTAAGTCGGAGCGACTTCAGTCGCTCCGATTAGAACGGTTCCATTGTACAGAATGGGACGCGACTTGTTAGGCGGCTGAGTCGCCTGACGAGTCGCCCCTGTGTGAATGGGGTCTAAAAGACTTATTTGTACAGGCTCTGCAAAGCTACAGTATAAATTATTCTGTAACACTATTACATGAATGTTAGCAGTAGGAGTCATATGAGGATACAGTATGTGTAGAATAACAGATACAATCATCCTCAGGGAGAATACATTAACTGTCAGTATTCTTTAATGAAGACCTGAAGGCTGAACAGCTAGAAGTGTCAGTTCATAATCACCCTACTGTAGTGGCATCAGGCTACTCTTTCCTGCAGCAACGATGCACATGTGCCATATACTGTATATGCTGTACAGGATATACTGTCTATATTCTATGGCATCATTGACATACTTCAGTTTTGCTAAGAACTGATACAATGTGTACTAGCACACGTGGGCACATTTTCATTTCATGTTTAAAATATCAAATGAATGTCATAAGGTGAATCATTACTTTTGCTTGCTAATAGCCTGCCACTGAAATCTTTTGGGAAGAGGGAGACATAGGAGCAGCTGCTGCTGGTGCAGGGCAAGGTGTGCACACAGGGATTAGTTTAGTATTAAAAGAAAAGTGTGGTCAAAGCTTTTTTGGCCCTACTTCTCATATGGATCACAGGAGTGAAATTCGTTCTGCACTCCTGTGACCCATTTTTAGCCAACAGTCCACTGTCGCCTGACCTCACTCAACTGGTCAACTGGTTAGCTTTAACTTTTGTTTTAAGACTAGGATTTAGGTTTAAATATTAGGGTTATTTTCAGTGTTGGGGTCCGGTTAACTGTTAAAGCAAAACTTTTTTTAACAGATGCAGGGCAAAGGAACAGGTTTTTCTTAATCCCTTCTAACTAAGCAGCACATACTCATCTTTCCCTTACTTTCCCATGTTCTGTTCAGCTGCCTGGAGCACAGTGAATAATTAGTACTTCTACATATGGAGGAACACGTGACTGCATGCAGAAATTTTGAAAATTTGTGGATTTTTTTTGTAGTTTCACATTTAGTTGACTGTACCAAAATATGAGAGCGGGGCCTAAATGTTCCAAATGATCCCTATTCCATGTCACAGCACAGAAGGTATCAACTTACCTCAAAAATATAATAATATGAAACTTAATGGATCAATAAAGTCACTCAACCACACAAAGCATGTAAAAATAGGTTTATTGACAGCTGGTGGAATGCATTTGATTCAGCATTACAATGTCACTGAACATTAAGTTGTTGGGCATCTCATAAATACTATAGTAATAATAATAATAATAATAATAATAATAATAATAATAATAATAGTGTGACAGCAGGAAGGTAAAGTCACCTGGTTGCATCCAGGGGGGTAGATATATTTCGCCCAGATTCAGGCTTTACGCCGACTTATACAACTAGGTGGAGAGTTGTATAAGGCTAGTGGGCTCATGGATGACTCATACCTCTAGGGAGAGGGCTGGGCGTCGTACAGACAGGGAGTTGATGAGGCCAGCTGAAGCTTGTCAGCTCATTTAGGCCTCTATAAGAACTCCCAGCTTCATTAGATGTTAGCTCATGCCTGGAACCAGACCTGTGTGGACTGTCTAGGGAGAGTGAACCCCTGTGCGGTGAGGCAAAGCCTGTGTGGCTATTTGTTTGGACTTTTACTAAACCAGGGACTTAGGGACTAGGACAGCACTAGGCTGATCCCAGTTGTTAGTTAGGAAACCTGTATGTTTAGTCAGAGGTCAACTTGACCAGGATTTATTTTGGTTATGTTTCTTTTGCTTTGTTTTGTCACTGTAAATAGAAAATAAACTGCACCTTTTTTTGATTTTGAAAACCACAACCTCCGTTTGCTGGGCCTGTTTTGTGTGGGGAGCCCATCCCGGGGGTCACACACACCCGCTGCCGAGCTAACCCCCTCACAGTTGGTGGAGAACCAGTGGCAGTTTTTTTTAAGCCAGCATGGAGGAGATACTGAAGCAGCTGGCTCTAGCAAATGCCAATCAACAGCAGACAAATGCAGGTTTGCAAAGGAGCCTTGCAGCTCATCAACAGAGCCTTGCAGCCCAGCAGCAGACAAACGCAACTTTGCAACAGAGTCTGGAGGCTCAGCAACGAGCCCAGCAGCAATCTGAGGCCCGCTTCATAGACCTGTTGCAGAAGCAAGAGCAGAGACTACAACAACAGATGGAAGCAGTAATGCAGCAACGTCCGCAGACCAGTGAGGAAAGCCGTCCCACTAATACCGCGTCCTTTGGGGTGAGTCGTTTATTGACAAAAATGACTGGAGAGGATGATCCAGAGGTATTTTTGACCACATTTGAAAGGACCGCTGAAAGAGAAAAGTGGCCTGAGGAGCAGTGGGCTGGACTGGTGGCTCCTCTGTTAACTGGTGAATCGCAGAAAGCTTACTATGACCTAGAGCCTAACCAAGCAAAAGACTATGTGATGCTAAAAGCTGAAATATTGGCAAGGCTGGGTGTCACCCAGGCTGTCCGGGCTCAGCGTGTGCATAACTGGACTTTCCAGCTTGGAAAACCCCCCAGGTCTCAAATGTATGATCTCATTCACCTGAGCAGAAAGTGGCTACAGCCAGAGACTTTGTCCGCACCAAAGATTGTGGAACGTGTTGTAATGGATCGGTTTTTGAGAGCTCTTCCTACTGCCATCCAAAAGTGGGTAAGCCATGGAGACCCAGAGACGGCCGATGGTCTTGTGGATCGTGTGGAGAAATACTTGGCTACAGAGAACCTGACGGCCTCTTCCAGAGACACTCGGACTTTCCACCCTAAGACCAGACCATCCCCAGGGGCGGATAAGAGGATTCCAAGGGGTGAGGGTGGAGAGAGTGAGAGGGTGGGAGCTCTACCCCAAGTTTGGCGAGAACAGCCTGGGAAATCAGCGGCTCAAGAGGCGGCAAGAAGGATCGTTTGCTACCGCTGCCGGCAAGCGGGACATATTGCAGCCAATTGCCCGGTTGTGGAGGAACCCATGCAGTGTGACTTTCTGACGGGCAGACGTCAGTCGCTGTGTGCGACAGTCGCATGCACTGCCATTCGAGGAACTGAGAAACATTTATGCAAAATGTGTGTTAATGGTAGAAATGTTGTGGTATTGCTGGATTCAGGTAGCCTTGTGACCCTGATAAAGGCTGAGTTAGTTAAAACAGAGGTCTCTGGGAATAGCAAGGTAGCTGTTATTTGTGTGCATGGGGACACCCGAGAGTATCCAGTAACTACAGTGTGTTTCGAGACCCCCAAAGGTACCCTCTCTCATCCAGTGGGCTTAGTATCTCAGTTACCGCATGACGCCATTGTGGGAAGGGATTTTCCGAAGTTCTGGGAACTGTGGGATGATCCTGAGCCCCTCACTGGTGCCCCTATGTACCAGGAATGTGATAGCCAGAACTCCCCTGAGAGTGGTGAGGACTCTCCGGAATTTCCCTTATCAGTATTGGCAGGGGAGACTCAAGAAACTGGAGAGGAGCCCACCTCCTCAGACGAAAACCTACCGTCTGTGGAGTTTTCTGATCTTGAGGTTCACAGGGAAAACTTTGCCACAGAACAGTTGAAAGACCCCGCCCTAATAAAGGCACGGGAAAACGTAGTGAAAATAGATGGCGAGTTAGTGAACCCAGATAATACCTGCACTTACCCATACTTCAGCGTAGAGAAGGACCTACTGTATCGGGTGGCAAAAAGGGCAGAAGAAACCGTTGAGCAGCTTGTGGTGCCCAAACCTTACAGGAAGTTGGTGTTGGAGTTGGCCCATGGGCACATTCTTGGAGGTCATCTGGGGACAGAGAAAACCCGAGAGAGGGTATTACAGAGATTCTATTGGCCGGGGGTGATGAAGGACGTAGAAAATTATTGTTCCTCCTGCCCTGTGTGTCAGAGGTTGGCCCCGATGCCACATTTCCGTAGCCCGCTGGTCCCTCTACCCATCATTGAGGTCCCGTTTGAGAGGATCGCCATGGATTTGGTAGGTCCTATAATCAAGTCCGCTAGGGGGCACCAGTACATATTAGTTATAATGGACTATGCCACCCGTTATCCAGAAGCGATCCCTCTCCGAAATACCTCGGCCAAAACCATAGCCAAAGAGCTATCTCTTGTTTTTAGCCGGGTGGGTATTTGTAAAGAACTGCTTACGGACCAAGGTACACCCTTTATGTCCCGGGTTATGAAAGAGCTGTGTAAATTGTTCAAAGTGACGCAATTGCGTACGTCTGTGTATCACCCCCAAACCGATGGGCTGGTTGAAAGATTCAACAAAACCCTAAAACAAATGTTGAAGAAAGTGGTGGATAGAGATGGAAAGGATTGGGACTGTTTACTTCCTTATTTGATGTTTGCTATTAGGGAGGTGCCCCAATCCTCTACGGGATTCTCCCCCTTTGAGTTACTGTATGGGAGACACCCAAGAGGGCTGTTGGATATTGCCAAGGAAACTTGGGAAAGTGAGAGTTCTCCCCACAGGAGTGTGATTGAGCATGTCGCCCTGATGCAAGATCGAATTGCACAGGTAATGCCCATCGTGAAGGAACATTTGGCCCAAGCCCAGTTGGCACAGCAGAGAGTGTACAACCGTGGAGCCAAGACCCGTACCTTTTCCCCGGGGGATAGGATATTGGTACTTGTCCCTACGGTTGAAAGTAAATTCCTTGCCAAATGGCAAGGCCCCTACGAGATAATGGAAAAAGTGAGCGAAGTGAATTACAAGGTCAGACAACCAGGAAGGCGAAAGCCCGAACAGATATATCACGTTAATCTGTTGAAAGCCTGGAGGGATAGAGAGTCCCTAGTCGCAGACACTTGGTCACCAGCTCAAACTGGTTGCGTGATTCCTGAGGTTGGAATAGCAGCCACCTTGTCACAACCCCAACAGGAGGTTAAGGAGTTTGTGCTTCGCAACAAGGAGGTATTCTCTGAGCTGCCGGGACAAACATCTGGGGTAGAGCATGACATCATTACCCCGCCCGGTGAAAGGGTGAAGTTAAAACCCTATCGGATCCCAGAGGCTCGACGGGAGGCAATACGGGAGGAAGTACAGAAAATGCTGAACTTAGGGGTGATAGAGGAGTCCCAAAGTGATTGGTCTAGTCCCATCGTGTTGGTGCCTAAACCGGATGGGAGCTGGCGATTTTGTAACGATTTTCGTCAGTTGAACAAAGTTACAAAATTTGACACCTACCCCATGCCACGTATAGATGAGTTGATCGACCGGCTGGGAACAGCCCGATACATGACGACTCTTGACCTCACAAAAGGGTATTGGCAAATCCCCCTGGCCAAGTCGGCCAAAGAGAAAACCGCATTTGTAACCCCAGACGGGGCGTTCCAATATAAAAGAATGCCGTTCGGGTTACAGAATGCGCCGGCCACATTCCAGCGGAAAATGGACCAGATGCTGAGGCCCCATCGGAAGTATGCTGCGGCTTACCTGGATGACGTAATTGTCCATAGCACAGATTGGGCCTCACATCTGCCAAAAGTGCAAGCAGTCCTGGACTCTGTTCGGGAAGCGGGGTTTACGGCTAACCCCGAGAAGTGTACCATTGGGCAGGAGGAGGCCAAATATCTTGGGTACACCATTGGGAGGGGAGTAATAAAACCCCAACTCAACAAAGTCGAGGCCATCCAGAGTTGGCCACGTCCCAACAGCAAGAAGCAGGTACGAGCCTTTCTGGGAATCGCTGGGTATTATCGGCGATTCATTCCCCACTTTGCTTCTAAGGCTGTGCCCCTAACCAACCTGACGAAGGGGAAAGGGTCGGTCATGATTAAATGGACCCCCGAGGCTGAGGCAGCATTCCAAGTCTTGAAACAAGCCTTATGTAGCCAGCCAGTGTTGTACTCACCCGACTTCTCTAAAGACTTTGTCGTACAAAGTGATGCGTCAGATGTGGGGTTAGGAGCAGTATTGTCCCAGGTCTGGAACGGGGAAGAGCACCCAGTCATTTATCTCAGCAGGAAGTTGAAGTCCCATGAGGTAAATTACGCCACGGTTGAAAAGGAGTGTTTAGCGGTGAAGTGGGCTCTAGATTCCCTTCGGTACTACCTGCTAGGTAGGCACTTTGACATGGTTACGGATCACGCTCCGTTAAAGTGGATGGCTCAAAACAAGGAAACAAATAGAAGAGTGAATAGGTGGTTCCTGGCCCTCCAGGAATTCAACTTCACAGTAAAGCATCGCCCTGGTGTTCAAATGGGGAATGTGGATGCTTTGTCTCGAGTACATGAATGCCTGATTGCTGGTGTTCCAACCCCGAGGTTAAAACAAGAGGGGGGGGTATGTGACAGCAGGAAGGTAAAGTCACCTGGTTGCATCCAGGGGGGTAGATATATTTCGCCCAGATTCAGGCTTTACGCCGACTTATACAACTAGGTGGAGAGTTGTATAAGGCTAGTGGGCTCATGGATGACTCATACCTCTAGGGAGAGGGCTGGGCGTCGTACAGACAGGGAGTTGATGAGGCCAGCTGAAGCTTGTCAGCTCATTTAGGCCTCTATAAGAACTCCCAGCTTCATTAGATGTTAGCTCATGTCTGGAACCAGACCTGTGTGGACTGTCTAGGGAGAGTGAACCCCTGTGCGGTGAGGCAAAGCCTGTGTGGCTATTTGTTTGGACTTTTACTAAACCAGGGACTTAGGGACTAGGACAGCACTAGGCTGATCCCAGTTGTTAGTTAGGAAACCTGTATGTTTAGTCAGAGGTCAACTTGACCAGGATTTATTTTGGTTATGTTTCTTTTGCTTTGCTGTGTTTTGTCACTGTAAATAGAAAATAAACCGCACCTTTTTTTGATTTTGAAAACCACAACCTCCGTTTGCTGGGCCTGTTTTGTGTGGGGAGCCCATCCCGGGGGTCACACACACCCGCTGCCGAGCTAACCCCCTCACAATAGGTATATTAATAATGTGAAATTCGCTAGATTTGTTACGCTGAAACACTTTAGAAATTCATCTGGAATGGTATTTTATATTGCTAATGCAACATAACACATTTTTCATAGCACTAAACTAAGGGTATCTCAGTACATTAATTATATAGCTAATAAGTTGTCATATCAAAAACAGTAGCACCTACTAGCAAACAATTGTCAGTAAACACCAGGAAGGTTCTATCCAAACTGACAGGGTTGGTGATTAATAAATAACCATTGTAACAGCACAATTTGCATTTGAGTATTTATTGCTTTGATGTAATACTGTCCTAGATACTGTGGTTTTTAGTGTTAGAACAACAGTAACAAAGAAAAGATGGTTAATGTTTTCAACTTTTGGAAATAAACTTTTTTTTTCTTCTTTTTCTAAATGAAAATCATTGTCATTATAAAATTGAATACAAAAATAAACTCTATATTTGTTCTTCTATTCTAATAAACATGTGCTTTAATACCACTCCGTGTAAAACTGAAAAGTGTAAGAATATCTTGATCCTGCAAAAAAACACAGGGATGATTCCTGAAGAGGGATCCAAATACCGGTAAAAGTTCTAAGAAAGTAAAAGTAAGGTAACTATGTGCAAAATCCCTATTTTTCCTTTGTTCCTATTTTCATAAACTTGCTTCAGCAAATATAGCGCAGCAATCCTTGGCATAATGTACAGTATCAATGAAATTAAGGTCAACTTAACACACAAGAATATAGATTATGTTGTCTTATTATGGGAAAAAATATATACAATCTGCTAAAAATATATTTGAGCAAAAATATAATTGTTTCCTACACAATTTTGTAAGTAACTATTAAATGTATTGTTTTCCATGTAAGGGGTGCAGTTAGGGCTCTGAAATAATGGAATTATGCAATTGCATCTTAATCAGAAATTGGAGCAGATGACCAAAAGAACAAAAATAATATCTGTTTTGCCATGAAATCTCCCAATGGGGAGCACTTTCTCGTGTTGTATACAATACTGCTCTCTGTTTGTGTTCCTTACTGTAATCATAGGTCAGCATAAAAGTTTGAAATATTTATTTTACAATTTACATCTCCCACTAATGCTGCCATTTGATTTTTTTAAAATTTGGTGTTAGCACTGTTAACTACTGTTTTAAAGTGGATATAAACCTGATTCATGAAATTTGAGCTGGGCACATATATGTGCAGTGTTTTGGTATCTCTCTTCAAAGAGCTATGTCCGGTAGCTCTCTCCTGAACCGTTCCTCTGTTATCAGCCTGATAACTTCTGACAAATTCTCTGACACATCAGATAAAAGCAGCCTGACATTTCTGCCAAGGGAGGTTGCTATAAATAGATTAGCAGGGAGCTGGCCCTGTTACAAAAAGTGTGTGCCTTTCCTCCAATCAGCAATTTTAGCTATCTTGGCTGTATGCCCAGACATACAGGAAGAGAAAATCTCCTAACACGATCTCAACTTTCTAAACAGTATATAAATGTGAAGACGGCAGATATACATGTAAAACCTATGTATGGAGATTTGGTTCATCCCTGTGTATCATCTGAGGCTGTTCACTTCACTGGGTGTATGGAGGGTTTACATCCACTTTAAGAGTTATTAGTTTCATTTTTTATTGATTTAATTCCTCTCCTTGATATCGCCTGTGCCCGCTAAACTTGTATGGTCTCAGTGGAATGCAAATATCTAGCAGACCGACATAAATTGAAATGTGGAGTACCATGATACTGTTACCAGCATCCAATTACTTTAATATTTTCATGCTATGATAAAACAAAAATAATTTTAGGGTCCATGCTCACTGGGCTTAAAAAACGTTGCTTCTACGAGAATTGTACATTTTGCCTGTAGAAGCAGCTCAATGTTATCCTATGTGTCCATGGAGATTGTGAATTTTAGAGGCCTATTTTTAAGTCGTTGTAAAGGTAAAAGGTTTTTTACCTTAATGCATTGTATGCATTAAGGTAAAAAAAAAAAAAACATTTTAAGTACAGCTTTCCCTGCAGCCCCTCCTAAATACTCACCTGAGTCTGATCCCGGTCCAGCGATGTGCACTCTGCAGTAGTTCTTCTCCTGGCTCTCATAGGCTTGGCTGAGAACAGCGGGAGCCTTTGGATCCTGCTGCTGTCAGACAAAATCCATGAGCAGAGAGCGGGTGGGGGGGGAGCGGCAAGTGTCAGAATAGTAAACAGCCTGGCCCAGGAGTGAGCCCACATGAATGCCCCCATGGAAAGCGGCTTCCTATGGGGGCATTCAGTGAGGGGGAGGAGCCAGGAGCGTCAGCGGTGGACCCGAAAACAGGAGGATCGAGGCTGCTCTGTGCAAAACAATTGCACAGACCAAGTAAGTATGACATGTTTTCTACTTTAATTTAAAAAAAAATTAACCTTTTAATATCACTTTAAGCTCAGCGTTAGAGGCAGGAAAAAAAGCCCTTCTGGTTTGCATTTTTGAGAGGAGTTTTCTGGCAGAATTAAAATGCTGAACATTCCTAAATGCTTCTAAATGCTCCTAAACGCCTGCACAAAAACGCTCTATGTGAGTTTTTGTCCTGCAAAAGGAACTGGCATTTGTTTAAGCCCAGTGTGCATAGACCCAGTGTACATACACATAGATGTAAATAATCCAGTGATATTTCTGGTGTCTTAGAGTTTCTCCAAAAAAAAACAAAAACATTCAGACTCTCTTGGGGTGTGCTGTTATACCCATAAAGGTCTACTGATATCCACAGTCTTCAATTTGACTCATTCACACTATAATTCAAAAGGCATCTTTGCCATGAGTTTTAACATGCACTCTACAAAGATTGATTTGACTTGTTTCCAAAGTGGCGCAGAGCTGGGACTGAGTCCTTAAAAAAAACAATACATTTTGTTTATCCATGAATTTAGCGTGTGTTGCAAAATATGTGTCATGAAAGTTACCTTGAACTGAAGAATCCAAGTACCATCACTTATTATCCCCACAGTGGTAGTTTGGTAAAATACTTTTAGTTTATAGACTACTTTTCATAACAGCCAAAAATACATATGTACAGTATATAACTGGTATATATATAAAGTAATATTTAGAAACGTTAGACATTGTTCCAGCATCACACAATGGTCTAGACCAACCTTTCTCAAACTTTTTACCACTAAGAAGCCCTTAGGCTGGGTTCACACTATAGAAAATTGGATGCGGGTGTCACCGCATCCAGTTCGCATGTCAGGAGCCTGTGACCAATGGAGCCGGTTCAAACAGCTCCGGGACGGCTGCGGAGTGAATTGCACAGGAGTCCTGTGCGTCTTCTGGTCCATTTCAGCCAAAATTTTGGACCGAAATCTGACCTGAATTGGTGAACAGGGACACACCGGACCCCTGCTGTGAGCTGCTCCACACAGAGATGTGAACCCAGCCTCACAGTAATTTTCAGGTCTCAGGGAACCACTGTTGAACAAATTATATTTAAAGCTCACTGTATATTAATGTGCTAAGAAAGCTGTAGCTGTAGTGTATGTGACAAATGCAGATCATGTGTTAACGATTTCTTGCCCTATATGAAATAATTATTTCCTGTAACAACCCTGAAATAAATGAAAAACTGAAAATTACCCCCTTACATTGATGGTCATTGTAGTTCTCCCTTACTTTGGAGGTCAGTAGTAGAGGTGCCCCCTACAATTAGGGAGAAGAATGTCCTGTTTTAGAGGGGTAAAAAGATTGTGTCAGTGGTTACTTCCCTGAGAGACAAAAGCAGAGGTTTCACTGGTCCCAAATATGTATTTGGCTCTGCTGAGTGACACTGGGGTCAAATTTTTGAAAGCACCAGGAGATCAATCTGTCACTGATCAAGGAACCCTGACTAATCTCTGGAGGAATCCTAGTTAGGAAAGGCTGATCTAGACAGTTTTGGAACAGTGTTTAGCAAAATAATAACTAGCAATAACAAAAGTAATGTAATTATAATTTGCTGAAGGCTACTCAAATTGGCTATCTTAGAAAATTACATTGTACCCATTTTGATTCCCACTCTTTTCCTAAGTAAGACATGGGGCAAATACACTACCTTTTTATTGAGAGAAATATAGGGTTCATCACATCTCAGAGAAGCTTGTCTCTGTTTGTGTACTCAGGATACAGAATTCTCTGTCAAGGAACATGACAATACTATACTGGTTAATATTTAAAGCAGTACTACTACTGGTTCTGAATGGCTACAATGTAAGCTAAGAAGATCATCCTCTCTATTATTTTACTATTTCATTATGCATTAATTTTTATACAAAAATAAAGTGAAAAATATATTCTACTACTAAAAACGATATGTTCCCTTTATATTGATATTATCAATGTTATTCTTATTTTTAATACTCGCATATTATTTAATTGTACTTACCTTTAATTAAGGTAAGAATTTGGCCCATCAAACTAGCTCAAATGTTTATTCATTTCAAGAACCAACCAAAATAAAAATGTAATCTCTTGGACCCTGTAATTAGATAAATACCCATATATTTTTCAGTGTTTTCAGTTCTATGACAGTTGTCTGAGTATTGCCATAAAATTAATCACTTAAGACTGTCAAAGATGGATATCCTGCCAGGTAGGAATATAGTGTTACATAGCATTGTGTATGCATACTGCCCAAGTGTCATGCTGCTTTGTCTAATAGATTTACAGTAATTGTGCTTCACACTGCAGACGACATGGAAAAATCATTAGGTTCCCCCTGATAGTTGTGACAAAGCTGTGTATGGAAGCTGCTGCTTGCATATTTAGAATACATTTCTCCATGCTCATGCAGTGATTTTACATGGTGGTCTGATGCAGCTCTCAAGCCTAGTAGTCCACAGAATTTATTATTGCCCTGGGCTCTTCAAAAGGGGCCAACATGACTTGCTTTGGTGGTATAACTGAAATAATGTCTGCTGGATCAGGGGAGGAAATAGAGATTATACGTTCATCCCTGTCTTCATATAGAGTGTTAATATGGAGTAAAGGATGAGTAGGGTTGCGGTTGAAGATAGTCATGGGCTCAGGCTTGACCTGACTGAGGGTAACACTTGACGCAGAGACGGCAGCGCTCACCATGTGACTTCCGCATGTGAGAAATGTCACAGCAACATTATCACAGCTTTCAGATAATGGCTGATTTTCTTTCTCAATTCTTTTTGCAGATTTTGAAGTATCTGTTATGAAAGAAGAAAAAAACTTAGAATCTACCAAATATATAAAACATAGAGAATAATATATACAATGCAGAGCAATAAAGAGCAATTCCATGGCATGCAAACTTGCAGAGAGTTAACTGAATTCACCTTGAGTAATCTGATTTCTGCATAATCTCCTGCAAAAAAAGGACATACTGACCCACCAAAGGTCAAAAGGTAGTTGAAAAGTTGAAGTGAACTCCCTGAAATGTGTGCTGCGTAACCTCCTATCTTTTGGGTTTATTTACTAAAGGCAGCAGATGGATGATGGAAGTCAGCAGAACTGCACCTCATTCACTGAACTATGGGAATAACATTAAAAGTGAACAGCATGAACTGAGAGCTACAATATCTCACAAAAGTGAGTACACCCCTCACATTTTTGGAAATATTTTATTATATCCTTTCATATGTAGCGATACCTCCAACTAAGAAGGCCGCTGATTTAGTTTGGGCCCTGAATACAGCTCCGCCAACCCCCGGCAATATGCTCTACCCCCTACTGGCACAGCTAGTACTGACAGTAAATTGTATGTCTTATACTGTATGAATAACTGAGCCTTGAAACCATACTGAATTTAAATAAATGTAAGATTTTACTTAAGCTCTTGGTAAAGGAAAATAAGGTAACATCAATAACAGTTTACAGAATAATCATTTGTAATGTAAATTCAGCCACACTAACACACTATAGGGTTAACACATAACAAGTGCGCCACGCGGGCGACCGTTAGCTAAGTGCCCTGTAGCGCAGTAACCAAACCACCCTAGAAACCCCACCAGGCCTGGTTTTAGTATCTACAACTTAGTTCTTTTTTTTCTTCACCGGCAGGTCTTTAACGGTGGTGCATATTAATAGAGTACAAACTTTGTAATCCAATGGGGTAGGTAAAGATGGAGTAGAACTTGACTATGCAAACGGTAGATTTAGTTCTAACAAGGGGAATCTTCAATAAGAGCACTAAGAACAACTCATAGGCCACGGCAGTCTAGAGGCCTAGATGCAGTAACAGTATATCGGTTGGGCATATGCCCTCTCACCCGCCCGGACTACGGTCCCAGTCCGGGAACTTCCACCTGCTGTGTCCTCACACACACACTCCGTCTCTTCAGCGATCGGGTCCCCGATCCAACAAGGCTGTAGTCGAGCGAAGTCAGATGCCACCCAGGCTCGCAGAGGGGTGGAAGGCTCTTTGGTGCTGCGCAAGGCCTCAGGCTTCAGGCCCTGCACTCCGACACGTCCGCACAGGAGGATCAGTCTCTGAAGTCTCGTGTCCCAAAGAGGCCGAGCCCAGCCTCGCCTCCTCCTTTTATAACCCCTCCCATGAGTCTCTGCGGCGGAACATTGCCGAATGGGGTTCTGGGTAATGTAGTCTCTTTTGCATTAAAGGGGAACACCCCGCTACACACTCCCCCCCACTTGAACTCTTTGGTCCCCAAAGATAAACCTTAACAAAGACTATGTACAACTCTAGACAATTCTACAAACGATGTTGGCATAGGGAATTCCCACCAAAACTGAGGAGTAGAATTCCCTTGCCCACAGGTCACATTATCATGGGTGGCCTGCCTAGCTGTACCAGAGAGTGGGCTGGGGTTGCCCTCCACTAAATGGACAGTGGAGGGATCCGGATTTTCAGCATTCCTCCTAGCAGTAACTACAGAATCCTCCGAGCTATTCCCCATTTGTGGGTAGGTCAGCTTCTTAGGAGGCCGGATGACTCTTCGAGCCCTTTGCTCTCTTGGGATTTCTGGCTCTGGTGCCACAGGCTCCTCTTCCTCTGAGTAACCATCATGGGCATCTTCCCAGTAATCTGCTGAAGGACTAGAGGGGATGAACTCTGTGGCTTCTGGGTTCAGTGTTTCATCTGTGGTGTCCTCAGTGGTTGGAAGGTCTATGGTAGAAGCTCCTGGAGTTGGGGAAGGCCACAGCCAATTAAGTTCTCCATCCTCATTTTCACTAAGTTGAGAGGCCTCTCCATCTTCATCTCGGGAAGCCTGCGACCGAGTGTTCGGCCTAGGAGTATCCAGGATAGAGGCCGGTTCAGGGGAGTCTCCCACGGGAGGTATTCTAACTGCCTCAGCAAGAGGGAGCAGGTGGTTTCGATGCCACGTCTTCAGAGGGCCCACCTTTCCTTCCGGCTTCAACTTGTAGACAGGCAGGCCCGGCAACTTCCTACAGATGACATAAGGTTCAGATCTCCATCTATCTGCAAGTTTGTGCTTCCCAGGGACCCCCAGATTGCGTAACAGTACTCGATCCCCAGGCTGTAGGTCTTGTACCCGGACCTTCAAGTCGAAGTTTCTTTTGTTTCGAGCTCCCCTTTGATCTGAGGCCGCTTGAGCTTGTTCATAGGCTACTTTCAGGCTGTGTCTGAGCCTGTCCACATATCCTTTGTGGGATGTGGCTGAGGAATGGTCCAGAGAGGTGCCAAAGGCCAAGTCCACAGGTAGTCTCGCTTCTCTCCCAAACATGAGTCGATATGGGGAGTAGCCTGTAGCATCACTGATGGTGCAGTTGTAAGCATGTACTAGAGCTGCTATATGTTTGCTCCAATGTTGCTTTTTCTCACTTTCCAGAGTCCCCAACATGTTGCGCAAGGTTCGGTTAAACCTTTCCGGCTGAGCATCTCCTTGTGGGTGGTAAGGTGTAGTTCGAGTCTTCTTGATTCCCAACGAATCCAGGAGTTTCCGGATCAGTTTACTCTCTCAAAGTCCCTTCCTTGATCTGAATGAAGTCGCTGTGGCAGCCCATAATGGACAAAGTACTTCTCCATAAGCACCTTGGCTACGGTGGAGGCCTTCTGATCTTTGGTTGGGAAAGCTTGGGCATACCGGGTGAAATGGTCGGTTATCACCAGAACATTTCCTAGTCCACTCAGGTCAGGTTCAAGGCAGAGAAAGTCAATGCATACCAGATCCATTGGGCCTTGACTTTGTAGATGGCCCATTGGGGCAGCTTGATGTGGTAAAGTCTTCCTCTGGATGCATCGTGCACATGAGTGGCAGTACTCTTCTACCTCTGCCCTCATGCAGGGCCAATAGAACCGACTTCTGACAAGTTGAAAGGTCCTTTCAGCCCCTAGATGGCCATGATTGTCATGCAGGGCAATCAGAACAGTCTCTCGATGTTTCTCTGGGAGGAACAGTTGCCACTTATCTTCTGAGTCATCAGAGGGGCCCCTTCGGTAGACCACTCCCTGATGTACCTGCAACCTGTCCCATTCTTTCCTCAACAGGCGAGCCTCCTTTGAGGGATGACACAGGAGTTTGTTTGGATCCTGATTCTCCAGGGCCTCCAGGACCAATCTCCCCATGGGGTCTTCCAATTGGTCACTCCTCAAATCCTTCTTGGACAATCTCGGCAGGTTGTCTTCGTCCAATTGAGTCACTCCACAGTAGTGTTTTGGGACTCCCACCATTGTAACTCCTATTTCTTCTGCTCTGGAGCCTCCTCTGGCCTGGAATTCAGCTCCTTGACAAAGGGCCCGCACCCCGTCCGGTGCCACTTGGGTCCAATCTTCTATATCACTGGTGGGGGCATGAGATCTCCTGGACAGAGCGTCTGCGTCCCTATTCCCAGCCCCTGGCCTATACTTTAGGCTGAAGTTGAATCCAGACAGTGCGGCCAGCCACCTGTGTCCAGTGGCGTCCAGCTTGGCCGTGGTGAAAAGGTAGGTAAGGGGGTTGTTGTCGGTCTTCACAGTGAACTCCGCCCCATACAGGTAGTCTTTGAGCTTGTCTACTACCGCCCACTTGAGGGCCAGGAACTCCAGCTTGTGAGTGGGGTAGTTCTTCTCAGAGGGGGTCAGGCTCCTGCTCACATAGGCAACAGGCCGTTGTTGCCCTTCGTGTTCTTGATAAAGTACTCCTCCCAGACCGTCATGACTAGCATCTACGTGTAGTTCATAGGGCTTGGTTGGGTCTGCGTAGGCCAAGACTGGGGCAGTGGTTAGGCTCTCCTTTAATGCCTGGAAGGCATCTTCACACTTCTGGTTCCACTGATTTCTGACTGACTCTCCCGGCTTCCTGGGCCCTGAGTCGTCCTCTTCCCCCTCAGTCTTGAGCAGTTCATTCAATGGTCTAGCAATTCGGGCGAATCCCTCCACAAACCTCCTATAGTAGGAGCAGAAACCCAAGAAGGATCTGAGTTCTGTTACTGTGGTGGGTCGTGGCCAGGAGGCAACTGCCGCCAATTTCTCGGGGTCTGTGGCCACCCCTTCTTCGGACACTATGTGCCCCAGATAGTTCACAGAAGACTGGTAGAACCGACACTTTTCAGGCGAAAGTTTGAGTCCCTCCTCACTGAGTCTCCTCAATACTTTTTCCAGCCTCTCCTCATGTTCCTCCAAGGTTCTTCCAAAGACTATGACATCGTCCAGGTACACAAGGACTTCAATAAGGTTCATGTCTCCTACAGTCTTCTCCATAAGACGCTGGAAAGTAGCTGGGGCTCCAGACAGACCTTGAGGCATCCGGTCGAATTCAAAGAACCCTACTGGGGTTATGAAAGCTGTCTTCTCCTTGTCTTCTGGGTGCATGGGGATCTGATAGTACCCACTCTTGAGATCCATAACACTGAACCACTTGGCTCCAGACAAACTCTGTAGGGCATCATCTATCCTTGGAGTAGTATACTGGTTGGGTATGGTTCTCCTGTTGAGAGTCCTGTAGTCGATACAGAGCCTCAATGACCCATTCTTCTTCCTGACCACCACTATCGGGGATGCATAGGGGCTTCTAGATTCCCGTATCACTCCAGTCCTTTTGAGTTCTGAGAGTTGTTCCCTTAGATCCTCCAGATCTGCTAGGGGGACCCGCCTGACTCTCTCTCTGAAGGGCTTATCTTCCTGGAGGCGGATCCGATGGGTGGCACTCCTTGCACACCCCACATCGAACTCATCTTTAGAGAAGATCTTCTCCCATCTGTTCAGCTGGGCCTTGGCTCTCTCTTTCCAAGCCCTGGGCAGATTCGGGTTTTCCATGGATATCTTCTCCCAAGCATCTCCTCCTTCGCCCACCTCTGACAGGTTGACAGGGGCAGCAGGGCTCACCTGGCCTAGCAGCATCCTGGCTGGGACCTCCATGGGGCCATCCGTATTGTTCCTAACACTCACTGGGACTCTAAAATGGGCCTTCTTTAGGGCCTTCAGCGCAATCACTTTTGGTATCACTTCCAGACCGTGGGACCCTTCTCTTGGATCAGATTCCAACATGACAAAGGGTCCAGGCTGCTCCCAAGTAAGCTTCACAGTGGCTCTGAGACAGGTTACTTCACTGGGCTGCAGCACTATCCCTCCTCTTCCAAGTCTCCACACCTTCCCTATCCCCTCTCCTGGGGTCTTCTGCTCTAAGACCAGCCTTTGGTAAGCTGTCTTCAGCATGGGGTGGATCTTGGTGACCGCTGCCCCTTTCTCTTTCACTAGAGGGGTCAGAAGTCTTCGGACCAGGTCCGTGTTTGTCCCTATTATCAGGGAGCTCTTGTTGGCTCCTGGTGGCCGAGGGCACACAACTGCCAGAGTGTCAAACACTTCGGCTTTTCCAGCCACAGATGGGTCAAAGGTCATCCTGACAGGCAGATAGCCATCGTAGGGGAAGTTCTGGGTTCCAATCCCACATATCTCTAGTCCCTCTATTTTCCGGATGGGTAGGTGACTCAAGTACTAATCGTAAAAGTCTCTGTATAGCAGGGTTACTTGCGCCCCAGTATCCAAGATTGCTCTGGTGTAGACTCCCTCCACTTGAATGGACACTATAGGAGGTGGGCCTACCAGCTTCTCTGGGTAAGGCCCGGCAGGGGTTGCTTCCTTCAGACTTTTTTTCTTTGAACCTCCTCTCATCCAATCCCCTTTGGACTTCAGTCTTTCTTGAGCCTGGTATGCATTGACTCCCCCCCCTTTACTGGGTGTAAGGACCCGCTGAGGGATACTATTGTTTTTCTTAGGTGTGCACCCCCTCTGTGCCTCTTCTGAGGGGTCTTACCCCCTTTCTCTGGGGTGTATCTCTGTTTAGTAATGTTGTGTTTCCCCCGAGGCGTTTTATCTCCTGTTATTTTCTGCTTTGCTTTCAGTTTGGAGCTCACTGAAGGTGATGGGCACCCGGTTGACTCCTTCACCGGGGCCCTCTGAAGTTTCCCGCCGGCTTGCAGTTGTCTATTTTCTTCTTTTTGGGACTGGAGCATGTAGCCACAATATGTCCAATTCCTCCACAGTTAAAGCAGACGATATCTCCCCATTCTTGTAAAGATGCGGGTGCTGAGGCAACTGGGAAGAATTCCTTCCTTGGTACTTCTCTCTTGGGACTCTCTGTGTTTTTTTCCATCAGAGAGGTCAACATCTCTAACACCTTGGACATTTGAGCTTTCAGGGTGTCTATCTCCGAATCTCTTTCAGGGGTCATTACTGGATTGACTAGCACATGTGCGGGTACAACACTTGTCCTAATCAACTGCTGGTCCTGTTGCAGTGCCTCCTCATCTCTGATGATTTTTATCAAGTCAGCATAAGTCAGCAATGTTCCTCCTCCTGAGGTTTTCAGGTGCAACCAGACTGGATCTGAGCGCAGCGCTCCCTTTAAGACTTGCTTCATTCTTGCCGCATCTGTGTCTTGGGGCCTCATCCCCTTCTTCAACACAATCTTACACAACAACCTGTTCAGTCTTCTAACATACTCGGAAAGTTTCTCCTCCGGTTGTTGGAAAGTGTGTTCAAACTGGTAGACCATCTCAGTCACCTTTTCCAATTGACCAAACTCTTCTTGCAGCATGGCTAGACAGTCTTGAGCCATGCAATCTGCGTTCCCAAACCGAAAGCTTTTTACTGCTTCTGCTGCTGCGCCTTTAAGGCTTTCCATCACTCATTGCCTCTTCTGCGCTTCAGGCACCTCCCATGCCTCTACTGCCTGCAATGCCTGCTCCACCCAGGTGTCAAAGTCTTCTTCCCCTGCGGGGACAGGGAGCTTCCCTGAGAATGTCTTTAGTCTCCGGTAGCTAGTCTCTACATGCACCGTGTTTGCCTTCTGACACTTGGTTAGCAGATCCCCTATCGCACCTATCAGTTCTGGTGATATAACAGTGGCAGGTGCAGGCGCCACCGGGGGCGTCGCCCTGTCCCTTTCTCCCGGTGGGGTACGGGCCGCAGCCTGCGGTGATCCCATTGGTGATGGTTCCTTTCTTTCAGTTACTGCGTGCGCCAACCTATAAGTTCTGTTGTCTGGCGTCCGCACACACTTGCGCTTACAGGCCTCTGGCATCCCGTTCCAGTACTCCACTAATGCATACTGATATGAGGTGTCTGGGTCTGACTTTATCTCCGTAACCCACGGTGTGTGATTTGGGGACACTAACTTCATCAATTCCTCTACCGTTTCAGTCGACCATGTCTCCCCAGGGAGGCTGATGACTATCGACTGGTTTGGCTCTGCGTTAGAGGCTTTGCACCATTCTTCTACCGCTCGTGGATCCATGGGGTCCATGCCGGCACCTCTGGCGTTCACTTGCTGCATCAGGATCACGGACGAGCCCCCACATGTAGCGATACCTCCAACTTAGAAGGCCGCTGATTTAGTTTGGGCCCTGAATACAGCTCCGCCAACCCCCGGCAATATGCTCTACCCCCTACTGGCACAGCTAGTACTGACAGTAAATTGTATGTCTTATACTGTATGAATAACTGAGCCTTGAAACCATACTGAATTGAAATAAATGTAAGATTTTACTTAAGCTCTTGGTAAAGGAAAATAAGGTAACATCAATAACAGTTTACAGAATAATCATTTGTAATGTAAATTCAGCCACACTAACACACTATAGGGTTAACACATAACAAGTGCGCCACGCGCAGTAACCAAACCACCCTAGAAACCCCACCAGGCCTGGTTTTAGTATCTACAACTTAGTTCTTTTTTTTCTTCACCGGCAGGTCTTTAACGGTGGTGCACATTAATAGAGTACAAACTTTGTAATCCAATGGGGTAGGTAAAGATGGAGTAGAACTTGACTATGCAAACGGTAGATTTAGTTCTAACAAGGGGAATCTTCAATAAGAGCACTAAGAACAACTCATAGGCCACGGCAGTCTAGAGGCCTAGAAGCAGTAACAGTATATCGGTTGGGCATATGCCCTCTCACCCGCCCGGACTACGGTCCCAGTCCGGGAACTTCCACCTGCTGTGTCCTCACACACACACTCCGTCTCTTCAGCGATCGGGTCCCCGATCCAACAAGGCTGTAGTCGAGCGAAGTCAGATGCCACCCAGGCTCGCAGAGGGGTGGAAGGCTCTTTGGTGCTGCGCAAGGCCTCAGGCTTCAGGCCCTGCACTCCGACACTTCCGCACAGGAGGATCAGTCTCTGAAGTCTCGTGTCCCAAAGAGGCCGAGCCCAGCCTCGCCTCCTCCTTTTATAACCCCTCCCATGAGTCTCTGCGGTGGAACATTGCCGAATGGGGTTCTGGGTAATGTAGTCTCTTTTGCATTAAAGGGGGAACACCCCGCTACACATATAACACTGAAGAACTTACACTTTGCTAAAATGTAAAGTAGTGAGTGTACAGCTTGTATAAAGCCTCGTACACACGAACGAGTTTCTCGGCAAAAACCAGCAAGAAACTTGCTGGCAGAGATTTCTTGCCGAGAAATTCGTTCGTGTGTATGGTTTCTCGTCAAGAAAAGCGACAAGAATCTCGACGAGAAAATAGAGAACCTGCTCTCTATTTTCTCGTCGAGATTCTCGTCAGCCTGTTTCTCGACGAGAAAATTGTGTGTGTGTACACTTACCTTTTCGCCGGGAAACCCGCGCATGCTCGAAATGACTTTGACGAATGCGCGGTAGCTTCCTAGGCATAGGTAGGGTGAACAAAGATGGCGGCGATGGCATCGAATGTGACGAGCGCATGCTCGTCGTATTCGATGATGTCACCGCGTTCGCTCCATTCAAAGAACCGCGGGTTCTTTGAAAGGAGCGTGTGTACACTCGGCCGGGACAAGTTTCTTGTCCAAGAATCCCGTCGAAAAAAATGACATGTTTTTTTCGACGAGAATCTCGGCCGTGTGTACGAGGCATTACAGTGTAAATTTGCTGTCCGCTCAAAACAACTCAACACACAGCCATTAATGTCTAAACCGCTGGAAACAAAAGTGAGTCGCAGTGTCGCAGTAACGCTAAAAATTGCAGATAACTGCCATTACTAGTAAAAAAAAAATGTCACAAATCTTTCCCATAGTTTGCAGAGACTATAACTTTTGCACAAACAAATCAATATACGCTTATTGCGATTTTCTTTACCAAAAATATGTAGAAGAATATATATTGGCCTAAACTGATGAAGAAATTCGTTATTTGTTATATATTTGGGGATATTTATTAAAGCAAAAAAAAATTTTTTTTCAAAATTGTCACTCTTTTTTTGTTTATAGCGCAAAAAAAACAAAACGCAGAGGTGATCAAATACCACCAAAAGAAAGCTCTATTTGTGGGAAAAAAAGGAAGCAAATTTCGTACAGCATTGCATGACAGCGCAATTGTCAGTTAAAGCGACGCAGTGCCAAATTGTAAAAAGTGCTCTGGTCAGGAAGGGGGTAAAATCTTCCGGGGCTGAAGTGGTTAAAGACTCCATAGAGAAAAAATGGTAAGGATGTAATGTACCCAATAACAATTTAAAGTACATAAACCATAGACATCAGGTTCACATTACATTTTGTATCTTCTTTCAGCCTTCAGTTTGTAAAAAAGTTTGTTGCAACCTAGGCATGTGTAATGTACAGTAGTGATGGTCATCTCCATCTCACGACTGACGTGCACACTAGTTCAATGTTATCCCATTAGAGTGCGTGCATGCAAAACCTCCAGAAACCTGCAAGGGTGGCCCCAAGGTTTTCCATGAAAAACCAAACTACTCCACAGATAGGCTTTGCTACCTCCATGCATCTCAAGGTTTAGTTTTCAGTTATGTGCTGAAGTGTACTTTTTCTGGCTTATAAGGCTATTTGATTCCATAAGAGTAGGTCTAAAGGCTGGTATACACCGGCCGAATATCGGCCGGTATAACAAAAACCGGCTAACATTCAACCAGTGTGTACAGCAGCCTGTTTGGCTTCTGTCAAACAAGCATGCTGGAAAACCAGCAGCCGATCGACATCTGATCAGCGCTGGCAGCCAGTGGCTGTCAGTGCTGACGGATGTGTTCTGGCGGGTGGCAGCCCCACCTGTCAGAACAGAACACAATAGCTCAACGGGGAGATCACTGTACTAACATTGCATCAAGCATTACAGCGAGCTCCTCAGTTTTTTTTTGTTTAGCTCACTGGGTTGAACGAAAAAAAAAAAAAAATGCCCATGTGTTCCAGGTATTACTCATAACTTTCCTCATATATGTTTTCTGCACAAACAGTGGCTATATACAGGACACTTTTTCATTTATTCATAAATATTCTTATCATCTGCAACATCCTTTCTACCACACACCCATTTTCTATTTTTCACATATCGTTTGGGTCGTCAACGCCACACTGCAAGTACTTTTCTTAGTCAATGCTATTTTATGTTTAATTGTATCTGACATGCTGTTTGCAAAATTAGAAGGAATCTTAATAAATATTTGAAAATTAAGAATGTTGAATCAGCATATAGATATTTCACTTTCTGGTGTAAAAGTCAAGACCTTATTCTGCAAAGGAAACTGTGCTATTATATATGTCTACAGAAATACAAAACCATATCCAGTTCTACAATAAATACAATACATTTTGAAACATAAGTTATGCCATGAATAGAAATGGGACTAAAGGGACCCCAAAACCCAAAAGACCAAAACAGAAAAAAAGGGCAGTAGGACTATTGCGGTACAAGATGAGTAGGTAAACTCACAAAGAGTAGGTATAATAAAAATTTATAGATTTATTAACATAGTCTCAAAAATAAAAGACATCAAACGACATAGACAATAAAATACAGTACAGACATCGAGACAGACCATACGTGTCACCGAAAATTGATGATCCTCTTGGGGAAGATCACAGTGGGGGAAGGGGTCATGAAAGGGGTTCTCTACTAGTTTCGCAAATGCGTCGCTTCCTTAGGAGAAGTTTCTGAAATTAGTTGATATAAAAACATTAACTATAAGGAAGGGTTGAACAAGTAGAAGAATTCATACAAGTCAACCTAACAACAACCCTACAGGTACCTTTTTTCCCCTTCCCCCTTCTCTCCCCCTGCCCCCTTCCTTCCCCCCCTCCCCCTTCCCCTCTTTCTTTCCCACTATCCCTCTCCCCTAGCCTGCCCTTTCCCCTCCCCCTTTTCCTTTCCCCTTCTTCCTCCTCCACCCCCCCTCTTTTTCCTCCTCCCCCCCTTCTCCCACCCCCTTGCCCTTACCCCTCCTTTTCCTCCCAAACCACTCCCCCCCTCTCACAGCCCTTTCCCCTCCCCTCTCCCCCTTTTCCCCCCCTCTCCCTTCCCCACAATCCCCAACCCCTTCTCACTCCTCTCCCACCCCTCTCTTTTTCTACCTTATTTCTCACCACCCTTCCCCACTCTCTTCCGGCCACTTCCTCACTTGTTACCTTAATTTGTTGGCACGTTTTTTGTTCACTCACCACTTTTGCACATCACTTCCTTTACTCATTACCAATATAGCCATGTGCTTATAGTCATTTTTAATATCTAGTTGATAGGTCCATCTCCACATTCGTCCCCCTTGGCCGCCGTGGGAGACTTCCCTCAGTGGCTCTGGCACGTGAGCTGACGGGATTCACTTTCTTAGGTAAGTGGGCACAGCCCTTGTTCCCCAAATGTTTATATGTATATAATTGTCTTTGTTGTTAGCTTGACCTGTATGAATTCTCCTACTTGTTCAACCCTTCCTTATAGTTAATGTTTGTATATCAACTAATTTCAGAAACTTCTCCTGACGAAGCGACGCAGTCGCGAATCTAGTAGAGAACCCCTTTCGTGACCCCTACCTCCACCGTGATCATCAATTTTCGGTGACACATATGGTCTGTCACGATATCTGTACTGTATTTCATTGTCTATGTTGTTGGATGTCTTTTATTTTTGATACTATGTTTTTGTATTTCTATTCAATACTTCTTAGGATGATGGTATCACTGCTAATCAAATTACATGTTCTTTACTAAAGAGGCCAACAATTAATTCATAAGTTATGCCATGTTTAACATGTGCTAAACTATGACTTGAAGCAGGTATAAACACACAGCTTTCTGTAATGCTAAGCTTGATCTCTTTAGCTGTTTTTTTTCTATAGAGACTTTTAAATCACACACATGTAAAAAATATATAATATCTATATATATACACCGTATATACTCGAGTTTAAGCCAAGTTTTTCAGCACATTTTTTTATGCTCAAAATGCCCCCCTCGGCTTATACTCGAGTCCATCTTCACCTTTGTGCGCCTGATCTCCCAGTGCTGTGATGTCAGTCTAGTCGACGGTCGTGCAGTATAACAAAGCCCCCCGTCCTCCTCATCCATGATAGGCGGAACACTGACTCACTGCTGGGAAACCGAGTCAGTGTTCCGTCACGGACGAGGATGAGAAGGAGGCGGCGCTTTGGTACACTGCATGGCCGCCTACTAGACTGAATATGTCACAGCGCCGGGATATCGTAAGGCTGCAGATGGACACAGCGCTGGAGAACAGGTAGGGAGATTGGGCACAGCGAGGCATGAGCACAGTGAGGCATGGACACAGTGAGGCATGGGCACAGTGACAGTGAGGCATGGGCAAAGTGAGGCATGGGCACAGTGAGGCATGGGCACAGTGAGGCATAGGCACAGTGAGGCATAGGCACAGTGAGGCATGGGCTCAGTGAGGCATAGGCACAGTGAGGCATGGACACAGTGAGGCACAGTGAGGCATGCAGATGGACACCCTAGGCTTATACTCGAGTCAATATGTTTTCCCAGTTTTTTGTGGTATAATTAGGTGCCTCGGCTTATATTCGGGACGGCTTATACTCGAGTATATACGGTGTATATATATATATATTGTGACAGCAGAAAGGTAAAGTCACCTGGTTGCATCCAGGGGGGTAGATATATTTCGCCCAGATTCAGGCTTTACGCCGACTTATACAACTAGGTGGAGAGTTGTATAAGCCCAGCTAAGGCTAGTGGGCTCATGGATGACTCATATGTCTAGGGAGAGTGTGGGGCGTCGTGCAGACAGGGAGTTGATGAGACCAGCTGAAGCTTGTCAGCTCATTTAGGCCTCTATAAGAACTCCCAGCTTCATTAGATGTTAGCTCATGCCTGGAACCAGACCTGTGTGGACTGTCTAGGGAGAGTGAACCCCTGTGCGGTGAGACAAAGCCTGTGTGGCTATTTGCTTGGACATTTAAAACCAGGGACTTAGGGACTAGGACAGCACTAGGCTGATCCCAGTTGTTAGTTAGGAAACCTGTATGTTTAGTCAGAGGTCAACTTGACCAGGATTTATTTTGTTTATGTTTCTTTTGCTTTGCTGTGTTTTGTCACTGTAAATAGAAAATAAACCGCACCTTTTTGATTTTGAAAACCACAACCTCCGTTTGCTGGGCCTGTTTTGTGTGGGGAGCCCATCCCGGGGGGCACACACACCCGCTGCCGAGCTAACCCCCTCACAGTTGGTGGAGAACCAGTGGCAGTTTTTTTTTAAGCCAGCATGGAGGAGATACTGAAGCAGCTGGCTCTAGCAAATGCCAATCAACAGCAGACAAATGCAGGTTTGCAAAAGAGCCTTGCAGCTCATCAACAGAGCCTTGCAGCTCAACAACAGAACTTCGCAGCCCAGCAGCAAGCTCATCAACAGAGCCTTGCAGCCCAGCAGCAGACAAACGCAACTTTGCAACAGAGTCTGGAGGCTCAGCAACGAGCCCAGCAGCAATCTGAGGCCCGCTTCATAGACCTGTTGCAGAAGCAAGAGCAGAGACTACAACAACAGATGGAAGCAGTAATGCAGCAACGTCCGCAGACCAGTGAGGAAAGCCGTCCCACTAATACCGCATCCTTTGGGGTGAGTCGTTTATTGACAAAAATGACTGGAGAGGATGATCCAGAGGTATTTTTGACCACATTTGAAAGGACTGCTGAAAGAGAAAAGTGGCCTGAGGAGCAGTGGGCTGGACTGGTGGCTCCTCTGTTAACTGGTGAATCGCAGAAAGCTTACTATGACCTAGAGCCTAACCAAGCAAGACTATGTGATGCTAAAAGCTGAAATATTGGCAAGGCTGGGTGTCACCCAGGCTGTCCGGGCTCAGCGTGTGCATAACTGGACTTTCCAGCTTGGAAAACCCCCCAGGTCTCAAATGTATGATCTCATTCACCTGAGCAGAAAGTGGCTACAGCCAGAGACTTTGTCCGCACCAAAGATTGTGGAACGTGTTGTAATGGATCGGTTTTTGAGAGCTCTTCCTACTGCCATCCAAAAGTGGGTAAGCCATGGAGACCCAGAGACGGCCGATGGTCTTGTGGATCGTGTGGAGAAATACTTGGCTACAGAGAACCTGACGGCCTCTTCCAGAGACACTCGGACTTTCCACCCTAAGACCAGACCATCCCCAGGGGCGGATAAGAGGATTCCAAGGGGTGAGGGTGGAGAGAGTGAGAGGGTGGGAGCTCTACCCCAAGTTTGGCGAGAACAGCCTGGGAAATCAGCGGCTCAAGAGGCGGCAAGAAGGATCGTTTGCTACCGCTGCCGGCAAGCGGGACATATTGCAGCCAATTGCCCGGTTGTGGAGGAACCCATGCAGTGTGACTTTCTGACGGGCAGACGTCAGTCGCTGTGTGCGACAGTCGCATGCACTGCCATTCGAGGAACTGAGAAACATTTATGCAAAATGTGTGTTAATGGTAGAAATGTTGTGGTATTGCTGGATTCAGGTAGCCTTGTGACCCTGATAAAGGCTGAGTTAGTTAAAACAGAGGTCTCTGGGAATAGCAAGGTAGCTGTTATTTGTGTGCATGGGGACACCCGAGAGTATCCAGTGACTACAGTGTGTTTCGAGACCCCCAAAGGTACCCTCTCTCATCCAGTGGGCTTAGTATCTCAGTTACCGCATGACGCCATTGTGGGAAGGGATTTTCCGAAGTTCTGGGAACTGTGGGATGATCCTGAGCCCCTCACTGGTGCCCCTAGGTACCAGGAATGTGATAGCCAGAACTCCCCTGAGAGTGGTGAGGACTCTCCGGAATTTCCCTTATCAGTATTGGCAGGGGGGACTCAAGAAACTGGAGAGGAGCCCACCTCCTCAGACGAAAACCTACCGTCTGTGGAGTTTTCTGATCTTGAGGTTCACAGGGAAAACTTTGCCACAGAACAGTTGAAAGACCCCGCCCTAATAAAGGCACGGGAAAACGTAGTGAAAATAGATGGCGAGTTAGTGAACCCAGATAATACCTGCACTTACCCATACTTCAGCGTAGAGAAGGACCTACTGTATCGGGTGGCAAAAAGGGCAGAAGAAACTGTTGAGCAGCTTGTGGTGCCCAAACCTTACAGGAAGTTGGTGTTGGAGTTGGCCCATGGGCACATTCTTGGAGGTCATCTGGGGACAGAGAAAACCCGAGAGAGGGTATTACAGAGATTCTATTGGCCGGGGGTGATGAAGGACGTAGAAAATTATTGTTCCTCCTGCCCTGTGTGTCAGAGGTCGGCCCCGATGCCACATTTCCGTAGCCCGCTGGTCCCTCTACCCATCATTGAGGTCCCGTTTGAGAGGATCGCCATGGATTTGGTAGGTCCTATAATCAAGTCCGCTAGGGGGCACCAGTACATATTAGTTATAATGGACTATGCCACCCGTTATCCAGAAGCGATCCCTCTCCGAAATACCTCGGCCAAAACCATAGCCAAAGAGCTATCTCTTGTGTTTAGCCGGGTGGGTATTTGTAAAGAACTGCTTACGGACCAAGGTACACCCTTTATGTCCCGGGTTATGAAGGAGCTGTGTAAATTATTCAAAGTGACGCAATTACGTACATCTGTGTATCACCCCCAAACCGATGGGCTGGTTGAAAGATTCAACAAAACCCTAAAACAAATGTTGAAGAAAGTGGTGGATAGAGATGGAAAGGATTGGGACTGTCTACTTCCTTATCTGATGTTTGCTATTAGGGAGGTGCCCCAATCCTCTACGGGATTCTCCCCCTTTGAGTTACTGTATGGGAGACACCCAAGAGGGCTGTTGGATATTGCCAAGGAAACTTGGGAAAGTGAGAGTTCTCCCCACAGGAGTGTGATTGAGCATGTCGCCCTGATGCAAGACCGAATTGCACAGGTAATGCCCATCGTGAAGGAACATTTGGCCCAAGCGCAGTTAGCACAGCAGAGAGTGTACAACCGTGGAGCCAAGACCCGTACCTTTTCCCCGGGGGATAGGATACTGGTACTTGTCCCTACGGTTGAAAGTAAATTCCTTGCCAAATGGCAAGGCCCCTACGAGATAATGGAAAAAGTGAGCGAAGTGAATTACAAGGTCAGACAACCAGGAAGGCGAAAGCCCGAACAGATCTATCACGTTAATCTGTTGAAAGCCTGGAGGGATAGAGAGTCCCTAGTCGCAGACACTTGGTCACCAGCTCAAACTGGTTGCGTGATTCCTGAGGTTGGAATAGCAGCCACCTTGTCACAACCCCAACAACAGGAGGTTAAGGAGTTTGTGCTTCGCAACAAGGAGGTATTCTCTGAGCTGCCGGGACAAACATCTGGGGTAGAGCATGACATCATTACCCCGCCCGGTGAAAGGGTGAAGTTAAAACCCTATCGGATCCCAGAGGCCCGACGGGAGGCAATACGGGAGGAAGTACAGAAAATGCTGAACTTAGGGGTGATAGAGGAGTCCCAAAGTGATTGGTCTAGTCCCATCGTGTTGGTGCCTAAACCGGATGGGAGCTGGCGATTTTGTAACGATTTTCGTCAGTTGAACAAAGTTACAAAATTTGACACCTACCCCATGCCACGTATAGATGAGTTGATCGACCGGCTGGGAACAGCCCGATACATGACGACTCTTGACCTCACAAAAGGGTATTGGCAAATCCCCCTGGCCAAGTCGGCCAAAGAGAAAACCGCATTTGTAACCCCAGACGGGGCGTTCCAATATAAAAGAATGCCGTTCGGGTTACAGAATGCGCCGGCCACATTCCAGCGGAAAATGGACCAGATGCTGAGGCCCCATCGGAAGTATGCTGCGGCTTACCTGGATGACGTAATTGTCCATAGCACAGATTGGGCCTCACATCTGCCAAAAGTGCAAGCAGTCCTGGACTCTGTTCGGGAAGCGGGGTTTACGGCTAACCCCAAGAAGTGTACCATTGGGCAGGAGGAGGCCAAATATCTTGGGTACACCATTGGGAGGGGAGTAATAAAACCCCAACTCAACAAAGTCGAGGCCATCCAGAGTTGGCCACGTCCCAACAGCAAGAAGCAGGTACGAGCCTTTCTGGGAATCGCTGGGTATTATCGGCGATTCATTCCCCACTTTGCTTCTAAGGCTGTGCCCCTAACCAACCTGACGAAGGGGAAAGGGTCGGTCATGATTAAATGGACCCCCGAGGCTGAGGCAGCATTCCAATTCTTGAAACAAGCCTTATGTAGCCAGCCAGTGTTGTACTCACCCGACTTCTCTAAAGACTTTGTCGTACAAAGTGATGCGTCAGATGTGGGGTTAGGAGCAGTATTGTCCCAGGTCTGGAACGGGGAAGAGCACCCAGTCATTTACCTCAGCAGGAAGTTGAAGTCCCATGAGGTAAATTACGCCACGGTTGAAAAGGAGTGTTTAGCGGTGAAGTGGGCTCTAGATTCCCTTCGGTACTACCTGCTAGGTAGGCACTTTGACATGGTTACGGCTCCGTTAAAGTGGATGGCTCAAAACAAGGAAACAAATAGAAGAGTGAATAGGTGGTTCCTGGCCCTCCAGGAATTCAACTTCACAGTAAAGCATCGCCCTGGCGTTCAAATGGGGAATGTGGATGCTTTGTCTCGAGTACATGAATGCCTGATTGCTGGTGTTCCAACCCCGAGGTTAAAACAAGAGGGGGGGTATGTGACAGCAGAAAGGTAAAGTCACCTGGTTGCATCCAGGGGGGTAGATATATTTCGCCCAGATTCAGGCTTTACGCCGACTTATACAACTAGGTGGAGAGTTGTATAAGCCCAGCTAAGGCTAGTGGGCTCATGGATGACTCATATGTCTAGGGAGAGTGTGGGGCGTCGTGCAGACAGGGAGTTGATGAGACCAGCTGAAGCTTGTCAGCTCATTTAGGCCTCTATAAGAACTCCCAGCTTCATTAGATGTTAGCTCATGCCTGGAACCAGACCTGTGTGGACTGTCTAGGGAGAGTGAACCCCTGTGCGGTGAGACAAAGCCTGTGTGGCTATTTGCTTGGACATTTAAAACCAGGGACTTAGGGACTAGGACAGCACTAGGCTGATCCCAGTTGTTAGTTAGGAAACCTGTATGTTTAGTCAGAGGTCAACTTGACCAGGATTTATTTTGTTTATGTTTCTTTTGCTTTGCTGTGTTTTGTCACTGTAAATAGAAAATAAACCGCACCTTTTTGATTTTGAAAACCACAACCTCCGTTTGCTGGGCCTGTTTTGTGTGGGGAGCCCATCCCGGGGGTCACACACACCCGCTGCCGAGCTAACCCCCTCACAATATATATATATATATATATATATATACACACACACATATATATATATATATATATATATATATATATATATATATATATATGTACGACTTTGACAAAAGCTTTTATTTTTTCAATGAATCTTGCTTGTTTGTCTAGCTCAGTGATTCTCAACCAGGGTTCCGTGGAACCCTAGGGTTCCTCCAGAGGTTGCTAGGGGTTCCTTCAGCATTGGGCAATTTCTGCCTCTCAGAAAAGTTCCCTCTGACACCATTGATCTTTTTAGCCATCTGTAAGGAGGTAATTCTTCCCAATTGCCACAAGTGTAAGGACCATCCTTCCAACTGACCGTCACACTAATGTATCATGAGTTGTAGATTTCTCAATTTTAGCAGGGGTTCCCCGAGACCGGAGAACTATGTCAAGGGTTCCTCTGTGTTGAAAAGGTTGAGAAAGGCTGGTCTAGCTTGTTATGCGATACTGTGACACATGCAAGAAAACTACAGGGAAGTAGGCATTGCAGAGGCTAACCTTTGGGGTTTATTTATGAAAGGCAAATCCACTTTGCACTACAAGTGCACTTACAAATGCAGTTGCTGTAGATCTGAGGGGAAGATCAAAAATTAGGGTAAGCTCTGCTGATTTTATCATCCAATCATGTGCAAGCTAAAATGCTGTTTTTTACTTTCCTTGCATGTCCCCCTCAGATCTACAGTGACTGCACTTGAAAGTGCACTTGTAGTGCAAAGTGGATTTGCCTTTCGTAAATAACCCCCTCTGTGTTTTAAAATAGAAATATAGATCTACACACAAGTCATACCTGGTTTAATAAGTGGAACTTAATCTTTTAATCTTATTCCAGAGAAATCTCTGAGAACTGCGCCTATCATCAAATCTAATAAAGAGTGCCATAAGGTTCAGGTCAAATTCATAATCTATACTTTTCTTATTTATTCTTCAGAATATATTTAATGATTGCATGAGGACAGTGCTGAACTCTTAATTTTTGTGTTCCTGCTATATTTTTGCTGGCTTCAAATAATGATAAAATGCAATTAGTCAGTACTGTTGAGGTGTGATTATTCATTATGTTCTCAGTGACTGCATGGTTGTAAAAGATCCAAATCTGCACCTTAAAAGGTTCGTACACTATAAGAAAATCGGGCGAACATTTTCATCCAAAGAATGTCTGTGCGATTTTTGTATAGTGTGTACACAACTTTCAACAGCCGATTCCGAATTTGCGTACGAAAATTCCCGAAGGGACAAGCTCCAACATTTTTCTCGTAGGGGAACAGAATGAACGATTTTCGTTTAATGTGTACCGTTTTCGTACGAAATTTGTACATGAAAAATCCAAAAAGAAAGACTGGGCATGATCAAAAACAATAAACAACAAAAAAAAGCCTTTGTCGTATTAAAATTTTTGTGAGAATATTCGTACAAATTTTCATTCATCGGTTTCGATTTTAAGGGCTACCACAGGCTATAGCTACACAGACCAGGAGGGTAGATCTTCATTCACTTTAAAAAAAATCTTACCTTTTACATGTGCAGTCATACTATCTTCCTGACTTGGGAAACCATTCTCTTGGCTTTCAGACATGGCTATTGGAGCGCTGTCCTGCATCTCTGACTTGGGTTTTTTGCTACTAAGAACATATGGTTGGACATCTAATGAGAAGTGTCGAGCATGTTTTTTCTCAACAGTAGTGATTGCAATTGTACTAGTGTCACATTTTTGAGAGGCATGAGGTGAAGATTTTGAAGAAGCCTCCAAAAGTGGAGCTATTAAGGTGTCTGTTGCAGTTTTCCTTCTCATTGGCTTTGGCTTCTCCGGTTTACTATTTTCAACTTTCATTATGGCTACTTGTTCCTTAAAGTGTTGGGGTAGAGGATTGCTACTGGGGATCCACTTCATTTTCTTTCTAGGACGCTTTATAACAAGCTGTTCATTGACATCAATATCTGCTGGGTCAACACTTGGGTCAACTGTCTGCATACCAGAGTCCCTCATGGTGGGAGTGGCATCATAATTAGACTGCGCTAATGCTGCAAGTAATTGCCGAACCACATTGTCATACATTAAGTCACTCTCATTGGTAATAAAATCTAGACGATTTAAGGATTTGATATGATCACGATTTTCATTGCAAAACAAGGCAAGGATATTTATATCACAAAACTGGGATTTCTGCCACTGCTTCTTAGTCTTTATGCCAACTTTATTTAATTTGTCAAAAATGAAGTTGGACTTTCTGACGATAAAGAGATGTATTAAGTTGACAAGAATTATTAAATTCATTAAACTAAGTAGAAAAATATCTACTGAAGCAATGATTCTTTGGAGTTGAACAGATGGCAATTTGCAGTTTACCCTTATGTGCAACTTTGAGTTACTGGTTTTAAGATGAGGCTCTCCCAACGCACAGGTAAATTCATTCTGCTTCTGAGTTGCATAATATGTGCTTAGATAAGTAATAGGCATGATGCTTAGACATATGATGAGCAAATGTCTGGCTAAATATAGTTTGGCTAAAAAGTTACTTCGACCTCTTCGTTCAAGGTACTTTTCAAATAGGTTTTGTTCGGGGCTTTTTTCCTTCTCTGCATTTTCTATGATTTCTCTCTTCTCTTTTTCTGTAATGCCTGGACCTTTTGACTGAATTTGCTTTTCAATTTTGGGAGCGCGGCCCTCTGCTGCTCTATGATAACAATTGTCGATTTCTTGAAGCAGGAAGTTCAGCTCTGAAGTCAACCTAGTGGAAGCTAGGAACTCCCATCCAAGAACAGGAATGTACATGATTCCAGCAAAGGCCAGAAGAGCATATGGGAGAAACTTGTGCTGAAACAATGAAGGCCACTGACTGGCGTTCACCCCTGGTAAAGCATCCTTAAGTTCTGTCCAGCAATATCCTCTGGCATACAAGGCTTGATCCCGGGTGAAGTTGTGAGGTGTATAGCAGTATATAGGCTCCTCTGTATAACAGAGAGAAAAGTCACTGCTGTGGGGTTAACCTAAAAAGAAGCTCTGAAAAATAAATACATTTGAAGTGATAAAATGTTAAGTATATTGGCCAAACAAATGTCACATTCCCTTTACAGCATATATAACAATACCACAGGTCAAGGGTAGGCAAGACACAGGTATGCATATGCTAAAGCCAAAATAGTATGCCTCTTAAACACAGGGCAAGCTCCTGTGTTTGTATTATACAAAAAATACAGAAAATCTGTGAAAAAAAATTGCACTAATACGGCTACAATCACCTGAATTTTTTTTTAAATACACACTCATCTGCCACTCGACTTACCTTTAGAGTGGCTCCTTACCTCTTTGATCTCTGCTACTGTCCCCAAAATAGGGTGGGCAATTTCCAATAGTATTGTCACCGGTAAATGAACACTCTGCGTTACACAACTTACTACCCATATGACATCACAGCTACCCCATACCTGGAAGTACCAGGATTGTGATTGATTGACAGTGGGCATCAGAGAAGTGTGAAAGGGTCAATGAGGATAATTTTAAGAACTAGACATTTCCTAGTGCAGTTCGGGGGGGGGGGGTGTTAAATTTTAAGGCAGGTTTGCTTTAGTAGGGGTGAGATCATAGATCTTTACCATAATCTCAGTCATTAGAATAAATACATCCTTTTACTGCATGCAGCATCTTTACAGAGTATAGCCTACAGGTGATACTCGAAAAATTTGAATATTGTGCAAAAGTTCATTTATTTCACTAATGCAACTTAAAAGGTGAAACTAATTACATAATGCAAAGCAAGATAGTTCAAGCCATGATTTGTCATAATTGTGATGATTATGGCTTACAGCTCATGAAAACCCCAAATCCACAATCTCAGAAAATATGAATATTACATGCAATCAATAAAACAAGGATTGTACATAGAACAATATCGGACCTCTGAAAAGTATAAGCATGCTTATGTACTCAGTACTTGGTTCGGGCCCCTTTTGCAGCAATTACTGCCTCAATGCGGCGTGGCATGGAAGCCATCAGCCTGTGGCACTGCTGAGGTGTTATGAAAGACCAGGATGCTTCAATAGCGGCCTTCAGCTCTTCTGCATTGTTTGGTCTCTCATCTTTCTCTTGGCAATGCCCCATAGATTCTCTACGGGGTTCAGGTCAGGCGAGTTTGCTGGCCAATCAAGCACAGTAATCCCACGGTCATTGAACCAGGTTTTGGTGCTTTTGGCAGTGTGGGCAGATGCCAAGTCCTGCTGGAAAATGAAGTCAGCATCCCCATAGAGCTCATCTGCGGAAGGAAGCATAAAGTGCTCCAAAAGCTCCTGGTAGATGGCTGCATTGACCCTGGACTTAATGAAGCACAGTGGACCAACACCAGCAGATGACATGGCTCCCCAAATCAACAAAGACTGTGGAAACTTCACACTGGACTTCAAGCATCTTGCAGTGTGCGCCTCTCCATTCTTCCTCCATACTCTGGGTCCTTGGTTTCCAAATGAGAGGCAAAATTTGCTCTCATCAGAAAAGAGGACTTTGGACCACTGAGCAACAGACCAGGTCTGTTTTTCTTTAGCTCAGGTAAGACGCTTTTGAATGGCCTTTTCATGACAATCCTCTCCAGGCTGTGGTCATCCCTGCTGCTTGTGCACCTTTTTTCTTCCACACTTTTCCCTTCCACATAACTTTCTATTAATGTGCTTTGATACAGCACTTTGGGAACATCCAACTTCTTTTGCAATTACCTTTTGAGGCATTCCCTCCTTATGGAGTGTGTCAATGATGTTTTTTTGCACAACTGTCAGGTCAGCAGTTTTTCCCATGATTGTGATTCCTACTGAACCAGACTGAGAGACCATTTAAAGGCTCAGGAACCCTTTGCAGGTGTTATGGCTTTACTACTTGGGACCCGGGCTATTGTCGAATGACGGCCACAAGGTGGCTCTACAGGTCCGGGAGGCCGTCTATTGACGTCCTCGGGCCTCCGGCCGCTGGGGGGCGCGCGCGTGCCCGCTGCGTCACTCAGGTGCCGATGCGCATGCCTGGCGACCGCGATGTCCGCCAGGTCCCCTTGATCGGCAGTCACAGAGCCAGGGATGTGGATCTCTGTGTGTAAACACAGAGATCCACATCCTGTCAGGGAGAGGAGACCGATGGTGTGTCCCTTGTACATAGGGACACACATCTGTCTCCTCCCCTTGTGAGTCCCCTCCCCCTACAGTTAGAATCACTCACTAGGGAACATATTTAACCCCTTCAGCGCCCCTAGTGTTAACCCCTTCCCTGCCTGACACATTTACACATTAATCAGTGCAGTTTTATCCCACTAATCGCTGTATAAATGTGAATGGTCCCAAAAATGTGTCAAAAGTGTCCGATATGTCCGCCGCAATATCGCAGTCCTGACAAAAATCGCAGATAACCGCCATTACTAGTAAAAAAATAAAATAAAAAAAATGTCATTCTATCCCCTATTTTGTAGGCGCTATAACTTTCGCGCAAACCAATCAATATACGCTTATTGCGATATTTTTTACCAAAAATATGTAGAAGAATATGTATCGGCCTAAACTGAGGACATTTTTTTTTTAAATGGGATATTTATTATAGCAAAAAGTAAAAAATATTGTGTTTTTTTCAAAATTGTCAGTCTTTTTTTGTTTATAGCGCAAAAAATCAAAACCGCAGAGATGATCAAATACCACCAAAAGAAAGCTCCATTTGTGGGAAAAAAAGGACGTCAATTTTGTTTGGGAGCCACGTCGCATGACCGCGCAATTGTCATTTAAATCGTGACAGTGCTGAAAGCTGAAATTTTGCCTGGGCAGGAAGGGGGTATATGTGCCCAGTAAGCAAGTGGTTAATTAGCTGATTAGAGTGGGAGACTTTGAGCCTAGAATATTGCACCTTTTCACAATATTCACATTTTCGGAGATTGTGGATTTGGGGTTTTCATGAGCTGTAAGCCATAATCATCACAATTATGACAAATCACGGCTTGAACTATCTTGCTTTGCATGTAATGAGTCTATCTCATATATTAGTTTCACCTTTTAAGTTGCATTAGTGAAATAAATGAACTTCTGCACGATATTCAAATTTTTTGAGTATCACCTGTATGTCTGATGCTGTCTGTGACCAAAGTAAACATCAGTGGTTTCTCAGTCTAGGTATGACAACTACTCTCTACCAACTCCTGAGGAATTGTGAACACTCTAAACGTAAACAATGAGAACCTAAATAAGTAACTGAGTAAGCATATAGACATTCATATGTATGAAGGACACCACATGGTAAGATTTACACAATAGTTCTTGTTTAATAAATGGGTGTTCTTATTTTTAATAAAATGTTGAAAAACTGGTCTTAATTAATTTAGAAAAAAAAAAAAACTTAGGTGATCTCATGAATGAATGCATTGTGTAAAAATATATCAATGTTACTAATACTAAAAAAATGTTTTGGCAAATTAATTTTTATCCCAAGATTTGTATAAAGGACAAGAGGACATCAGCTGATTATTGAAACAAGGAAAATGTGCCATCAGTATATGAGGAATTCATCACAAAGCATTTCAGGCCGTTGCCATCTTGAGTAAAGGCAGATGATTCATGTAGCATTTACTGTTCTTCCTGAAATCTGTCTGCCCTTAGCTCAGGCATGCAGGCAGGAGGGTATGCTTAGCTGATAAAACCCCCTTCTCCGCTCCTGAGGACTCCTGGGATGTATGACATTATTTGCCTATAAGTAACTGAAGAAATGTAAAATAAAAGTTTAAATCAAGTAAATATGATATGCAGTACTTTCCTATCTTTACTAATGTTAGCCGTAGAAGGATTAAAAATAGTTAACGTTGATTGAGAGAGTGAAGTTCTGCTTTAGGATATCACTATGTACCAATAAACTGAATTTCTAATAACAAGATTTAGCTTTATAATCTGTTTGTAACATCTAGCTATGATTGCATACATTATTATCATCAGGATAGAGGCTGACAGGGAAGCTGACAGAGGTTCTTACTCCTTCTCACTTTACTGCAAAGAAAAGTTGTTACTGCTCTCTGTGCCCACTTTTAGCAAGTTTTACAGCATATCCTGTCTAGCAGCAGTTACCTGGCTGATTATTATATGTTCATTATTTATGCATTTGACAGTAATATCACATTTCCAGAAAAAAAAAAATTGTATTAATTAAAATGACAGGAATACATTACTTGTAAGCATTGTTTCTTCAACCCAGCCTATGGTTAACAACATAGAACAAGCTTAAAGTAAACCTGTAGAGAAATATGTAGGCTGCCATTGGTGACTGCTCTTGTAATTACCTGGCTATAATGCTTATCATTTAGCTGCATTACTTTCAAGACCTGGAACAAATATGTCAATCAGATGTTCTGACTTCAGTTACAGCTTACTTATTTTAGATCAGTAATTCAGGAATGGCTAAAGCTGCAGACTCCCAGGTAGTCTAGGGTTGGAGGAATACACTGTAATATTTGTATTTTTCCTTGCTCTCATAGTCTTCCCTTCATTGCTCTGCTGGTCACTGGCTTTTCAATGACATCACATACAATGCAAGACCAGCAGTCCTGTACTGTAAATGTGGATGGTAAGGCCCTTTGCATATCCTGGTAGAATTGGAGAGCAAAAGACAGGGATAATTGCTGTGGGGAGTGACAAATAAGGTAAGTACCATTTATTCACAAATAGCAACCACCCCAACCTATAACTGGCCTTTGCAGCAAGGAGCACATGGAAGAGCAACAAATGTCAAAAAAATAACAAACAAAAATTCCCAGCTCACTTACCAGCCAGCCTGCAACAAACTGAATTGACCATAACCGTTCACATCTAAACCAAGGGGTTTAGACTGCACACATCTGCAAATACATGAGTAAGCTGCAGCAACCACGTCACAGCACCCCAGTGTACTGCAGTCCTAACTCTATCATTCTGAGAGTCTCCTGAGTTGGAGCACATATATAATAATGGATAGATGCCTGGAGGGAGCCCACCCCTCCATAAAGGTATAGGGACTCACTGGACACCCAGCAATTGCACAATGGCAGAGAAGGTGCCCAGTGTGTCCCCTCACCAATTAACCAACAGTAAAAACAAATGGCAACCACCCCAACCTACCAACCTATAACTGGCTTTTGCAACAAGGAGCACATGGAAGTACTATGTATTCTTCTACCCCCTGGAGCATGTGGGGGGGGGGGGGATAACTGCAAGGTAAAAAAAAAAACTACTATCCTGAGGGTTGGCTTTAAACCAAACTTTAGGTTCCACTATGTTTTTTTCGCTCTTCACAGTGCATAAAGTATATTAGCAAGTATACTGGCACTTGTACAATTTACTTCCAAGGAGAAAATTCATATAAGTCCATAGATACAGTGAGGAGAAAAAAGTATTTGATCCCCTGCTGATTTTGTACATTTGCCTACTGAAAAAAAAAAATGATCAGCCTATAATTTTAATAGTAGGTTTATTTCCTTGTTCAATAATTTTTTTGTAGGTATATTAAAAATGTACAACAATACAAACGCACCTAGTCCGCCCATGCAGGTGGCAACATAGAGAACATAAATGTACATACACAGCATAAGCAAAGGAGGAAGGGTCCCTTTCTCAAACAGGCATATCCAACCTAAACATATACCGTATGTATTTTAGGGGAAAACCCCAAAATTTCCAAGATGGTCAGGTCCTTTATGTCAACACCTCCTTAGGGGAAAACCCCAAAATTTCCAACGTGGTCAGGACCTTTATGTCAACACCTCCTTTTTAATTTTTTTCACAAGAAAATGTCAAACACCTCCTTAGTGGGCTTTCCTGACAATAATAGGCAGCCAAAGAGGGCTGAAAAACCCATCAACAGATGAAACCAGAGCAGAGAGCAAGACAGGGGAGAGAGGGAAAAGTAAAGCAGAAAAGAAAGAAGAGGGGTAGGGACCCAGGGGCGCCTGAGACATCAATTAGAGCCGACCCACGCTTGTTGGGGAGAGATCAGGGAAGGCATACTCCAACCATGGTTCCCAGACCTTGAGAAACTTGGCATGCGTGTCGTGGAGAATACCAGACATTTGTTTATTTAGCATCATGACCGTAAGACGGTCCCAGACTCCCTGAAAGGGGACTGTAGGTTTTTTCTAGGCCTAGGCAATCGTCCTTTAGGCTGCTATGAACAAATAGGATGCCAATTTTTGCTGACGATCGAATAGGCCCAGAATGGGGCAATGCAACAAAGCTAATTTAGCCTCCTTCCGAGTATTTAAACGGAACAAGGAGTACAGCAATCCAAACACTCTGGACTAGAAGCTCACCAGTCGAGGGCAGTTCCACCAGATATGTTGGGCATCCCCACGATTGACACCCCCCGACAGCAGCGATCACTATAAGTTGGATTAGCGTGGGCAATATGGGCCGGAACCCAATACCACTGCAACAACACTTTATACACAGCCTCTAAAGTGGCAGTATTAAACAAACATTTAGCAATCGAAGACCAGGCCTTACTCCAATCTGCCGGGTCGATCTCAGTACCCAGATCTCGCTCCCACTGAGCCACATATGAAAGTGAAATTAAAGATGATCGACCATTCAAAGACGCATAAAGAGTAGAGATAAGACCCGAAGAACCCAGGGAGTGCTGGCAGATATGCTCAAAAGTGGTTTCTGAAATGGATAAGATCAGTACGTCGGAGAGAAGCTATTTAATGTTGGAGCTGCAGAAAACTAAAAAACTCTGATTGGGGAGCATCGTAGGATCACAAAAAGTGCTCTAGGTCAAAGGGGACAGGGTACTTTAAAAAATGGCGTATATGGGTAAAACCATGGGTGGTCCACTAAGCGAACGCCTGGGGCTGGTTCAGACCAGGAGGAAAAAGGGGTTGCTCAAGGCCCTAGGACGTAATTTCTGCAGAAGCCATAAAAGTGCCTGTACAGAAAGAGGGGCACAATTAGGAAGCTCCAAGAACACCCATAAAGGAAAATCGGAGGAGGCATGGAGCAGAGTCAGTTGAGAGATTTGAGCGGCCAGATAATATTTTGAGATATGGGGAACCCCCAGGCCCCCCTGTAACCTATGTATAAAGAGAGTGGCCCTAGAGATTCTAGGGCATTTATTAGCACAGATAAAGTGTAAGATCCTGCTCTGGAGCAGGCAGAGGAAGTGTGGAGGGACTCACACAGGTAAGGTATGGAAATAGTATAGGAGCTTAGGTAAGATCGTCCATTTTTACCAAATTGATAAGGCCTATCCAAGACAGGTGTGGGAACTGCCAAGACTGCATAAGAGCAGTCAGTGATCGAAGTAAGGGATAATAATTGGTAGCGAACAGAGAGGAATAAGTAGGGGGTCAATCGGACTCCAAGGTAGTCAATGGACGAGGACGCCCGGTGAAAAGGAAATTGGGGTTGCAAGCACTTGACCAGGTCGGGATCTATAGAGACGTTTAAAGCTACAGATTTTTCCAGATTGATACGAAGGCCCGATATAGCCGAGAAGCTCGCCAGAAGGCGTAGCAGATTGGAAAGAGTTGTTAGGGGATTGGTCAAGGTCAGGAGGGCATCATCCACGAAGAAGCTCAATTTGAAGTTATGGCCTGCATTGAGAACTCCAGTCACATTTGGGTCTGCCCAGAGTGCAAGAACCAGGGGTTATAGTGCCAAGAGAAATAAGGCTGGGGATAGAGGACAGCCTTGTCTCATACCCCTGTAGACAGAGAAAGGCACAGAAAAATACTCAGCATATTTGACCAAAGCTGTGTCATGATCACTTAAGTTCTCCCGCTCCCTATTCCAGCAGCTGGGAGTTGGTTGTTGCATCCCCCCTGTCTGTGCTAACCTGTTGGTGATTGATCTGCTCAGTCACCTGATATAAGCAAACCGAACACTCTATCCCTTGCTTGTGATAGAGACAGACCTTCCTGCATTGTTCTAGATCAAGCCTCCCGTTAGTCTGCCTTGCTTGTTGTTGGATCTCCTGTGTATGACCCGGATTGGATACTGGACTATCCCCTGAACTCAGCCTGCCTTTTACCTGGAACGGATACTGGATTATCCCCTGAACTCAGCATGCCCTATTACCTGAACTGCCTTTGAACCACTCTACCTTTCCGCTAACTGCAAGTACCTGTTTGCTTTGCTCAGTTCGCATTTGCCCTGGCGTAGTAGCCAGACACTATAGCATTGTGTATAAGTCCTGAGGGGCAACCAAGTACTGGTAGGCCTGCTTGTGTTAAGGGAAAGGGGTCTGCTATAGGTGAAGCACACAGTAGCCAGCTATAGTGTCTGACCACCTGCGTTGGGGTAGACGTGACATTTGTGACATTATCACAAGCCTTTAACAAAAATTTCTGTCAAGATGGACTCTGCACAGGCTCGCTTATTTCCTCAGGAACTTTGCAAACTGACACGCCAAGTCCAGGAACTGTCTTTGCAAGTAAACGCACCTCCAGAAGTAACGTAGGAGCTAGAGCTCAAAGTTAACCCACCTGATCGTTTTTCTGATGACCCCCATGTGTTTTCTAACTTTCAAAACAGTTGTATGCTATACTTTAAGCTTAACGGGGTTGTAAAGGTTCCCATTTTTTCACCTTAATGCATCCTATGCATTAAGGTAAAAAAAATCCGATGCTTAATGGCCCCCCAGCCCCCCCCCGTTTACTTACCTGAGCCTTTGAAAGTCCCACATCGAGAACGCGATGGATTTCCGCCCAGTCTTCTCGGCTCTTCATTGGATAGATTGATAGCAGCGCAGCCATTGGCTCGTGCTGCTGTCAATCAAATCCAATGACGCGGGCTACGGGGGGCGGGGCCGAGTCCGGCATTCGTGTATGGACGCAAATGCTGAACTCAGGAGTGCGCCCGCAAGGTAACCCCCTTGGGAAAGCGCTTCCCAAGGGGGGGTTAGCTGATGCAGGGAGGAGCCGAGACAGCCACCGAGGGACCCCAGAAGACGAGGATCAGGGCCACTCTGTGCAAAATGAGCTGCATAGCGGAAGTATGACATGTTTGTTATTTTTATTTTTTTATTCGATCCTTTAGTACCACTTTAAGCCACACTACACTGGTTCTGAAGCACAGAGGGTCAGCCTGATGATTACATGGTTGCAGGGGGATCCCCAGTCTTGGGTGTTTAGTCTCCCCACAGATGACCCAGTCAGAGGGTTAGTTGAAGCTTTTTTCAAAACTTTAGGTTTACTGTATGATAATCCTGACCATGGCCATTCAGCTGAAGCTAAACTTAGGTCATTACGTCAGGATAAATGCACCGCTGAACAAGACTGTTCTGATTTCCGCCGCTGGGCACCTGACTGAGCTCTAAGAAGTCTGTTCAAGTTAGGCTTATCAGACTTCATCAAAGACTCCTTAGTACACTACCCTGAACCAAAGTCATTGAATGAAGCCATGCAAATAGCCATCTGCATAGACAGGCGATTACGGAAAAGGCGTACAGAGGGTTGTTTCCTTGCCCCCCAGTATGCTGCCCACCTTTTCTTCATTTCCTGAGCCCTCTTGACCTCTCCAGGAGGATGAGCCCATGCAAATTGGCGCTACCCATTTATCCCCTGGGGAAAATGCTAGAAGAAGATCTCAGGGACTCTGCCTATACTGTGGCAATCTCGGACACTTTGTCGCTAGCTGTCCTAATAAGCTAAGAAACACCAAGAGTCTAGTGTGGGTGGGGTCTGCTTCTATAGATCATGCTGTGTCTGTTTCCCTCAGCGATGGCTTATTTGTTCATGCACAGCTTAGTTCTGATAAGTTTTCTCACCACCTCTCTGCTTTTTAAAATAACAAACATGTCATACTTACCTCCACTGTGCAGTTCATTTTGCACAGAGTGGCCCCGATCGTCCTCTTCTGGGGTCCCACGGCATCTCTCGCAGCTCCTCCCCGCATTAGATAATCCCCTCTGGGAAGCTCTCTCCCGAGGGGGTTACCTTGCGAGCGCGCTCCTGTGTCATACACTCCAATGGCTGCGCTGCTATCAATCTATCCAATAAAGAGCCGAGAAGCCGCGGAGAGAGCGACGCGTAATCTCGCCCACGGAAATTCGGGGCTCAGGTAAGTAAAACGGGGGGCAGGGGGGACGGACACTGCAAGGTGTTTTTTCGCCTTAATGCATAGGATGCATTAAGATGAAAAAACACGAGGGTTTACAACCCCTTTAAGGGAAAGGGGGCTGCTATAGGTGAAGCATGCAGTAGCCAGCTATAGTGTCTGACAACCTGGATTGGGTTAGACGTAACATTCGTGACAAGATGTAGGAGTAGCATATAAGGCTTTGATCCAGGTCAGCACGGCTTCACCAAAGCCCCAACGGGAGAGTACAAATTGTAGGTATTCCCAGTACAAGGTGTCGAAAACTGATTGGAAGCTATTTATGTTATCCTACAAAATAAAATCTTCAACGTTGGTCAGCTATTGAGTCTACTTTATGTTTTCTCCTAAAAGAAAAAAGTAAAGAATTTTCTCTGGTAGGTCATTCCCCATATTACAGTAACTGGAATCTGGACAAGCTGTAACTGTAATTAGACACAGATGGCAGGGAACAGATTCATTCTGCTGTATATGAAAAAGTCACAAAGGAATATGTAGTGTCGACAAATAATGCACATGTAAGAAAATTGTGCCATCTGTCAAATCATAATGGATTTTCTTGTGGAAATAAATTGGAGTTATTTATTTCATTAATTGCTATTTATGAATCTATTAAGCTGCATGCCGGGAGCTGTTAACAGACTGGCAAAACCATATACGCGTAACACCTATAGGAGTTACTGTATACTGTTTATCTGTATTAACCATGTCATTTTTACTTTGTAGATGTAATAACTAAAGAAAAGCAAATTGATTTGTGGGAGTTAAAACCTTAGCTGACGGCTGGTACACTGGGGCCGAAAATGCCTGTGTGTACAGCAAATAATAAAAAATAAAAAAAATATGCTGCGCAAAGATAAAAACGTGATAGTGACAATGAATGCTAAAATGAACAGAACTTCCAATAATCTCTGTAGGTTTGATCCCACATCAAAAAGGAAAAAAGGTCCAAAGTAATGTCCAAAATATACTTCTCCTGTAGGGCTATCTAAAAAATGACTGGTGTGGATAGCATAGAAAGTCTTATAATACAAATAATATAAAACATGTATGATAAAAACGAATGTCCAATGCATCCGTGACATCAAACGAACACCACAGAACAGTGCTGATTTGGAATAGTGAAGAATCCACCACCTCTATTTAAACTGGCCGTTTACCGAAAGTACTGACCCCTGTACTGGATGACGACACCTTTGTTGAAACAACGTAGGGAGGAGCGGCGTGCTGACATCACCACACTTTACTATCGCACAGTCCCGGAAGCGTACATACCACCCGCTTATATACCTGATGTACATTGTAAGTGCATTTTTTATATTATTAGAATAAAAAGTCCTATACTGGATTACGCTATGGAATGTCTTTTCTGTCTTATCATGGGTTGTTGGGACACCGGGAGTCAGGGGCGTAACTAGAAATCACAGGGCCCCATAGCAAAATGTTGTATGGGCCCCCCCCCACAAGAAAATGGCGGACTTAAATTAAATAGTGGGCGTGGTTTAAAGGGCAATGCAGCCTTACTGTGCCCATAAATGCAGCCTCACTGTGCCCATCATTGCAGCATCACTGTGCCCATCATTGCAGCCTCACTGTGCCCATCATTGCAGCCTCACTGTGCCCATAAATGCAGCCTCACTGTGCTCATCAAATGCAGCCTCACTGTGCCCACCATTGCAGCCTCACTGTGCCCATCATTGCAGCATCACTGTGCCCATCAAATGCAGCTTTACTGTGCCCATGAATGCAGTCTCACTTTACCCACAAATTCAGCCTCACTGTGCCCATCATTGCAGCCCCTCCTATGCCCCATGTCCCAGTCTGCAGTCCCTGTCTGTGAGTAGGTGTGTTGTTGATGCTCGGTACAGTACCTTCTATGCCAGCAGGATATCCATGACCGCCATCAGCAGGCAGGGTCTGTTCTAGTTTTGGATGGGGACAGTGCTCCTTCCAGAGGATCTGTTTGCTGTGAGATGGAGTGGTCCCTGGCCACCTGCACCTTCAGCTGTCCTCAGTTTCTGCCCCCAGACAGCCTGTCCTCTGGTCCTGAGGAAGTGAGAGCACTGGGTGGGAGCTGAAGAGAAGGGGGAGCGGAGAGCACTGGCGGGGTTGGAGAGCACATGGGTGGGGGCAAAGAGCAGGGAGAGTGGAGATCACAGGGGTGGGGAGCGGAGATCGCTGGGGGGGGGCAAAAAGAACAGGGGTGGAGAGCATGGAAGGCTAAGAGAGGGGGCTGGAGAGCACTGAAGGGGCTAAGAGTGTGGGGGGTAAAGATCACTGGGGGAGATCTTGAGAGCACTGGGGGGGGGGGCAGAAAGAACAGGGGTGGAGAGCACGGGGGCTGGAGAGCACTGGGGGGTACAAAGAGCAGGGGGGAGAGTGGAGAGCACTGGGGGGTGGAGAGCAATGGGGGGAGCTTGAGAGCACCAGTGGGGGCCAGAAAAAAAAGGGGTGGAAAGTACGGGGGGCTGGAGAGCACTATGGTGGGCGGAGAGCACTGGCGGGGTTGGAGAGCACATGGGTGGGGCAAAATGCAGGGGGGAGCGGAGAGAGCACTGGTGGAGGTTGGAGAGTATGTGGTTGGGGGCAAAATGCAGGGGGGAGTGGAGAGTAGTACAGGAGTGCAGAGCGGAGAGTGCTGGGGGGAGCTTTAGAGCAATGGAGGGGGAGACAAAAAGAACGGGGGTGGAGTGCACGGGGGGGGGGGGGCTGGAGAGCGAAGGGTGGAGCTTGAGTGCACTGGGGGGGGGGAAGAACAGGGGTGGAGAGCACTGGGGGAGGGATGAACAGGGGTGGAGAGCACTGGGGGGGAAGAACAGGGGTGGAGAGCACTGGGGGGGAAGAACAGGGGTGGAGAGCACTGGGGGGGGAAAGAACAGGGGTGGAGAGCACTGGGGGGGAAAGAACAGGGGTGGAGAGCACTGGGGGGGGGATAACAGGGGTGGAGAGCACTGGGGGGGGATAACAGGGGTGGAGAGCACTGGGGGGGGATAACAGGGGTGGAGAGCACTGGGGGGGGATAACAGGGGTGGAGAGCACTGGGGGGGGATAACAGGGGTTGAGAGCACTGGGGGGGAAAGAACAGGGGTTGAGAGCACTGGGGGGGGACAGGGGTGGAGAGCACTGGGGGGGGACAGGGGTGGAGAGCACTGGGGGGGGACAGGGGTGGAGAGCACTGGGGGGGGGGACAGGGGTGGAGAGCACTGGGGGGGGGGACAGGGGTGGAGAGCACTGGGGGGGGGGGACAGGGGTGGAGAGCACTGGGGGGGATAACAGGGGTGGAGAGCACTGGGGGGGATAACAGGGGTGGAGAGCACTTGGGGGGGACAGGGGTGGAGAGCACTTGGGGGGGACAGGGGTGGAGAGCACTTGGGGGGGCCAGGGGTGGAGAGCACTTGGGGGCAGGGGTGGAGAGCACTTGGGGGGGGGCAGGGGTGGAGAGCACTGGGGGGGGGATAACAGGGGTGGAGAGCACTTGGGGGGGACAGGGGTGAAGAGCACTTGGGGGGGACAGGGGTGGAGAGCACTTGGGGGGGACAGGGGTGGAGAGCACTTGGGGGGGACAGGGGTGGAGAGCACTTGGGGGGGACAGGGGTGGAGAGCACTTGGGGGGGGTACAGGGGTGGAGAGCACTTGGGGGGGGTACAGGGGTGGAGAGCACTTGGGGGGGGGACAGGGGTGGAGAGCACTGGGTGGGAAAGAACAGGGGTGGAGAGCACTGGGGGGGGGACAGGGGTGGAGAGCACTGGGGGGGGGGAGAGCACAGTCTGGGGGGAGTGGAGAGCACTGGGATGGTGGCTGGAGAAGGATGGGGAGAGCTTGAGAGCAGGGGGGCAGCAAGAGCATGGGCGGAGAGAACTGTGGGGGGCTGGAGAGTGTGGTGGGGGGGCAGCAAAAGAGGTTGGATTGGAGGAGAAGCAGGGCGGCTACATATAGAGGAATTGAGCTTTCTATTGTTCTCCATACAGCCGCGGAATGCTTGATTCTCCTCCTCTCCCTCCTGCAAGCATTCTGCATGGAGGACAGTAGAAAGCTCAATTCCTCTATATGCGGCCGGGCCCCCCTGCCGAATCTGATCCACCTATCCAGGCAGTGCAGGCACATAGGGCGGGCTGTACAGCGGGCATCTCCTCAGAGCTGGCTGATGAGTCTGTATGTGTTAGGCGGCGGGCGGCACTGTAATGCGGTCCCGCCCCCCCTAGACCGGCTTGTGTGATAGGCTGAACACTAATTCCATCTACTATCACACGAGCCAGTCTAGGGGGGGCGGGACCGCGTTACAGTGCCGCCCGCCGCCGAACACACACAGACCCAGCCAGCTCCGTAATGCACAGGAGCAGGAGAGAGGAGACAGGGAGGAGCACTGCAGCAACTGAAACCGGCCCCAGCCCACGGGCCCCTCTCGGTTGCGGGCCCCATAGCGGCCGCGTGTGTCGCTATGGCGGTAGTTCCGCCACTGCCGGGAGTTCACCTATTTAAGCATCAGAGGAACCAGGAGAGCTGATTTAAAGAGCCCTTGGCAGGGATAACAGCCGCATGCGTGCACTGATCTCATACAGGGATCAGTACTTTCGGTAAACGGCCAGTTTAAATAGAGGTGGTGGATTCTTCACTATTCCAAATCAGCACTGTTCTGTGGTGTTCCAGTTTGATGTCACGGATGCATGTTTAGAAGATTGGACATTCGTTTTTATCATACGTGTTTTATATTATTTGTATTATAAGACTTTCTATGGTATCCACACCAGTAATTTTTTTAGATAGCCCTACAGGAGAAGAATATTTTGGACATTACTTTGGACCTAACCTTTTATTCTTTTTGATGTGGGATCAAACCTACAGAGATTATTGGAAGTTCTGTTCATTTTAGCATTCATTGTCACTATCACGTTTTTATCTTTGCGCAGCATATTTTTTATTATTTGCATTTTTGTGTGTGTCTCACATTTTTTGTTGCAGCACAGATAAATATTCATTATTGTTATACAGACAGCGCAGTATACACACCCCATTATTACTGTGTGTACAGCAGCCTGTCTGACAGAAGCTGGTCTAATGGTCAGTTTTTATTGAACAGGCATGCTGGAAAATTATCCAATCAGTGCCAGCAGCCAATGACTAATCAGTGTGTTCTGGCGGGACACAATAGCTCAGTGGGAAAATCACTGTACTAACATGGCTTGTGTTAGTACAGTGATCTGTCAGTTTTTTTTTTCTTTCACCCCTCTGGGTTGAATGAAAAATAAAAACTCCCCGTGTGTAACGGGCATTAATTCGTCTATGGTGCCCTAATTTGTGAGAGTTTGGATTGCTGGTCTTCCTCATAATTCCTAGCTTCCAGGAGCTGGCTGCCACTTCATGTTTTGAGTTTAGAAGAAGAGAGTGCGAAAGGGTATTATGTGCTAATTGGAAATACAATGGTACCTTGGATTACGAGCATAATTCATTCCAGAAGAATGCTTGTAATCCAAAGCACTCATATATCAAAGTGAGTTTCCTCATAGGAGTCAATGTAAACTCTAATGCCGCGTACACACGACCGTTTTTAATGACGAGAAAAATATTTTTTTTTAAAATGGTCATTAACCACTTCAATACCAGGCACTTATACACCTTCCTGCCCAAGCCAATTTTGAGCTTTCAGCGCTGTCGCAATTTGAATGACAATTGCTCGGTCATGCTACACTGTACCCAAACAAATTTTTTATCATTTTGTTCCCACAAATAGAGCTTTCTTTCGGTGGTATTTGATTGCCTCTGCGATTTTTATTTTTTGCACAACAAATAAAAAAAGAGCGAAAATTTTGAAAAAAACGATGTTTTTCTTTGTTTCTGTTCATTTTTTTTGTAAATAAGTACCTTTTCTACTTCAATGATGGGCACTGATAAGGCGGCACTGACGGGCACTGATGGGCACCGATGAGGTGGCACCAATGAGGTGGCACCGATGAGGTGGCACCAATGAGGTGGCACCAATGAGGTGGCACCGATGAGGTGGCACTGATGGGCACTGATGATGGGCACTGATAGGCAGCACTGATAGGTGGCACTGATGGGCACTGATATGTGGCACTGGTATGCGGCACTGATGGGCACTCATAGGCGGCACTGATTGGCACTCATAGGCGGCACTGATGGGCACTTATAGGCGGCACTGATGGGCACTTATAGGCGGCACTGATGGGCACTTATGGGTGGCACTGATAGGTGGCACGGACGGGCACTGATAGGTGGGCACTTATGGGCACAGATGGGCACTGATAGGTGGCACTGATGGACACTAGTAGGTGGCACTGATGACACTGATGCCCAGCAATGCCAGCCACCACACATTGTGGTCGTGCCATGATGGTGCCAGTCAGTGCCCATTTGTGGGCACTGATTGGCATATGTTTTTTATGTTTTAGTACATGTGGATGGCCATGGCGGACTTACCTGGCCATCCACATGCTTGGGGCTTCCCTGGTGGTCCTGGGCGGCATCCTGGTGGTCTAGTGTGGGTATCCGAGGGGGGGCTGCGCTGATAAACAATCAGCGCGAACCCCCCCGTCAGGAGAGCCGCCGATCGGCTCTCCTCTACTTGCGTCTGTCAGACGCGAGTGAGGAAGAGCCGATCAATGGCTCTTCCTGTTTACATCGTGATCAGCCGTGATTGGACACGGGTGATCACGTGGTAAAAAGCCTCCGCCGGAGGCTCTTTACCGAGATCAGTGTAGCTGTGGGTCAGACTGACACACCGCTCCACCGATCGCCGCGATGCGCGCCCCCCCGGGCGCGCGGCGGCTGTTATCCTGCAGGACGTCAATAGACGTCCAGTGTGGATAACAGAACCACTTCCCGGACGTCAATCTCCTATTGAGTGGGCGGGAAGTGGTTAAAAATGATCGTGTGTGGGCTTTCCAGCATTTTTCCCGACGAGAAAAACGCTGAGAATCCCGACGAGAAAAATTGGAACATGCTCCAATTTTTCGCGTCGTTTTTTACATCGTCGTTTTTCTCGTCATGAAAAACGGCCGTGTGTGGGCTTTAACGACGTGAAAAAAAATGCGCATGCTCAGAATCAAGTATGAGACGGGAGTGCTCGTTCTGGTAAAACTAGCATTCGTAATGGAGATAGCACATTCGTCACGCTGTAACGGACTGAAAAGCACGAGGCTGAAAAGCGCGAATCGTCGCTCAATAAACTTTACTAACATGAAGGGTGGCGCCATCCGAATGGAACTTCCCCTTTATAGTGCCGTCGTACGTTACCGGGCATTACTCGAACATTTTTTTCCACGATAGTGTGTAGGCAAGGCAGGCTTGAGAGGAAACACGAAAAATCACGTCGAGAAAAATGCCGTTTTTTTCAATGACATTAAAAACGGTCGTGTGTACACGGCAAGACAATTCGTTCCACAGTGACTGCTATTGTATGCAGTACCACATGTGGCCAGAGGTGGGGGGTGCCAGAGACACTCAGAGACTGCTCTAAGCCGATTGGATGCACTCGGAGAGGCTCGGAGACACTCGGGAACGGAGTGTTTCCGAGTGTCTCCGAGCTGAGCTTATAAATGTAGCACTACCCCTGTAGGAGCTGCTGGTTTAAGTTTTGGGCCTGTACTCTGCCTATCAACCCCTGTAATCTTGGCACAAATGGATTACAGTAACAATAATGTGATTGTGAACCCCTAAAGGCTATAGAGGGCCACAGTGATATCACACAACAATAGATATGATTAAATATTGTTACTTTGTTGTGGTTTGCCTGCCCCACAGCTGCAAAAGACAGAGTTCTACACAAGTAGTAGTTCAACCAAGAAGGAATAAGTTTACTTGGTAAAAAAATAAAGATTATACATGTGACATTTGACTCAAACTGATTCCTGTGAGAATTCATTGGTATACATGCACATAACAGTTCCAGGGCTTCACCTATAGACTAGGAAACCCAACTTAGAGTCAGACCTAAAGACGTGCAGGGTGGAGGAATCTCCCACTGCTATGATATCTATAATGGGATACTTCTCCACCAAGTCCAACCCAGCTCACTAAACAGCACCAAGACAGTAAAACAAATACAAGAGTTGATTTATACGTGCAGATTCAACAAGCTATATGGCTCCCCCTGGTGGGCAGCTTTTACTGGTACGCGTCCTGCTGTGTTAACCTAGTCAGTGAGCTGAACTGATGGTTGCTCCCAAAAGTCTCCAGTAATCTTCGCTAGGTCTTGTTGGTACACTAGAGTATTTGTAATCCAGAGAAACAAAGTGAAGAAAGATTAAACCATTAACATGTGTGGTGAAAAGGGAAAGTGGAATGCTGATGCTTCCTAGAGCGCCAACTCAATCCTGAATGTAACGTGTCTCTGCTTGCGGTACTGCAGTTACCAGCAAGCGTGAGTAAAAGTTCCTCCCACAGTTAGTTATGTTGGTGGGCAGGTGCCCTCTCACCACATGAGGTCTTCTTGCCTCGCTGATATCCTCCGACAGGGCCCTCTTGGTTTGCAACCTCCGGACGAGTCACGGTCCCTGGTCCTCTGATTAGCCGCTCACAAGGCGTCGATGGATAGGGGACTCTGGATGCTCAGGAAAATGGAGCCATCTCTCTCCCAGGTCCAATCAGCCGGGCTGTAGCGGGAATCCCTCCGACAAGCGATCCGGCCTTCGTCACTTTAGGCCCAGGCTTCTCCGGCCTAAGCACCCTCGCTGCAGGCCTCTTGCCTCTTGCAAGATGGCGTCCCAAGAGAGTGAACACAAGCCCCGCCTTCCCTTTTAATAAGTCCTCCCAGCAGGCAGTGCGTGGCGCCATGCTCCTTCGCAGCACAGTGGCGTTGTGGGCCTTGTAGTCTATTTCTGACCCATAGCAATAGAGTCTCTATCTCTCCGCACCACAAGGTCCGTCATGCATTGTCCTATCATAGCTGAACCAAGCAAATTGCAGCAGTACGATACAAACAGTCAATGAAATTAGTTAAGTTCTTATATGCACAAGCGTACAAACATAATATATATGCACAAACATAAGCTATGTGCAAAAGTGACACCTTGCTACATAAAAAATGCTAGTGTGCATGGAGCCTTAAGCCTAGTACTGTACACACTGCTAGTTTTTTCCCGTTCAACCTGGTGCGCTGAATGGAAAAAAACTGACACCTCAGGTCAGAGCCACTGTACCAAAAATCTGACGTTAGTGCAGCGATCTCCCCTGCTGTTCTATTGTGTTCTGACAGGGGGATGCCCCCCCCCCCCCACCAGAACACTCAGATCAGTGCTCTCAGCCACTGTTCCTGAAAAAATGTTGCATTGATACGTGTCCCTCAGGCCAGTACTCGGACCCCCATATCCCTTTTATGGCCAATTACTTGCATATAAGCCTTCAAAATGAGCACTTTTGATTTCTCATGTTCAGCTTCCATGGACTTCAATAGCTTTCGCTACTTGGGAGTTCTGCTGTGAACCCAACACAGGGGTGTTCAGCCCATCTCTACTGACCACCATGCCACTACATACTGCTTACTTACTGCCCTGCCACTACATACTTCCCTACCACTTCCCTAACCTAGCACTACATACTGCTTACCGACCGCCATGCCACTACATACTGCTCACGTACTGCCCTGCTACTACATACTGCTCACTGACTGGCCTGCATCTACATACTGCCCTACCCTGCCACTACATACTGTGCACTAACTGTCCTACCACTACAAACTGCCCTATCCTGCAATCACATACTGCTTACTGACCGCCATGCCTCTATACACTGCTCACTGACTGTCCTGCAACTGCATACTGCCCTACCCAGCCACTATATACTGTTCACTCACTGCCCCACCACTACATACTGCTCACTGGCTGCTCTGCCACTACATACTACCCTACCCTGCCACTACATACTGCTCACTTGCTGCCCTTCCACTACATACTGCCCTACCCTGCCACTACATACTGTTTACTTGCTGCCCTGCCACTACATACTGCCCTACCCTACCACTACAAAATTCTTACTGCCCTACCCTGCCACTACATACTGCTCACTTGCTGCCCTGCCACTACATACTGCCCTACCCTGCCACCAGTGCTGGGACAAGACCATTTGGTGCCCAGGGCGAAGATGGCAAACTGCCCCCCCCCCCGTTTCAGTGTTATGCTGCAGCATGAAGGGGTTAATGAACACTGATACTGGTATCACTAATGCAACACAAAGGGGTTAATTAACTGACACTGGTCATTAATGCATTAGTGACCAGTGGCAATGCATGAACCCCCTCATGCTGCATATTGCAAATACCATTGGAAGTCCATTAATTAATAATCTCACCTCTCTCCACCCCCACCACCAGAGTTAGCCGATTCATTCATTCATAGATGCCCATCTGCTTACTTTGTTATTGACTGCCTGGTTGGTTCCGCCTCTCGCCCGGGAGCTCTCTATGGTCCTCTCTCCTCCCGGCCGGCCTCTCTGTGATGTCACGTCACGCCTCACCGAGAATCGGAAGCACCTGTCGGGCAGAGATTACTCCGCAGCTCTGCCTGACAGGTAAGGGAAGACCGGGTCCTTTGCTTGTGCCGGGCGCACTTGACACATCTTTGCAAGCAGGCGCAACTCTGCAGTGTTGTAGGGGCGGCCGGCGGTAGTCGCAGTCACTTGTTGCCCAGAAAGTTTAACAGCACTCTGCCAGCACTGCGCCCCCCTTCCTACAATAAATTGCTCCACCCAGGGCATCCGCCCCTTCCTCCCACCCCTTGTACCGGCCCTGCCTGCCACTACATACTCTTTACTTGCTGCCCTGCCACTACATACTGCCCTACCCTGCCACTACAAAATGCTTACTGACTGCCCTGCAACTACATGCTGCTCACAGACTGCCCTGCCACTACATTACCCAACTTTGAAAACAGAATTTAAACCTAAAAACACACAAGTGAAAAATAGGAAAAAAATTTCCGCTAATAAACTAAAATCACTAAACTAATATAATAGCATTCACTAGTGACACTGCGATAATCAAATTGTACCCCACGTGACATGTGATAAAATTCAAAAACAATAGTCCGTAAAGTGAAATAATGTTCCAAAGAAGAAAGAAATATTCCAATGATAATGCAGCCATGCACCTGACGTTTTAAGTCCAAGTGACGAAACGTCGGGTGCATGGCTGCATTACCATTGACACTATCGTGACACGCTGAGGCTAAGAACGCTATACGGCTGCTGTGACCCGGAGCTCAGAAGGGGGTGAGAGACCTACACCGAGCGTACACCTTGGGTCCGCTGTGACCGCAAATCACTGCAGTGCCATCTTACACTTTTTTCTGCTTGCTGTGATTGATTTAAGGCTGGTTTTATTTTCATATCATGTGAGTGCAATATTTGAAGTGTGGTTGTGTATTTTAATAAATTTGGTCGTTACTATTTTACACTATTGGAGCACCTTTTCATATGTAAGGAATATCCTGTGTTGACACACAAGCTTTCCGCTGATGGTCGTTCACCCTCTAGTGGTTAACTAGCAAGCCTTTGAGCCGAACACGAAAGTGGGAGGCATATACAGCTGGTGAGTGCATTTTCAAAGGGGAGCTGATACGTGCACGGTGTGGTGGAGGATATTCTCTATTAACCACTTGTCCCCCGCCCACTGTCAATTGACGGCGGGCGGAGGATACTCTCGTTCTGGGAGGACGTCATATGACGTCCTCCCTTTAAAACGAGCTAGGAGGCGCGCGCTTGCCGCCAGCGGCGCGCGCGCGCGCCCGCCGCGTTCACAAGGCCCCGGTGCGCATGCCCGGCGGCCGCGATTGCCGCCGGGCACCCGCGATTGCCCGGGAAACGAGCGGGAAAGTGGATCTCTGTGTGTAAACACAGAGATCCACGTCCTGTGAGGGAGAGGGGACCGATGGTGTGTGCCTTTTACATAGGGACAACCATCGGTCACCTCCCCCAGTCAGTCCCCTCCCCCCACAGTAAGAACACATTGAGGGAACATATTTAACCCCTTCCCGCCCCCTAGTGGTTAACCCCTTCCCTGCCAATCACATTTATAGAGTAATCAATGCATTTTTATAGCAGGGATCGCTGTATAAACGTGAATGGTCCCAAAAATGTGTCAAAAGTGTCCGATGTGTCCGCCGCAATATCGCAGTCACAATAAAAAATCGCAGATCGCCGCCATTACTAATAAAAAAAATAAAAAATTAAAATGCTATAAATCTATCCCCTATTTTGTACACGCTATAACTTTTGCGCAAACCAATCAATACGCGCTTATTGCGATTTTTTTTTTACCAAAAATATGTAGAAGAATACGTATCGGCCTAAACTGAGGAAAGATTTATTTTAAAAAAAAAATGGGTATTTATTATAGCAAAAATTAAAAAATAGTGTTTTTTTTCCAAACTGGACGCTCTTCTTTTGTTTATAGCGCAAAAAATAAAAAACCGCAGAGGTGATCAAATACCACCAAAAGAAAGCTCTATTTGTGGGAAAAAAAGGACGCAAATTTCGTTTGGGAGCCACGTCGCACGACCGCGCAATTGTCATTCAAAGTGTGACAGCGCTGAAAGCTGAAAAATGGCTTGGGCAGGAAGGGGGTTTTCGTGCACAGTAGGGAGGTGGTTAAGAAGACTACATCTCTCTTTTTGGAATATTTCTTTCTTCTTTGGAACATTATTTCACTTTACGGACTATTGTTTTTGAATTTTATCACATGTCACGTGGGGTACAATTTGATTATCACAGTGTCACTAGTGAATGCTATTATATTAGTTTAGTGATTTTCGTTTATTAGCACTACATTTTTTCCTATTTTTCACTTGTGTGTTTTTAGGTTTAAATTCTGTTTTCATATTTATCATTTTAAGTGGCAGCTTTAGTTTAATATATTTTTATTCACATTTTTTTGCATTGGCGCAGTGGTGGTACAAGATATTAGGAGCGGTTATATTTTGATACCTATTTTTATTACCCAACTTTGCCACTGCTCACTGACTGCCTTGTCATGTAGGCTGTACGTGGGCACCATGATTTCAAAATTATAGTGTTCTACATGTTAGTGCCACTCGGTTCACTGTCCAGCGGCAGCAGCTTTCAGACACTCATAGAGCTGGAGTGTGCCCCTGTAACATCTGCCCATGCGAAAATGCCAGATTCTCATGCCCAGGGGCTAAACGCCCAGTTTGCATGAGGCCACAGGAAAACATATCTGACAAATAGGTCTTTCATGGAACCAGGTCAAACCTATAATATCTGGCCACTAGGGAAGCTGAAGGTTGAACAGTAGCTGTAAAACACAGACAGTCCTGAATCCTGAGCTCAGGATACCTTGGAGCACTCAGAAGCTCTTTCCTCCTGCCCACCTCACATTAAATTGAACACTGGTATTTCTAAGCTTCAGGGCTACCAGATTACTTTGTTTTCTATTTATTGAAGGTGTGCTTTTAATTTCTTTTTATCTTACAGTATCCTGGATATGTAATCAAAGCAGCAGGAAATCGTGCTATTTTAAGCTGTATTATGGCCTCTGTCACCAGAATGCATTTTGCATAAAAAAATTGGTAAGTATGTTTAATTTTCTTGATGCTGTTCTATTTTCATTATGAATTCAAGTAAAATGTAAAGCAATAATTAATTATAATTCAATACAGGCCTTATTATTGCAACTCTTCTTTTTTAACTATCTAGTATAATGTTTATTTCTGATGTTCACAAAAGCCTTCTCCTTGGCGAGTTTTCCTATTGGGACATCAAAGCGCAGTGCATCATTATCAAACTGTGTCCTGTATTGTGTGTTTCTAGGAAATAATAAATCAATACCTTTTCAAAGTGTTTTCAAATAAAAGAAAAAATAGCACATCTACACATTAAATTTCTTTCCAAAATAATTGGAACTACGCAGCAATATTCAGACCATTACTTCAAATGTGACCTCCACACCTGCAGCGTAAAGCTTTGAAGGTCATTAATATTGTATTACCAAAAAGCCTGCATCAAGTGCCTTGTGTGCATCAGGGCCTAATGCCGCGTGCACACCACCATGATGAGAAAAATGCAATTTTTTAATTTGGTCATTAAAAACGATTGTGTGTGGGCTCCAGAGCATTTTTCACGACGTGAAAAATGGACATTAAAAATTTGGAACATGCTCTAATTTTTCTCGTCGTTTTTCACGTCGTCGTTTTTCTCGTCATAAAAAACGGCCGTGTGTAGGCTTTAACGACGTGAAAAAAACGTGCATGCTCAGAAGCAAGTGATGAGACGGGAGCGCTTGTTCTGGTAAAATTAGCGTTCATAATGGAGATAGCACATTTGTCACGCTGTAACGGACTGAAGAGCACGAGGTTGAAAAGCGCGAATCGTCTCTCAACAAACTTTACTAACACAAGGGTCAGCAAAAGCAGCCCAAAGGGTGGCGCCATCCGAATGGAACTTCCCCTTTATAGTGCCGTCGTACATTTCGTACGTCACCGTGCTTTGCTCTAGCATTTTTTTTCATGATAGTGTGTAGGCAAGGCAGGCTTGGGAAGAATCACGTCGAGAAAAACGTTGTTTTTTTTAATGACATTAAAAACGGTCGTGTGTACGCGACATTAGAAGCATAACTGTTATCACTACACAAGCATGTTTACAACAAGCATTATCATCAAAACATTTTATAAACTCTGATCAGTTTGAATATACATAGAAATATTGTACAAGATCAATAACAGTTGAGCAAATCCCACACTACAGGGGTTAACTGTTTGTTTTGTCTAGGGGGGAGGAGAAACACTTTTACTTACCTGATGGTGCATAGCTCCCAGCTGTCCCTGATTTGGAACAAAGTCCCTCTGTACCTGTTTGCTCCTTATTTGTCCCTGATTTTGGTCTCATCTATATAGTTGTATATAAAATGCACTACTTATCTATCAAAAAGTGTTTTACAGCGCTAAACCTTTCACTCAATTTCTAAATTGCTGCAACTGTAAATTATATTAGCCAGTATAAAGAAATAGTAGTCGTAAAAAACACTTGTGGGTTTAAATAATAATTTTTGTTGTACAATTCTTCTTTAAGGGGGGCGTGGCAGAGGGTGTGTCCTATGCCTACATACTTTTGCTAATAGGTGTCCCTCATTCCTATCTTAGAAAGTTGGGAGGTATGGATGGTGCTTCCCCACGCTCTGGCAGTGGACTGTCCAACATCAACACATCCAATGCAGGGCTATCTGCCCTGCATTGGTCTTTATGACGTCAGAACCCTATACTGCTAAAGTATGGGGGGAGGGGTGTTAAGAAGATGCTGCGGGGACTGGTCTAGCAGCTGGTAGGAGCAGAGTGTCAGGTAAAGTAAATCTTCTTTAATTGTTCCCCAGCCTAGACCTAAACAAGCAATTAATAAACTCTTTTACCCTTCCCTGCAAAGTAAAGGCATAATGTGCTAGTATGCATCGCATACTAGCACATTATGTGACACTTACCTACAAACTAAGCCCGTGCTGTCCCTGCTGCAGGCGGCATCCATCTTTGCCCATCTTCCTTCCGGAGCTGCAGACTCCGGCTGTGTGACTGGCCGAAGCCACGTGACGTCACTCCCGCGCATGCACGTGGGAGCCGCCGGTCACGGCACACACTCCTGAAGAAATGGCACGGGTGGCCGTTCCTTCAGAGCGCATTCGCTGATGACATCATCAGCGCAGTATACAGTAAATGTCTCCTAAACAGTGCAAGTTTAGGAGATATTTACAGTAAATATAGGTAAACCTAGAATAAGGCTTACCTATAGGTACAAACATTAGAGGGAGATTTACAACCTCTTTAACTCTTGTAGTGCAGACACAGCCCCATTGCAAGGGATAATTTTTTAGATGTCTAAAGTTGGGCTTTAATGGTCCTGTAGTCTATTTTTTCATGAACATACTGTGTTTTTCTGCTTCCTTGTAATGTCCTCCCGAATCACTCCTTTTCCCCTCACTTCCATTTGTTTGGACCAAGCAGTGCACACTAGTAGTGGTCATGTTACCATACAAAAATCAGGCAGTGCAGTGTCACAATCAATAATAATAAATATACTAATACTTTTTTAGAATGTTCATGATTATTACTGATTGTGACACTGTTTTTGGTTATGACACTGCACTGTCTGATTTTATATGGTATTATTCGAATGAGTATGTAGCGGGGGGGTTCAATTTAGGGGGAGTGTCTGAGTGGTAACCAGGCTCAGACACATTAAATTGTTAGGATTCATGGACCATTTTTTGTTCTCAGGGGTTAATGCTGGTGATGTGTTCCCTGTGGCCGGTGGGTGGCGCTGCCATTCTGGGCCAGGGTTGAACCGCGAGCGCAGTGCTGTGCCTTTTGTGTCCCCTCTTGGCAGCCGTACAGTGGGGCGGGGAACCTGCTGTGCATGCCGGGAGAGGGTATAAAAGAGGCAGACATCTTCTGAGAGGGGGTCGTCCACGCCCAGACACCTTCGGCCTGGGTGTGTGTGTGTGGTTCGTCTGCACCCAGGCGCCTTTGGCCTGGGTGTGTGTCATCTCCGGGTGCCCTAGGCCCGGAGGCCTTGTTCCGGTTCCACCTCAGGCACCTTTAGCCTGGGGTGAGGTACTACCTCACCATTCCTGTCCGCCTGGGCACGGAGGCCCAGGAGTTGCAGCAACGGCCCGGAGCCCAGCAACATTCGGCTGGGGTCCGCAAGGGATCGAGGAGTCCAGGGTGCCGCCTGGCGAGGGGACCCGCACCCTAAGAGAAGAGAGGATCTGTTCCGAGGGACCGGTGCTGTGGACACGGTGAAGGAATGGGTCTGTTGACTCTCTGGGGGGATGTCTTCTCCCTGAAAGGGGCTATGTCCTAGGAAGGAACCAAGGTTCATCAGGTCAGTGGCAGTGACCTTATTCACAAGGTCTGTGGCAGAAACCAACCTCATGGTCTTTGGCAGAGACCATGCGCCAAAACTGTTTGAGAAACCTGAACAGTCTGAAGAGTTTGAGCTACGTTTGTGCCTGGACCTCCTCCACACCTTAAAGCTATCCTGTGTCTTTGCTCCAACCTTTCTTCTATCCAAAAGACTATGGGGTTGATTTACTAAAGGAAAATCCACTTTGCACTTGAAAGTGCACATGGAAGTGCAGTCGCTGTAGATCGCTGTAAATCTGAGGGGAAGCTCTGAAATTAGGGGAAGCTCTGCTGATTTTATCATCCAATCATGTGCAAGCTAAAATGCTGTTTTTTATTTTCCTTGCATGTCCCCCTCACATGTACAGCATCTGCACTTCCATGTGCACTTTCAAGTGCAAAGTGGATTTTCCTTTCGTAAATCAACCCCTATGTGTTGTGCAAGTGAAAATAAATATTGAGTTGGACTTTCAGCTGGTGTGGACATTTATGTTCCTGGGGAAGTCAAGGACTTGCATCTACACACTGTAGAGGTGAGAATCATACTCAGGAGGACTTTATACTCTGGCTGCAGACAAGGCCCAAAATCAACACCGCCTAACCTCTTAACACAGGAGGGTATGGGCTTGTGGTGCGGTGTTCCCCTTTTTCCTGAGAGGAGCCGAAGCAGACAGGTAAAAGGGGGTCTGTGCGCTACAAGTAGATAGACCCCTTTTTTTGGTAAGCTGCAGTTGGTTCACATCAGTACTATATTTAAAAAGAAAGCATAGATTCTTTATATATACAGGGGGTCCCCGACTTACGAACGCCCGACTTACGAACAACTCCTACTTACGAACGGGACGCTGCGGGGACCATCTGCCGTTCTGGCCAGACGGAACCTCGGAAAACATCGGAAAATTTCGGAAATGTCCGTAATTGCCGTTTTGCGCATGTGCAGCCATTCGACGGAACATCAGAAAACATCGGAAATGTCCGTAATTGTCGTTCTGCGCATGCGCGGCCTGACTTACGAACATTTCCGGCTTACAAACAAAAGGAAAGTCCCTAATGCGTTTGTAAGTCAGGGACCCCCTGTACAGTAAAACCTTGGATTGCAAGCATAATTTGTTCCCGGAAACATGCTTGTAATTCAAAGCACTTGTATATCAAAGCGAATTTCCCTATAAGAAATAATGGAAACTCAGATGATACGTTACACAACCATTTATTTGTAGGTCTTTCAGTTTATAGTTCATATAAAAAGATTATAGCAATGTGATAAGTTTTGTAACCATAAAATGTCCATCCACAAATGGCAGCCTCCAGAAGGGGATTAGGAGCAAAATTCAGCAGGAGTTACAGAGTATAAAAGAGAAGAGAGGCGCCTCTAAGTGTAGCAATATGGCTACATTTAACCACTTAAGCCCCGGACCATTTTGTAGCTAAAGGACCAGAGGTGTTTTCAGAATTTTGCACTGCGCTGCTTTAACTGTAAATTGTGCGGACATGCAATGTTGTACCCAAACAAAATTTGCGTCCTTTTCTTCCCACAAATAGAGCTTTCTTTTAATGGTATTTGATTGCCTCTGCGATTTTTATTTTTTGCGGTATAAACGGAAAAAGACTGAAAATTTTGAAAAAAAATGATATTTTCTACTTTTTGTTATAAGAAAAATCGAATAAACTCAATTTTAGTCATACATTTAGGCCAAAATGTATTCAGCCACATGTCTTTAGTAAAAAAATGTCAATAAGCGTATATTTATTGGTTTGCGCAAAAGTTATAGCGTTTACAAACTAGGGTAAATTTTCTGGAATGTACACAGCTTTTAACCACTTCGCGCCCGGGCTATAAGCAAAAGACGTCCGCAAAGCGGTCGTCAATTGCTGATAGGACGTCAATGGACGTCCTCTTGTTTACTTCCGCGATGTGCGCCACCGCGGGCGCGCGTCGGGGAAAAACTGTGCCCGCCGTGTCAGGCGAGTGCCGATGCGCGTGCCTGGCGGCCGCGATGTCCGCCAGGTACGAGCGATCGGCTGTCACAGAGCCAGGGACGTGGATCTCTGTGTGTAAACACAGAGATCCACGTCCTGTCGGGGAGAGGAGACGGATGGTGTGTCCCTTGTACATAGGGACAACCATCAGTCACCTCCCCCAGTCAGTCCCCTCCCCCACACAGTAAGAACATCTAGCAGGGAACATATTAACCCCTTGATCGCCCCCTAGTGGTTAACCCCTTCCCTGCCAGTCACATTTATACAGTAATCAGTGCATATTTTTAGCACTGTTCGCTGTATAAATGTGAATGGTCCAAAAAATGTGTCAAAAGTGTCCGATGTGTCCGCCGTAATGTCGCAGTCACAAAAAAAAAAAAATCGCAGATCGACGCCATTACTAGTAAAAAAATAAATTAAAAAATAATAAAAAAAAAATCATAATTCTATTCCCTATTTTGTAGGCGCTAAAACTTTTGCGCAAACCAATCACTATACGCCTATTGCGATTTTTTTTTTTTACCTAAAATATGTAGAATACGTATCGGCCTAAACTGAGGAAAAAAATAGTTTTTTTTTAAAAAAATGGGATATTATAGCAAAAATTAAAAAATAGTGTTTTTTTCAAAATTGTCGCTCTATTTTTGTTTATAGCGCAAAAAATAAAAACCGCAGAAATGATCAAAGACCACCAAAAGAAAGCTCTATTTGTGGGAAAAAAAGGACGTCAATTTTGTTTGGGAGCCACGTCGCATGACCGCGCAATTGTCATTCAAAGCGTGACGGCGCTGAAACCTGAAATTTCGCCTGGGCAGGAAGGGGGTTATGTGCCCAGTTGTCAAGTGGTTAATTTATGACTGCCTATCTCATTTCTTGAGGTGCTAAAATGGCAGGGCAGTACAACCCCCCCCCCCAAGGAAATTGCTGAGAGGCATGTTGAGCCCATTGAATATTTTTTTTTTTTTTTGTCTCAAGTGATTGAATAATGACATAAAAAAAAAAATTACAAAAAGTTGTCACTAAATTATATATTGCTCACACATGCCATGGTTATATGTGGAATTGCACCCCAAAATAAATTTGGCTGCTTCTCCTGAGTACGGGGATACCACATGTGTGGGACTTTTTGACAGCCTAGCCGCGTACGGGCCCCTGAAAACCAAGCACCGCCTTCAGGATTTCTAAGGGCGCAAATTTTTGATTTCACTCCTCAATACCTATCAGTTTCGAAGGCCATAAAATGCCAAAATAGCACAACCCCCCCCCCCAAATGACCCAATTTTGGAAAGTAGACACCCCAAGCTATTTGCTGAGAGGCATGTTGAGTATTTTACAGCTCTCATTTGTTTTTGAAAATGAAGAAAGAAAATATATTTTTTCAATTTTCAAAACTTTGTGACAAAAAGCGAGATCTGCAACATACTCACCATAGCTCTCAACAAATAGCTTGGGGTGTCTACTTTCCAAAATGGGGTCATTTGGGGGGGGGGGGGGGTTTGTGCCATCTGGGCATTCCATGGCCTCCGAAACTGTGATAGGCAGTGAGAAGTGAAATCAAAAATTTACACCCTTAGAAAGCCTGAAGGCGGTGCTTGGTTTTTGGGGTCCCGTACGCGGCTAGGCTCCCAAAAAGTCTCACACATGTGGTATCCCCGTACTCAGGAGAAGCAACAGAATGTATTTTGGGGTGTAATTCCACATATGCCCATGGCATGTTTGAGCAATATATCATTTAGTAACAACTTTGTGCAAAAAATAAATAAATAAATAGTCTTTTTTCCGCAACTTGTGTCAACATATAAAATATTCCATGGACTCGACATGCCTCTCAGTATATAGCTTGGGGTGTCTACTTTCCAAAATGGGGTCATTTGGGGGGGTTTTGAACTGTTCTGGCATTTTATACACAACTTTAGGAAGCTTACATCCACTCTTCTAACCACTTGAAGACAAAGCCCTTTTTGACACTTTTTGTTTACATGAAAACATTTTATTTTTTTTTGCAAGAAAATTATGTTAAACCCCCAAACATTATATATTTTTTAAAGCAAAGGCCCTACAGATTAAAATGGTGGGTGTTGCATTTTTTTTTTTCCACACAGTATTTGTGCAGCGATTTTTCAAACGCATTTTTTGGGGAAAAAATACACTTTTTTTAAATTTTAATGCACTAAAACACACTATATTGCCCAAATGTTTGATGAAATAAAAAAGATGATCTTAGGCCGAGTACATAGATACCAAACACGACATGCTTTAAAATTTCGCACAAACGCGCATTGGCGACAAACTACATACATTTTTAAAAGCCTTTAAAAGCCTTTACAGGTTACCACGTTAGATTTACAGAGGAGGTCTACTGCTAAAATGACTGCCCTCGATCTGACCTTCGCGGTGATACCTCACATGCATGGTGCAATTGCTGTTTACATATGACGCCAGACAGACGCTTGCGTTCGCCATTGCGCAAGAGCAGGGCAGGACAGGGGTGCTTTTTTTTAATTTATTTTTTATTATTATTAATTTTGCTTTTTTATTTTATTTTTAAACTGTTCCTTCCATATATTTTTTTATCATTTTTATTGTTATCTCAGGGAATGTAAATATCCCCTATGATAGCAATAGGTAGTGACAGGTACTCCTTTTTTTGAAAAAACTGGGGTCTATTAGACCCTAGATCTTTCCTCTGCCCTCAAAGCATCTGACCACACCAAGATCGGTGTGATAAAATGCTTTCCCAAAGAATGATACCAAGATGATACCTAAACCCACAGGCATCAATCTGGTATAACCATTCAAAGTCCAGCAACATACCAGTACGTTGCTGGTCCTTGTTGGACATGTATTGTAATCTTTTTTTTCATGCAGCCTGTTGGCTGAACGAAAAAAAGAGATTGATCGGTGGGTATGCCCACCATTAGAATACCGCTATTCATCCACCCACTTCTAATGATGGGCATACATGCACCATTTATATATGCCGAAGCATTGGGGCATCCTCCCGCAAAAATTATGCCGCACACACATGGTCGGACTTTTCCACGGGCAAGCCTCTGTCGGAATTTCGACCGTATGTATGCGGCATTAGGAGCAAAATCGCTCCTCCGCTCCTGCTGCCCCAATGCTTCGGCATATATGCTTCTTTTTTTTTTTTTTTTTTTTTAACTGTGGTGGTAAAATCACCTCCTACAGCACTGGAGTAGCAGGGATCAGGCCTGTCTCTGCGAACGCTGCAGTTATGTGTGTTGTGTTTTGTAAGTGACAGTGATCGATCGATACTGCACTTGGGTGGCCTGGGCTGGACGGAGGGGCAAAACGCAGGTGCTAGCAGGTATCTGGGCTGATCCCGCTAACACTGCGTTTTTGGGAACCCTAAACTGCTGGGGACACTAGTATAGATCTGATCAGATCAGATATTGATCTGTTCAGATACTATACCACTAAGGGAGGTGTATGCTTCACACGTGGGTGTTAGCGTTACTGGCATTAACCTGACGCTGCCTGGGGCGTGACGCAGGGTTAACTAGGGGCAATTAGTGGGTTAAACCTTTATTAGGTAATATATGGGGGTAGCTGACGCTATACAAACCTGCGGCGAACCTAAAAAAAATAACTGGCTAGCGATCGGCATCACTGACACTAAAACAGCGATCAGAAAAACGATCGCTTAGTGACAGTGGTGATAGGGGGTGAAAGGGTTATCTGGGGGGTGATCAGGGGGTTAAACCTTTATTAGGGGGGGTTAGGGGGCTACACTGGACCAAAAACTAACTGTAGTGACACTTTTACAGTCACAAATGTCACTGATTGCAGTGATCAGTAAATAAATGGTCACTGCAATCAGTGAGACTGGGGGCTGGGGGGTGTCTGGGGGGCCTGGGGGGGCGATTTATGTTCCTATGTGTCCTGGTGTCAGTGTACTGTTTGTGCACTAACCTGTGTGTCTTCTCTTGTACGGCGCTCGGTATATGTGAGCGCCGCATGAGAGATGACATCACTTCCTCTGCCTGTGTAAACATTACACAGCAGAGGAAGCTTTCTCATTCGCCGGGAGCGATCGCGAGGGGGTGGCCGGAATCGAACGGCCGTCCCCTCATCCCGGATCGCTCCCCAACGGATAACGACCGCTCACTGTATAGAAGGGGGGTCCGATTGGACCCCCCAACTATACAAAGGTAGTCACGTACACTGTACGTGATTGTGCCTGTCGGTGCCATTCTACCGACGTGTATATATACAGTGAGCGGTCGTTAAGTGGTTAATGAAGGTACAACATTTAGCAACTCACATGGTTGATGATTAAAAGAGGCACATCTAAGTATACAGGCATCCGGGGTAAAGCTGTCCACATAGATTTCCTTCCACACCGCCGGCTCTCACCGCTGTCAGTGTGCAATCATGACCGGGAAGACTGCCCTGCAGTAGAGCGATCTGAAAGCAAGGCTTGAAGCACTCATGGAGTGCAGAGTGGAAGGGATGACGTTGATGGTGGTGAGAAGGATGGTTAAAGTAGACAGCTTTACCCGGATGCCTGCATACTTAGATGTGCCTGTTTTAATCATACAATGGGACCATGAAGAAGGAATGAAGCCACCTTCCAACAGGAAGCAAAAAAAAAAAAAAAGAAGAAAAACGAATTTAAAGATCTGGAGGAGACTGAAAGCAATAGAAGAAACTTTTCTAAATTGAGAATGCATACTGTACTTGAATAGATTTTTTAAATCAGAGTTTAGCGTCCTTTTAATCTCAGCACTAGGCTGACCTAACACTTAAACAGATGTCGAGATGTTGCCTATTCAGGGGAGATGACAGTGTATTCGTAAAGTGCCTCCCTTCCCCATCAGTTATATTTACCTTACCAATGCTCCCTCGCAGCTTTTGCTGACTGGTGTTGAATGCTAAGGGGAGAGGTGATGTCACTTTCCTAGTCATGTGGTAGTGCTGTGGCCTAACAATTGGCTGCTTGACCCAAACACTGTCACATGGGAGGAGAAACAATGCTCCCCAATGCCCTGGAAGCATCAGGTATTGTCTCCAGCTGCAACAAAGGCAAGAACAGTGAGCACTCCTGATAAGATAAATAAAAGCAGTGTAAGTGGCCTTGCCCAGAACAAGCAAAATAACAGTGTCTCTGTAGTCCCCCTAAATTAGTTCTTAGGACCTAACCTCCCCCTAACACCTAACCCATAACATATCAATTGAAAATGTACAATTTTCATTTACAATTTCCACAACCATATAATGTGAGGCAGGCTCTTGCAGTACATAGTTGAAGCTAAGGCCCCATGTACACTGCTGCTGCTAAACGGACGTTCAGAGGCAGTTGGACACTTTTTTTTTTAACTGCCCCTGAACTCATTCGATGTTATCTCATCTTATGTGTATGTAGCGGGTATGCACTTTTCTGTGTGTTTAAAACTGGCAGAGACACCAGTGATGTGCAGTTCCCTGCAGCCCCACGGGTGGCGCTGTCGCCTTGGGCTGGGGTTGAACCATTGCTGTGTGCTGTGCTCCCTTTTTGTCCTCCCTCGGCAGCGGTATGGTGGGGCGGGGAACCCGTCGTGCTTGCTGGGAGAGGGTATAAAGGGGCCGGCCATCTTTGTCACGGGGTCGAGTCCCGGCACCTTCAGCCTGTGGACGGTGGTTCGTGTCGGTCCTCTAGGCGGCCTAGGCCTAGAGGACGTTCGGAGGTCGCGTTCCATCCCAGGCACCTTTAGCCTGGGGTGAGGTACTCGGATGGAGGTCTGGAGCTCAGTGCCCACCACTGAGTTCCGCGAGGGAAGGAGATCCTAGAGGACCCTGGGAGTGGGTACCCGAATCTGGAGGGCGTAATGGACCGGTGGGAGACACTTGCTTGAAGACCCGGTGCAGCATATTGCCGGTGACAGGTGAGCCTTCCATCGGAGACCTCCTGGAAGGAAATCCCCCCTCGCCCGGAGACCGCAACCCACTTTCAGGAAGGAAAGTGGAGAGTTCATTGTGTCTGGGCCTACTCGCATCCACACCTCCTTGTGTGTTCTTTTCCTCTAAGGCAGTGGTTCTCAACCTTTCTAGTGCTGTGACCCCCTGATAAAATTGTGGGGACCCCTAACAGTAAAATTATTTTCGTAGCGTGGGTTGTCACCACCAAAGGCAAGACAAGTAATTTGCGCCCCTAACCTACGGATATTTAGCGCTCCCCGAGTCCCTTCCACTCATACAGTATTAAAACCCCTTATGGTACATTTTAGGATGTACCACTCTCTCTTTGTTCTCCTTTCTTTCCCTTTCATCTTTCTCTATCCTAATTTCTTGGGGGGGTTTTCTCCCCATCCCTCTCTCTAGCTGTCTTGTTCTTTCTCCTATTCTTTCTCTCCTTTTTTCTTTGTTCCTCCCCCTCTTTTCCTCTCCCTTTCATGTATCTATTTTTAATTTCAATAAATTTTTATTTTTCAATTCAAGACATGTACAGAAAATCTTAAAAAATTGTTGCTTAAACATGACAAAGGGTTATTTCCAATTTTGTCACAATGTTCTCATCAAGAGAGTGCTGAGGTAAATTCAAAGGGAATTAATATGGCAGATCTGATAGCCCAACAATGTTCCTCACATGCATCTGGCTTTATTATACAGACTATCTCTCCATCTCATCCCCCTCATGAACCCCTGAGGGAACATTTTCAGGAGAACTCAACATTAACCCCTTTGGCTAATCCTATTATGGATCAGGACAGCTCTTGTCCTGTCAGCTCTCTGACCAATACATCTACATTTTCTATGGCCAACTTGTACCAGACCCTGGCTGAATTACTTGATAGGGGCCTCTCTCAAACTGCGGCTAAAATCACAGGAGAATTAAAGGCTGATTTTCAGAATTTAGGAGCCAGAATTGAGAACATAGAGTGTAAGTTGGATCAAACAGTGTCCGCCACAAATCAAAATGCAGAACAAGTCCATTTTATTCAAGAACAATTAGATACAGCTTTGTCTAGGATCGACGATTTGGAAAATAGGTCCAGGAGATATAATATCCGTATTAGAGGACTTCCAGAAACCATAACTGACATCCCGGCAGCGATTCAAAATATGATTCAATCCCTAATCCCAGAAATTCCACAAGACCGCCTGGAGCTAGATAGAGCACATAGGGCCTTAGGTCCTCTAAGGAAAGATGGTCTACCGAGAGACATAATAATTAAACCCCATTTCTATGCGATAAAGGAGGAAATTATGAGCAAGGCGCGAAATATGTCTACGATTCTATGCCTGGGTCATAAAATCCAATTATATGCAGACCTCTCTCCCTCTACAATGCAACGCAGACGTGCAATGAAGCCTCTACTTCTAGCCCTCATACAAAAAGACATTAAATACAAGTGGGCATTTCCATTTGCAGTAAAATTCTCTTACAAAGGGAAGAATCATTCCTTTTCTACTTTTCCTGACGGCGAAAAACTGTTATTGAATCTCAAGATCATCACTCAAGAAAATGACATGGACACTTCTCGAAGTGGCCCACAATCTTCAAAGAGACCGAACCCTACCAGCCCTCAATCTCCCTTGTGGACCAGGGCAAGAACCAAGAAAGCCAAAGACAATGGTCCCGCTTGAAGAGACCCAAGCTCACAATTTATACTTTGTACTCCTCGATTCCCATGAGTTCCAGGAAAGATTTATTCTAAGAGCCTGGAACGAATGTTTTTTTTTTTTGTTCTGATTGTTTAAATTTTTCCAAAATGTTTTGCAAGGGGTTTTTATCCACGTCTCAATTTTTCTGAGTTCGATCTACTACTTGTAGAGTTCTTTGTCCAATTTGGGGGGGTGAGACTCTCGCTCCTCTATCCACTTCAGGGGGGAGAGGTGGGGGTCCCTCCGGACAGACCTGAATATGGTAGATCTAGTAAGTCTTTAATTTTTTTTTAAGGGGCGCCCTGGCTGGGGTGGGTCCCATGTGCTTCCACCTTTCCCCTGAGTCTCCTAGAGACTTTGTGGAAGGAATAGCCTTTTCCTTAGGGAACGGGCTTTTCATTTTCTACCTTGGTAGAAGTTTTGGGGAGGACTTTATCCTCCTCGAGATCGTTTTCATCCTTTTTTCGGTTTTTAAAAATTTTAATTAAATTTTTTTATTACTGTTTTTCTATGACAATTTTTTACTCTTCTTATTTTTTCCATTTTTTCATTCCTTTTTTCTCCTTTCCTATCTCTAATCCTATTATCACATGCCTGGCAGTTCTGGTTTTTGCAGATTCAATTGAAGGTACCCGCAACATGATCCTTTGGCTTTTGATTACCCGTCTAGAACACTTACAGATCCTGAGGATGGTGTATTGCGGTAAAGTAGATATAGTGGATGACGATGGCAGCTCCCTCCCTGAGTCCCATGGCTGATTCCGTACTAGGTTCACTCAAAATAGCTACACATAATGTTCAAGGCATGAATTCCCCTGTTAAGAGACGCAAACTCTTTGACTCTTATAAATCCCTGGGTATTGACATACTCATGATTCAGGAAACCCATTTCCCTAGGCAATTCAATCCCAGCTTTATACACTCCCGATTCCCACATTTTTTTTTAGCTAATGCCGAAAAGAAAACCAAGGGTGTGGCTATTTGTATTTCAAAATCATGCCAGTTTAGTTTCATATCTGATTTCAAAGATCCTGAGGGCAGGTTTATACTGGTTAAGGGCACAATAGAGGGACGAATATATTCTCTGATTTCATATTATTCCCCCAATTCAGGGCAAGATACTTTTTTTCGATTCATCCTGGACACCCTATCTCCTCAATTAGAGGGCACAATCATTTGGGGGGGAGATTCCAATGCAGCATTTGATCAGGGGTTGGACAAATCCAAACCCCCCTCGACCCAATTAACCAGACCCACTAAGATAAGCCTGAAAATAGCTAGACTTTTGCATGATAAAGGCCTAGCTGATGTATGGCGAGAATCTAATCCTTCTATAAGAGATTATACTCATTACTCTCACCCACACAACACCTACTCTAGGATTGACCATATCCTGGTTCCTTCCTATATTCTCCCGGATGTTATTAAGTCAATTATCAAAGACACGGTCCTTTCTGATCACTCCATGGTTGTCATGTTCCTACGCATAAAAACTGGTAGATCAAAGGGGGGTAATTGGAGACTAAATGAGTCTTTACTTTCCGATCCAGCCATACAAATGGAAATAGATAAAGCTCTTCAAGAATACTTCAGCTTTAATGATATAGAAAATGTTTCCGCTGAAGTCCTTTGGGCTGCTCATAAGGCCTTTATTAGGGGCAAGCTTATCCAAATTTCGACAAGACTCAAAAAGGAAAGGGAAGTGGGCATTGATAGATTGGAGAGATCATACAGGACCCTGAGAACACAGCATAAAAGGAAACCTTCTCCATCCTTATTGTCTAAGATTGAAAGGAGTAGACTAGAACTCAATTTAGCACTCACTACAAAAGCGGAGAAATCTCTCCGTTGGACAAGTAATACATTTTATACTCAAACAGGTAAAATAGGTAGAATGTTGGCATCCAAATTGTCTCCTAAAACGAGAGTTTATTCCATACCTAAGATCCGCATTGCTGGACAGGACCCCACGGCTAACCCTGAAAAGATACTAAAGGCTTTTCAGACATTTTAATCCATACTCTATAGCGACCCTTCAAATATACCCATGAACTCGGTATCCTCATACCTAGATGGCCTCCCTATTCCATCCTTGAATATGGAACATAGAGATATCCTAGAAGCTCCCTTCTCTGTTGAAGAGGTTACAGCAGTAATTCAAGATCTCAGGGCGGGATCAGCCCCGGGACCTGATGGATTATCAGCTCCCTACTACAAAGCCTTCAAGGACACCCTTACCCCATATTTAACAAAATTTTTTAATTTTACTACAAGGGGTTCCCAATTAGGTACACAACTTAATACAGCCTACATTACTGTTATACCCAAACCGGATAAAAACCCAGAAGAAGTTTCCAATTATCGCCCTATTTCTTTGATAAATAATGATTTGAAAATTCTCACTAAAATTTTAGCGAATCGCCTCTCCTCTTTTATTACTAAATATATTCACAAGGATCAGGTAGGATTTATGCCAGGAAGACAAGGCCCAGATCAAGTGAGAAGAGCGATTGATATTATCTCCCTTTTGCAGTCCAACTGGGACGGAGGTCAAAAACAACAGGGTTTCCTGTTAGCACTTGATCTGGAGAAGGCCTTCGACTCTGTATCCTGGCAATACTTTTTTCCCCTATTAGAACGATGGGGTTTTGGCCCACGTTTTATGGGAGTTATTAGAGCTCTGTATTCTCAACCTAAAGCTCAAATTCGTATACAGGGATATTATTCCTCTCCGATAAATATAGCCAGGGGTACAAGACAAGGTTGTCCACTATCCCCTATTGTCTTTGCTATGGCCATTGAAAGCTTGGCCATAGCCATTAGACAAAATTCTGACATTAAAGGCATAACCTGTGGGAATCAGATGCATAAATGCGGACTTTTCGCAGATGATTTGCTTCTCTTTCTTACCTCTCCCATTACCTCCCTCCCGAATCTTTATAAAGTAATTTCTGATTTTTCTAATATTTCAGGACTCAGGGTCAATTTTGCCAAGTCACAGGCACTAAATATTTCCCTCCCGTTACCCATAGTTTCCCTCATCAAACAGTCTTTCAAATTTGAATGGAATTCTTCTCATATTAAATATCTGGGAATCTTTCTGACTGCTCGAACAGAATCTCTTTACACAAGTAACTATCCTCCCCTATTCCATAAAATTATTACAGATCTTAAAAATTGGGACAAATTCGAACTATCTTGGTTGGGCAGGATTAATTCAGTGAAAATGACATTACTTCCTAGAATTTTATATCTATTTCGTTCCCTCCCCATTCCCATCAGGAAAGATCAGATAAATTCCTTACAAAGTAAAATTCTCACATTCGTATGGGGTAAATCTAGTTACAGAGTTCCCCAAAACACCCTATATTTAAATAGGAAGAAGGGAGGGGTGGGTTTGCCTAACTTATATAATTATTTTTTATCTGCCAGACTAGCACAATTATCTATATTTTATTCCAAGAATGAAAAACCGGACTGGGTGCTGATAGAAGAACAAGCGGTACCACAATTATCCTTAGAGTACCTGCTTTGGTGCCCACAAAGACAGAGACCACCTATTTTATCCCCTTCCTTATCTCAATCATTTTCCCTTTGGGACAGACTCCGTCCTCTTCCCACTCTAGTGTCTGTAACACAACCACTAGCACACATTTTTAATAATCCAAAATTCTTTCCTGGTATGGATACAGAGGCCTTCAGTTGGTGGACAAACAAAGGTCTATATAGGATAGGACAATACTTTACAAATCGGGGTCCTATTACCATGCCCCATTGTCTAAATAAATTTGACCTCCCTGACTCTGAAAAATTTAGATTTGAACAGATTTCACAATTCTTGAATGATATTTGGACGGAGAAACCTCTTCCTCCCAAATTTACGGACTATGAGATCTGGTGCGGATCGGCCGTGGGACAAAGGGGGGGCATTTCTGTCATCTACTCTTCACTTACTTGTACAGCTACTAAAGCCTCATACATGAAAGCATGGGAAGATGACCTCCAGCTAAATTGGGATCTAGGATCCTGGCAAAAGGCCAACTTTCGCTCATTCCAAAGTATTTTGAACACCTCCCTCATGGAAGCTAACTTAAAAGTTGTCATGCGATGGTATATGACTCCCATCAGGCTTGCATCCATCTACCCAGAATCGGATCCCAACTGCTTTAGAGGCTGCCATTTATTGGGCTCGATGGTGCATATCTGGTGGGAATGTCCTAGGATCAGGCCGATCTGGAAGAAAATTTTTAATCTCATATTTAAGGTCACTTCGTGTTCAATACCTAGGTCAGCTTCTGTTGCTCTTCTCAATGACAATATTCCCAACGTTTCTAAACCAACTAGAAAACTGATTCACTTTATACTTCTGGGGACTAAAATTATTATTGCTAGATCTTGGAGGAAGCCCAGGGTATCCATTAAGGCTATACACAATAAGATCTCTTGGATTATGGCTCAAGAGAAGATGGTTAGCATATCAACTAATTTAATCCCTAAATTTGAGGCAATATGGGAACCTTGGGCAGTTTTCTGTGGCGTTTCTTTGAAGGTCAGGCATGACCCTGACCGCTCTAATTCCTAAAGGGCCTCATGTTCGGCATGTGATTTCTTCTTATTTCTTTCTTCTTCTATTCTATCTTTTCTTGGTTCTTTTATCTTTTGTTTTATTTATTTTTATTTTATTTTTGTTTCGATGCTTAAACATGATTCAAAGATTTGATATCATTATTTACTGTGTTCTTATTGCGGTATTTCCAAGTCTTAAATTTGATGGGCGTTATTGTATATGAGTGTAGTACTGTTCTTCATGTATCTATTTTTATTCCTTCTCTTACTCCTTGGTGGGGAGGTGGGGGGAATGGGATGAGTGGCAGAGAGGTGGGATGGGTGGCAGTGCTGGTGGGGGAGTTGGAATGAGTGGCAGTGCTGGGGGGGAGTTTTGATCGGCCAACTTAGGTGCTTTTGATCAAGGTCATCTGCTGATCTGAGAACTGTAGTGGGGACTTTTAATGGCAACTCTAATCACAGGTAGTATTACTCACTGTGTCTCTGACTTTGTGGTGTCTCGTAGCAGTGACACCTATGCCGAAATCAGGAGATAGGGACTCCTCCAGCCCCTCCCACTTCACATTCCTCACCAGTCAGCTGACCTCTAGTTTCTGCCCCCCAGCCATTGCGTAAACTTAATGGATGGCTGCGAAGAGGGTGAGTGGGCAGCCGCAGGCTCCAGGGACAGCCCTGCTGGGCGGCAGCAAAAAGGCTGGGAGAGCGGTGCGGGCTTCAGGAACAGCCCAGGATTTGGTGACCCCTGGCAAATCATCATTTGACCCCCAGGTTGAGAACCACTGCTCTAAGGGGTCCAACTGAGTGTGTTCACTTTTGCATTGAGAAGAATAAAGGAGTGTTGGACTTTAATGGTGTGGGGCTCGTTTTCTGGCAGACATTGTTCAAGGCAACTTTCTTTGGAGGTTCCAGGTGCAGAACACCGACCCGAAGGTAAAATAAGAACTTTGCTTACACCACACAAACATCTGCGGTGAAGGCTTGGCGTGGTGACCCTGCACTCTCTCCTCTAAGGTACCCCTAGACAAGAGACAGACGAGCTGATAGAGAAAGGAGAGAGAGGAGGCCGCTACACGTACATATCATGTACATATCTCACTTCCTGTTCCTCCTCATGAAGCTTGTCCCCATCATCCGAGCCATTCTGGCTGGGGGTTAGTCAGCGTTCTTGCCCCCTCCCTTGGAACTACATCCCTGCGGGGAGCCTCCCGTGCCTGTGAACGTACAGAGCGTCTCCCCGCAGGGATGTAGTCCCAAGGGAGGGGGAGAGCACGCTGACTAACCCCCAGCCAGAACAAATCGGATGATGGGGGCAAGCTTACTGAGGAGGAACAGGAAGTGAGATATTCAGACAAAGAAAAAAAACATTTAGAAGGGAAATAGAAGAAAAAGGTAAGTGAACCAACAATGCACTAGCTTAAAGGAAGCTATTTGGAAAATAAAAAACGAACCTTTACAACCCCTTTAATCTAAAGGAAATTTAATAGGAAAATTGTATAATGTATGGCCAGCTTAATTTAGTCCAATAAATGGTACTTACTTTCTCTTTGCTTTACAGCCTAGCAGATTTGCAAACCCAAAAATGTAAAATATTTGTGAATGCTTCTGTGGCCTGTACTGCTGCTTATTTTTTTCCTTTGTGTACATCATCATATGTGTCAGATCCTAGTAAAAAAACACCCAGCATGTGTGGCCAGCACAAATGATAACAAGCTAGAGATAAAATGCCAACATATCTATGTCAACATCTCATAATGTAAATGGTGCCATTGCACTGACACAGTTTTCTTAAAGACCTTTAGAAAGCCTGGATGACATACTCAAGGTCAAATGTAGCTCCAGCGTGAAGATTCACATTCTCATAGGGATCATCCTGCTACTGCAGATGAACCTGTCAGAAGAGTGAACAATACTTGTTGCAGTGGCAAGAAAATGTATGTGAACCCCTTGGAATTAACTGGTTTTCTGCAATAATTTGCCATAAAATGTGATCTGATGCTCATCTACTGTATGTCACAACAATAGACAAACTTGTGTGCTTAGACTGATAACACACAAACAATTATAATTAACCATGTCTTTATTGAGCACACCCATTAAACATTTACTGTGATGGAAGAAAAAGTAAGCGACCCCTTGGAGTTAAAGCCAAATTAGGAAGCTCCGCTTGTTCGCACCCTTCTTCCTCCACTGCCACAATTGGCACTTTTTTTTGGTTACCTGGTTTTGACAGTGTAGCGGGGTATCGTTTTCACCCACAGACTACAGTTCCCATCACGCATTGAGGCACCCAGGGTGCATTTCCCCGCGCAAGGACTGCTGGGGTGGACTTTAAAAGGGAGAGGCGGGCCCCAGTTCTCTCTCTTTGGACACCGCCCTCCCAGCAAGAGGATCCCTGTGCTGACCTGCTGTGCGTGCAAGGCCTGAAGCCTGGGCCTTGTACTTTCTTCCAAAGAGCCTTCCGCTCCACCGAGGAGCCTGCGGAGCGTCCGATCCTGCTGTGAAGTACCATCATCAGGAGGACCGAAGACTCGGGCATCGTGGGCACCATGAAGCAACTCACAGTAGCTGAGGCACCGGACAGGAATCGGTCCGGTCGGGTGAGAGAGCGCCAGCTCGGAACCACATCTTGTTATCTTTGTTGACTATTAACTCTATTCAGGCCCATCAGTGATTACAGTTACATTCTGGGGAGACTGTCTGCGGAACTGAGTTTACTAGTCTCTCCAGCTTTACAAAGTTAGCGGTCATCGCTACCCCATTGGATTACAGTTTTGTTCTTTATGTGCACCACCGTGTTTTGCTAGCGAAGATTTCTTCAACAAACTATACCCCAAGTTATAGTCAAAGAACTTATAGTTAAGTATATTGGTTGTCAGTGTCAATTACTGTGCTGTGTTATAAAGGGGATATCATCCCCTTTCCTAACTGTGCCACGAGAGGTTAGAGCCAATTGCCAGGGGTTGACAGCGGTGCACTAAAACAAACAGGCAGCCCTCTTAACTGGGGGTATCGCTACAACAGGTACTCACTTCAGAGTGAGATCGCTACAGCGATCAGCCACCTCCTTCCCTTCTGCACCCCTCTGGGACACACACAGGTCCCAGTAGACAGCGGGACCATTCACAAAGTGCAGTGCGACTCAAGCATGCACACTAGGAAACCGGCAGTGAAGCCTTCAGGCTTCACTGCCAGTTTCTCTTAGTGAAGATGCCGGCACTTCCATCCGAAGCCAATTGAAGAATCGGCTCGGGTGCCAACATCACTGAATCCCTGAACAGGTAAGTGCCTTATATTAAAAGTCCGCAAATACAGTATTTGTAGCTGATGACTTTTAATGTTTTGGGGGGAGACTGGAGCTCCTCTTTAAGAACCTCCTTTGGCAGCAGTGGCTTCAAGCAAGTGCTTATGTTAGCTCTGGATCAGACCTGTACAATGTTAAGGAGGAATTTGTGACCATTCCTCTTTACAAAACTGCTTCAGCTCAGACACATTTGTAGGATGTCTGGTGTGGGCGGCTTTCTTGAGGTCATTCCACAGCATCTCTATGGGGTTTAGGTTGGGCTCTGACTGGGCATTTTATTTTTCTGAAGCCTGTCTGTGGTGGATTTACTTCAATGCTTAGGGTCATTGTAGTGTCACATTACCCAACTTCTACTAAGCTTCAGCTGGCAGACAGCCACCCTGACATTATCCTGCAGGATACTTTTGCAAACTTAGGAATTCATGATGATGACTAGGGATGAGCCGAACACCCCCCCTGGTTCGGTTCGCATCCAGAACATGCGAACGGACCGAAAGTTCGCGCAAACTTTCGAACACCGTTAAAGTCTATGGGACTCGAACGGGAGAAATCAAAAGTGCGAATTTTAAAGGCTAATATGCAAGTTATTGTCCTAAAAAGGGTTTGGGGACCCGGGTCCTGCCCCAGGGGACATGCATCAATGCAGTGATTTTAATGATGCTTAAAGTGAAAAAATAAAAGTGAAATATATTCCTTTAACCACTTCAGCCCCGGAAGAATTTACCCCTTTCCTTACCAGTGCACTTTTTGCGATTCGGCACTTTGTCGCTTTAACTGACAATTGCGCAGTCGTGCGTGGTGGTACCCAAGCAAAATTTACGTCCTTTTATCCCCACAAATAGAGCTTTGTTTTGGTGGCATTTGATCACCTCTGCGGTTTTTATTTTTTGCACTATAAACAAAAGTAGAGCGTCAATTTTGAAAAAAAAACAATATTTTTTACTTTTTGCTATAATAAATATCCCCCAAAAATCTATAAAAAAAATAAAAAATTTCCACAGTTTAGGCCGATATGTATTCTACATATTTTTGGACAAAAAAAATCGCAATAAGCGTATATTGATTGGTTTGCGCAAAAGTTATAGCGTCTACAAAATAGGGGATAGATTTATTGCATTTTTATTTTTTTACAGTAATGGCGGCGATCCGTGATTTTTATTGTGACCGTGACATTCCGGCGGACATATCAGACATTTTTGACCCATTTTTGGGACCATTCACATTTATACAGCGATTAGTGCTATAAAAACTGCACTGATTACTGTGTAAATGTGACTGGCAGGGAAGGGGTTAACACTAGGGGGCGCTGAAGGGGTTAAATATGTTCCCTAGTGAGTGATTCTAACTGTAGGGGGAGGGGACTCACAAGGGGAGGAGACGATATGTGTTCCTCTGTACTGGGAACACACATCGGTCTCCTCACCTGACAGGACTGTGGACCGAGGCCGGGCACGCGCACAGGTCCCGAGCGATGCCGCATGGGCGTGCGCACCCCCCAGGCTGCCGGGAAGCCCAGGACATTATATGACGTCCACCCAGGATGGGAGATCTCATCTGTGGACGTCATATGACTATGGGCGGGTAGGGAAGTGGTTAAATATCGTACCTGGGGGGTGTCTATAGTATGCCTGTGAAGTGGCACGTGTTTCCTGTGTTTAGAACAGTCCCTGCACAAAATGACATTTCTAAAGGAATAAAAGTAATTTAAAACTGCTTGCGGCTGTAATGTTGGGTCCCGGTAATATAGATGAAAATTATTGAGAAAAACAGCATGGGTACCCCCCCTCCCCATTACCAGGCCCTTTGGGTCTTGTATGGATATTAAGAGGAACCCCACACCCAAATTAAAAAAAGAAAAGGCCAGGGGCCCCCAGTAGGGTTGGCACCTGTACAGAATTCACCCAGACAGTACGGGTCTTGAATCATCTGCCCGGGTTTTGTACTGCCTGTAACCCGGGCACATGATTCAGCCCTGAACAGGGACAGTACGACAGACCATTTGGGACACCTGTCACTGTGAAACAGCAGCAGCGGCATTTGGTTGTAAAGAATACACTGTGACTGCAGTGTGTGTTCGCAATCCAAAGCTCCTTTCTGTCCTTCCCCAGTTTCGTGCAGGGTCCCTGTTATCTGACTCAACCCCCCCCCCCCCTCCAATCACCAGTGCTTGTGCCGACAGAACTGGGAGGCGGAGCTCACTGTATCTCCTGTCGGGCTGGCCAGAGGAAGGGAGGAGGTGAGTGAGCTGATTTTTTTTCTGGAAGAAGTCTCCTAGGGTGGATAGTTTCAAAGTTTCAGGAGGATTTGTTCTTCAGGAGATGCAGTGAATGAGGGGGTAAGTTGACAGGAGACTCAGGGGAGATAGTGAGTTTAGGAGAGGGGGAGTCTGCAGCCCGATCACATTTCAGAGATCACTTCTAAGCTTGAACAGTCTGTCTGTGCAAACATCCCCCAATTGTTCAGACTAGATAATGTGAAGTCATTTATAACCATTCATGTAACCCTGTGTGTATATGGTGAGTTCACACCTCTGATTGTACAGACTCTGGATACCACACATTATCTGGGTATACAGAGTGCTAGGAGCTGGATTACATAGATCTCTACTTACATCTTATAACAGATTGTTTCCATCAAGTAGTACTATTATATGATTTATTGCTGTATATGTTTTTAGTGGATGTGCACAAGAGTTTTTTTTTATTATATATATCGCTATCTGACCACTTCTCAGCCCCCAACTCCCCCCAACTTACATCACCCCCAGACCACTTCATACATACATCACTCTGAGCTGCTTCCTACCCCCCAGCTGAGGGACATCATTCCATGGTCACTTTCCTTACCTTCCTAACATTGCTCCCTGGTCACCCCATAGACACTGCAAGAAATCCCTCCCCATTCTGCCCCCATCATACCCTCCGCACTCCTCTCCTATACATACTACACCCATCATACTATCAACACTCCTCTCCTGTACATACCGCCCCATCATACCCTCCGCTGTCACGTACCTGACGGTGACGAGCCCGGATCTGCAGAGGGAGGCCTCTCTTACGGCTTCCACCGGCGGCCCCTGGTACTGAAGACAGGAGGCACGGAGGTAGAAGGGGTACGAGTGCCTGGCAGGATGGATCAAGGTAGAGTAGAGTCTGAAGACTGGGACGGATCCAGGCACCCAGGAAGTATGGCAGGCTGAACCGGAACCAGGAACACAGCAACTGGACTGGAACTGAAGAGACTGGCTGGACTGGAACCAGGATACAGCAACTGGACTGGAACCAGGAACAAGCAACTGGACTGGAACTAGGAACAAGCAGCTGGACTGGAACTGATGAGGCTGACTGGACTGGAACCAGGACACAGCAACTGGAGAGATTGGTCGGACAAGCCGGGTCGGTAGTATTGGCTGACGGCAAGGTACTGGAGGATCAGGCAGAAGATTGGTCAAACAAAGCCGGGGGTCAGAGGCAGGCAGGAAACTGGAAGGGTCAAGGCAAGCCGGGTCGGATACAGGTAAATACACGAATCAGGTCTCTTTGGGTACTACACGCTGTAGAGCAGACAGCAGGGACTGTCTGTCACAGGCATGTTTAAATAGCTCTTCTGGCGCGCTTTGTGGATCGTGCGCGCGCCCCCGCTAAGCGCGTGCACGTGCTCGCCATCGCGCGCGTGGACGTGCCCGAGATTCGGAATCAGGAAGTCCAGGAATCCTGTAGCTGACAGGATTTCTATGACATTGCCCCCCCCCAAGGGGCAGCCTCCGGATGCCCAGCCGGGTGAACCTTCCAGGGTGAGTCCTTTTGAAAGCCTGTATCAAACTCCTGGCATGGATATTCTCCTCGGGTTCCCATGAGTTTTCCTCGGGTCCGTAGCCCTTCCATTTAATTAGGAATTGGTTCTGGTTATTTCTTCTCCTGAAGTCCATGATAGCTTCTACTTCGAATTCCTGCTCACCGTCAATAATGATCGGATCAGGGTGATCCGGCTTCCGATCTGGAAACGGATTAGAGACTGTGGGTTTTAGGAGAGAGACATGAAAAACTGGATGGATTCTAAGAGAGTCAGGAAGTTCCAATTCATAAGCTACTTCATTAATTTTCCTCTTAACAGGGAATGGACCTAAAAATTTGGGGCCCAGTTTTTTAGAAGGGCATGCCATTCTTAGGTTTGTGGTAGATAGCCATACTTGGTCGCCGGGTACCAACACTAATTCACCCCGTCTCTTCTTGTCATAAATTGTCTTGTTGCGTTCTTGAGTCTTGGTCATGGTCTCTTGTAAAAGCTGGTTATTGACCGAGAAAAAATTTAACTTTTCCTGGACTGCAGGTACAGGACACTCAGGAAGGGAGTTAGGCAGAAAAGTAGGATGAAAACCATAGTTTGCAAAGAAAGGAGTCTGGCAGGTAGCGGAGTGGATGGAATTGTTATACGCAAACTCGGCCAACGGAAGTAGGGAAACCCAGTTGTCCTGAGCAAAAGAGGAGAAGCATCGCAGGTATTGCTCGAGCGTCTGATTCGTTCTCTCCGTCTGTCCGTTGGTCTGTGGATGGTAAGCAGAGGAAAACGATAATTCGATTTTCAAGGTTTTGCAAAGGGATCTCCAGAATCGAGAGGTAAATTGAACCCCGCGATCGGAAACAATATTGGCTGGTACCCCGTGGAGTCTGACTATTTCTCTGATGAATACCTGTGCGGTTTCAGGAGCGGAGGGAGTCCCTTTCATAGGGATGAAGTGTGCCATCTTGGACAGACGGTCCACAATAACGAAGATGGTGGAATGGTTCTCGGCCGGGGGTAACTCGACAATGAAGTCGATGGACAACATTCTCCAGGGCCTATCTGGAACGGGTAAGGGTTTTAGTAGTCCCCAGGCCTTGGATCTGGAACCCTTGTTTCGGGTACAAGTTGTACAAGAATCTACAAACCTCCTACAGTCTTCACGTACTCGAGGCCACCAGAAGGTGCGCTGTACCAGGTCAGTGGTCTTGGCAACGCCAAAATGCCCGGCCAGGGCGTGGTCGTGGCAGAGTTCTAATGCGGTTACTCTTAGTTTCTCAGGTACGTAGATTCTGTCTTGGTACCACAATAGTCCATCCTTAACCTGCAATTCCGGCTCGGAGAACTGTCTCTGCCCGGTGGAAGCTTGTTTGATTTGAGTGAACAGGTTCTCCTGTAGAAGAAGGAAATTTCCGGGGGCAAGGATGGTATCAGGCGGAGAAGTCTCCTTGGACTTATGGAACATCCGAGACAGGGCGTCAGGCTTAATATTCTTGGCCCCAGGACGATAAGTAACATGAAAAGAGAACCGGGAGAAGAAGAGTGCCCACCTGGCTTGTCGTGGATTCAATCTTCTCGCGGCTTTCAGGTACTCCAGGTTCTTGTGGTCAGTGAATATTAGGATCGGATGAGCCGCGCCCTCCAGCAGGTACCGCCATTCTTCTAGTGCAGACTTGATCGCTAGTAGCTCCCGATCCCCCACGTCGTAGTTCCTCTCTGCTGCAGAAAGCTTGCGGGAGAAGAAGGCTACTGGGTGGAGCAAGGCTTTGACTCCCTGTCTTTGGGACAGTATTGCTCCTACCGCTATTTCGGAGGCGTCTACCTCAAGTACGAATAGTAGTGAGGAGTCTGGGTGTTTCAAGATAGAGGCTGAGGTAAATAGGGCCTTCAGGCGTTCAAAAGCTTCTTGGGCTTCAGGAGACCAGTGAAAACGTGTTCCTTGCTTGGTGAGTTGAGTAATGGGTGCGATAATAGCTGAAAACCCCCTGATGAACTTGCGGTAGAAGTTGGCGAATCCAACGAAACGTTGGATTCCCTTCTTGTCCACCGGTTCTGGCCAGTCCAGGATTGCGGTAATCTTTTGAGGATCCATCTTGATGCCCTCGCTGGAAATGATTAACCCCAGAAATGATATACTCTCTTGCTCGAACTCGCATTTTTCGGCCTTCGCATACAGGCCATGCTGGCGGAGCCGACCCAACACATTTTTGACATGTCTGCGATGAGAATCAAGGGAGGAAGAAAAAATTAAGATATCATCAAGATAAACAATAACAAAGAGGTCTAGGAAGTCCCGTAGAACATCGTTGATAATAATACTGGAAAGTGGCAGGGGCGTTACACAACCCGAATGGCATTACCAAGTACTCAAAATGTCCATACCGGGTACGGAAGGCGGTCTTCCATTCGTCACCTTCTTTGATACGGATCAAGTTGTAGGCTCCGCGGAGGTCAAGTTTGGTAAAGATGGTGGCAGTACCTAGTCTCTGAAATAACTCTGGTACCAGGGGGAGAGGGTAGCGATTTTTTACTGTAATTTTATTCAATTCCCGGTAATCCACACAAGGTCGAAGGGTGTGGTCCTTTTTCTCTACAAAAAAGATGCCTGCGCCTGCTGGGGATGTGGAAGGGCGGATGAACCCTTTTTGCAAGTTCTCATCAACATAATTTTTTAAAGCCCCTTGTTCCACCTCCGTTAAAGGGAAGACTCTACCGAACGGAATCTTTGCTCCAGGAAGTAGGTCGATGGGGCAATCGTAGGCCCGATGGGGTGGTAGAGTCTCTGCCTTTTGTTTACTAAATACGTCAAGAAAGTCGTGGTAAACTTCTGGGATGGATTGACGGGTGCCATCTTCGGTGTCAATGCATAGTAACGAGGCCGGCCCAGGAGGTTTATATGAGCCGCAGGACTGTTGGCAATAGGAAGAAGGAAAGGCAACTATTCCCGTAGTCCAGTTGATAGTGGGATTGTGGGCTTGTAACCAAGGCATACCAAGGATCAAGGGAAACAACGGGGAAGAGATGATGTCCAGACACAAGCATTCTTGGTGGGTTCCAGAGGTGGTAAAGATGGTAGCGGGTATAGGAGTGGTCTCCTGGGTCACAGGTCCGGACTTAATGACGGAACCATCAGCCAGATGGACACGAAGTCCGTGGGTCTTGGTACGAAGGGGAATTTGGTGTTTAATGGCAAAGGCTGAGTCCATAAAGCAGCTGCATGCTCCGGAATCAATAATGGCGGGTACTTGCAAAGTCCTTCCTGGGAGCTGTAATGAAACAGAGAGGGCAAGGTGAGATGTGGTTTTGGCTTGTAGGTTAGTCATGTTAGAAGAAACTGAAAGAAACTTACGAAGCTTCAGGGGACAGGTTCTAACGAAATGTCCGGGGTCCCCGCAGTACAGGCACAGATTATTTATTCGGCGGCGCTGGCGTTCCTCAGGAGCGAGGGATGGACGAAGGAGCCCGAGCTGCATTGGTTCAGGCGTGTCAGATGTGGGAGTTGGAGGTGTAGCAGGAGCCGAGTACAGGTGACTAGGAGCCCGAGGAAGCATCCAGGTTGGGCGGGAGAAGCCAGTGGTCCTCTCAGCCCTCCGTTCCCTCAGACGTCGGTCAATCTGGATGGTTAGATCAATCAACAGGTTGAGTGTCTGTGGTACACCAACTCTAGCTAGCTCGTCCTTCAAGGAATCGGAAAGTCCTAAGCGAAACTGATGGCGGAGGGCGGCATCATTCCAATTGGTATCCGCACTCCACCGCCTGAATTCTGCCACATAGTCCTCCGCTGGTCTGCGTCCTTGTTGAAGGGAATGCAAGGCGGCTTCTGCGGTTACTGAGAGTTGGGGATCTTCGTATAGCTGGGCCAGGGCATCGAAAAAAGCAGCGAGGTTGTTTAGTGATACATCCTTCTGTTCAAAGAGACGGTGGGCCCAGCTCTGAGGGTCTCCAGCGAGCAAAGAGACCACAAAGCCCACCTTGGTGGCCTCTAGAGAAAAGGTACGGGGCTGTAGGGCAAAATACAGTTCACACGAATTCCGGAAGGCCCTAAACTTGCTCCGATCCCCGGAAAATCTTTCGGGTGTAGGAACCTTAGGTTCAGGAGGAAGCATGACCACTGTGGGTGAGGAACTTGTTCCGGCTGTGGAAGCAGAGGCGTGGGGCCCCTCTTGGATGGCAGAGGGATTGGTGAGGACCCGCACTTGTTCTTCCAAGCGGGTGTATCCTTGTTGAAGACTCTTGACTGCTTCAGACAAACCTGCCAGGTGCCGACAGAGTTCCTCCATAGGTGAGGCTCCCTGCCCGGGCTCAGACATGGCTGTCTGCTACTGTCACGTACCTGACGGTGACGAGCCCGGATCTGCAGAGGGAGGCCTCTCTTACGGCTTCCACCGGCGGCCCCTGGTACTGAAGACAGGAGGCACGGAGGTAGAAGGGGTACGAGTGCCTGGCAGGATGGATCAAGGTAGAGTAGAGTCTGAAGACTGGGACGGATCCAGGCACCCAGGAAGTATGGCAGGCTGAACCGGAACCAGGAACACAGCAACTGGACTGGAACTGAAGAGACTGGCTGGACTGGAACCAGGATACAGCAACTGGACTGGAACCAGGAACAAGCAACTGGACTGGAACTAGGAACAAGCAGCTGGACTGGAACTGATGAGGCTGACTGGACTGGAACCAGGACACAGCAACTGGAGAGATTGGTCGGACAAGCCGGGTCGGTAGTATTGGCTGACGGCAAGGTACTGGAGGATCAGGCAGAAGATTGGTCAAACAAAGCCGGGGGTCAGAGGCAGGCAGGAAACTGGAAGGGTCAAGGCAAGCCGGGTCGGATACAGGTAAATACACGAATCAGGTCTCTTTGGGTACTACACGCTGTAGAGCAGACAGCAGGGACTGTCTGTCACAGGCATGTTTAAATAGCTCTTCTGGCGCGCTTTGTGGAGCGTGCGCGCGCCCCCGCTAAGCGCGTGCGCGCGCTCGCCATCGCGCGCGCGCGGACGTGCCCGAGATTCGGAATCAGGAAGTCCAGGAATCCTGTAGCTGACAGGATTTCTATGACATCCGCACTCCTCTCCTGTACATACTGCCCCCATCATCCCCTCCACACTCCTCTCCTGTACATACTGCCCCCATCATAACCTCCGCACTCCTCTCCTATACATACTACACCCATCATACCCTCCACACTCCTCTCCTGTACATACCGCCCCATCATACCCTCAGCACTCCTCTCCTGTACATACCACCCCATCATACCCTCCGCACTCCTCTCTTATACATACTGCCCCATCATACCCTCCACCCTCCTCTCCTATATAAACTGCACCCATCATCCCCTCCACACTCCTCTCCTATACATACTACCCCCACCATCCCCTCCGCACTCCTCTCCTGTACATACCGCCCCCATCATACCCTCCGCACTCCTCTCCTATACATACTGCACCCATCATCCCCTCCACACTCCTTTCCTATACATACTGCACCCATCATTCCCTCCACACTCCTCTCCTATACATACCGCCCCATCATACCCTCCGCACTCCTCTCCTGTACATACTACCCCCATCAAACCCTCCACACTCCTCTCCTATACATACTGCCCCCATCATCCCCTCCACACTCCTCTCCTATACATACTGCCTCCATCATACCCTCCGCGCTCCTCTCCTGTACATACCGCCCCCATCATACCCTCCGCACTCCTCTCCTGTACATATTGCCCCATCATACCCTCCGCTCTCCTCTCCTGTACATACCGCCCCCATCATATCCTCCGCACTCCTCTCCTATACATACTGCACCCAGGGGCGTACCTAGAGCATTTGCCACCCGGGGCGGATCCTATATCTGGCACCCCCCACCTTAACATGTAAAAACACCCCACTGTGCCCCCTGCATACCTCTGCATCCTTCAATACCTTTTTGTCAATTCTGTGTACCCCCTCTCCACAACTGCACCTCTGGACCCCTTTACATTACACTGCACCCTGCTCCTCTGGACCCCTTTACATTACACTGCACCCTGCACCTCTGGACCCCTTTACATTACACTGCACCCTGCACCTCTGGACCCCTTTACATTACACAGCACTCTGGACCCCTTTACATTACACTGCACCCTGCACCTCTGGACCCCTTTACATTACACAGCCCTTGTACCTCTGGACCACTTTACATTACACAGTACCCTGCACCTCTGGTCCCTTTACATTACACTGCACCCTGCACCTCTGGACCCTATTACATTACACAGCCCTTGTACCTCTGGACCGCTTTACATTACACAGCACCCTGCACCTCTGGACCCTTTACATTACACTGCACCCTGCACCTCTGGACCCCTTTACATTACACAGCCCTTGTACCTCTGGACCCCTTTACATTACACTGCACTCTGAAAATCTGGACCCCTTTACATTACACTGCACCCTGCACCTCTGGACCCCTTTTACATTACACAGCCCTTTTGTACCTCTGGACCCCTTTGCATTACACAGCACCCTGCACCCCTTTACATTATACAGCCCTTGTAACTCTGGACCCCTTTACATTACACAGCCCTTGCACCTCTGAACCCCTTTACATTACACAGCGCTCTGGACCCCTTTACATTACACTGCACCCTGCACCTCTGGACCCCTTTACATTACACTGCACTCTGCACCTCTGGACCCCTTTACATTACACTGCACTCTGAAAATCTGGACCCCTTTACATTACACTGCACCCTGCACCTCTGGACCCCTTTTACATTACACAGCCCTTTTGTACCTCTGGACCCCTTTGCATTACACAGCACCCTGCATCCCTTTACATTATACAGCCCTTGTAACTCTGGACCCCTTTACATTACACAGCCCTTGCACCTCTGAACCCCTTTACATTACACTGCACTCTGAAAATCTGGACCCCTTTACATTACACTGCACCCTGCACCTCTGGACCCTTTTACATTACACAGCCCTTTTGTACCTCTGGACCCCTTTGCATTACACAGCACCCTGCACCCCTTTACATTATACAGCCCTTGTAACTCTGGACCCCTTTACATTACACAGCCCTTGCACCTCTGAACCCCTTTACATTACACAGCGCTCTGGACCCCTTTACATTACACTGCACCCTGCACCTCTGGACCCCTTTACATTACACTGCACTCTGCACCTCTGGACCCCTTTACATTACACAGCCCTTGTACCTCTGGACCCTTTTACATTACACAGCCCTTGTAACTCTGGACCCCTTTACATTACACAGCCCTTGCACCTCTGGACCTCTTTACATTACACAGCACCCAGCACCTCTGGACCCCTTTACATTACACAGCATTCTGCACCTCTAAACCCCATTACATTACACAGCCCCCTACAGCTCTGGACCCCTTTACATTACACAGTACCCTGCACCTCTAGATGCCTGTATGTTACACAGACACCCCCTTAACAGTTCTGGACCCCCGCTACAGTGCAGGCCCCCGCTACAGTGAAGATCCCCGCTACAGTGCAGGGCAGAACACACACCACCGACAGAGAGCCCGATGTAGTGGCTTTGCAGGCAGGGGGTGTGCGAGCCGCACCCGAGGCAGTCGGCAAATCTGGGACCGGCGCAACAATCCCCTTCTCATGGCTCTGATCAGACTCGGGCAGCGGCTGTCAGCCGAGCAGAGTGAAGCCGCCTCCCCCTCCTCCTGCATGCACAGCACTGTATAGACATAAAGGGGAGGCGGCTTCACTCTGCTCGGCTGACAGCCACTGCCCGAGACTGATCAGAGCCATGACAAGGGGATCGTTGCGCCGGTCCCAGATGTGCCGTCTGGCACGGGTGCGGCTCGCACCCCCCCTCCTTGCAAAGCCACTACCTGCTCGGGCACTCCATGTCTGTCATCGCGCGATGCCGATGTTAAACCCGCAGCGCTGTCTTCTTTCATTTGCGGAGGGCGGGGGGAGCGCCGGCCTGACACCCCCCCAGCCCTCCCCTTAGTACGCCACTGACTGCACCCATCATACCCTACGCACTCCTCTCCTGTACATAATCATATCCTTCGCACACCTCTCCTATACATACTGCACCCATCATCAACTCTGCACTCCTCTCCTATACATACTGCACCCATCATAGCCTCCGCACTCCTCTCCTGCAGAATCAGATGTAAAGGGTAACAAACCCTGTGCATTCAGATCTAAAGGGGAACTCTGTTGAATCTGATGTAAAGGGGGACTCTTATGCCCCGTACACACGATCGTTTTTAATGTCATTTTTTAAACCGACGTTTTTCTCCTCGTTTTTTTTCATGTTTCCTCTCAAGCCTGCCTTGCGTACACACCATCATTAAAAAAAACGATCAAGCAAAGCGCAGTGACGTTCAACACGTACGACGGCACTATAAAGGGGAAGTTCCGTTCGAATGGCGCCACCCTTCATGTTAGTAAAGTTTGTTGAGCGACGATTCGCGCTTTTCAGTCCGTTACTGTGTAATGAATGTGCTATCTCCATTACGAACGCTAGTTTTACCAGAACGAGCGCTCCCGTCTCATACTTGATTCTGAGCATGCGCGTTTTTTTTCACGTCGTGAAAGCATACACACTATCGTTTTTCACGTCGTTAAAAAAAACGACATGAAAAACTACGTGAAAAAATAGAGCATGTCCGGAATTTTTAATGGCCGTTTTTCACGTCGTTAAAAATGCTCTGGAGCCTACACACGATCATTTTTAATGGCCATTTTTTAAAATGGCATTTTTAACGGCATGAAAAACGATCGTGTGTATGGGGCATTATGATTAACTCCACATGATTAGAATTTTTATTTAATCACAAAAATATATGTACAGTGTATACTACATAACAGTGTATACTACATAAAAAAATTAGCTGTGCGTTGCTTTGTACAGAGGTAATGAATTTAATGTACTACAAAAAAAAAAATATTGGCGTGCGCTGCTAATGTGTTTGGGTTTGGCTTGACAAAATGGTGGCAACCCTAGCCCCCAGGCCCTATATACTCTTCTTAACAGCAGTATACAGGCGGTCCCAAGAAAGACAGGGACTGTAGGTTTGTTCTTAAGTTGAATCTGTTTGTAATTTGGAACAGGTACATTTTGTAAGTGTAGCTCCAGCCACAAAATCTATTTTTAAGCTTTTTGGATATCCTAGGGAAGGGTTATCATCACCCCTGTAACATTTGTTTTGCTGTCTGTGCCCCTGTTCAGAAGATTTCACCTCACTTTCTGGCCCAATGGCCTCGTACACACGGCCGAGATTCTCGTTGAAAAAAACATGTCGTTTTTTTCGACGAGATTCTTGGACAAGAAACTTGTCCCGGCCGAGTGTACACACGCTCGTTTCAAAGAACCCGCGGTTCTTTGAAAGGAGCGTACGCGGTGACGTCATCGACTACGTCGAGCATGCGCTCGTCACATTCGATGCCGTCGCCGCCATCTTGGTATACCCTACGTATGCCTAGGAAGCTACCGCGCATGCGTCAAATTCATTTCGAACATGCGTGGGCTTCGGGGAGGACAGGTAAGTGTACACACACTCACTTTTCTCGTCGAGAAACATGCCGAGGAGAATCTCGACGAGAAAATAGAGAGCAGGTTCTCTATTTTCTCGTCGAGGTTTCTTGTCGGTTTTCTCGACGAGAAACCCGATAGCAGCGTACACACGACCGATTTACTCGGCAAGACCTCTCTGCCAGCAAGTTTCTTGCTGGTTCTTGCCGAGAAAATCGGTCGTGTGTACGAGGCCAATGACAATTGGATTTTGAAAATTTTGGGTTTTTAGGGAAACAAAGATTGGTGATAAAGCTCAGTGGAGACACTTTTTTTCCCATATTAAGTCTTACTGGAGAGAATTTCCCTTCCCAGTGGTAGATTTCCTCTCACTTCCTGTTGTCTCCCTCCGTTTGTAAGTAGGAGTCGTTTGTAAGTCGGATGTTTGAAAGTAGGGGACCGCCTGTATATACTATACGGCCTGCCCTATATGCAGAAAATTGGGCCTTAGGTGTTGGTGGTACCAGAACACTGTAAGCCCTCACAGTTACTTTTGGTGGGCGCTGGAACAGGCCCTGCTGTGAACTATTATATCAAGAATTGTAATTACATTCTCTTGTTAAAAAAAAAAAGAATTGTAATTACATGCCCCCGTTGAACAGGGGCAGAAAAATTGGGCCTTTGGTGGTGGTGATGCCACAACACTGTAAGCCCTTACAGTTACTCTTGGTGGGCGCAGGAACGGGCCCTGTTGTGAAATATTAGATCAAAAATTGTAATTACATGCTCCTGTTGAACAGGGGCAGAAAAATTGGGCTTTTGGTAGTGGTGGTGGTGCCACAACACTGTAAGCCCTCACAGTTACTCTTGGTGGGTGCAGGAACGGGCCCTGCTGTGAAATATTAGATCAAAAATTGTAATTACACGCCCCTGTTCAACAGGGGCAGAAAAATTGGGCCTTAGGCACTGGTGCCACAACACTGCAACCCCTCACAGATACTCTAGTTGGAGCGCAGGAATGAGCCCTGCTGCAAAGTATTACAGCAAAAATTTTAATTACACGCCCCTGTTAAACAGGGGCAGAAAAAATGGGCCTTAGCCACTGGTGGTGGTGCCGCCCAGAACCAAAAATGTTCTTACAAGCTATCAACATGAACATTGAGGAGGAAGAGGATAGTCACTTAGCATAACAGGATAGTTACTCAGCATTAGTGATGAGCCGAACACCCCCGGGTTCGGTTCGCACCAGAACCCGCGAACGGACCGAAAGTTCGCACGAACATTAGAACCCTATTAAATACAATGGATGCGAACGTTCGAATTCTAAAGTGCTAATTATAACGACTATTATCCATGTTATTGTCCTAAACAGAGTTTGGGAACCCGGGTTCTGCACCAGGGGACATGTATCAATGCAAAAAGAAGTTTTAAAAACAGACGTTTTTCGGGAGCAGTCATTTTAATGATGCATAAAGTGAAAAAAAAAAGTCAAATATTCCTTTAAATATCGTACCTGGGGGGGTGTCTAAAGTATGCCTGCGAAGTGCCACGTGTTTCCCGTGTTTAGAACTGTCCCTGCACAAAATGACATTTCTAAAGGAAAAAAAAGCCATTTAAAACTGCTTGTGGCTTTAATGTAATGTCTGGTCCCGGTAATATGGATGAAAATCTTTAAGAAAAATGGCATAGCTACCCCATCACCCCCCCCCCCCACCCCAGCCCATTACCAGCCCCTTTGGGTCTTGTTTGGATATTAAGGGGAACCCCGCAACACAAAATAAAAAAGGCCCTATATACTCTGAACAGCAGTATACAGGCGGTGTAAACAAGACCGGTGTAAACAAGACAAGGACTGTAGGTTTGTTCTTAAGTAGAATCTGTTTGTAATTTTGAACACGTACATTGTTTAAGTGTAGCTCCTGCCAAAAAATCTATTTTTAAGCTTTTTGGAAAACATAGGGAAGGGTTATCACCCCTGTAACATTTGTTTTGCTGTCTGTGCCCCTGTTCAGAACATTTCACCTCACTTTGCGTCCCAATGACAACTGTTTTTGAAATGTGGTGTTTTTATTGAAACAAGGATTGGTGATAAAGCATCAGTAGAGAGGAGACACCTTTCTCCCATATTAATTCTTACAGGAGAGAATTTTCCTTCCTAGGGGTAGATTTCCTCTCACTTCCTGTTGTCTTCTTCCGTTTGCAAGTAGGAGTCGTTTGTAAGTTGGATGTTTGAAAGTAGGGACCTGCCGTATATACTCTGCAGAAATTGGCCCTTTATGCCGCGTACACACGATCATTTTTCCCGTCGGGAAAAATGACATTTTTTTTTTCGCCGAGAAAAACGATCGTCTGTGGGCTTTATGCCGTTTTTCTCGTTGAGAAAAACGGCAGGAAAAACGACGAGAAAAATTAGAACATGTTCTAAATTTTCTCATCGTTTTTTCCATCATTTTTTTCCGCGGCAGTTTTCCCATAGGGAGACACTGCCGCGGAGCCCACAGACGGTCGTTTTTCTCGTCAAAGAAAAAAATGACGGGAAAAACGGTCGTGTGTGGGGGAACATGCCGTTCCCTCGTTTCTCATTTTTTTTCATGCCGTGATTCACGGCGGTGTTTTCACCGCCGTGAATCACGATCGTGTGTACGCGGCATGAGGTGTTGGTGTTGGCACAACACTGTAAGCACTCACAGTTACTCTTGGTGGGTGCTGGAACGCCCTGCTGTCAACTATTATATCAGGAATTGTAATAACATATAATTGTTGAACAGTGGTAGTAAAAATTGGGCCTTTGATGGTGGTGCTGGTGCCACAACACTGTAATGCCCCATACACACGATCGTTTTTCATGCCGTTAAAAATGCCATTTTAAAAAATGGCCATTAAAAATGATCGTGTGTAGGCTCCAGAGCATTTAACGACGTGAAAAACGGCCATTAAAAATTCCGGACATGCTCTCTTTTTTCACGTTGTTTTTCATGTCGTTTTTTTTAACGACGTGAAAAACGATAGTGTGTATGCTTTCACGACGTGAAAAAAACGCGCATGCTCAGAATCAAGTATGAGACGGGAGCGCTCGTTCTGGTAAAACTAGCGTTCGTAATGGAGATAGCACATTCATTACACAGTAACGGACTGAAAAGCGCGAATCGTCGCTCAACAAACTTTACTAACATGAAGGGTGGCGCCATTCGAACGGAACTTCCCCTTTATAGTGCCGTCGTACGTGTTGAACGTCACTGCGCTTTGCTTGATCGTTTTTTTTAATGATAGTGTGTACGCAAGGCAGGCTTGAGAGGAAACATGAAAAAAAACGAGGAGAAAAACGTCGGTTTAAAAAATGACATTAAAAACGATCGTGTGTACGGGGCATAAGGCCTGACAGTTACTCTTGGTGGGCGCAGCAATGGGCCCTGCTGTGAATTATTAGATCAATAATTATAATTGCATGCCCCTGTTGAACAGGGGCTGAAAAATTGGGCCTTAGGCACTGGTGGCACAACACTGCAACCCCTCACAGATACTGTACTTGGAGCACAGCAATGAGCCCTGTTGCAAAGTATTGCATCAAAAATTGTAATTACACGCCCCTGTTAAACAGGGGCTGAAAAATTGGGCCTTAGCCACTGGTGGCGGCACCCATAAACCAAAATGATCTTCCAAGCTATCATCATTAATCGGATCATTGAGGAGGAGGATAGCCAGTCAACATAACAGCACAGGCACTCAGCATCAGCATCAGTCTTGAAGGGATGTGACATTTTAAAATCAATTAGTCTGTTATATCAGCATCAGGTGTGTGGTAGCTGGTGGTGATCCAAGACTGGTTCATCTTGATGAAAGTCAGTCGATCAACCGAGTCGGTGGACAGGCGCACCCTGTGATCCGTGACAAATCCTCCAGCAGCACTGAATGTGCGTTCTGAAAGAACGCTGGATGCAGGACAGGCCAGTAGCTCAATTGCATACTGTGCAAGCTCTGGCCAGTGATCCATCCTCAAGACCCAGTAAGCCAGAGGATTTTCGGTGGGGAAGGTGTCCAAGTCTGACCTTGCCCCTAGGTATTCCTGCACCATGTATATCAGACGCTGGCGATGGTTGCTGGAACCGATCATACTTTGGGGCTGCGGACTAAAGAATTGTCTGAACGCATCGGTCAGACGGCCACCTTCCCCACCGCTCCTTCGACTGCCCGAAGCCTCAGCAACTCGTTGTCCAGGACCAGGAGTTTGTAACCTCCCAGTCTCTGGGAACGCGTTGCACAGACCTTTCTGCAAGGCCTCCCGGAGTTGTCTCATCCTCTGCTCCCTCTGCGACGGTAACATAAGGTCTGCAACCTTACCCTTGTACCGTGGATCAAGGAGAGTGGCCAGCCAGTAATGGTCCCTCTCCTTGATCCGAAGAATACGAGGATCCTTCCGCAGACTTTGCAGGATCAGGGAGGCCATGCAGCGTAGGTTAGCTGAGGCATTCAGTCCGGAGTCCTCTGGGTCACTAAGGACGACATGATCCGCAGCCACCTCCTCCCAGCCACGTACAAGTCCACTGGTTTCTTGGGACTGTAAATCATCCCTAAAAGACTGCTGCTGATGATGCTGAGTGCCAGCCTCCACCTCCATGCTGACACAATCCTCCTCCTCCTCCTCCTCCGCGATGGGTGGGACAGAAGGAACACTGTCTGGGTAAAGGGGGCCTTGAGAGGCAAGGAAGTCCTCCTCTTCCTGCCTCTGTTCTGCCTCAAGTGCCCTGTCCATTATTCCACGCAGCGTGTGCTCCAACAGGTGGACAAGAGGTACAGTGTCACTGATGCATGCACTGTCACTGCTCACCATCCTCGTGGCCTCCTCAAATGGTGCCAGGACAGTGCATGCATCCCTGATCATGCCCCACTGGCGTGGTGAAAAAAACCCGAGCTCCCCTGACCCTGTCCTGGTGCCGTAGTCGCACAGGTACTCATTGATGGCCCTCTGCTGCGTGTGCAGCCGCTGCAGCTTGGCCAACGTTGAGTTCCACCTGGTGGGCATGTCACATATAAGGCGGTTCTTGGGCAGGTTCAACTCCTTTTGCAGCTCAGCCAGGCGAGCACTGGCATTATAAGATCTGCGGAAATGCACACAGACTTTCCTGGCCTGCCTCAGGACATCCTGTAAGCCCGGGTACCTGCCCAAGAACCGCTGCACCACCAGGTTAAGGACGTGAGCCATACAGGGCACATGGGTCAGTTGTCCCTGTCGGAGGGCGGAGAGGAGGTTGGTGCCATTGTCGCAAACCACCATTCCTGGCTTAAGCTGGCATGGCGTCAACCACCTCTCGGCCTGCCCCTGCAGAGCAGACAGGACCTCTGCCCCAGTGTGGCTCCTGTCCCCCAAACACACCAGCGCAAGCACGGCATGGCATCTTTTTGCCTGCGTACTTGCGTAGCCCCTTGAACGCCTACGGAGCACCGCTGGTTCCGAGGACAAAGCACAGGAAGAGGCCATGGAGGAAGAAGAAGAGGAGGGGGTGGAGGAGAGAGGTGTGTCACAACCAGTAGTAGCATTTTGGAGGCGTGGCGGTGGAACAACCTCAAACACTACTGCACCTTGTCCTGCATCCTTCCCAGCTGCCAAAAGAGTGACCCAATGGGCCGTGAAAGAAAGGTAACGTCCCTGTCCATGCCTGCTGGACCATGAGTCAGCGGTAATATGCACCTTACCGCTGACCGCCCTGTCCAGCGAGGCCAAGACAATGCCTTCCACATGCCTGTAGAGAGCCGGAATCGCCTTCCGTGAGAAAAAGTGGCGTTTGGGAACCTGCCACTGAGGAACCGCACATTGCACAAACTCACGGAAGGGGGCCGAGTCTACCAACTGAAAAGGCAGCAGTTGAAGCGCTAGCAATTTAGCCAAGCTAGCATTCAACCGCTGGGCATGTGGATGGCTGGGAGTGAACTTCTTTCGACGGTCCAGCAGCTGGGGCAGGGAAATTTGCCTGCTAGAATCGGACGTCGGTGTACTGCTAGCAGAGTGGCCGCAAGTACTTGGCTGTGACACACCTAATTCTACACCTTCATTCCTCTCAGTGCAGGTTTCAGAGAGGACTGAAGGTATAGTGGGGTTGGAGATCCCAGCTGATGCGGTGCAAGGAGAGGACCGCTTTGTTCTTTGGTGTGGGTCTTTAAGGTAGGCTTGCCAACGAGCTGCATGGCAGGTCAACATATGTCTGATCAAGCATGTGGTGCCCAAGCGGCTGATGTTTTGGCCACGCGATATACGCTTGAGACATATGTTGCAAACAGCAGCTGTGCGATCTGATGCACTCGCCTCAAAAAAGGCCCACACCAAAGAACTTTTTGAATGACGGGCAGAGGCAGCGCCCTGCACAGGCGGAGCTCTGCGGTGTGATTCCGTCGGTGTGCTGCCCATACGCTGGCCACCCAAGGGCATCCTGCCTCGTTGGAGATGTGCCTCCTCCTCATCCTCCTCCTCTCTCCTATTAGGCACCCACGTGGAGTCAGTGACCTCATCATCCCCTCCCTCCTCATCACTGGAGCCAATCTGGCAGTATGCTGCAGCTGCTGGAGCATGACTGCCAGATTGGTGTCCTTCTTGAGCATCCCCTCTCTCTGCTCTCACGCTACTGCCTTCCTCTAGCTGGGTATCATCATCAGATCCTTAGAAACGCTGGGCATACTCCTGGAGCATGTACCCAACACTGTGCTCAAACAGTTCGGGGGACTCCTCAGGAGGAGGACATGGTGGGTCTAGGGAAGGAGTGACTAATGATGACATTGATACCAGAGAAGAGGACGCTTTGGCAGCTGCTTTGCCAGTACCCTGAGCCTGGGTGAGAGAGGATGAGGAGAATGAGGTGGGCTTGGTCATCCACTCTACCAAGTCTTCGGCATGATGTGGCTCAACATGTCCAGCTGCCGAAAAGAAGGACAAGCGTGTCCCATGGCCCATGTGCTGATGACAATGCACCGCGTCCACGACCAGCACTGTTGCCCCCAGACACAGAGCCTGCTTGCCCTCTTTTTTTGCCTCCTGACTGTCTGCCTCTCCTTGTTTGCCTTCCAGACATTTTAATGGATGGCCTGCAGGGAGATGGGAAAAACAGCAATAAGGGCTACCTTCAGGTGTATACTGTGCAGGAGGCTTAGCAACAATGACACTGACACTGTCCCCTGCCTATCCTTCTCTGTCCCTAAACAGAAGGATTTGCAATATGCTTCAGCAAGATTGGTTTAGCACAGAATAGCACACTGACAGTTTCCCTCACTGTCCTTCTCTGTCCCTACAAACAAGGTTTAGCACAGAATAGCACACTGATAGTTTCCCCGAGTGTCCTTCTCTGTCCCTAAACTCAAGGATTTCAAATATGGTTCAGCAAGATTGGTTTAGCACAGAATAGCACACTGACAGTTTCCCCGAGTGTCCTTCTCTGTCCCTACAAACAAGGTTTAGCACAGAATAGCACACTGACAGTTTCCCCGAGTGTCCTTCTCTGTCCCTAAACTCAAGGATTTCAAATATGGTTCAGCAAGATTGGTTTAGCACAGAATAGCACACTGACAGTTTCCCTCACTGTCCTTCTCTGTCCCTACAAACAAGGTTTAGCACAGAATAGAACACTGATAGTTTCCCTCACTGTCCTTCTCTGTCCCTACAAACAAGGTTTAGCACAGAATAGCACACTGACAGTTTCCCCGAGTGTCCTTCTCTGTCCCTAAACTCAAGGATTTCAAATATGGTTCAGCAAGATTGGTTTAGCACAGAATAGCACACTGACGGTTTCCCTCACTGTCCTTCTCTGTCCCTACAAACAAGGTTTAGCACAGAATAGGACACTGATAGTTTCCCTCACTGTCCTTCTCTGTCCCTACAAACAAGGTTTAGCACAGAATAGCACACTGACAGTTTCCCCGAGTGTCCTTCTCTGTCCCTAAACTCAAGGATTTCAAATATGGTTCAGCAAGATTGGTTTAGCACAGAATAGCACACTGACGGTTTCCCTCACCGTCCTTCTCTGTCCCTACAAACAAGGTTTAGCACAGAATAGCACACTGATAGTTTCCCCGAGTGTCCTTCTCTGTCCCTACAAACAAGGTTTAGCACAGAATAGCACACTGACAGTTTCCCTCACTGTCCTTCTCTGTCCCTACAAACAAGGTTTAGCACAGAATAGCACACTGACACTTTCCCTCACTGTCCTTCTCTGTCCCTACAAACAAGGTTTAGCACAGAATAGCACACTGACAGTTTCCCTCACTGTCCTTCTCTGTCCCTACAAACAAGGTTTAGCACAGAATAGCACACTGACACTTTCCCTCACTGTCCTTCTCTGTCCCTACAAACAAGGTTTAGCACAGAATAACACACTGACACTCTCCCTACCTATCCTTCTCTGTCCCTAAACACAAGGAATCCAGGATTAGTAAAGGAAAAAAATGACACTGTCCCTGCCTATGCTTCTCTTTCCCTGCTCCGGAACACACTACACAAGGCCGCTGCGCTGGCGGCCTTTTATAGTGTGGGGCGTGTACTAAACCCCCTCAGCAATAATTGGCCACAGGCATCCTGCCTGTGGCCAATCATTGCTCTCCTCGCTGCCGGCGCTGTGATTGGCCAAGCATGCGGGGTCACAGTGCATGCTTGGCCAATCACAGCGCCTGGATGACACTGCGATGGCGTAGTGCATTGTGGGCCGTTCGCGTCACTCGAATTTGGCGCGAACGGCCCAAATCGTTCGATCTTCGTCGAACGATCGAACAGCCGATGTTCGAGTCGAACGTATGTTCGACTCGAACACGAAGCTCATCCCTACTCAGCATCAGCATAGGCAGTCTTGAAGGGATCTGACATTTAAAAAAAAATTATTCGGTTACATCAGCATCAGGTGCTTGGTAGCTGTTGGTGTTCCAAGACTGATTCATTTTTATGAAGGTGAGCCGATCGACCGAGTCGGTGGACAGGCGCACCCTGTGGTCAGTTACAAAGCCTCCAGCAGCAGTGAATGTGCGTTCCCGAAAGAACGCTGGATGCAGGACAGGCCAGTAGCTCAATTGCATACTATGCAAGCTCTGGCCAGTGATCCATCCTTAAGACCCAGTAACCCAGAGGATTGTCGGTTGAAAAGGTCTCCAAGTCTGATCTTGCCCCTAGGTATTCCTGCACCATGTAAATCAGATGCTGGCGATGGTTGCTGGGACCGATCAGACCTTGGGGCTGCGGACTAAAAAATTGTCTGAACGCATCAGTAAGACGGCCACCTTCTCCACCGCTCCTTCTGTGACTGACCGAAGCTTCAGCAACACGTTGTCCAGGACCAGGACCAGGAAATTGTAACCTCCCAGGCTCTGGAAACATGTTGCACAAACCTTTCTGCAAAGCCTTTCGAAGATGTTTCATCCTCTGCTCCCTCTGCGACGGCAGGATAAGTTCCGCAACCTTACCCTTGTAACGTAGATCAAGAAGGGTTGCCAGCCAGTAATTGTAATGGCACCCCAAATACAAAAGGGGGTAACGCCGTTTAAATCCCTTCCCTCTCCTGGACACAGATTCACTGTCGATCCTCCACAGTCAGACGACCACTTCCCCTAGGAATTAATCCTTCTGAAAGAACGAGACGCACTCTGTATCTTTCCAGGATAGACTGACTTTATTGAGAAAAGCATTGTAACTTTTATACACATCCAATACTGCATTAACCTGAATGAACAATGGTCCAGCTCCACCCACAACATAACAAGACCCAATACACATTACTTTGACGTCTGTTAGGAGACAACAGGTTCTAATCCCCTTTCAGTTCAAAAGACTTTACACAATAGAAACATGACGACCTTCAATACACATCTCACAATGAAAGGATTTGTAGCCTGTCTGTCTGAGTACAATACACACAAGTATAGAGTTAATTATCCCTATTCACACTAAAAGGGTCTTCAGACGCCCTTCTAGATTAATTTACATCACAACTGGCAGGTAACATCTCTCAATTAACCTGTTGAGTTCAGAATAAAACAACCAGTACATATTGTGGACTAATATTACTATTTCAATTTCAAGCAATCCAAGCCATATTCTTAATGTCCATTGTTTCCTGGCTCACCCTGTGTCCAAAGTGACCCCCCTGTCACACATCTCCCCTTTCAGCAGGAGACTAACACAGGAGGCGACCCCAGACGGGTTGACTCCGAAGTTAGTCCATAGGTCCATTCTTCTAATGTCTGGACAACCCATCAACATTGCACTAGGAGCTTGGGAGGACGTCTGTTTGCCGGGACAACCCATCAGCATTGCCATTTTGCTTACCGGGTCGGTAGCTGATGGTGAAGTTGTAAGGTTGTAGGGCTAAGCTCCACCGCAGCAATCTGCCATTGTCTCCTGAGACCCGGTTAAGCCAGACCAATGGGTTGTGGTCGGTGACCAGTGAAAATTCCTGTCCGTACAAGTAAGGGCTCAAATTTTTAAGGGCCCAGACCAGGGCCAAACACTCCTTCTCCACTGCCGCATAGCTCACTTCCTGGGGTAATAGCTTTCTACTCAGGTATGCGACAGGGTGTTCTTCTCCATCCTCCCCAACTTGGCTCAGCACAGCCCCCAGTCCAAACATGGAAGCATCTGTGTGGACAAGAAAACGTTTGTTAGGTAGGGGGGCAGCCAAGATAGGGGCATTTACAAGAGCTTGCTTGAGGGCTAGAAACTCGGTTTCACAAGCTGGAGACCACAGGACCTGCCTGGGTAAATTCTTTTTTGTCAGGTCAGTCAGGAATTTGGCGATAGCACTATAGTTAGAGACAAAACGTTGGTAGTACCCTGCAGTCCCCAAGAAGGCTAATACCTGGGTCTTAGTACGGGGCGTGGGCCAGTTAGCTACTGCCTCTACCTTGGCTGGCTCTGGTCTCTGGTTCCCACACCCCACCTCCGCCATACCTAGATGGCACTTGTCTGGTTTCAAGGTCAGGCCTGCGGCCCGTATTTTGTCCAGAACCACCCCTACGTGAACCAGGTGCTCCTCCCAAGACCCACTGTAGATCGCAATGTCATCCAGGTATGTACATGCAAAATCCTGGAAGCCATCGAGGAGCCTATCCACCATACGTTGGAAGGTGGCCGGGGCATTCTTCATCCCAAATGGCATGACCTTAGACTGGTACAGGCCAAATGAGGTAACAAATGCCGACTTAGGGATAGCATCCTCGGCCAGGGGGATCTGCCAATAACCTTTACACAGGTCTATTGTGGTTAAATAACGTCCCCTGGCTATCCGATCTAGCAGTTCGTCTACCCTGGGCATTGGGTAGGCATCGGTGGTGGTCTTCTCATTGAGTCGCCTGTAGTCCACGCAGAACTGGGTAGTTCCGTCTTTCTTGGGCACCAGGACTACAGGCGAGGCCCAAGGGCTGTCAGAAGGCTCAATGACTCCTAACTGAATCATCTCCTGTATCTCCTTCCGCATTTCTTCTCCGACTGCTTCAGGGATACGGTAGGGGGGCTGTCGAAGGGGTGCTTGTCCAGGGGTCTCTACCTTATGCACAGCCAGGGTCGTATAGCCCGGTATTTGGGAGAACGTCGCCTGTTTCTCCCACAGGAGCCACTTAGCCTGTTCCTTCTTTGTGGGGCTTAACCGGTCTCCTAGCTGTAGTAAGTCAGGGAGGGGTAAACCTTCTGGGTCGTCTGCAGCAGGGGCACATACTGCAGCAACATCCTCCTGCCATTCCTGATACTCCTTCAGCATGTTCACATAAAAGGTTCGCTGGATTCTTTCATCTGCACAGCTGGCAATAACATAGGTAGTATCACATACCTAGGCTACTACTTTATACGGGCCCTGCCAAGATGCCTGCATCTTGTCGGTCTTCACAGGCTTGAGCACTAAGACCTTCTGCCCCACCTGGAAGATACGCTGTCAGGCACCCCGATCGTACCATCTCTTCTGTCTTCCCTGGGCCGCCTGGAGATTCTCCCTTACCATCAGAGACAGTTGCTCCATGCGGTCCCTGAGTTCCAGAACGTAGGGCACTATGGGGGTCCCTTCTTGCTCTGTCTCTCCCTCCCAGTGTCCTCTGATGAGATCGAGGGGTCCGCGGACCCTTCTCCCATAGAGAAACTCGAAGGGCGAGAACCCAGTAGATTCCTGGAGTACCTCTCTGTACGCAAATAACAGGTGAGGCAGGAATCTCTCCCAGTCTCTGCAAGTGTCCGAAAAGGTCCTCAGCATTTGCTTTTGGGTCCCGTTAAAGCGTTCGCAGAGACCATTAGTCTGGGGGTGGTACGGTGAGCTCAGCAAGGGCTTAATATTGCACACCTTCCACAACTGCTGGGTGAGCACTGCGGTGAACTGGGTTCCCTGGTCAGAGAGAATCTCCTTAGGGAACCCCACTCTGGTAAAAATCTTAACCAGGGCATCAGCTACTGTCTCGTCCGCATATGCTGCGCATTTATATATTTTGTCATTGACATTGAAACCATGAATGTCAGGTCGTTTATTTATAGTGCGGATTAGTGGTTCCAGGGTGAGAATGAATAGCAGGGGTGATAATGGGCATCCCTGTCTAGTCCCATTTTGAATTCTTACTTTGTCAGATAGTGTACCATTTATTTTGATCTGGGCTGTCGGGTTGTGGTATAAGGCCTTTATCCAAGTTAGCATATGTGTTTTTAGACCTATATGGGAGCATGTGGCAAATAGGAAGTCCCACGACACTCGGTCGAAGGCCTTCTCCGCATCAGTTGATAATAGCATGCCTTCGTGTTTATCTATGTGTGTTTTATGTATGAGGTTCATAGCTTTTATCACATTATCTTTGGCTTCCCTGTCAGGCATGAATCCCACCTGTTCTGGTCCTATTAGTTGATTCAGTAAAGGTCTTAGTTGGTTTGCTAGTATTTTTGCGTGCAATTTCAAGTCAAGGTTAAGTAGGGATATCGGTCTGTAATTGGCACAGTCTGTTGGGTCTTTATTAGGTTTAGGTAATACCGTTACATGGGCTCTTAAAAAGTCTTCAGAGATGGTTTGTGGGTTTTTTTGTGAGTTCAAAGTCTTGAGGAGGTGAGGTGTCAGGATATCAGAGAATGTCTTGTAATAGTGTGCCGTGAGGCTGTCTGGTCCTGGGCTTTTCCCTGATTTAAGGGATTTAATAGCTTCGGTCATTTCTAGTACTGTTATTGGTTCCTCTAATGTCTGTCATTTAGAGTGGGGAGTCCGCTATCTGTGAGGAATTTGTGAATTATTTCTGCTCTTGGTCCTGTAAGGTCTTTGGGTTTGTGTGTAGGTTGTAGATTATACAGATCTGTATAATATTCTTGGAATCGTCGGGCAATCTTTTGAGTATCATTAGTTATTCGGTCTTGTCTAGTTTTAATGGCTAGAATATTTGTGGATAACAATGTTTCTTTTAATACTTTTGCTAAAAATGTACCTGATTTATCCCCATGTTCATAGAAAAACCCCCTTCTTGAAAAGAGGATCTTTTGAGCCTTGAGGTTCAGAATAGACTGTAGTTTTTTCCGTAATTCAAGTAAAGCTGTGGCTGTTTCAATTGCTAAAGATTGTTTGTTTGGCTTCCATATCACCTATGGCCTGCGTTAAAGCCAAGAGTTCTTTTTCAGCTTCTCTCTTTTTTGCAGCCCCCAACCTGATAAATTCCTCTCGGACCACGCATTTGTGAGCTTCCCATATGTTTATAGGTAATATGTCTTCCGACTCGTTTTCTTTAAAATAATATTTAATTGTTTCTGATATTTTGTTTGTGTCTGCCATATCAGTGAGCAGGGAAGGGTTTAACCTCCAATTTGTGGCTCTAGGCCTTCTGTTTTTTTTATGCAAGGTCATTGATATGGGTGCATGGTCCGAGAAAGTCTTTATTCCAATCTTGGCTGATTGTAAGAGGGGTAAGTCTCTTTGTGTAAGGAAGATGTAATCAATGCGTGTGAATTTGTTGTGTATTGCTGAGAAGTATGTAAAATTCTTTCCTGTTGGGTTACATGAGCGCCATGAGTCAATTAAAGTGAGTGAGGCAAGGAGTGTTTTTTGATCTGCTCCTTTTTTTTATATGGCACACTAGATTTGCCATCTGAAGTGTCCTGTAAGGGATTCAGAGCCAAGTTAAAATCCCCCCCAAACACGATGCAACCTGTTGCGAAGCTTTTTAGTTTATCAATTACATGTTGGCAAAATGTGATTTGTGCGGAATTAGGAAAATATACATTGGCCAACGTAATTGGAATCCCCGCCCATTCACCTTTGAGGAAGATGTATCTCCCTTCTGCATCCGTTAATTGTTGTGAAACAACAATCTCTGAATTCTTATGTAATTGAATGGAAACTCCTTTAGATTTGGATGTGGGGTTAGTTGCGTGAAAGGTTTGTGGATAGTGTTTGTGATGTAGTTTGGGGATGTTACCTGTTTTGAAGTGAGTCTCCTGGAGAAATACCACCGCAGGCTTAGCTTTATGTAGTTCACGAAATAGCAATACTCTTTTCTCTGGTGTATTCAAGCCCCTGACATTGTGGGATATCACAAAAGAATGGTTATTTATCGATGTATATGACATTTTGATAGATCAGAGATTATGATCTATTTACTTAAGAGACAACCGTGAATATCCTACTGTCAAATTAAAGGTCTGTGTTTAAGATAAAATAAAATATATGTAAAATTGGGAAGAGGAAGGAAGGAAGGGAGAAAGGTGAGAAAAAGGAGGAGAAAGTTTTAGTAAAAGGTAAAGGAAAGAAAAAGTAAGGTTATAGTAACTCTCCAGATGAGTGTTACTTGCAATGAGAAGTAGTAAACACGTCTCCAGGTGTTATCCTAAGGAGAGAAATATAGTGGGTGTGTGTTGGTAATGCCAACCCACATCCACTGGTGGGAGCAATGGGAGGTAGTCACTGTAGGGGATCAGGGGTAGTTATACCTTAAAACCTGATCAAGTAACTTGGTGTAAGTACAATAGTGAGTGTGAACTCCCGTGACTCATCTTAAAGCATATAAAAATAAAATGAGTCATGTACCCCTTCCAGCCTTTGAGGCGATAACATGAGTTTGGTATAAAATTTTAACAGTGTAAACAATGTGGAGCAGTGGTGCATAGCAACAATCATGCACCAGTTTTCCATTAAACTTATATTAAGGACATCCAGGCGCCCTCCAACTTGGTTAAACCTTGTAAAATCGGGCATGTGTCTATACCTCCGAACTGAGTGTAATAACAATGGTTATGTAACATCTATGAGTAGTTATGCCGTCATATTCGCCCCTCCGGGTGGACCAACTAGGTCCCACCTACAGAAACGACATATTTGGCATCAGAAGATATCTATCATCTCGCTCCTAGATCCATCATAATTGTTGACAGTCTAGTGGGGGTTACAAGTCAGGCGGGGGAGCATCTTCCGGACCGGCTCATAACTGATCTGAATCCACTTCTCCACCTGAGAATTTTGTGTGCACAGTTTGAGTTTCTTAGTAAATGCTAGACATGCAGTTGCCCTTTCCCATAAATCTATCTCTTTCATTAGGAGCTCATGCATTGTATTCAAACTGGCATATATTTTAAACTAATGAAAATAAACAGAGAACGCTGAGCAGTGGGCATACATAACTGGAAACTCGAGTCAATATACATCCAACTTTGCTGTTTTAAGACTCTATGACCTGTGAAGAGAGAATGTTTTCCCTTCTTTATTGCCATTTCAACTTTTCACCATGAGGTGTCACCCTTGTATCAAAAATCTTAAGCAGAAGCAATGTTATACTTTAAGATGACAGTTTGTTCTAGTTGCTGAAGGAAATTGAGAGAAAAAAGAGAGAGAAGAAAAAACAAGAAAAAATCTTTTCCATCATTCTCTCTACATAATCATGTCTTGTAATCAAACCAATAAAAGAAAAAGAAAAAAGGCAGTTATGTTCAGCCAAAACATTTCACGATAGCATATTTCAAACCTTGCCATATATTTTGTGATTGGATATGCCGTAGGTTTTTTTGCTTGTAAAAGGCTTAAATAATGCCATCCCAGTTTCCTCCAGTAGATGTCACTCCTGAACAAGAAATTTTATATGGAGTCAAAGCATTTATGGAGTTTTCTGCTAAGACACTTCCTGTATTCAAGAAATAAGATTATATTATGGTCAAGTTGGATGGTTATTGCTGCCATGAAAGGTCAGTACAGGCTCTCATGTTTGTTGTGGCCAGTCTTGTGATGCTATAAACTGTGCATGTCAGGTCAGACAATGTGGTGGTTGCAGAAACTAGTCAAATCTCATGGTCCAGATAAGCGAGACAGACAGGTATAAGGTAAGGAAGTTAGGCATTTTCCTGTATTCTCATGCCTTTGGAGGTGTAGGCTTATCTGCTTGTGCTGGATCCCGGGTATTTGTCGGGCTTGGCTTTTTTGGATGATGAAGGCCTAAAAGGTGACGCTTGGGGAGTAGTTGGTGGGGATGATCCCTGTGATGGAATGCGGAATTCTTTGTACCAGTCTGGCAAATCAATCAGGGGAAGCTGTAGATGTTCAAAAAAAGCTGGGATGTCTTCAGGCATTCTTAAGTAGTATTGTTTTCCCATGTATGTGGCATTCATGGCAAAAGGAAAATGCCAACGATATGGTATGCCTTTTATCTTTCAATGCAGTAATCATAGGCCGAATGGCTCGTCTGTTCTGCAGTATTATGTGAGATAGATCCTGGAACAGGGTCACAGCATGTGCTTCAAAAAGGATCCTTTCATTGCACCTGGCCTTGTTCAATATCTCCTCCTTTCGTGGGAAATTTTGTAAACAGCAAACTATATCCCTTGGTGGAGCTGCATCTGAGGGACAGGGTGCAAGGGCCCTGTGTGCCCAGACAAATTCAATGTCAGTGTCCTTAGGGAGATCGAGCAGGTCATTTAGGACTGCTTGGAGTGTTGGTTTGAGTTGTGCAGCTTCTATATGTTCGGGTATTCCTCTCACTCTAATGTTCGCCCTGCGTCCTCTGTTATCTAAATCTTCTAAATGTCTATTAATAAGAATTAAATGGGTGGCATGGGATGAGACTGTGGATGTCAGCTTCTCCACCGCTCTGTCTTATTTGGATTCTGCTCTCTTAGTGTGGGACAAGCGGTCTTATAGTGCCATAAAATCTGCTCTTAGGTCAGTGATGGCTGAGGAGAATGTACTTTTAATGTCTGCTGCAAATTTTGCCATCTCAGAGAAGCGCAGTGGGTGGTCAGAGTGGTCTGTGTCTCTTACCATGTCCTCTGAAGCCGACATTGAGTCCTCACTGTGTGCAGCCTCATGCTGCAGCAGCGCCATCTTGGCAGCAGCACGTCCTCTTGTCCTCAGAGCTTGTGTCTCAAATATCTCCGGTTTTCTGTGGGATCCAGGGGTAGATTGTGACCTGTTTTGTCGGTTGCTAGTGGGCACGTTGTCTCGTCTGCCCATCGCCGATTTTATCAAGGCTGGAAGGGGTTTTTGAGCCACAGAGGTGCAGAGCTCAGCTAGTCTGCTGCCATTCCCTTCAAGCTCCAGGCCACGCCCCATCAGCTACTGTCTCTGCTTCAATGTTAGACATAGCTACTGCCTCTGGGTAACGGGTGGCGTAGTCCACCACGGTGAGAATATACTTCTTCCCGGATGGACTAGGCCTGGCCAGGGGACCCACAATGTCAACGGCTATGCGGTAAAAAGGCTCCCCAATAATAGGCATGGACATGAGTTTAGCCTTAGTGTGGTCCCCCCTCTTACCTATCCGTTGACATGTGTCACACGTTGTGCAGTATTGTCGCACATCCTGGCTAAAATTTGGCCAGAAGAAATTCTGTGTAATCCTATGGGCCGTGCAACGGAACCCTAGATGACCTGCTAGCAGCACATCATGCCCGATTCGCAGAATCTCCAGCTGGTATTTCTTAGGTACCACCAGTTGTCGTTTCTGCGAAGGGGCCTTACTTCTCTGAGATGGCTTAGGGATCCTATACAGTCTATCCCCCACCCATTCAAAAAGCTCCCCATCTATTCCCCTTTCCTGAGTATCTGCCTTAGCCCTATACTTGTGTAAGGTCGGGTCCTCCCGAGTTTCCCTCCCGAATACTTCTGGGGTATCCCAGCCTAGGAGAGCCTGACCTAAGGTACGTGTCGGGGAAGATAGTCTCACCTGGGTCTCAGCAGCAAGCGGGCGGGTTCCAGCAGTATGTGCCCCTCGGGGCGTAAGCAGAAAGGAGGGGGGCCAAATCATTCCCCAGTAGTACATCCGCTGGCAAATCCTTCATCACCCCCACATTCACGTGTCCCGAACCAACCCCCCAATCCAGGTGAACACGGGCAACGGGTAGCCGGAAGACGGTACCTCCCGCTACTCTTACGGCTACAGTGTCTCCGGTGTGTTGGCTCTCTGGGATGAGGTTCTTCTGTAGTAGGGTCATGGTAGCACCACTATCACGTAAGCCATTGGCTACCGTTCCATTAACCCAGACAGTCTGCCTGTGTTGTTGCCGGTTGTCCCGGTTAGCTGCTTGTATTGGATCAGCCTCGTGCAGGACGCCCCAATGTTCTTCCTCCCCTCAACGCAGTGGGCCTCAGGCATGGGTGTGCGGGGGCTCCCCCTTGCTGGCTGTCTCCATGACTGGGGCTGGATTCAACGGACAGTCTGGCTTTTTGTGCCCTAGCTGTTTACATCCGAAACACCTGATGGGTTGTGCGTAGTCCTGGGAGTTGAACCTGGGCTGCTGAGGATACGTGGCTGCTGGGGTTGGTGCTGAAGTTGGGTTAGAGGCTGATAAACTGGGCCGAGATAGTGGATAGCGCTCGCTTCCGCCTGACCTTCGAGAGTCCAGATATTCATCGGCCAAAGTAGTCGCTTTCTGTACAGTCCGTGGTCGCTTATCTCGCACCCAATCCCGTAGTACCGGAGGGGTGTGGTTAAAGAACTGTTCCAAGAGTACTAGCTGGGTGATGTCCTCTATGGTGCGAGCGTGGCTTCCCTGAAGCCAGCCCTTAAGGTCTTGCTGCAGACGATGTGCCCACCCCACGTATGTTATGTGGGTTTGTTTCCGGGATTCTTGAAACTTAATCCGGCTGGCTTCGGGTGTAATGGGAAATCGGGCTAGCAGAGCTTCTTTTACCCGGTCATAGTCTTTAGCGTCCTCATCCTCCAGGGTCCGATACACATCCGCCGCTCTGCCCGTTAAATTACTTGCCAGTAAGGCGACCCAATCTTGGGGCAGTACTTCATGTATCTGGCATAGTCTCTCAAAGTCCTGCAGGAACGCTTCAATTTATTCCTCTCCCTCCTTAAATAGTTTGAACGCCCGAAAGGGCAACTTACGGACAGGCGCTGCATCTTTAGGTGTTGTCTCCGATTGCCATATTTCTGCCATTCTCCGCTCATGTTGCCGCACTAGTTCTCTCTTGTCGCTCATCCTGCAGCTGGATGTCTCTAATGGCATTCTGTATGGCGGTCTCTGATGGGTTAGCACCATATAATGCCACCCGCTGTCGAACTCGTTGCTGAAACAAGTCTTCAACTGACCGGGGTCCTGCATCACCATCCCTCTGATCCATCTCGGTTAGTTCCCTGATCAGGGTGGCCTTGTTCTTTGTCCCACCGGTCCCTCCACGGCTCTCAAGTAAGTCTTTCAGCGTGGCTTTCCTGCAGGCTGCATAGCTGGTCATTCCCTGTGGTGGTTTGAAGTGTCCCAGTAACTGGAGGGAAGATCCCACTGCTGCCAACCAATGTAACGGCACCCCAAATACGAAAGGGGGTAACGCCGTTTAGATCCCTTCCCTCTCCTGGACACAGATTCACTGTCGATCCTCCACAGTCAGACGACCACTTCCCCTAGGAATTAATCCTTCTGAAAGAACGAGACGCACTCTGTATCTTTCCAGGATAGACTGACTTTATTGAAAAAAGCATTGTAACTTTTATACACATCCAATACTGCATTATGAACAATGGTCCAGCTCCACCCACAACATAACAAGACCCAATACACATTACTTTGACGTCTGTTAGGAGGCAACAGGTTCTAATCCCCTTTCAGTTCAAAAGACTTTACACAATAGAAACATGACGACCTTCAATACACGTCTCACAATGAGAGGATTTGTAGCCTGTCTGTCTGAGTACAATACACACAAGTATAGAGTTAATTATCCCTATTCACACTAAAAAGGGTCTTCAGACGCTCTTCTAGATTCATTTACATCACAACTGGCAGGTAACACATCTCTCAATTAACCTGTTGAGTTCAGAATAAAACAACCAGTACATATTGTGGACTAATATTACTATTTCAATTTCAAGCAATCCAAGCCATATTCTTAATGTCCTTCTTAATGTCCATTGTTTCCTGGCTCACCCTGTGTCCAAAGTGACCCCCCTGTCACAGTAATGATCCCTCTCTATGACCACACGAATCCGAGGGTCCTTTTGCAGGATCAGGGAGGCCATGCACCGTAGGTTTGCTGAGGCACTCGGTCCGGAGTCCTCTGGGTCACTAAGGACGACATGATCCGCAGCCACCTCCTCCCAGCCACGTACAAGTCCATGGGTTTCTGGGGACTTAAAAGGTTCCCTTGAAGACTGCTGCTGATGCTGAGTGCTAGGCTCCACCCCCATGCTGACACAATCCTCCTCCTCTTCCTGTGTGATCGGCGGGCCCACAGGAACACTGTCTAGATAAAGGGGGTCTTGAGAGGTAAGGAAGTCCTCCTCTTCCTCCCTCTGTTCTGCCTCAAGTGCCCTGTCCATTATTCCACGCAGCGTATGCTCCAACAGGTACACAAGGGGGACAGTATCACTGATGCATGCACTGTCACTGCTCACCATCCTCGTGGCCTCCTCAAATGGTGACATGAGAGTGCATGCATTCTTCATAATGAGCCACTGGCGTGGCGAAAAAAAGCCAAGCTCCCCTGACCCTGTCCTGGTGCCGTAGTCACACAGGTACTCATTGATGGCCCTCTGCTGCGTGTGCAGCCGCTGCAGCACGGCCAACGTTGAGTTCCACCTGGTGGGCATGTCACAGATTAGGCGGTTCTTGGGCAGGTTGTATTCCTTTTGGAGGTCAGCCAGCCGAGCACTGGCATTATATGACCGGCGGAAATGCACACAGACTTTCCTGGACTGTCTCAGGAGATCCTGTAAGCCCGGGTACCTGCACAAGAACCGCTGCACCACCAAGTTAAGGATGTGAGCCAAACAGGGCACATGGGTCAGGTGTCCCTGTCGGAGGGCGGAGAGGAGGTTGGTGCCATTGTCGCAAACCACCATTCCTGGCTGAAGCTGGCGTGGCGTCAAACCACCTCTGAGCCTGCCCCTGCAGAGCTGACAGAATCTCTGCCCCAGTGTTGCTCCTGTCCCCTAAGCACACCAGCTCAAGCACTGCATGGCATCTCTTTGCCTGAGTGCCCCTTGAATGCCTACGGAGCACCGCTGGTTCTGAGGACAAATCAGCAGAGGAAGAGGCCATGGAGGAAGAAGAAGAGGAGGGAGTGGAGGAGAGAGGTGTGGCAGAATCACCACTAGTAGCATTTTGGAGGCGTGGTGGCGGAACAACCTCCAACAAGACTGCACCCTGTCCTGCATCCTTCCCAGCTGCCAGCAGAGTCACCCAGTGCGCCGTGAAAGATAGGTAACGTCCCTGTCCATGCCTGCTGGACCATGAGTCAGCGGTAATATGCACCTTACCACTGACCACCCTGTCCAGCGAGGCCAAGACATTGCCTTCCACATGCCGGTAGAGAGCCGGAATCGGAGTCCGTGAAAAAAAATGGCGTTTGGGAACCTGCCACTGAGGTACCAGTCTACCAGCTGAAAAGGCAGAAGTTGGAGTGCTAGCAATTTAGCCAAGCTAGCATTCAACCGCTGGGCATGTGGATGGCTGGGAGCGAATTTCTTTCGCCGGATTAGCAACTGGGGTAGGGAAATTTGCCTGCTACAATCGGACGTTGGTGTAGTGATAGCAGATTGCCCACAAGTACTTGCCACACCTAATTCTACACCTTCATTCCTCTCAGTGCAGGTTTCTGAGAGAAATGAAGGCATAGTGGGGTTGGAGATCCCAGCTGATGAGGAGCAAGGAGTGGTCCGCCTTGTTCTTTGGTGTGGGTCTTTTAAGTATGCTTGCCAACAGACTGCATGGAACTTCGACGTATGTCTGGTCAAGCATGTGGTGCCCAAGCGGCTGCTGTTTTGGCCACGCTTGATACGCTTCAGACATATGTTGCAAATGGCAATGGTGCCATCTGCTGCACACGTCTCAAAAAAGTCCCACACCAAAGAACTTTTGGAAAAACGTGCGGAGTCAGCAGCGCCCTGCAAATGCGGAGCTCTGCGGTGTGATGCAGGCGGTTGGCTGCCCTTAAGCTGGCCCCTGGAGGGCATCCTGCCTAATTGGGGATGTGCCTCCTCCTCCTCTCTCCTATCAGGCACCCACGTAGAGTCAGTGACCTCATCATCCCCTCCCTCCTCGTCACTGGAGCAAACCTGCCAGTATGCTGCAGACGGGGGAACATGACTGCCAGTTTGTTGTCCTTCTTGGGCACCCCCTCTCTCTGGACTCACTTTACTGCCTTCTTTAAACTGGGTACCATCATCGGAGCCTTCAAAGCGCTGTGCATCCTCCTGCAGCATGTACCCAACACTGTGGTTGAACAGTTCGGGGGACTCCTCCGTGCATGATGGTGGGGCTAGGGAAGGAGTAAGTGATGACCTTGAGCCCATGGAATAGGCCGCTTTGGCACCTGCATTGGCAGCCAAGGTTCTCTGAGCCTGGGTGACAGAGGATCAGGAGGATGAGAACGGCTTGGTCATCCACTCTACCAACTCTTCTGCATGTTGTGGCTCAACACGGCCACGACCTGCACTGTTGCCCCTAGACACAGAGCCTGCTTGCCCTCTTTTAGTGGCCTGTGAGTGTCTGCCTCTCCTTGTTGTCCTTCCAGACATACTTTATTTGATGTATTTGAATAGGTACACCAGGAATGGCCTGCAGTGAGATGTAGCTGCACAAAGCTGGGATGTATATATTTACTGAATATACTGCAGCTAACTGAATCAACTGCCTGCCTGTAGTATATTAGCAAGAGAACAACAGGAATGGTCTGCAGTTAGATCTAGGTGAACACTGTGCACAGAATACAGTACTTTATATACTGCACCTAACCGAATCAACTGCCTGCCTGTAGTATATTAGCAAGAGAACAACAGGAATGGTCTGCAGTGAGATCTAGGTGAACACTGTGCACAGAATACAGTACTTTATATACTGAACCTAACTGAATAAACTGCCTGCCTGTAGTATATTAGGACGAGAACAACAGGAATGGTCTGCAGTGAGATCTAGGTGAACACTGTGCACAGAATAGGGATGAGCCGAACACCCCCCGGTTCGATTCGCACCAGAACCTGCGAACGGACCGAAAGTTCGCGTGAACTTTAGAACCCTATTAAATACAATAGACGCGAACGTTCAAAATGTAAAGTGCTAATTATAATGGCTAATATGCATGTTATTGTCCTAAAAAGGGTTTGGGGACCTGGGTCCTGCCCCAGGGGACATGCATCAATGCAAAAAGAAGTTTTAAAAACGGTAGTTTTTTCAGCAGTGATTTTAATAAAGCATAAAGTGAAAAAAAAGAAATATTCCTTTAAATATCGTACCTGGGGGGGTGTCTAAAGTATGCCTGTGAAGTGGCACGTGTTTCCCGTGTTTAGAACTGTCCCTGCACAAAATGTCGTTTCTAAAGGAAAAAAAGCCATTTAAAACTGCTTGCGGCTTTAATGTAATGTCCGGTCCCGGCAATATGGATGAAAATCATTGAGAAAAATGGCATGGCTACCCCATCACCCCTACCCCAGACCATTACCAGCCCCTTTGGGTCTTGTATGGATATTAAGGGGAACCCCGCACCCAAAATAAAAAAAGGCCCTATATACTCTGAACAGCAGTATACAGGCATTGCAAACAAGACACAGACTGTAGGATTGTTCTTAAGTAGAATCTGTTTTTAATTTGGAACATGTACATTTTTTTAAGTGTAGCTCTAGCCAAAAAATAGATTTTTAAGCTTTTTGGAGTACATAGGGAAGGGTTAACACCCCTGTAACATTTGTTTTGCTCTCTGTGCACCTGTTCAGAACATTTCAACTCACTTTCCGTCCCAATGACAAATGTTTTTGGAAAGTTTGGGGTTTTTATTGAAACAAGGATTGGTGATAAAGCATCAGTAGAGAGGAGACACCCTTTTCCCATATTAACTCTTACAGGAGAGAATATCCCTGCCTAGGGGTAGATTTCCTCTCACTTCCTGTTGTCTCCTTCCGTTTGCAAGTAGGAGTCGTTTGTAAGTTGGATGTTTGAAAGTAGGGGCCTGCCGTAGATACTCTGCAGAAATTTGCCCCTTAGGTGTTGGTTTTGCCACAACACTGTAAGCCCTCACAGTTACTCTTGGTGGGCGCTGGAACGCCCTGCTGTCAACTATTATATCAGGAATTGTAATTACATGCCATTGTTGAACAGTGATAGGAAAAATTGGGCCTTTGGTGGTGGTGCTGGTGCCACAAAACTGTAAGCCCTCACAGTTACTCTTGGTGGGCGTATGAATGGGCCCTGCTGTGAATTATTAGATCAAGAATTGTAATTGCATGCCCCTGTTGAACAGGGCCCGAAAAATTTGGCATTAGGCACTGGTTCTGGTGCCACAACACTGCAACCCCTCACAGATACTGTACTTAGAGCGCAGCAATGAGCCCTGTTGCAAAGAATTAGACCAAGAATTGTAATTACATGCCCCTGTTAAACAGGGGCAGAAAAATTGGGCCTTAGGCACTGGTGCCAAAACACTGCAACCCCTCACAAATACTGTACTTGGAGCGCAGCAATGAGCCCTGCTGCAAAGCATTGCATAAACAATTGTAAATACACGCCCCTATTAAACAGGGGCTGAAAAATTGGGCCTTAGGCACTGGTGCTGGTGCCACGACACTGCAACCTCTCCCAGATACTCTAGTTGGAGTGCAGTAATGAGCCCTGCTGCAATGCATTGCATCAAATATTGTAATTACATGCCCCTGTTAAACAGAGGCTGAAAAATTGGGCCTTAGCCACTGGTGGCGGCACCCAGAACCAAAAATGTTCTTCCAAGCTATCAGCAGGATCATTGAGGAGGAAGAGGATAGTCAGTCAACATAACAGGACAGTCACTCAGCATCAGCATAGGCAGTCTTGAAGGGATGTGACATTTAAAAAAAAAATATTCGGTTACATCAGCTTCAGGTGCTTGGTAGCAGGTGGTGATCCAAGACTGATTCATCTTTATGAATGTCAGTCGATCAACCGAGTCGGTGGACAGGCGCACCCTGTGATCGGTAACAAAGCCTCCAGCAGCACTGAATGTGCGTTCCGAAGGAACGCTGGATGCAGGACAGGCCAGTAGCTCAATTGCATACTGTGCAAGCTCTGGCCAGTGATCCATCCTCAAGACCCAGTAAGCCAGAGGATTTTCGGTGGGAAAAGTGTCCAAGTCTGACTTTGCCCCTAGGTATTCCTGGACCATGTAAATCAGACGCTGGCGATGGTTGCTGGAACCGATCATACCTTGGAGCTGCGGACTAAAAAATTGTCTGAACGCATCGGTCAGACGGCCACCTTCTCCACCGCTCCTTCTGCTACTGACCGAAGCCTCAGCAACTCGTTGTCCAGGACCAGGAGTTTGTAACCTCCCAGTCTCTGGGAACGCGTTGCACAGACCTTTCTGCAAGGCCTCCCGGAGATGTCTCATCCTCTGCTCCCTCTGCGACGGCAAGATAAGGTCCGCAACCTTACCCTTGATCAAGGAGAGTGGCCAGCCAGTAATGGTCCCTCTCCTTGATCCGAAGAATACGAGGATCCTTCCGCAGGCTTTGCAGGATCAGGGAGGCCATGCAGCGTAGGTTAGCTGAGGCATTTGGTCCGGAGTCCTCTGGGTCGCTAAGGACGACATGATCCGCAGCCACCTCCTCCCAGCCACGTACAAGTCCACGGGTTTCTTGGGACTGTAAATCATCCCTAAAAGACTGGAGAGAGTTACCGCTCAGATGTGACTGGTGACTCATTCACAAGATCCAGAGCCGTGGGTGCAGGCAATGCATATGACAATGCAAAAAATCTGAGGAAAACGCTTGGACAGCCGCACTCCAAAAAAGGTTCTTTTATTTAAAACAAAAGCACAAACAACATGCCACAGCAAAAAAACAGCAAGTATGAGCTGATGTTTCGCACTGCGATTCAGTGCTTAATCATAGCTATGATTAAGCACTGAATCGCAGTGCGAAACGTCAGCTCATACTTGCTGTTTTTTTGCTGTGGCATGTTGTTTGTGCTTTTGTTTTAAATAAAAGAACCTTTTTTGGAGTGCGGCTGTCCAAGCGTTTTCCTCAGATTTTTTGCATCCCTAAAAGACTGCTGATGCTGAGTGCCAGGCTCCACCTCCATGCTGACACAATCCTCCTCCTCCTCTTCCTATGTGATGGGTGGGACAGAAGGAACACTGTCTGGATAAAGGGGGCCTTGAGAGGCAAGGAAGTCCTCCTCTTCCTGCCTCTGTTCTGCCTCAAGTGCCCTGTCCATTATTCCATGCAGCGTATGCTCCAACAGGTGGACAAGAGGTACAGTGTCACTGATGCATGCACTGTCACTGCTCACCATCCTCGTGGCCTCCTCAAATGGTGCCAGGTTAGTGCATGCATCCCTGATCATGCCCCACTGGCGTGGTGAAAAAAAAATGAGCTCCCCTGACCCTGTCCTGGTGCCGTAGTCACACAGGTACTCATTGATGGCCCTCTGCTGCGTGTGCCGCCGCTGCAGCATGGCCAACGTTGAGTTCCACCTGGTGGGCAGGTCATATATAAGGCGGTTCTTGGGCAGGTTCAACTCCTTTTGCAGTTCAGCCAGCCGAGCACTGGCATTATATGATCGGCGGAAATGCACACAGACTTTCCTGGCCTGCCTCAGGACATTCTGTAAGCCCGGGTACCTGCCCAAGAACCACTGCACCACCAGGTTAAGGATGTGAGCCACACAGGGCACATGGGTCAGTTGTCCCTGTCGGAGGGCGGAGAGGAGGTTGGTGCCATTGTCGCAAACCACCATTCCTGGCTTAAGCTGGCGTGGCGTCAACCACCTCTCGGCCTGTCCCTGCAGAGCTGACAGAACCTCTGCCCCAGTGTAGCTCCTGTCCCCCAAACACACCAGCGCAAGCATGGCATGGCATCTTTTTGCCTGCGTAATTGCGTAGCCCCTTGCTTGTTCCGAGGACAAAGCACAGGAAGAGGCCATGGAGGAAGAAGAAGAAGAGGAGGGGGTGGAGGAGAGAGGTGTGTCACAAGCAGTAGTAGCATTTTGGAGGCGTGGTGGCGGAACAACCTCCAACACTACTGCACCTTGTCCTGCATCCTTCCCAGCTGCCACAAGAGTGACCCAATGGGCCGTGAAAGATAGGTAACATCCCTATCCATGCCTGCTGGACCATGAGTCAGCGGTAATATGCACCTTACCCAGGGCCAGATTAAGAACATCATGGGCCTGGTGCTGAGGATTTTGGTGGGCCTTTTATAAATAATAAATAAATAAATATGCAAACAATTTTTTGTTATAACAAATTAAATTAGAGAGAGAGAGGGAGGATGAGAAAGAGAGAGAGAGAGAGAGAGGGTGAGAGAGGGGTGAGGGGTAAGGGAGGGAGGATGAGGAAGAAAGGGGGGATGAGAGAGAGAGGATGCGCATGAGCATGCGTGGGAATGACATCAACACAGCCCGGCCAAGGCAAGTGACCGAAGGCACAGAGCCCAGAAGGAAGACCGGGTGAAAATGGAAGCGCTCAGGACCCGCCGGATTGATCACAGCGCTGGAGGGCTCAGTCTGACAATTTAAGTGTACCCTAATGTGCTAATATGCTGTGCATACTTGTACATTATGGCAAAACCTACCTCAGGGCCTCTAAAAAGTAGTAATGTTAGCGAAGTTTACTACCGCTTTATTATCACAGGATCCCAGGAGCCTCTCATGGGGCCCCCTACTGACCCGGTGGCCTTTGGTCAGTGCCTAAGTGCATAGTTGCCAACATTTCAAAAATATTTTTAAGGGGCACTTTTTTCCCCAGTGCTATATTTAGAGTAGCTGAGATCCCCATTGTTCCTCTATACATCACAATAGTAATCACAAAATGAAATGAGTACTAATAATGGGGCAGAACAAATATGAGGACTGAGAAGATTTCCTTCAGTTGAACTAACAAAATTGTGCCTATTCTAGATCTGGTAACATTGAGGATATTCTGTATAATTTTAAATAACTTTTTTTTGTGGGTAAGAGGCTTAGGGGAGGAGTATGGACGGTATAAAACTGGGAAGTATGTGCAGGTAATGGAGAGGAATGTGGAGGGTCTAACAGTGGGCACTATGTACAGGAGAGTAGTGTGGAGGGTATGGCAGAAGGCACTATGTACAGGAGAGGAGTTTGAAGGGTATGACAGTGGGCAGCATGCACAGCAAAGGAGTGTGGAGGGTATGACAGAGGGTGGTATGTAAAGGAGAGGAGTGTGGAGGGTATGAAAGTGGGCAGTATATACAGAAGAGCAGTGTGGAGAGTATGACAGTGGGCAGTATGTACAGGAAAGGAATGTGGAGGGTATGATGGGGGCAGTATGTACAGGAGAGAAATGTGGAGAGAAACATAGTTGGCAGTATGTACAGGAAAGGAGTGTGAAGGGTAAGGTTAGGTTACAGTATGTACAGGAAAGGAGTGTGGAGGGTAAGGTTGGGTTACAGTATGTACAGGAGAGGAGTGTGGATGGTATGATAGTGGGCAGTATGTACAGGAGAGGGATGTGGAGGGTATAATGGGGGCAGTATGTACAGGAGAGGAGTGTGGAGGGTATGATAGTGGGCAGTATGCACAGGAGAGGAGTGTGGAGGGTATGACAGTCGGCACTATGTACAATAGAGGAGTTTATGAATGTGGGCAGTATGTACAGGAGAGGAGTGTGGAGGGTATGACAGTGAGCAGTATGTACAGGAGAGGAGTGTAGACGGTATGATACTAAGCAGTATGTACATTAAATGTGTGTGGAGGGTAAGACAGTGAGCAGTATGTACAGGAGAAGAGTGTGGAGGGAATGACAGTGGGCAGTATGTACAGGTGAGGAGGGTATGACAATAGGCAGTATGTACAGGAAAGGAATGTGGAGGGTATGAGAGCGAGCAGTATGTAAAGGAGAGGAGTGTGGAGGGTATGACAGCCGGCACTATGTACAATAGAGGAGTTTATGAAAGTGGTCAGTATGTACAGGAGAGGAGTGTGGACAGTATGATACTGAGCAGTATGTACATGAGATGAGTGTGGAGGGTAAGACAGTGAGCAGTATGTACAGAAGAGAAGTGTAGAGGGTATGACAGTGGGCACTATGTATAGGAGAGAAGTGTGGAGGGTATGACAGTGAAGAGTGGGGAGGATATGACAATGGGCAGTATGTACAGGATAGAGGTGTGGAGGGTATGACAGTGAACAATATGTACAGGAGAGGAGTGTGGAGGGTATGATGGTGGGCACTATGTATAGGAGAGAAGTGTGGAGGGTATGACAGTGGACACTATGTATAGGGAAGGAGCGTGGAGGGTATGACAGTGAGCAGTATGCACAGGAGAGGAGTTTGGAGGGTATGACGGTGGGCACTATGTATAGGAGAGAAGTGTGGAGGGTATGACAGTGGGTACTATGTATAGGAGAGGAGTGTAAAGGGTTTGACAGTGGGCACTATGTATAGGAGAGGAGTGTGGAGGGTATGACAGGGAGCACTTTGTATAGGAGAGGAGTGTGGAGGGTATGACAGTGAGCTGTATGTACAGGAGAGGAGTGTGGAGAGTACGACAGTGGGCACTATGTACAGGAGAGAAGTGTATGACAGCGGGCACTATGTACAGGAGAGGAGTGTGTAGGGTATGACAGTGGGCACTATGTATAGGGAAGGAGCGTGGAGGGTATGACAGTGAGCAGTATGCACAGGAAAGGAGTGTGGAGGGTATGACGGTGAAGAGTGGGGAGGATATGACAATGGGCAGTATGTACAGGATAGAGGTGTGGAGGGTATGACAGTGGGCACTATGTATAGGAGAGAAGTGTGGAGGGTATGACAGTGAACAGTATGTACAGGAGAGGAGTGTGGAGGGTATGACAGCGGGCACTATGTATAGGAGAGAAGTGTGGAGGGTATGACAGTGAAGAGTGGGGAGGATATGACAATGGGCAGTATGTACAGGATAGAGGTGTGGAGGGTATGACAGTGGGCCCTATGTATAGGAGAGAAGTGTGGAGGGTATGACAGTGAACAGTATGTATAGGGAAGGAGCGTGGAGGGTATGACAGTGAGCAGTATGCACAGGAGAGGAGTGTGGAGGGTATGACAGTAGGCACTATGTATAGGAGAGGAGTGTGGAGGGTATGACAGTGAGCTGTATGTACAGGAGAGGAGTGTGGAGAGTACGACAGTGGGTACTATGTACAGGAGAGACGTGTATGACAGCGGGCACTATGTACAGGAGAGGAGTGTGTAGGGTATGACAGTGGGCACTATGTATAGGAGAGAAGTGTGGAGGGTATGACAGTGAGCAGTATGTACAGGAGAGAAGTGTGGAGAGTATTTACAGGTGAAGAGAATAAAGGGAATCTGGGAAGGAAAAATGTAAAGGTTTGTGGAAGGATGTTTAGGGACTGTGTAGTGGTTAAGCGGGCCATACATGGGTTGAAATTACGCCAATTAAGCAGAGACCAGCCATAGTCGATCTATGTATGGGCTAGCTGGTTTTACACAAGTCAATCTATTATCTGACTTGAGTACAACCAGCCTGTCAGGTTTTTCCCAAAACAATCAGTGCTGCCAGCTATAGTTAGCAACACTGATCATTGTATTCGCAGGCAGAACACAATAACACTGCAGGAGTGATTCCCCCATCCACAGGTCAGCAGGTGAGAGGGTGTGTGGGGACAGGCTGGGGAGAGATACTAGTCAGTGGCTGGGTAGGCCCTGGCTAGTATCAGAGCCAGATACACACAGGTTACATACGCCACGATCGTTAGAGCGAGAACAATAATTCTAGCACTAGACCCCCTCTGTAACTCTCAACATGTAACCTGTAAAAAAATTTAAAGCATTGCTTAGTATACAACAAAATAAATCGTGATAACTTTAGTGTTTTTTTTTTTTTTTTTTTTTTTATGAATCAAACAAACAGTCTCTTTAAAAAAAAAAAACAGGTTTGAAAAATTGCTGCGCAAATACCGTGTAACATAAAAAGTTGCAAAGACCACCATTTTATTCCATAGGGTCTCTGCTAAAACAATATATAATGTTTGAGGGTTCTGAGTAATTTTCTAGCAAAAAACAAATGATGATTTTTACATGTAGGAGAGAAGTTTCAGAATTGGCCTGGGTGGCAAGGGGTTAATTACTATAAGACCCCTTTCACACTGAGGGCGTTTTGCAGGCGCTATAGCGTTAAAAATAGCGCCTGCAATCCGCCCTTAAACAGGTGCTCTATTCACACTGGAGCGGTGCGCTGGCAGGGCGTCAGAAAAAGTCCTGCCAGCAACTTCTTTAGAGTGCATTAGGAGCGGTGAACTCACCGCTCCTAATGCGCTCCTGCCCATTAAAATCAATGGGCAGCACCGCCGTATGCCGGAAATACGCCGCTGTAGCGGCACATCTCGGGCGTTTTTTACCCTTTCTCGGTCGCTGCCGGGGGTTAAAAGCGCCCTGCTAGTGGCCAAAATGTTTTACCGCTATTTTACCGCCAACGCTCGGGGCGGCATAGTGTGAAAGCAGTCTTAGTGATATACAAATAATTATTATAAGCACTGTGTGCTCATCCTCTCTGCTGCAGAGTGTGTCAGCTTGTATTTAAACTGGCCGTTCTGTATATAGCTTCTGACAGGCTGCGCAAGCATCCTCGTATTTCCGGAACCCTAAATGATAGCAGCCCCATATTTTGACCAGTGGTGGGGTGGGTCTTCAGCTGCATACCCCCCAAATATGGGGTCTCTGTGGCCCCTGGTCGCCGAGCTACAATCCTCGAAGCCGATCTTTTTTTTTTTTTTGGGCAAATGGGCCTATCTTGAGGAAGGGGCCTGGAGCTGCAGCTCCAATAGCCCCTATGTTAAGGTGACCAGATTTTTTAAATGAAATCCGGGGACATTTTGTTATTTTTACTAGTAATGGCGGCAATCAGCGACTCTCTGCCTGTCGCCGCCCACCTCACAGCCTGTCAAATCTTACTCTCCGGGCCCTGGCTACTACTGGATGGGGAGCAGAGCAAGATCACTCCACCAGGGAAGGAAAGGAGATAAGCAGGCAGGCGGCTGGCCGGGGCTTGAGCCAAGGCAGAAGAACATGCGAGTGGAGCTGAATGGGCATGCGCCCGAAACTGAAGAAATATTCCCTCCGTCCGACCAGCACATGATCATCAGACAGGGGCACAGATACTGGAAAAAAATACACACCCCCTTAAGCTAGTAGGAGCAGCGGAGCAGGGGTGTGCAATTCAGAATTTTTTTTTAATTCTGCACTGACTGTCTTTGAAATTGCCCCAACCCCTGTTCAAATCCAATCTGGGGACAAAACCGGGGTCAGACTTGGTCCGGGGACAGTGTCCTCAATCCGGGGACTGTCCCCTGAAACCGGGGATGTCTGGTCACCCTACCCTATGTTAATCCGGCCCTGACCTTACCGCTGACCGCCCTGTCCAGCGAGGCATGGACATTGCCTTCCACATGCCGGTAGAGAGCCGGAATCGCCTTCCGTGAGAAAAAGTGGCGTTTGGGAACCTGCCACTGAGGAACCGCACATTGCACAAACTCACGGAAGGGGGCTGAGTCTACCAACTGAAAAGGCAGCAGTTGAAGTGCTAGCAATTTAGCCAAGCTAGCATTCAACCGCTGGGCATGTGGATGGCTGGGAGTAAACTTCTTTCGACGGTCCAGCAGCTGGGGCAGGGAAATTTGCCTGCTACAATCGGACGTCGGTGTACAGATAGCAGAGTGCCCGCAAGTACTTGGCTGTGACACACCTAATTCTACACCTTCATTCCTCTCAGTGCAGGTTTCAGAGAGGACCGACGGTATAGTGGGGTTGGAGATCCCAGCTGATGAGGAGCAAGGAGAGGTCCGCTTTGTTCATTGGTGTGGGTCTTTAAGGTACGCTTGCCAACGAGCTGCATGGCAGGTCAACATATGTCTGGTCAAAAATGTGAAATATACTGCGCTGTCTAAATGTAGATCTGTTTCCACATACCGGTAAATAAACGTGAATCAAATCAGAAAATCTAAAAAATGCTGCAACTTAAAGGTGAGACACACACAATAGGAAAATGCTAGAAATAATAAAGCTGCGCAACACTAAAATTGAGTACCATCAATATGTGAATAAACAAAATGGTATAACAGGAACTGTCTCTGATGTAGATGTTTTACAACCAATAAAAAAGGTCCCGACTGATGCCAGACAGTCCAATATAAGACTGTGTAATTTAAACTAGAAAAGGAGCACAGTCTTGTGGATAATTGATGAAATATATAAAGCTGATGATCATATAAGCCAAATGTTGCAGATAAAGGTCTTCTCACTCCACCACTGGTGACTTCAAACGTAAAAAACACCCTTGAAATAGTGCCAGGTATTTCATAGAGAAAGATTCCACCACCACTAGTAATCACTGCCGCTTACCAGAGCAAAAGATCTGTGCACAGATCAATACCAACAGATGGCTATTTCCCTGCCAGGGTCTCTATACCGCTATCTCCAGGATTCCACGCCACTTCTCTCCAAGTGTCACAATTGATGGAATGTGAAAGGAAAGAAAGCCACCATAGCGTAAATACGGTTTAACTTGGTTTAATATTAAAAAGAATGCACTTACAAACTGTCACGAATCAAAGGTGTGTGGTAAAAGATTAGCCGGCCCGCTATGCAAGCCCTCTCGCTCCGGGACTCGTTTTGGATGTCGGTGACGTCAGCACGTCGCTCCTCCCTACGCCGTGTCGTCACAAATGACGTCGTCCTGGGGCACGGGCGACGTGCTGACCCACCGCCATAAATATTCACGTGTACAATGGGAACGCCCAGATCTGATCCTCCAGCGTCCCCAACTTGCAAGTCGCCATTTTGGTCTAGGGCAAACAATGCCCATATCGATAACGGTAGACATACTGATGTTCTAAAAACCTGGCTATGCATGATAGATCCTGATAAAGAAGCATTAATTCAAATACTGGGACTATTTAGAATAGATGCAAATAAAGGAAAATCCGGGTTGCTGCTCATATGCATGGCTGGCTGGTGGTGCCACGCACAGCAAAAGGCAAAACATAACCCGGGTATCTCCTATATTTAAAAGAAGCTATACACTAAACCACTTCTACATTAATTAAAAAGACATTGAGCATGACTGCGCGCTATGATTCACACAGCACCGCTCAACTCTTAGTTTTAAAATTTTCGGGCGAAAAGGATAGCAGAGCCATCTAGTGGTCATTTATCATATCCCTTCACCACTAAATAAAATTTGGACAAAAATTTCCATAAAATTAATATGAATGAGCAAAATACACCAAGACAGTAGATTGCATTCCCCCGCAACAAGAACAGTTAACAAGGGATATGCAATCTCCGTCTCTGGTAGATAAGGAAGCTAGGGACCTTCTATCAAATGATAGTTCATTATATACCGTATTTTTCGCTCCATAAGACACACCTGACCATAAGACGCACCTAGGGTTTAGAGGAGGAAAATGAGAAAAAAAATATTCTGAGGAGGTTACTACACATTACCATTCAGTTGCTAGAGGTTACTACACATTACTGAGCACTGATTGGTTTCTAGAGGTTACTACACATTGCCACTCACCATTCAGTTGCTAGTGGTTACTGCACACTAATTGCCTGCAATTTAGTGTCCCCCTCTGAAAGCTGCTCAGTCCTGCTGCTGCTTTAATAATCCCCACCCCCACTGCTGACAGAAGAAGGGAGAGGAAATGGAATGCATACACAGCCTGCTCTGTGTCTTTTATCTCCTACTCGGCTCGTGCTGCTGCTACAAAGCCTGCTCTGCCTGGAGAAGGTGGGGGGAGAACCTATGGAGCCCGCACTGCCCGGAGAAGGAGAAGGGGGGGGGCACACGAGAGACCACACTGCCTGGAGAAATAGAAAGCCTGCTCTGCCTGGAGAAGGTGAGGGGGAGAACACATGGAGCCCGCACTGCCCAGGGAAGGGGGGGGGGGGGGGGAACACACGGAGCCCGCACTGGAGAAGGAGGGGAAATAGAAAGCCTGCTCTGCCTGGAGAAGGAGGGGGGAACACGCTCCCTGTCACAGACACACAGACGCTCCCGTCCTGACAGGGAGACGCAGGCAACCCACAGTTGAGGAGCCGATCGGCTGGCTTGGTATTTGGCGGAGGCGGGGGGGGGGCGCTGGTCTATATTCGCTCCATAAGACGCACAGGCATTTTCCCCTCATTTTTGCAGTGAAAAAAGTGCGTCTTATGGTGCGAAAAATACGGTAAATAGATTTTTAACTTCAGTTCTGAACTCGAACAATCTAGATGGAATGAATAGAATATGAATTCTAAACTAAATCCTTATATTGGAAATTACTGGCAAGGTTCATAAAGGGCAATAAAGTAGACTTCTGGAGAATCGGATCTAGTTCACACAAATACAAATTCTCAACACTCTAAGAATTAATAATTACCCTATGCATTATCTATGAATGCATTCACATCCACATCGATGTTTAAGCCATATGGGGTATAACAGCGGACCCTATATATCCAGGACATTTTCATCCTGGATATTTCTCTCACTAGGGAACCCCCCCTCCAATGTGGGCTGTACCTATTGTGGGGGGGTTCGCTCGGCAGCGGGTGTGTGTGATCCCCTGGATGGGCTCCCCACACAAAAACAGGCCCAGCAGACGGAGGTTGTGGTTTTCAAGATCAAAAAGGTGCGGTTTATTTCTCTATTTACAGTGACAAAAAAACACATCAAAGCAAAAAGAAACATAAACAAAATAAACCCTGGTCAGCTTGACCTCTGACTAAACATGCAGGTTTCCTAACTAACAACTGGGATCAGCCTGGTGCTGTCCTAGTCCCTAAGTCCCTGGTTTAGTAAATGTCCAAACAAATAGCCACACAGGCTTTGTCTCACCGCACAGGGGTTCACTCTCCCTAGACAGTCCACACAGGTCTGGGTCCAGGCATGAGCAAACACCTAATGAAGCTGGGAGTTTTTATAGAGGCCTTAAACGAGCTGACAAGCTTCAGCTGGTCTCATCAACTCCCTGCCTGCACGACGCCCAGCCCTCTCCCTAGAGGTATGAATCATCCATGAGCCCACTAGCCTCAGCTGGGCTTCATCAACTCTCTCCCTAGTTGTATAAGTCGGCATAAAGCCTGAATCTGGGAGAAATATACCTACCCCCCTGGATGCAACCAGGTGACTTTACCTTCCTGCTGTCACATACCCCCCCCCTCTTGTTTTAACCTTGGGGTTGGAACACCAGCAATCAGGCATTCATGTACTCGAGACAAAGCATCCACATTCCCCATTTGAACGCCAGGGCGATGCTTTACTGTGAAGTTGAATTCCTGTAGGGCCAGGAACCACCTATTCACTCTTCTATTTGTCTCCTTGTTTTGAGCCATCCACTTTAATGGAGCGTGATCCGTAACCATGTCAAAGTGCCTACCTAGCAGATAGTACCGAAGGGAATCTAGAGCCCACTTCACCGCTAAACACTCCTTTTCAACCGTGGCGTAATTTACCTCATGGGACTTCAACTTCCTGCTGAGGTAAATGACTGGGTGCTCTTCCCCGTTCCAGACCTGGGACAATACTGCTCCTAACCCCACATCTGACGCATCACTTTGTACGACAAAGTCTTTAGAGAAGTCGGGTGAGTACAACACTGGCTGGCTACATAAGGCTTGTTTCAAGAATTGGAATGCTGCCTCAGCCTCGGGGGTCCATTTAATCATGACCGACCCTTTCCCTTTCGTCAGGTTGGTTAGGGGCACAGCCTTAGAAGCAAAGTGGGGAATGAAGCGCCGATAATACCCCGCTATTCCCAGAAAGGCTCGTACCTGCTTCTTGCTGTTGGGACGTGGCCAACTCTGGATGGCCTCGACTTTGTTGAGTTGGGGTTTTATTACTCCCCTCCCAATGGTGTACCCAAGATATTTGGCCTCCTCCTGCCCAATGGTACACTTCTTGGGGTTAGCCGTAAACCCCGCTTCCCGGATAGAGTCTAGGACTGCTTGCACTTTTGGCAGATGTGAGGCCCAATCTGTGCTATGGACAATTACATCATCCAGGTAAGCCGCAGCATACTTCCGATGGGGCCTCAGTATCTGGTCCATTTTCCGCTGGAATGTGGCCGGCGCATTCTGTAACCCGAACGGCATCCTCTTATATTGGAACGCCCCGTCTGGGGTTACAAATGCGGTTTTCTCTTTGGCCGACTTGGCCAGGGGAATTTGCCAATACCCTTTTGTGAGGTCAAGAGTCGTCATGTATCGGGCTGTTCCCAGCCGGTCGATCAACTCATCTATACGTGGCATGGGGTAGGTGTCAAATTTTGTAACTTTGTTCAACTGACGAAAATCGTTACAAAATCGCCAGCTCCCATCCGGTTTAGGCACCAGCACAATGGGACTAGACCAATCACTTTGGGACTCCTCTATCACCCCTAAGTTCAGCATTTTCTGTACTTCCTCCCGTATTGCCTCCCGTCGGGCCTCAGGGATCCGATAGGGTTTTAACTTCACCCTTTCACCGGGCGGGGTAATAATATCATGCTCTACCCCAGATGTTTGTCCCGGCAGCTCAGAGAACACCTCCTTGTTGCGAAGCACAAACTCCTTAACCTCCTGTTGTTGGGGTTGTGACAAGGTGGCTGCTATTCCAACCTCCGGAATCACGCACCCAGTTTGAGCTGGTGACCAAGTTTCTGCGACTAGGGACTCTCTATCCCTCCAGGCTTTCAACAGATTAACGTGATAGATCTGTTCGGGCTTTCGCCTTCCTGGTTGTCTGACCTTGTAATTCACTTCGCTCACTTTTTCCATTATCTCATAGGGGCCTTGCCATTTGGCAAGGAATTTACTTTCAACCGTAGGGACAAGTACCAATATCCTATCCCCCGGGGAAAAGGTACGGGTCTTGGCTCCACGGTTGTACACTCTCTGCTGTGCCAACTGCGCTTGGGCCAAATGTTCCTTCACGATGGGCATTACCTGTGCAATTCGATCTTGCATCAGGGCGACATGCTCAATCACACTCCTGTGGGGAGAACTCTCACTTTCCCAAGTTTCCTTGGCAATATCCAACAGCCCTCTTGGGTGTCTCCCATACAGTAACTCAAAGGGGGAGAATCCCGTAGAGGATTGGGGCACCTCCCTAATAGCAAACATCAAATAAGGAAGTAGACAGTCCCAATCCTTTCCATCTCTATCCACCACTTTCTTCAACATTTGTTTTAGGGTTTGTTGAATCTTTCAACCAGCCCATCGGTTTGGGGGTGATACACAGATGTACGCAATTGCGTCACTTTGAACAATTTACACAGCTCTTTCATAACCCGGGACATAAAGGGTGTACCTTGGTCCGTAAGCAGTTCTTTACAAATACCCACCCGGCTAAAAACAAGAGATAGCTCTTTGGCTATGGTTTTGGCCGAGGTATTTCTGAGAGGGATCGCTTCTGGATAACGGGTGGCATAGTCCATTATAACCAATATGTACTGGTGCCCCCTAGCGGACTTGATTATAGGACCTACCAAATCCATTGCGATTCTCTCAAACGGGACCTCAATGATGGGTAGAGGGACCAGCGGGCTACGGAAATGTGGCATCGGGGCCGACCTCTGACACACAGGGCAGGAGGAACAATAATTTTCTATGTCCTTCATCACCCCAGGCCAATAGAATCTCTGTAATACCCTCTCTCGGGTTTTCTCTGTCCCCAGATGACCTCCAAGAATGTGCCCATGGGCCAACTCCAACACCAACTTCCTGTAAGGTTTGGGCACCACAAGCTGCTCAACGGTTTCTTCTGCCCTTTTTGCCACCCGATACAGTAGGTCCTTCTCTACGCTGAAGTATGGGTAAGTGCAGGTATTATCTGGGTTCACTAACTCGCCATTTCCACTACGTTTTCCCGTGCCTTTATTAGGGCGGGGTCTTTTAACTGTTCTGTGGCAAAATTTTCCCTGTGAACCTCAAGATCAGAAAACTCCACAGACGGTAGGTTTTCGTCTGAGGAGGTGGGCTCCTCTCCAGTTTCTTGAGTCTCCCCTGCCAATACTGACAAGGGAAATTCTGGAGAGTCCTCACCACTCTCAGAGGAGTTCTGGCTATCACATTCCTGGTACATAGGGGCACCAGTGGGGGGCTCAGGATCATCCCACAGTTCCCAGAACTTCGGAAAATCCCTTCCCACAATGGCATCATGCGGTAATTGAGATACTAACCCCACTGGATGAGAGAGGGTATCTTTGGGGGTCTCGAAACACACTGTAGTCACTGGATACTCTCGGGTGTCCCCATGCACACAAATAACAGCTACCTTGCTATTCCCAGAGACCTCTGTTTTAACTAATTCAGCCTTTATCAGGGTCACAAGGCTACCTGAATCCAGCAATACCACAACATTTCTACCATTAATACACATTTTGCATAAATGTTTCTCAGTTCCCCGAATGGCAGTGCATGCGACTGTCGCACACAGCGACTGACGTCGGTCCGTCAGAAAGTCACATTGCATGGGTTCCTCCACAACCGGGCAATTTGCTGCAATATGTCCCACTTGCCGGCAGCGGTAGCAAACAATCCTTTTGGCTGCCTCTTGAGCCCCTGACTTCCCAGGCTGTTCTCGCCAAACTTTGGGTAGAGCTCCCACCCTCTCACTCTCTCCACCCTCACCCCTTGGAATCCTCTTATCCGCCCCTGGGGATGGTCTGGTCTTAGGGTGGAAAGTCCGAGAGTCTCTGGAAGAGGCCGTCAGGTTCTCTGTAGCCAAGTATTTCTCTACACGATCCACAAGACCACCGGCCGTCTCTGGGTCTCCATGGCTTACCCACTTTTGGATGGCAGTAGGAAGAGCTCTCAAAAACCGATCCATTACAACACGTTCCACAATCTCTGGTGCGGACAAAGTCTCTGGCTGTAGCCACTTCCTGCTCAGGTGAATGAGATCATACATTTGAGACCTGGGGGGTTTTCCAAGCTGGAAAGTCCAGTTATGCACACGCTGAGCCCGGACAGCCAGGGTGACACCCAGCCTTGCCAATATTTCAGCTTTTAGCATCACATAGTCTTTTGCTTGGTCAGGCTCTAGGTCATAGTAAGCCTTCTGCGATTCACCAGTTAACAGAGGAGCCACCAGTCCAGCCCACTGCTCCTCAGGCCACTTTTCTCTTTCAGCAGTCCTTTCAAATGTGGTCAAAAATACCTCTGGATCATCCTCTCCAGTCATTTTTGTCAATAGACGACTCACCCCAAAGGACGCGGTATTAGTGGGACGGCTTTCCTCACTGGTCTGCGGACGTTGCTGCATTACTGCTTCCATTTGTTGTAGTCTCTGCTCTTGCTTCTGTAACAGGTCTATGAAGCGGGCCTCAGATTGCTGCTGGGCTTGTTGCTGAGCTTCCAGACTCTGTTGGTGAGCTTGCTGCTGGGCTGCAAGGCTCTGTTGATGAGCTTGCTGCTGGGCTGCGAAGCTCTGTTGTTGAGCTGCAAGGCTCTTTTGCAAACCTGCATTTGTCTGCTGTTGATTGGCATTTGCTAGAGCCAGCTGTTTCAGTATCTCCTCCATGCTGGCTTAAAAAAAAACTGCCACTGGTTCTCCACCAACTGTGGGGGGGTTCGCTCGGCAGCGGGTGTGTGTGATCCCCTGGATGGGCTCCCCACACAAAAACAGGCCCAGCAGACGGAGGTTGTGGTTTTCAAGATCAAAAAGGTGCGGTTTATTTCTCTATTTACAGTGACAAAAAAACACAGCAAAGCAAAAAGAAACAAACAAAATAAACCCTGGTCAGCTTGACCTCTGACTAAACATGCAGGTTTCCTAACTAACAACTGGGATCAGCCTGGTGCTGTCCTAGTCCCTAAGTCCCTGGTTTAGTAAATGTCCAAACAAATAGCCACACAGGCTTTGTCTCACCGCACAGGGGTTCACTCTCCCTAGACAGTCCACACAGGTCTGGGTCCAGGCATGAGCAAACACCTAATGAAGCTGGGAGTTTTTATAGAGGCCTTAAACGAGCTGACAAGCTTCAGCTGGTCTCATCAACTCCCTGCCTGCATGACGCCCAGCCCTCTCCCTAGAGGTATGAATCATCCATGAGCCCACTAGCCTCAGCTGAGCTTCATCAACTCTCTCCCTAGTTGTATAAGTCGGCATAAAGCCTGAATCTGGGAGAAATATACCTACCCCCCTGGATGCAACCAGGTGACTTTACCTTCCTGCTGTCACACTATCTATACCCAAAAAGGTAGTACCTGCTGGATTACGATGGTGATGCAAATCATAGTGTCTTGAAACTGAGTGGTCTTTGAATCCACTCTTAATATTTGCAATGTGCTCCCCCAACCGTACCTGCATGGATCTTTTAGTCCTACCTATATATTGTTTCCCGCAGGGACATTCCAACAGGTAAACAATACCTGTGGAACTACAGGTTACAAAGGCATCTATTTTGTGTTCTCTGGAGGTGCTGGTTGATTTGAATGACATTGTCTTCTTTGATCTTACTTTATTCAATGCGCATACTTGACATCTACGGCACTGGTAATAGCCAGAAATGTTCTGAAAGAACGAAACTTTTTTTGGAGGTGGATCAACAACGTTTGGTGCTATTCTATCCCTCAATGAAGGGACTCCCTTAAAGATGACCTGTGGGGTAGCTGGCAAAAATGAGTTAATAATTTGATCACTTCTCAACACATGCCAGTGTTTCTTTAGAATTTTCTTCACCAGATAATGTTGAGTGGAGTACGTAGTGATCAATGGTATCAGTGGCCCCTCACGCTTCTTTTTCGGATTTGTATCCAGCAGGACTGATCTTTCAATTTTCTCAACTTCCTTTATCGTTGTTTCCAAAAGGTTTTTGTCGTAGCCTTTGTCTATCAGTCTCTTCTTTAAGATATCCGCTTGAAGAACATAATCCGATACATCCGAACAGTTCCGTCTCATTCTTAGGAACTGGCTACCACAGGTATATACGCATTTCGATCAGTCTGCTTAAAATAAGTGATTGTTTTGAAGCCAGTCCCCTCCTTGCTTATTGTAAGATCAAGGAAGTGTATTTTCTCCCAACTGGCCTCATGAACGAAGCGTATACCCCTATCGTTGGTGTTGATCATCACAAAAAATTCATCCAACTGAGAGGCCGTCCCTTCCCATAGGAGGACGTCATTAATATACCTCGCCCAAAAGGCAAGGCAAGGATTACGATCCTTATAGATGATGTCCTCCTCCCATTTGGCCATAAAAAGGTTGGCCAAACTGGGGGCATATTTCGCCCCCATGGCCACACCTCTTTTTTGTTTATAAAAATTCTGACTGAACCAAAAATAGTTATGATTGGCCGCATATTCCAAAAGTTCCATAACAAAAGCTTGTTGCTCTTGTGGAATTTTAGAAAATAAATCCAAATAGTATTTCACCGCCAATAGTCCCAGGGAATGGGGAATTACTGTGTACAATGATGTCACATCAGCCGTGACCATCCATGTATCCATAGTCGACTTCTGATTTGCCAACAGGTTGATCACGTGTCGAGTATCCCTAAGGTACGACGGTAATTGTTGTACCAATGGCTGTAAAAAATGATCCACATACTTGCCCACCCGGGACGTAATGGAATCGATCCCGCTTACGATCGGACGACCCGGGGGGCAAGTAAGGCTTTTGTGGATTTTCGGTAAGCAATAAAGAATGGGTATCCTCGGAGCCCTCGGGATCAAAAACAATTGCTCTTTTTCGTTCAAGATACCAAGTTGAGCACCTTTCTAGATTATTACTTCCAGGGTTTTCCTATATTGAACTATTGGGTTACCCAACAGAGGCACATAAGTATCACGATCATCCACGATTCTGGATAATTCCTGAAGGTAACTGCTCTGGTCCAGAATAACTATCCCTCCTCCCTTATCGGCGGGGCGGATAACCAACTCCTTGTTATTGCACAAAGAGTCTAAACCCTTTTTGAGATTATTTTCCATTTCTTTATTGGTAACCCTTACAGATTCCAAATCCCTCAATACCACATCTCGGAACACTCTTAAAGACGGAGCTAGGGTTCCAGGAGGGTTAAACGTGGAGGCATTAGATAATCCTGAAAAGTGATATTTGGAAGCGATGCTTCCTCCCTGATAAGATGGCATACTGGAAAAATGTCTTTTGATATTGATTCTTCTTACATATTTGTGTATATCCATGTATGTCTCAAATTTGTTAAGTTTTTTCGGGGGGGGGGGGCATATTTAAGACCTTTATTCAACAGAGCAGTCTCTGAGGGTGACAATATCTGTGAACTCAGGTTGAATATGCCTTCTCCCATCACTTCCTTGACTTTTTTTTGATTGTGCTCTCCTCCCCCCTCTAGTTCCTCTTTGCTTTCTATTGGTCTCTTTGTTCCTTGATTGGGTCTGGGAAAACCCCAATGATGTTGTTCATGGATGTTGTCATCTAATCCATTGGAATGATCTCTAGGAGTCCAAGAGTGTTCCTGGTTGCGATGATCATATTCCAGATAGCCCGATTGGTTTGGGCCATCCCTATCTCTTAGGGGAAAAAAACGGTTCCGGGAATCTCCTTCACCATTGTATTCCCAGTCATCCCTATTTCTCTCTGGGCGAGTCCACTCCTCATAATACAGACCCTGGTGGGATGATCCATCTTGACCATGCTGATTATAGGAAGTTTGTTCAGAACCTCTCCTTGGTCAGAGAGGACCGACGGTATAGTGGGGTTGGAGATCCCAGCTGATGAGGAGCAAGGAGCGGTCCGCTTTGTTCGTTGGTGTGGGTCTTTAAGGTACGCTTGCCAACGAGCTGCATGGCAGGTCAACATATGTCTGGTCAAGCATGTGGTGCCCAAGCGGCTGATGTTTTGGCCACGCGAGATAAGCTTGAGACATATGTTGCAAATATCGATCTGATGCTCTCGACTCAAAAAAGGCCCACACCAAAGAACTTTTGGAATAACGTGCAGAGGCAGCGCCCTGCACAGGCGGGGCTCTGTGGTGTGATTCAGTCGGTGTGCTGCCATTACGCTGGGCCCTGGAGGACATCCTGCCTCGTTAGAGATGTGCCTCCTCCTCTCTCCTATCAGGCACCCACGTGGAGTCAGTGACCTCATCATCCTCTCCCTCTTGATCACTGGAGCAAACCTGGCAGTATGCTGCAGCTGCTGGAACATGACTGCCAGATTGCTGTCCTTGAGCATCCCCTCTCTCTGCGCTCACGCTACTGCCTTCCTCTAGCTGGGTTTCATCATCAGACCCTTCAAAACGCTGGTCATCCTCCTGGAGCACTGTGCTCAAACAGTTCGGGGGACTCCTCAGGAGGACATGGTGGGTCTAGGGAAAGAGTGACTGATGACATTGATAAGAGGGAAGAGGACGCAATGGCAGCTGCTTTGCCAGTACCCTGAGCCTGGGTGAGAGAGGATGAGGAGGATGAGGAGGGCTTGGTCATCCACTCTACCAAGGCTTCGGCATGATGCGGGTCAACACGTCCAGCTGCCGAAAATAAGGACAAGCGTGTCCCATGGCCACGTGCTGATGACAATGCACCGCGTCCATGACCAGCACTGTTGCCCCCAGACACAGAGCCTGCTTGCCCTCTTTTATTGGCTCGTGACTGTCTGCCTCTCCTTGTTGGCCTTCCAGACATTCTAATGGCCTGCAGGGAGATGGGAAAACCAGCAATAAGGGGTAGCTTCAGGTGTATACTGTGCAGGAGGCACCTACACCCACTGTAACTGCTTGCAGATGCCTGTCTGTGTTACAAAACAGAACACCACCACGAGCAATAAGGGGTAGCTTCAGGTGTATACTGTGCAGGAGGCACCTACACCCACTGTAACTACTTGCAGATGCCTGTCTGTGTTACACAACAGAACACCACAAGCAATAAGGGGTAGCGTATACTGTGCAGGAGGCAGCTACACACTGTAACTGCTTGCAGATGCCTGTTAGTGTTACACAAAAGAAAAACACCAGCAATACGGGGTAGCTTCAGGTTATACTGTGCAGGAGGCACCTACACCCACTGTAACTGCTTGCAGATGCCTGTCTGTGTTACACAACAGAACAACACCACAAGCAATACGGGGTAGCGTATACTGTGCAGGAGGCACCTACACTCACTGTAACTGCTTGCAGATGCCTGTTAGTGTTACACAAAAGAAAAAAAACAGCAATACGGGGTAGCTTCAGGTGTATACTGTGCAGGAGGCACACTACACCCACTGTAACTGCTTGCAGGTGCCTGTCTGTGTTATACAACAGAAGAACACCACGAGCAATAAGGGGTAGCTTCAGCTGTATACTGTGCAGGAGGCACCTACACCCACTGTAAATACTTGCAGATGCCTGTCTGTGTTACACAACAGAACAACACCACGAGCAGTAAGGGGTAGCGTATACTTTGCAGGAGGCACCTACACCCACTGTAACTGCTTGCAGATGCCTGTCTGTGTTACACAACAGAACAACACCACGAGCAATAAGGGGTAGCATATACTGTGCAGGAGGCACCTACACCCACTGTAACTGCTTGCAGATGCCTGTTAGTGTTACACAACAGAACACCACCACGAGCAGTAAGGGGTAGCGTATACTGTGCAGGAGGCACCTACACCCACTGTAACTGCTTGCAGATGCCTGTCTGTGTTACACAACAGAACAACACCACGAGCAATAAGGGGTAGCTTCAGGTGTATACTGTGCAGGAGGTTTAGCAAAAATGACACTGACACTGTCCCTGCCTATCCTGCTCTTTCCCTGCACGCCAACACATTGTAACTGCGCAAGGTTTAGCAAAGAATAAAACTGACACTGTCCCTGCCTATCCTGCTCTCTCCCTGCACGCCAACACACTGTAACTGCACAAGGTTTAGCAAAGAATAAACCTGACACTGTCCCTGCCTATCCTGCTCTCTCTCTGCACGCCAACACACTGTAACTGCACAAGGTTTAGCCAAGAATAACACTGACATTGTCCCTGCCTATCCTTCTCTCTCCCTGCACGCCAACACACTGTAAATGCACAAGGTTTAGCAAGGAATATCACTGACACTGTCCCTGCCTATCCTTCTCTCTCCCTGCATGCCAACACACTACACAAGGCCGCCGCGCTGGTGGGCTTATATAGTGTGGGGCGTGTACTAAACCCCCTGAGCTATAATTGGCCACAGGCATCCTGCCTGTGGCCAATTATGGCTCTCCTCGCTGCCGGCGCTGTGATTGGCCAAGCATGCGGGGTCACAGTGCATGCTTAGCCAATGACAGCGCCGGCAATACACTGCGATGGCGCAGTGCATTGTGGGCCGTTCGCGTCACACGAATTTGGCGTGAACGGCCCACAATGTTCTGGTTTCGCCGAACAGGCGAACAGCCGATGTTCGAGTCGAACATGCGTTCGACTCGAACACCGAGCTCATCCCTAGCACAGAATACAGTACTTTATATACTGCACCTAACTAAATCAACTGCCTGCCTGTAGTATATTAGCAAGAGAACAACAGGAATGGTCTGAAGTGAGATCTAGGTGAACACTGTGCACAGAATACAGTACTTTATATACTGAACCTAACTGAATAAACTGCCTGCCTGTAGTATATTAGCAAGAGAACGAACAGGAATGGTCTGCAGTGAGAGCTAGGTGAACACTGTGCACAGAATACAGTACTTTATATACTGCACCTAACTGAATCAACTGCCTGCCTGTAGTATATTAGCAAGAGAGCAACAGGAATGGTCTGCAGTGAGATCTAGGTGAACACTGTGCACAGAATACAGTACTTTATATACTGCACCTAACTAAATAAACTGCCTGCCTGTAGTATATTAGGACGAGAACAACAGGAATGGTCTGCAGTGAGATCTAGGTGAACACTGTGCACAGAATACAGTACTTTATATACTGCACCTAACTGAATCAACTGCCTGCCTGTAGTATATTAGGACGAGAACCACAGGAATGGTCTGCAGTGAGATCTAGGTGAACACTGTGCACAGAATACAGTACTTTATATACTGCACCTAACTGAATCAACTGCCTGCCTGTAGTATATTAACAAGAGAACAACAGGAATGGTCGGCAGTGAGATCTAGGTCAGGGATCTCCAAACTACGGCCCTCCAGCTGTTGCGGAACTACACGTCCCATGAGGCATTGTAAAACTCTGACATTCACAGACATGACTTGGCACGATGGGAATTGTAGTTCCTGAACACCTGGAGAGCAATGGTTTGGAGACCCCTGATCTAGGTGAACGCTGTGCACAGAATACAGTACTTTATATACTGCACCTAACTGAATCAACTGCCTGCCTGTAGTATATTAGCAAGAGAACAACAGGAATGGTCTGCAGTTAGATCTAGGTGAACACTGTGCACAGAATACAGTACTTTATATACTGCACCTAACTGAATCAACTGCCTGCCTGTAGTATATTAGCAAGAGAACAACAGGAATGGTCTGCAGTTAGATCTAGGTGAACACTGTGCACAGAATACAGTACTGAATAAACTGCAGCTACCTGAATCAACTGCCTGCCTGTAGTATAATTAGGAAGAGAACAGAAATGCTCTGCAGTGAGATCTAGCTAAACTGTATACAGTATATATATATATTGTGAGGTTGGGGACCATTAGCCCTCGTAGTAGATGCGTTTTTCCAGTGATTCAAGCCAGTCAGGAACTCTATTTAAGGGCATGGTAGCCCACTTTTATTTAAAAGCACAAAAAGTTCATAAATACATCAGTAGCCCTCACAGGGGGTTCCACCATTACTGTATCTTGCATACTCAACAGTTTAACCTTCTGGCTTTCATTATAGCGATCCGGCTGTCTCAGGCCTTTAGCCTAGACCTAAAGTCTGCTCCTCAGAACAAACAGAGTTTCCTAGAGATAAGCTCACTCCTCGCTTACTCCCGGTCAGCACCTTCTTGCTTACTTCAGCAATGACGTCTGCCTCCTGCAGACATGCATACTCTGGCTGCACGCATGCAGCATAGATAGCCTCTGACTCCCCAGAGGGATGGGAGTCCACCTGACTCCCAGGCACACAGACTTCCTGTCTGTTGGGTGGGGCCCTGATCCATAGTCAGGGCAGAACTAAATAGCCGAACACACAGCTGTTCAATCAGCATGTCTTTCTCTACCAAATCTGGTGTAAACCAACACACTTTAAGGACGCACACGGTCCCACCGTCACATATCCTCCCCCCCCCCCTGTTTAGAACCGGAGGGAGGAACACATAAACCCGTCATCATAAATGGGACACCTGTGTGCCAGCCATTGGCTGCGTAGGCCCATTTCTTCTTCCGGGTATGTTTCCACCAACACTTCGCTTTGACGTCTCTGTACCAACTATCAGTAGCAGGAGTCCTAATCTGCCAAGCCTTTTCTCTAAAGGGGCACTCCACCCACACCTTCTTCTGGAAGTGCTTCCACCAGCAATTCTTCCTGAACCATGGGCTCCCGCTAATCTCTCTATCCCTTCTTTCTTCTGGCCTCAGGATCCTCCTTTTTTCTCCCACAGACCTACTCTCCCAGGACTGTTGGGGACCCCCTTTCATGAACTCTGTCAGGGAGTGGCCATTCTCATTACCTGAAGCAACATTAATCAACAATATTTGTTTCTCAGGTTCACTAACCCCTGTGTGGTTACTCTTGGCAACCAAACCATCTAGGATCAACACCATATCCTTCCGTTTAACCTCAATATTATCATTGGGACCCCTCGTCCCTTTGTTTGCTAGGACAGTATCTATGGAGGTACCACCTACAGGCAAGCAGTTACTCCCTATGGGACAGTCCCGCAGTTTCACATCGCCCCCTGTTGTCCAACACTCCAATAGCAATTGCCCTACCAACGCACATTTTTCACCACTTTTTTCCACTTTTTTTCCTCTTTAACCATTTCTGTGTCCATTGGTACCTCAACCAATAGCTCAGAGTTGTCTGACAGTGCTCTACAGTGCCTCTCATACACTTTTTCGTTACAGTTACCATCACTGTTGTTTCCTGTCAAAGTGTCTCCGGGTACCTCAAACTCCACATCTCTGCGCGTGATGGACTGAATTCCCACTACTGCCACGTCCGTTCCGGGTCCTTCCTTTACATGAGGTGTAGGGGGTGAGACAGTACACGCACCATGTACCAACCACTGCTCAGCCACACCTCGGACCGCACCAGCAGGAATACACCCCATCACACCAGCATACGGAGAGACTTCACCTATGTCTATTATCTCTAATTTCTCCAACAATTCCCCTGAGATCCTTCCGCACATAACCGCCGCTGGAAGCACTCTCGAGGAGAACTGCGAGACAACTTTCCACAAAAGCAACCAACAGTGCAGCAACCAATTTTCATCAACATTGCTTAACAACGCATGTATCACATGCGTCCACCGATTGGTACTACGCAGTACCATGTCGCCCTTCTGCTGTGGATACGTGCAGGTGTACATCGGAAAGATTTTCACCAATTCCCACAATATCTCAGTTATTTCTAGACATGCCGCGTCTAAACACAGAACTCTAGGAACTTTTCCTTTACTAATGATGTGGAGGGACTCATTTGCTAAGGCGTGAGAGGCCGGGACACTTAAAGAGACCTCTACCTCAGAAGCAACTGACAAAATTTGCGGCTCTCTCTGAGCCCTGCAAATCGCATGTGTCACACTCATCCTTTCACTTTCAGCAACACTGAGCCCTTCCAAGTCGCTATCCATTACCTCATCAACCTGACGCTCAACATTACTCATCTCTTTTACTGTGGACAAAACCTCTGCCATGTATGCGCCCTTTTCAGATCCTTCCAACTGGAGAGGGTTAATTTCTGCAAAAGCCAACGCACCCGTGTCTACCGGCCCTGCAGCCTCTCTATTTAGCATAGAAGAAACTGTGTCCACTGAGCCTTCCTTGTTTAAATGCACTTGTGGCAAAACATTTTTAAACACAACAGGCTGCAATAACATAACTTCACCACTTTGGTCAGGTGGTGCTTCATTAAACCCATTATTACTACAAGTAATTTCAAACATTTGAGTTTTACCATTTTTCTCATCACCAAGGTCGAGTACCCTCTTATCTATCAGAGCGGCACCACAGTTGTCCCAGGCAACCTCTGGCTCCAACACACAAAGCTCCCTGGAGGTCTCCAAGGACACCTCTGCAGCCTTCTATACCGTTGCTAAGGGGAATCGCATATCCTGCTCAGCGATCACCCCTACCTCATTAAGCATCACATTACCTTAAGTACATGTATCATCTGCAATATCTTTGTCATCAACATTCACAAACATAGCAGTTTTACAAGTCCCATCAAATTGTCTTTTGTCACAACGCATGGCACCCTGTGTGCCACTCAGCACACCACCCTTCCTCTCCAAAGGAATTAATTTGCCCACTAGGGCGTCTTCACAGTTGTCCTGGGAAACCACTTGCCTCACCACTGCAGGCTCCTTGGTGGTTTCCCTTGGCAACTGCGCAGCACCTGTCACTGTCACTAGGGAGCATGGCATACCAACTGCTTTGGTCACCCCTAGCACATCTCTCCCAGCACTCTGCTGGATTACCTTAGGTGTACCCAGAGTCCATATGTCCTTTTCAATTTTTGACCTCGCTGCAATCAGGGTTTTAAACTGTGTCTCCCCACTGATCTGGGTAGCACACTGCAGCAAGTTCATTTTTTCACCTTCAGCAGATCTCCCCTCTGGGGTCACTTCCACTTCAGTGTGAGCAACCACACAGTCAGTCTTTCCCATGATTTTAACATGAACAGTCTTACCATTCTCTTTAACAGGGGTTGAAGACTTCAATTGAGGGCGTTATCCCTTCTTTGCTGTGCTCTCACAAGCAGACACCCCCTCCTGGACACAGGGTAACATTACACCTCTCTTGGATTTTCCAACATCGCCTGCAGGCAAAACAAATTTCCTGTTGCCAGGGGTAACAGCAGACCCACACACCTGGTCATACCCCTTGCAGGATGCAGGATATGATAGGATATGATACGCTCTTCTCTGGGCTTGCAGGCAAAGCATTAAGCCCAACAACACGATCAGCAGCTGTATTCCACAAGCTTGGACAAGAAAAGATCCCGTGGCCCAGTTGACCACATTCCAGGCATGGCACTTGGCGACGTTCTCCTGTTAAGGGAGACGGCACTCTCCCTGCTGATCTTTTCCAGTGCTCTCTAAACTGGATTGCTCTTAGAAAATTGTTGTAGTCATCTCGGTTACTATACATCCCACGATACACCTCCTGGTACTCTTCCATCAGAAAAGGTTGCACCAACTCAACCCAGCGATTTCTGGGCCATCCTCTGTAGGAAGCAATCAACACAAAGTCATCCAAAAAATCTTCAACATTTTCCGAAGGTAACATAGGCCGTACAAAGCCAGCTGTACGGATTTCTGCTTTGTTGCCACGGGCAACCGCACCCATCTGCTCACATCTTTACACTCCGAGCAGACTTCTCATACCTTTGCTTTGGTGAAGCCTGGGACACAGGGCATTTAGAAACTTCATGCCCCCACTCACTGCACCGCAAAAAGCGCACTTGGTTTTTAACCCTTTGCACATTATCAGCTGGCCATCTTGCATCAGCGTTGCCAGGGGCAACAACATGTCCTTCCCCTTTAACTTGGTTCAGTGCAGACAAGTGTCGCCTGCACCAATCTACTGCAGGCTCAGACTTTGGTGAACTCTCCATACTTGCAGTCACCTGTGCACTCATTGCACCTGTGTTGCTAGGGACAACACCAGCTCTCTTTCTCCTTAGCAAGTTCTGTTCAGGCACGTTGGGGGTTCGATCAGGCGGTAACAACCCCTCCAGCCACAGAGCTCTGTCTCTCATCTCAGCAAACATTGCTTCCTTTTTGCGTTTTGACCGCCCCATCTCTGTAGTCAGGCCAACAACGTTTTTTTTTAACACAGTTCCTTTTAACACAGGAAAATTTTGAATAACTGTCTCCAAGACTTGCCAACAGCACACTTTCACATGCAGACTTCACTCTCTGCTTGAGCTCACTTCCACAGGCGCATCACCTGTATACAACACAGTCCATTAATTGAACTCCTGTGCAATGCAGTTCACCTGGTTGTCCCACACAGCGAACAGTTCACCGCAGAAAACTTTAACTTTTCATTCAGATTGGCTGTTCATCACAGTATTGCTGCAAAACACACAGTTTCTTTCTACTCACTGTTTTGGTATGCAAGGATCTGGAACTCTTCCAAAACTGCCCGAAGCAATACCTCCACCACTTGTGAGGTTGGGGACCATTAGCTCTCATAGTAGATGCGTTTTTCCAGTGATTCAAGCCAGTCAGGAACTCTATTTAAGGGCATGGTAGCCCACTTTTATTTAAAAGCACAAAAAGTTCACAAATACATCAGTAGCCCTCACAAGGGGTTCCACCATTACTGTATCTTGCATACTCAACAGTTTAACCTTTTGGCTTTCATTTTAGCGATCCGGCTGTCTCAGGCCTTTAGCCTAGGCCTAAAGTCTGCTCCTCAGAACAAACAGAGTTTCCTAGAGATAAGCTCACTCCTCGCTTACTCCCGGTCAGCACCTTCTTGCTTACTTCAGCAATGACGTCTGCCTCCTGCAGACATGCATACTCTGGCTGCACCCATGCAGCATAGATAGCCTCTGACTCCCCAGAGGGATGGGAGTCCACCTGACTCCCAGGCACACAGACTTCCTGTCTGTTGGGTGGGGCCCTGATCCATAGTCAGGGCAGAACTAAATAGCCGAACACACAGCTGTTCAATCAGCATGTCTTTCTCTACCAAATCTGGTGTAAACCAACACACTTTAAGGACGCACACGGTCCCACCGTCATATAATATAAATATATATATATATATATATATATATATATATATATATATATATACACAAAGCCTGGAATGCATATATATATATACTGAACTAACTGAATGAACTGCCTGCTCAATCTAGCTAACTGAAATGAAATTTCACTCTCTCTCTCTCTCTCTCTCTCAGAACGCCGCAACACACTACACAAGGCCGACATGCAGGCGGCCTTATATAGTGTGGGGCGTGTACTTAGTCCCCCTGAGCCATGATTGGCCAAAGGCACCCTGCCTTTGGCCAATTATGGCTCTGTGCTGACGACGCTGTGATTGGCCAAAGCATGCGGGTCATAGTGCATGCTTGGCCAGTCATCAGCCAACAATGCACTGTGATGACGTAGTGCATTATGGGCCGTGACGCGTCGCTCGAATTTGGCGCGAACGGCCCATAATGTTCGAAATTCGGCGAACGAGCCAACAGCCGATGTTCGAGTCGAACTCATGTTTGACTCGAACTCGAAGCTCATCCCTAATGATGACAAGGGGTCCAGGCCCTGAGGCAGTGAAGCTAGCCCAAATCATGATGTTCCCTCCACCATACTTCACTGTTGGGATGATGTTTTCATGTTGGAAAGCTGTGCCCTTTTTTGCGCCATACATAGTGCTGAATAATTTTCCTGAATTCAACTTTTGTTTCATCAGTCGACAAAACATTTTCCTAGTAGCGTTGAGGTTTGCCAAGGTGCTCTTTGGCAAACTTCAGGTGTTTAGCAATGTTTTTATTTGGAGAGCAGTGGCTTCCTCCATGGTGTTCTGCTATAGACACACTACCTGTCCAAAGACTTGCATATGGTAGACTCATGAACAGGGATGTTTGTCAGTTCCAGTGGTGTCTTCAAGCCTTTGCCTGTTACTTGTGGGTTCTTCTTTACCTCATTGAGGATTCTGCTTTGAGAGTCATCTTGGTTGGGCGCCCACGTCTAGGGAGAGTAGCCATATTACTAAACTGTTTCCATTTGTGGACCATGTGTCTAAATGTCTACTGATGGATGCCTAAACATATTAAAATTGCTTTTTATTACTTTCCAGACTCATGCAGATGAATTACTCTTGATTATATGACTTCAGAGAGCTCCTTTTTGTGAGGCATGGTTCACATCAGCTGATGCTTTTTATGCATGTTTTTATCAACCAAAATAGCTCTAAACCACTCCTCCAAACTCATTTCATTAATTGGACTCCAGGTGTGCAAACTACTGACTCCAATTAGCTTCCGTTGACGTCTATGTCTTCACTTTTGAATGTTTAATGGTTGTGTTCAATAAAGACATGATAAACTAGAATTGTTTGTGTGTTATTAGCTCAAGAACATTGTGTTTGTCTATCATTGTGACTCCAAATGTATCAGTTTACAGAGAGCAAACAAACAAATTTAACACTAACAGGGGTCCTTACAATGATCATTTTTTTATGTTAAGTAAAACAATTATGCCAAAAGGAAAACAAACTGTTTGTTGTAACAGATTATAAAGTATGAGCTGGGGTTTGGCTTCAATATGTTAGTGTATTTAAATCTGCTAGTACATTTAACACTCCCCCCCCCCTACTTACAATGCTGCTGTCTGCTATGCCCCCTGTACTCCTTCATCCAGAGTGTCGAGCAATTTTCATTCCTACAGCCTGGGGTGGGAGGAAAGAAAATTGCATAATGTATGGCCTGCCTAGGAACAAAAGCAGATCCTTCCCTTAATGGTGACAAGGATAAAAGTTGGTGATTCCCTTCCATTTAAATTATCACCCAGTATCTGAGAGATAAGAAAAAAAAGCCACTTGTACTTGGGGTAGATTCCAACAGTTTAGTCATATGCACATTAATAAACACAACATTCAAAGGGAATAACTTATTTACTACAACGTAGTATTAGGCACCAGTACTCTCAAGTGTAAGTGGCTTGTCATCTGCTGAAAATAAAATACACCTCTAAGGCCCCATGCACACGAGACGCAGGTGCAAACTCTGCTGAACACACGTTTTTAAACGCTGAAACCGGCGTTTAAAAACGCGCGTTTTGCCGCGTTTGCGGCCGCGTTTATTGGCGTTTAGCGGCGTTTTACCGCGTTTTCGTTTATAAGCGTTTCATCATAAGACCCTCCCTAAGCTCAAAAAACAGTAAATTTTAACCATTTCAGACAGTTTGTGAGACCAGAGTGATATCAGCAGCTGAGAGAGCAGCTGTGTACTTGTATTTAGCGTATCACCTGCCACGTCACCTGGCCACGTCACCTGGCCACGTTACCTGCCATGTCACCTAGCCACGTCACCTGCCACAAGTTGTGGATTGTCCACTTGCCACGTCACCTGGCCACGTTACCTGCCACGTCACCTAGCCACGTCACCTGCCACAAGTTGTGGATTGTTCACTTGCCACGTCACCTGCCACGTCACCTGCCACAAGTTGTGGATTGTCCACTTGCCACGTCACCTGGCCACGTCACCTGGCCATGTTACCTGCCACGTCACCTGGCCACGTTACCTGCCACATCACCTGGCCACGTCACCTGCCACAAGTTGTGGATTGTCCACTTGCCACGTCACCTGGCCACATCACGTGCCACGTCACCTGGCCACGTTACCTGCCACTTCACCTGGCCACGTCACCTGCCACAAGTTGTGGATTGTTCACTTGCCACGTCACCTGGCCACGTCACCTGGCCATGTCACCTGCCACAAGTTGTGGATTGTCCATTGGCCACATCACCTGCCACAAGTTGTGGATTGTCCACTGGCCACGTCACCTGGCCACGTCACCTGTCCATTTCACCTGCCACAAGTTGTGGATTGTCCACTGGCCATGTCACCTGGCCACGTCACCTGACACAAGTTGTTGATTGTCCACTTGCCACGTTACCTGCCACAAGTTGTGGATTGTCCACAATGCAATGCAAGCAATTACAGTTTTCTTTTATATTTTTTAATAGTTTTTCATCATTTGGCATCATTTTTGAGATTTCTAATGTTAAAAAATAGGTCACCTTTAAAAACGCTTATAAACGCAAACGCGGAAAAACGCCGGTACCGCGTTTAGCGTCTGAAACGTGGAAAACTTTTGCGTCTGAACCCATTTTTTTGCTTCTGGAAAAACGAGGTTAAACGCAACTGCTTGTAAACGCCAAAAAACGAGAGTGTGTGCATGGACACATAGGATAACATTGAATGGGTTCAGGGGCAGTTGAAAAAAGCGTCCAACTGCCTCTAAACGCACGTTCAACAGCAAATAACAGCGTCTCGTGTGCATGGGGCCTTACTGTACATATATCTTTCAGACTGCATAGTTGATTTACTTCAAATAACCAGCACAGAGAAAAATATTGTATTCCAGTAACAGCATGTGGTTATTACATGTAATAATAGTATTCATGAGCGAACTGGCTTGGGTTTTGATTCTAGGAATATCTGCAAACCCAGTCTGAAATCCACAAACCCTGAATATAAAGCCTGAACCTTATTAAAGTCTAAAGGCCAATTTACAACATTCTGGTAATAAAAGGGCATGGGTAGCTAGCTGGTCACTGGCTATAAGAGACACATGCCAATGTAAAACATTTTTACAAAAATACAGTTTAGAGGGGAATGAGTTTTTAAACAAGGCTAAAAGAGCATCATAAAAATATAAGTTTCCTTGAAATAACATGTTTGGGGGATGCCTTAAACTTGCACATGATGTGACGCACATGTAGGATGTACTACAGCAAAAGTGACATAAAAAAATAAAAAATATTGCTGCTAAATGACAGTTCTTTGCTACTGGCTTCTTGTAAAATAAAAGTAGTCCTGGGTGATGATATTGACTAGATATGGTCATGAAGTACTGTACAATATACACTCACAGGCCACTTTATTATGTACACTTGTTCAGTTGCTTGGTAACACAAATTTCTAATCAGCCAATCAAATGGCAATAACTCAATGCATTTAGGCATCTAGACGTGGTGTAGACGACTTGCTGAAGTTCAAACTGAGTATCAGAATGGGGAAGAAAGGGGATTTAAGTGACTTTGAATGTGGCATGATTGTTGGCGCCAGATGGGTTGGTCTGAGTATTTCAAATCTACTGATCTACTGGTATTTTCACGCACAGCCATCTCTTGGATTTACAGAGAATGGTCCGAAAAAGAGAAAATATCCAGTGAGTGGCAGTTGTGTGGACAAAAATGCCTTGTTAATGTCAGAGGTCAGACTAGTTTGAGATGATAGAAAGGCAACAGCAACTCAAATAACCACTCGTTAAAACCAAGGTTTGCAGAATACCATCCCTGAATGCACAGCACATCGAACCTTGAAGCAGATGGGGTACAGCAGAAGAATACCACACTGGGTACCACTCCTGTCAGCTAATAACAAGAAACTGAGGCTACAATTCTCACAGGCTCACCAAAATTGGACAACAGAATATTGGAAAAACATTGCCTGGTCTGATGAGTCTCAATTTTAGGTGCAACATTCAGATGGTAGGGTTAGAATTTGGCGTAAAAAACATGAAAGCTGGATCCATCCCGCCTTGTAGCAACGGTTCAGGCTGGTAGTGGTGGTGTAATGGTGTAGGGGAAATTTTCTTGGCACACTTTGGGCCCCTTAGTACCAATTGAGCATTGTTTAAACGCCACGGCCTGCCTGAGTATTGTTGCTGACCATGTCCATTCCTTTATGACTACAGTCTACCCATCTTCTCATGCCTACTTCCAGCAGGATAATGCACCATGTCACAAAGCTCAAACCATCACAAACTGTTTTCTTAAACAAGACAACGAGATTACTGTACTCCAATGGCCTCCACAGTCACTAGATCTCAATCCAATAGAGCACCTTTGGGATGTGGTAGAACGGGAGATTCACATTATGGATGTGCAGCTGAAAAATCTGCAGCAACTGTGTGATGCTATCATGTCAATATGGACAAAAATCTCTGAGGAATGTTTCCACCACCTTGTTGAATCTATGCCACAAAGAATTAAGGCAGTTCTGAAGGCAAAAGGGGTTCCAACCCGGTACTAGCAAAGTGTACCTAATAAAGTGGCCGGTGAGTGTATGTTCAGTGACATTATCTGTAATCCCCTGGCCGCTTTTTTTACACTCAGCTGCTGGTTGGGGAGCTGTCATTTGCAGCAAGAGTCTGACAGGTGAGGATTGTTGTCCAAGGTTGTCATGTTTGCATTGTTGGGGCATCGTTCATAAAGACTGACAAGTGATCTACGTTTCTGGATAAAGTTATTGACATTGGATCTACATGTGGGCCCTTTTTTTGGTTTATAATTGTTCTCTGGTGTCTGTGTGTTCATTTAAATTTTTTTGTCTTGTGCACATATTTTTTGGTGAATGAGTTACAAGGGGTAAGTTTTTGGTAGTCACTCATGTAAGCAGAGCATATATTTTTGGGCCCCCTTATCTAAAAGGTGGTTTCCAGATTTGAATTAGTCTTCTACCACAGCCCCCACATTCAATGACCCAGAGATGTGAGCATGAGGCCCTTGTCCTCATCAACGTGGAGGAAGAAGCCTTGCCAAGGGGGACCCTCCCTGCCAAAGTACCCACCCAATATTGATGGCATGTGGTCTGGTATGGTTCAGAGGGAGGGGGTGCATGCTTCGTGTCCCTTTCTTTCCTGGACAGCTGCATGACTGGATAAGGATCTGGTATGTTTTTTTTTACATGGGTCATCCTTAAAAATCAATAAAAGACCCTTATCTAGGATAAGGGTCTGATATGAGTTTTAGGGGGATCCCACCCCATTTTTGTTGTGTTTTTGTATGGGATACTCCTTTAAAAATCCATTCCAGATCATTATCACTACTGTAGAATAAGGGCCTGGTATTCATCTTTAGGAGACCTCATGACTTTTTTTTTTTGCCTCACGCTGAGGTTGTATTGTGTTTAATGAGTAAGCTCACTCAGATTTGGATTGGAAGGATTAGTTGTAAAGTAGAACGGTTGTGTTAGGACTTATTTACACCTGCTTCAACTTCACACATTAAAGCACCTACTGCTTCAACGTGCTTTTTTTATGTGTTTTTGATGCTTCAGTGATGCTTCGATTATGCTTTTTTTTTAAAATCTTTATTGAAGCTTGGCAAATACACTGTGTGTGTGTTGATTTTCTCTTTGTTTTAAAGGGACCCAGTAGAACGCCAGCTCAAGAGTACCCCCACTCAGCAGATCCCCAGCTCATTATTACCCCTGTTCAGCAGATCCCCAGCTCATTGGTACCCTTGTATAGCCCCCCTTACATCAGAGTCCACAGAGCCCCCTTTATATTAGAGTCCACAGTGTCACAATGGTACTGAAGTGAGCCCACAGGCAAGCAGGTGACACGTGATCCCCCAGGGCGTGGAATCTAAGGGCCAGCCGGTATTCCGCCAGGGACCCCCTCACGAGGGTTTGGGCTTAGCTGCGTGCTGACCCCAGGTCACGACCCCTAGGTTCACCCTGCTCGCGAGGAGAGTACCAGAAGACTCAGAGGGATGGATGGATGGATAAAGCAAAAGGAGAACCGGATATCGAGCCAAGGTCGGGGCGGGCAGCAGACAACGTAAACAGGAGGACTAGCCAGAGGCGTATCTAGTGAAAATGGCGCCTATGGCAAGCACTGAAACTGCGCCCTTGTCAAAACATAAATGCGTCCTTACCAGCACCCATAAATGCAGTAACATCAGCACCCATAATTGCAGTAATATCAGCACCCATAGAAGCGGTAATAGCACACATAAATGCAATAATATCAGCACCCATAAATGCGGTAACAGCACCCATAAATGCAGTAATATCAGCACCCATAAAAGCGGCCTTACCAGCACCCATAAATGCAGTAATATCAGCACCCATAAAAGCGGCCTTAGCAGCACCCATAAATGCAGTAATATCAGCACCCATAAATGTAGTAACATCAGCACCCATAAAAGCGGCCTTAGCAGCACCCATAATTGCAGTAATATAAGCACCCATAAATGCAGTAACACCAGCACCCATAAATGCGGCCTTACCAGCACTCATAAATGCAGCCTTACCAGCACTCATAAATGCAGCCTTACCAGCACCCATAAATGCAGCAGCCTTACCAGCACCCATAAATGCAGCAGCCTTACCAGCACCCATAAATGCAGCAGCCTTACCAGTAGTGATGAGCCGAACACCCCCGGGTTCGGTTCGCACCAGAACCCGCGAACGGACCGAAAGTTCGAACGAACATTAGAACCCTATTAAATACAATGGATGCGAACGTTCGAATTCTAAAGTGCTAATTATAACAACTATTATGCATGTTATTGTCCTAAAAAGGGTTTGGGAACCCGGGTTCTGCACCAGGGGACATGTATCAATGCAAAAATAAGTTTTAAAAACGGTCGTTTTCCGGGAGCAGTCATTTTAATGATGCATAAAGTGAAAAAAAAAAAGTCAAATATTCCTTTAAATATCGTACCTGGGGGGTGTCTAAAGTATGCCTGTGAAGTGCCACGTGTTTCCCGTGTTTAGAACTGTCCCTGCACAAAATGACACTTCTAAAGGAAAAAAAAGCCATTTAAAACTGCTTGCGGCTTTAATGTAATGTCTGGTCCCGGTAATATGGATGAAAATCTTTAAGAAAAATGGCATAGCTACCCCATGACCCCCCCCCCCTACCCCAGCCCATTACCAGCCCCTTTGGGTCTTGTATGGATATTAAGGGGAACCCCGCACATAAAATAAAAAAGGCCCTATATACTCTGAACAGCCGTATACAGGCGGTGCATACAAGACAGGGACTGTAGGTTTGTTCTTATGTAGAATCTGTTTGTAATTTTGAACAGGTACATTGTTGAAGTGTAGCTCCAGACCAAAAATCTATTTTTAAACTTTTTGGAAAACATAGGTAAGGGTTATCACCCCTGTAACATTTGTTTTGCTGTCTGTGCCCCTGTTCAGAACATTTCACCTCACTTTCCGTCCTAATGACAACTGTTTTTGAAATGTGGTGTTTTTCTTGAAACAAGGATTGCTGATAAAGCATCAGTACAGAGGAGACACCTTTCTCCCATATTTATTCTTACAGGAGAGAATTTTCCTTCCTAGTGGTAGATTTCCTCTCACTTCCTGTTGTCTTCTTGCGTTTGCAAGTAGGAGTCGTTTGTAAGTTGGATGTTTGAAAGTAGGGACCTGCCGTATATACTCTGCAGAAATAGGCCCCTTAGTTGTTGGTGTTGGCACAACACTGTAAGCACTCACAGTTACTCTTGGTTGGTGCTGGAACGCCCTGCTGTCAACTATTATATCAGGAATTTTAATTACATATAATTGTTGAACAGTGGTAGTAAAAATTGGGCCTTTGATGGTGGTGCTGGTGCCACAACACTGTAAGCCCTGACAGTTACTCTTGGTGGGTGCAGCAATGGGCCCTGCTGTGAATTATTAGATCAAGAATTGTAATTACATGCCCCTGTTGAACAGGGGCTGAAAAATTGGGCCTTAGGCACTGGTGGCACAACACTGCAACCCTTCACAGATACTGTACTTGGAGCACAGCAATGAGCCCTGTTGCAAAGTATTGCTTCAAAAATTGTAATGACACGCCCCTGTTAAACAGGGGCTGAAAAATTGGGCCTTAGGCACTGGTGGCACAACACTGCAACTCCTCACAGATACTGTACTTGGAGCACAGCAATGAGCCCTGTTGCAAAGTATTGCTTCAAAAATTGTAATTACACGCCACTGTTAAACAGGGGCTGAAAAATTGGGCGTTAGGCACTGGTGGCGGCACCCATAAACAAAAATGATCTTCCAAGCTATCATCATCAATCGTATCATTGAGGACTCGGAGGAGGAGGATAGGCAGTCAACATAACAGCACAGGCACTCAGCATCAGCATCAGTCTTGAAGGGATGTGACATTTTAAAATCAATTAGTCTGTTATATCAGCATCAGGTGTGTGGTAGCTGGTGGTGATCCAAGACTGGTTCATCTTGATGAAAGTCAGTCGATCAACCGAGTCGGTGGACAGGCGCACCCTGTGATCCGTGACAAATCCTCCAGCAGCACTGAATGTGCGTTCCGAAAGAACGCTGGATGCAGGACAGGCCAGTAGCTCAATTGCATACTGTGCAAGCTCTGGCCAGTGATCCATCCTCAAGACCCAGTAAGCCAGAGGATTTTCGGTGGGGAAGGTGTCCAAGTCTGACCTTGCCCCTAGATATTCCTGCACCATGTTTATCAGACGCTGGCGATGGTTGCTGGAACCGATCATACTTTGGGGCTGCGGACTAAAGAATTGTCTGAACGCATCGGTCAGACGGCCACCTTCCCCACCGCTCCTTCTTTGACTGGCCGAAGCCTCAGCAACTCGTTGTCCAGGACCAGGAGTTTGCAACCTCCCAGTCTCTGGGAACGCGTTGCACAGACCTTTCTGCAAGGCCTCCCGGAGTTGTCTCATCCTCTGCTCCCTCTGCGACGGTAACATAAGGTCCGCAACCTTACCCTTGTACCGTGGATCAAGGAGAGTGGCCAGCCAGTAATGGTCCCTCTCCTTGATCCGAAGAATACGAGGATCCTTCCGCAGACTTTGCAGGATCAGGGAGGCCATGCAGCGTAGGTTTGCTGAGGCATTCGCTCCGGAGTCCTCTGGGTCACTAAGGACGACATGATCCGCAGCCACCTCCTCCCAGCCACGTACAAGTCCACTGGTTTCTTGGGACTGTAAATCATCCCTAAAAGACTGCTGCTGATGATGCTGAGTGCCAGCCTCCACCTCCATGCTGACACAATCCTCCTCCTCCTCCTCCTCCTCCTCCTCCTCCTCTTCCTGTGCGATGGGTGGGACAGAAGGAACACTGTCTGGGTAAAGGGGGCCTTGAGAGGCAAGGAAGTCCTCCTCTTCCTGCCTCTGTTCTGCCTCAAGTGCCCTGTCCATTATTCCACGCAGCGTGTGCTCCAACAGGTGGACAAGAGGTACAGTGTCACTGATGCATGCACTGTCACTGCTCACCATCCTCGTGGCCTCCTCAAATGGTGCCAGGACAGTGCATGCATCCCTGATCATGCCCCACTGGCGTGGAGAAAAAAAACCAAGCTCCCCTGACCCTGTCCTGGTGCCGTAGTCGCACAGGTACTCATTGATGGCCCTCTGCTGCGTGTGCAGCCGCTGCAGCATGGCTAACGTTGAGTTCCACCTGGTGGGCATGTCACATATAAGGCGGTTCTTGGGCAGGTTCAACTCCTTTTGCAGCTCAGCCAGGCGAGCACTGGCATTATAAGATCTGCGGAAATGCACACAGACTTTCCTGGCCTGCCTCAGGACATCCTGTAAGCCCGGGTACCTGCCCAAGAACCGCTGCACCACCAGGTTAAGGACGTGAGCCACACAGGGCACATGGGTCAGTTGTCCCTGTCGGAGGGCGGAGAGGAGGTTGGTGCCATTGTCGCAAACCACCATTCCTGGCTTAAGCTGGCGTGGCGTCAACCACCTCTCGGCCTGGCCCTGCAGAGCAGACAGGACCTCTGCCCCAGTGTGGCTTCTGTCCCCCAAACACACCAGCGCAAGCACGGCATGGCATCTTTTTGCCTGCGTACTTGCGTAGCCCCGTGAACGGCTACGGAGCACCGCTGGTTCATAGGACAAACCACAGGAAGAGGCCATGGAGGAAGAAGAAGAGGAGGGGGTGGAGGAGAGAGGTGTGTCACAACCAGTAGTAGCATTTTGGAGGCGTGGCGGTGGGACAACCTCCAACACTACTGCACCTTGTCCTGAATCCTTCCCAGCTGCCAAAAGAGTGACCCAATGGGCCGTGAAAGAAAGGTAACGTCCCTGTCCATGCCTGCTGGACCATGAGTCAGCGGTAATATGCACCTTACCGCTGACCACCCTGTCCAGCGAGGCCAAGACATTGCCTTCCACATGCCGGTAGAGAGCCGGAATAGCCTTCCGTGAGAAAAAGTGGCGTTTGGGAACCTGCCACTGAGGAACCGCACATTGCACAAACTCACGGAAGGGGGCCGAGTCTACCAACTGAAAAGGCAGCAGTTGAAGTGCTAGCAATTTAGCCAAGCTAGCATTCAACCGCTGGGCATGTGGATGGCTGGGAGTGAACTTCTTTCGACGGTCCAGCAGCTGGGGCAGGGAAATTTGCCTGCTAGAATCGGACGTCGGTGTACTGCTAGCAGAGTGGGCGCAAGTACTTGGCTGTGACACACCTAATTCTACACCTTCATTCCTCTCAGTGCATGTTTCAGAGAGGACTGAAGTTATAGTGGGGTTGGAGATCCCAGCTGATGCGGTGCAAGGAGAGGTCCGCTTTGTTCTTTGGTGTGGGTCTTTGAGGTAGGCTTGCCAACGAGCTGCATGGCAGGTCAACATATGTCTGGTCAGGCATGTGGTACCCAAGCGGCTGATGTTTTGGCCACGCGATATACGCTTGAGACATATGTTGCAAACAGCAGCTGTGCGATCTGATGCACTAGCCTCAAAAAAGGCCCACACCAAAGAACTTTTTGAATGACGGGCAGAGGCAGCGCCCTGCACAGGCGGAGCTCTGCGGTGTGATTCCGTCGGTGTACTGCCCTTACGCTGGCCACCAAAGGGCATCCTGCCTCGTTGGAGATGTGCCTCCTCCTCATCCTCCTCCTCCTCCTCTCTCCTATTAGGCACCCACGTGGAGTCATTGACCTCATCATCCCCTCCCTCCTCATCACTGGAGCCAATCTGGCAGTATGCTGCAGCTGCTGGAACATGACTGCCAGATTGGTGTCCTTCTTGAGCATCCCCTCTGTCTGCTCTCACGCTACTGCCTTCCTCTAGCTGGGTTTCATCATCAGACCCTTCGAAACGCTGGGCATCCTCCTGGAGCATGTACCCAACACTGTGCTGAAACAGTTCGGGGGACTCCTCAGGAGGAGGACATGGTGGGTCTAGGGAAGGAGTGACTGATGATTTGTCTGACATTGATACCAGGGAAGACGACGCTTTGGCAGCTGCTTTTCCAGTACCCTGAGCCTGGGTGAGAGAGGATGAGGAGGAGGAGGAGGGCTTGGTCATCCACTCTACCAAGTCTTCGGCATGATGTGGCTCAACATGTCCAGCTGCCGAAAAGAAGGACAAGCGTGTCCCATGGCCATGTGCTGATGACAATGCACCGCGTCCACGACCAGCACTGTTGCCCCCAGACACAGAGCCTGCTTGCCCTCTTTTATTGCCTCCTGACTGTCTGCCTCTCCTTGTTTGCCTTCCAGACATTCTAATAGATGGCCTGCAGGGAGATGGGAAAAAAGCAATAAGGGCTACCTTCAGGTGTCCTTCTCTGTCCCTTGAAACAAGGACTTTCACAGTGAAAGAAACTGACACTGTCCCTACCTAGAGTTTTCTATCCCTAGAATAAATGTTTTTTTTAATCACAATATAGCACAAGGACAATTCACTCAATGTCTCTCCAGGTCCCTGGAAACAAGGACTTGCAGAGTGAAAGAAACTGACACTGTCCCTACCTAGAGTTTTCTGTCCCTAGAATAAATGTTTTTTTTAAGCACAATATAGCACAAGGAAAATTAACTCACTGTCCTTCCAGGTCCCTGGAAACAAGGACTTGCAGAGTGAAAGAAACTGACACTGTCCCTACCTAGAGTTTTCTGTCCCTAGAATAAATGTTTTTTTTAAGCACAATATAGCACAAGGACAATTAACTCACTGTCCTTACAGGTCCCTGGAAACAAGGACTTGCAGAGTGAAAAAAAAAAAACACTCTCCCTACCTACAGTTTTCTGTCCCTAGAAAAAATGTTTTTTTTAATCACAATATAGCACAAGGAAAATTAACTCACTGTCCTTACAGGTCCCTGGAAACAAGGACTTGCAGAGTGAAAGAAAAAAAACACTCTCCCTACCTACAGTTTTCTGTCCCTAGAAAAAATGTTTTTTTTAATCACAATATAGCACAAGGAAAATTAACTCACTGTCCTTACAGGTCCCTGGAAACAAGGACTTGCAGAGTGAAAGAAAAAAAACACTCTCCCTACCTACAGTTTTCTGTCCCTAGAAAAAATGTTTTTTTTAATCACAATATAGCACAAGGAAAATTAACTCACTGTCCTTACAGGTCCCTGGAAACAAGGACTTGCAGAGTGAAAGAAACTGACACTGTCCCTACCTAGAGTTTTCTGTCCCTAGAATAAATGTTTTTTTTAATCACAATATAGCACAAGGACAATTCACTCAATGTCTCTCCAGGTCCCTGGAAACAAGGACTTGCAGAGTGAAAGAAACTGACACTGTCCCTACCTAGAGTTTTCTGTCCCTAGAATAAATGTTTTTTTTAAGCACAATATAGCACAAGGACAATTAACTCACTGTCCTTACAGGTCCCTGGAAACAAGGACTTGCAGAGTGAAAGAAAAAAAACACTCTCCCTACCTAGAGTTTTCTGTCCCTAGAAAAAATGTTTTTTTTAATCACAATATAGCACAAGGAAAATTAACTCACTGTCCTTACAGGTCCCTGGAAACAAGGACTTGCAGAGTGAAAGAAAAAAAACACTCTCCCTACCTACAGTTTTCTGTCCCTAGAAAAAATGTTTTTTTTAATCACAATATAGCACAAGGAAAATTAACTCACTGTCCTTACAGGTCCCTGGAAACAAGGACTTGCAGAGTGAAAGAAACTGACACTGTCCCTACCTAGAGTTTTCTGTCCCTAGAATAAATGTTTTTTTTAATCACAATATAGCACAAGGACAATTCACTCAATGTCTCTCCAGGTCCCTGGAAACAAGGACTTGCAGAGTGAAAGAAACTGACACTGTCCCTACCTAGAGTTTTCTGTCCCTAGAATAAATGTTTTTTTTAAGCACAATATAGCACAAGGACAATTAACTCACTGTCCTTACAGGTCCCTGGAAACAAGGACTTGCAGAGTGAAAAAAAAAAAAACTCTCCCTACCTAGAGTTTTCTGTCCCTAGAAAAAATGTTTTTTTTAATCACAATATAGCACAAGGACAATTAACTCACTGTCCTTACAGGTCCCTGGAAACAAGGACTTGCAGAGTGAAAGAAAAAAAACACTCTCCCTACCTACAGTTTTCTGTCCCTAGAAAAAATGTTTTTTTTAATCACAATATAGCACAAGGAAAATTAACTCACTGTCCTTACAGGTCCCTGGAAACAAGGACTTGCAGAGTGAAAGAAACTGACACTGTCCCTACCTAGAGTTTTCTGTCCCTAGAATAAATGTTTTTTTTAATCACAATATAGCACAAGGAAAATTAACTCACTGTCCTTACAGGTCCCTGGAAACAAGGACTTGCAGAGTGAAAGAAAAAAAACACTCTCCCTACCTACAGTTTTCTGTCCCTAGAAAAAATGTTTTTTTTAATCACAATATAGCACAAGGAAAATTAACTCACTGTCCTTACAGGTCCCTGGAAACAAGGACTTGCAGAGTGAAAGAAACTGACACTGTCCCTACCTAGAGTTTTCTGTCCCTAGAATAAATGTTTTTTTTAATCACAATATAGCACAAGGACAATTCACTCAATGTCTCTCCAGGTCCCTGGAAACAAGGACTTGCAGAGTGAAAGAAACTGACACTGTCCCTACCTAGAGTTTTCTGTCCCTAGAATAAATGTTTTTTTTAAGCACAATATAGCACAAGGACAATTAACTCACTGTCCTTACAGGTCCCTGGAAACAAGGACTTGCAGAGTGAAAGAAAAAAAACACTCTCCCTACCTACAGTTTTCTGTCCCTAGAAAAAATGTTTTTTTTAATCACAATATAGCACAAGGAAAATTAACTCACTGTCCTTACAGGTCCCTGGAAACAAGGACTTGCAGAGTGAAAGAAAAAAAACACTCTCCCTACCTACAGTATTCTGTCCCTAGAAAAAATGTTTTTTTTAATCACAATATAGCACAAGGAAAATTAACTCACTGTCCTTACAGGTCCCTGGAAACAAGGACTTGCAGAGTGAAAGAAACTGACACTGTCCCTACCTAGAGTTTTCTGTCCCTAGAATAAATGTTTTTTTTAATCACAATATAGCACAAGGAAAATTAACTCACTGTCCTTACAGGTCCCTGGAAACAAGGACTTGCAGAGTGAAAGAAACTGACACTGTCCCTACCTAGAGTTTTCTGTCCCTAGAATAAATGTTTTTTTTAAGCACAATATAGCACAAGGACAATTAACTCACTGTCCTTACAGGTCCCTGGAAACAAGGACTTGCAGAGTGAAAGAAAAAAAACACTCTCCCTACCTACAGTTTTCTGTCCCTAGAAAAAATGTTTTTTTTAATCACAATATAGCACAAGGAAAATTAACTCACTGTCCTTACAGGTCCCTGGAAACAAGGACTTGCAGAGTGAAAGAAACTGACACTGTCCCTACCTAGAGTTTTCTGTCCCTAGAATAAATGTTTTTTTTAATCACAATATAGCACAAGGAAAATTAACTCACTGTCCTTACAGGTCCCTGGAAACAAGGACTTGCAGAGTGAAAGAAACTGACACTGTCCCTACCTAGAGTTTTCTGTCCCTAGAATAAATGTTTTTTTTAAGCACAATATAGCACAAGGACAATTAACTCACTGTCCTTACAGGTCCCTGGAAACAAGGACTTGCAGAGTGAAAGAAACTGACACTGTCCCTACCTAGAGTTTTCTGTCCCTAGAATAAATGTTTTTTTTAATCACAATATAGCACAAGGAAAATTAACTCACTGTCCTTACAGGTCCCTGGAAACAAGGACTTGCAGAGTGAAAGAAACTGACACTGTCCCTACCTAGAGTTTTCTGTCCCTAGAATAAATGTTTTTTTTAATCACAATATAGCACAAGGACAATTAACTCACTGTCCTTACAGGTCCCTGGAAACAAGGACTTGCAGAGTGAAAGAAACTGACACTGTCCCTACCTAGAGTTTTCTGTCCCTAGAATAAATGTTTTTTTTAAGCACAATATAGCACAAGGACAATTAACTCACTGTCCTTACAGGTCCCTGGAAACAAGGACTTGCAGAGTGAAAGAAACTGACACTGTCCCTACCTAGAGTTTTCTGTCCCTAGAATAAATGTTTTTTTTAATCACAATATAGCACAAGGAAAATTAACTCACTGTCCTTACAGGTCCCTGGAAACAAGGACTTGCACAGTGAAAGAAACTGACACTGTCCCTACCTAGAGTTTTCTGTCCCTAGAATAAATGTTTTTTTTAATCACAATATAGCACAAGGACAATTAACTCACTGTCCTTACAGGTCCCTGGAAACAAGGACTTGCAGAGTGAAAGAAACTGACACTGTCCCTACCTAGAGTTTTCTGTCCCTAGAATAAATGTTTTTTTTAAGCACAATATAGCACAAGGACAATTAACTCACTGTCCTTACAGGTCCCTGGAAACAAGGACTTGCAGAGTGAAAGAAACTGACACTGTCCCTACCTAGAGTTTTCTGTCCCTAGAATAAATGTTTTTTTTAAGCACACTATAGCAGAAGCACAAAACACACTGACACTCTCCCTACCTATCCTTCTCTTTCCCTAAACTAAAGGAATCCAGGTTAAGCAAGAAAGAAATAACAGTCACTGTCCCTGCCTATGCTACTCTATCCCTGCTCCGGAACACACTACACTAGGCCGCCGTGCTGGCGGCCTTTTATAGTGTGGGGCGTGTACTAAACACCCTCAGCAATAATTGGCCACAGGCATCCTGCCTGTGGCCAATCATTGCTCTCCTCGCTGCCGGCGCTGTGATTGGCCAAGCATGCGGGGTCACAGTGCATGCTTGGCCAATCACAGCGCCTGGATGACACTGCGATGGCGTAGTGCATTGTGGGCCGTTCGCGTCACTCGAATTTGGCGCGAACGGCCCAAATCGTTCGATCTTCGTCGAACGATCGAACAGCCAATGTTCGAGTCGAACGTATGTTCGACTCGAACACGAAGCTCATCCCTACTTACCAGCACCCATAAATGCAGCCTTACCAGCACCCATAAATGCAGCCTTACCAACACCCATAAATGCAGCCTTACCAGCACCCATAAATGCAGCCTTACCAACACCCATAAATGCAGCCTTACCAGCACCCATAAATGCAGTAACATCAGCACCCATAAATGCAGAGGAATCGTGCGATGTATGGGCACTTAGCAGGAGGGAGAGAGACAGAGAGCGGCCTCCATGGGGGCGGATCATGAGATGTACGGGCACAGCACTGGGCAGAAAGGCAGAGTGGAACAGAACATCAGAGACAGTGACTGCGCGCAGTGGTACACAGACAGGTCACACTCACTGGCAGTGGCACTGTGATGATCAGGGATACGCAGCGGTGCAGGGGATGTTTCCTCATAATGGATACAGTCCTCCGCCACTGCTGCGCCAGCGCCTCTGACACTGTACAGAGGGAGAGAGGGCGTAGGATCGCCAGCGGCCCTGTCTGCTTAGCACACACGCACAATCGCACATGATGTTGACTTTAAGGCCTCTTTTACACTGGGGCGGTGGGGGGGCGTCGTTTACCGTTGTTTTCGCTGCGCTATTCAGCCGCTAGCAGGGCTCTTTTAACCCCTGCTAGCGGCCGAGAAAAGGTTGAAAAAAAACACCCGCAAAGCGCCGCTTTGATTTCAATGGGCAGGGGCGCTTTAGGAGCCACTCCTACAGCGCCTCAAAGATGCTGCTTGCAGGACATTTTTTAATGCCCTGCTAGCGCACCGCTCCAGTGTGAAAGCCCTCGGGGCTTTCACACTGGAGTGAATGGAGCCGCTCTTTCAAGGCGCTTTGCAGGCGCTATTTTTAGCGTTATAGCGACTGCAAAGCCCCTCAGTGAGAAAGGGGTCTTAGGCTGCTTTCACACTGAGGTGCTTTGCAGGTGCTACAGCGCTACAAAATTGTGCCTGCAAAGCGCCCTGAAAGAGCCTCTTTTCTCACTCCAATGTGAAAGCCCGAGGGTTTTTACACTGGAGCGGTGCGCTGGCAGGACGCTCAAAAAAGTCCTGCTAGCCGCATCTTTGAGGCGCTGTAGGAACGGTGTACACACTGCTTCTAAAGTGCCCCTGCCCATTAAAATCAATGGGCAGCGCCACCAAACTGCCAGCAAAGCGCCGCTGCAGTGGCGCTTTGCGGGCGGTTTTAACCCTTTTTGGGCCGCTAGCGGTGCGCTGGCAGGACGCTCAAAAAAGTCCTGGCAGCCGCATCTTTAAGGCGTCCCGCTAGCGACAGTGCTTTACCGCCGACGGCGCAGCGCCCCAGTGTGAAAATAGCCTAAGTCATCATGTGCCAGGCACAGGCCCAAACAGAAGCAAGCAGCCAATCAAACATAGTGCTTGCTCAATATGGATTAAATAAATTGTAATTATGCATAGCCATAGATATCATAAATAAAGTGATTTGTGCAACAGCAGGTACTACTTGCACAAATCACTTTATTTATGATAACTATGGCTATGCATAATTACAATTTATTTAATCCATATTGAGCAAGCAGGCACTACAGTATACATGATTGGCTGCTTGGCAGTTGGGCTGGCCTGGCACACATCATTAACACTGACTGACTTGCAGTTTACTTTTAGTAAAGGGTTAAGCTACCCATATGAAGGAGACATTACTCATCTTATTTATGTCAGAGACAGAGATTCATACATGGGGTCATTATATACACAGTGAAAACTTTCTCTAATAAAAAAATGCTTTATTCATAATGTACACTGACTTGTTGTGACTAGTACCTGCTTAAAGTTGCTGCCTGGCTTGGGGGTTCGGGTTCCTGAGTCCAATTGTCCAAAAACAACTTGTCAGTTCAGTTGAAGTTCTCCTCCTCAGCGACGGCGACCTCTCCTCACGTGATGTCACCGACCCGCTCGCGGAGAAGATGGAATCAGCGCAGAGGAGGAAAGCTCCGCCTCTGCCAGTTAGCCGAATGGCTGGAGACGCAGCAGTGGACGGTCCCACTCATCCACAAGCATGGGGGCGCCTGCGCCTCTCACTCACCTACACACTGTTATCCAGCCAAGTAAGTGTACTTACAAGTGAACTGCCATGCCGCCGCCGGGGGCTATAGTGCGGGAGGCGGCCCGCAGGAGGACAGGTGCGGGTGGGAATTTTTTATTTTTTTTTTGTTTATTTTGCCGCCCCCCCCAGGGCGCCCATGGCACTTGCCATTGAGTGCCATACCCTGGATACGCCACTGGGACTAGCCGATTCGGTACACAAGAAGTCTGGTTAAGTAGGTTACAGGCAGGGAGCTCTGAAACAAGTGTTGCTCAAGCAACCAGAAACTGGTCTGAGTGCAATTTAAATAGTGAGGCACATGGGAGGCTGGACAGGAAGTAGCAGGAAGGAAGGATATATTAAGCCACAGGTGAAGCCGGCGACACCCATAGCTGCTGAGTGCAGCAGAGCTGAACACAAGCTTGTGGAACAACAGGTGCCAGCCGACCTACAGCAGTATAGGTAAGACACAGATCAGCTCCGCAGCTGATCTGTGACACACAGAGAGCTCCTTACATTAGAGTCTGCAGAGCGCCCCTTACATCAGAGTACATGGAGCATCCCCTACATCAGAGTCTGCAGAGCACAGTGTTTGCATTGTTTTGTCCAACCCATGTACATTATCCAGTCTGCTCGTGCCGCTCTCCCGCAGTAAATGTAGTGTTGGCAGGCCGGAACCAGTTAATGTAATTACAGTGGGAGGTTGTGCTGCATTTTTTCATTTTTTGAGACGTGGGGACACATAACAGTACTAACAACAACCCAACAGTGTTTTTTTTTTTTCATTTTTTTTTTTAAATCAGAGTCCCCATATATTAGTGAAACCCCCTTAGAGACCAACTGTTGATCCAAATTAGTCACAATGGCCGTGGACCTGCCGAAAAGGATAGAAAGAAAATGGCAACAAAGAATCTATTACACACTTTTACATGGGGCGGACTCTGCCAGGAGTCTGCCTGCTTAGTGGGGAATCTGTCCGCTGATCCCCACTGAGCAGGCGAATGGCTGGTCTGTGTTCGCTCTGCCGATGCAGAGCATATACAACACAGTTTGCTGTCTTCTAAGGGCGGTCGGATGTAAACGGGCCCCTTGTCCATTCACATCCGACTGCCATCTGATCCAATCAGCTAGACGGATGGGGAACGGATCCACATCTGTCTGTTTTTAGCATATCGGATCAGATTGGATGTCGGGGGGTGTAAACAGACAAATGTCCGTTAACATCTGCCTCTCCATAGAGGATAATAGAGGGTTCAATTAGGAACGCCTGAAAAACTGACAGGCGGATCTGATTGGTCTGGCCATGTGGAAGGGGCCTTACAAAAATTACGGGTATTATTTGTTACTCTTGCACAAATGTTGAGACATTCGCAAAGCAAATTTTTTATAAATATACTCCTATGTGCCTGCAAAAGTGGAATTTTTTAAATTCTGTACAGTATATACTATACATAATGATTAGGAGCATGGCAACTGTATAGTGACACTTTAAAAGTCAGCAGCTGGTGTTGCCATGGTTTTAGGAGAAGCACTAAAATAGGTGTACAGGCAAAGACTATTTCCAGTTCAGAAATAATTTCTAGTGTTCTGTGAATAAATCATGGCATTCAAACATCAATACTGATCAAAATATTTTGAAAATGTTAAAGGGATAATTAAAAAAAAACTAAAATAAAAAAGAGAATATCCACTCTGCAACAATAATTTAGAGATAGAGATATCAGAAATCCCTGTTAGCATTCTTGGTGTGCCCAGAAATGGGCATAATTTCTAGATCAGTGGTTCTTACTCACAATACAATCAGGTGCATGTGCTGAACCGAGAATGGGTCAGGCAATAGAGAATAGTCTGTCTAGGCTCCATAATCACCTCATCACATGTGCCAGGCAATGTTCTATTGTTCTCTATAAATAGACCTTCTCTTAAAGTGGATGTAAACCCACTCTCATCCTTTCTAAACTATTGCCATAGTGCTGATCTATAAAGATATAGATGCCTCCTGCATGTATCCTTATCTGTCAAATGTCTCCCCTCTGTCTGTTATAAGAACTGAAAAACTGCAGGTTCTGTGGGTGGATCTGTTGTCTGGAGCTTGGTGGGTGGAGTCGTGATGTCGGTAGACTCCCCGCCCACCTCTACACTCCCCTTGTCAACATGCATTTTCTCCTGTGTATTCCTTCTGCTATGATCACTAACATCCAGTCAAAATCCAGAAAAGTAACCACATGACTTCAGAAAAGGAGTGGGGGTGGGAATTAAAAAATAATGCCTGTCTAAAGCTAGTGCACGAGATATGTAAATAACCTGTCACTCAAAGCAAGGGGGTGGAACGGACAAAGGTTTTCTCTGTTTGTCCGTTTTATCTCACTGAACAATAAAAGAGGATTGCTCAGAGCTGGATTAATTCTTTGTGGCAAGACCTGGCACAAATGATAGAAAATCTTATACTCTACATTGTGACAGCAAAAAAGAAAAAAAAATCATGTTTACATCCACTTCAAGCTTGACAAACATGCTGTGTAGTGGGAAGCGTGAGTGCTGAGCTAGTAAATAACAAAAAGTTGAAATTAAAGCATACCACTGCAAAAAGTTACAAATACAACTTTAATCTTTTAAAAGTCAGGGGTACAAACCAAATAGTATCCAATGTGTTTCAGGGGTCCAAGAGCGTTCTTTCTAGCCCTGATGAAGGGGGCACTCTTGGACCCCTGAACTCAGGGGTCCTTAGTAGGTGACACAGAGTGCAGGGGTCAGTTGTAGGTGACACAGAGTGCAGGGGTCAGTTGTAGGTGACACAGAGTGCAGGGTTCAGTAGTAAGTGATGACGAATTCAGGGGACAGTAGTAAGTGATGTTGAGTTTAGGGGACAGTAGTAAGTGATGCTGAGTTTAGGTGACAGTAGTTATACTGAGTTCAAGGGTCAGTAATAAGTGACGCTGAGTTCAGGGGTCAGTATTGACACAGTCCAAGGTCAGTAGTAAGTAATGCAGGGTTTAAGGGTCAGTAGTGAGAAAGTGCAGAGGTAAGCAGTAAGTGACGCAGAGTTCAGGGATCAGTAGGGATTGATTCAGTATTCAGGGGTTATTAGTAAGTAATGCAGAGTTCAGAGGTCAGTAGTAAGTGAAGCAGAGTTCAGGGGTGAGTATTGATGCAGCATTCAAGGACCAGTAGTAAGTGGTGCAGAGTTTAGGGGTTAGCAGTGACTCAGAGTGTATGCACTATGAAGGAAGATGTAGGAGTGGACTGGTGGAACCGTGCTTGGTTCCCCCATATTGTCTTCCCTTGCTTTGGGTTTAAAGACATCTGATAATCAGCACTGACCCTAAGGGTACTAAGGACTTGAAACTATACCAGAATGTGGGTTTTCGATTACTGCAATCAGAAGTGCCTTTTTTATGTTGTCAATGTTTAGAAGAACTACTTTATTACTGGAAAAAAAATAAGAAATTTGCTTTTGGCCAGGAGTTTTCAACTCAAAATTTGTATGTGCAGTAGGAAGATGTTATGGGTCTGCATGGAATTTGGGGATATCATAGTATGAAGAAAGTGGCCCCCAGATAGCCCTGTATTCCTGTAGGCCTCTGACAGGGCAATACGGATGCAGAAAACTGCTATAAGTCCACTCATGACACTTCACTGGTCAGCCCCTTGACTCTATCAGAATAAAAAGTTATGTAGGGACTATAAACCTGTGGAATATCGCTAGATTATGCAAACTAAGTAAACCCAATAAAGTGGGGTAAAAAAAATTGACATAAAAAAAAAAAGAACATTTTAAATGTATATACAAACAGTTAAAAAAAGGGGAAACATGATTAAGTAATTATTATAAATAATGATGGCTAACTTAAAGGGTAACTCCACTTTAAATATAGCAAATTTAAAAAAATATATAGAATATACAGTACATTTGCTACACAGGTCATATTGTAATTGAACGTTTTTAAAAATTACCTTTCCTTTTCAATCTGCAGAATTGTAATTTTGTGTAAAATTCAATGCAATATGGCAACCTGGAGGCTTTCTGTACACAGTGGTTGTACAAAACCTTTCCAGAAATGTCATTTCCTGCTTGTGTTATTGGCTCACTGATTTTCCCAGAAGTCTGCACGAAGATGAAAAGTCAAATTTTAGGCATCCTTTGCAAAAAAAAAAATTCATTTTTTGATGAGCTACTCCCAAAGGGTTAATTGCTTCTAAAGGGATGCAGAACTTATAACTACTCTTATTAGAACACCGCAAGTGCATCAGTTGATTATCCAGAGGAGATTGTTTTTTTTTTTCTCAACAAAAGTGGAGTTACTCTTTACATTTTAAATACGGGTTTACTACAAATTTAATTCTGAAAATAATACTTTTCATTTATAGATAAATGTAGAGAGGGGCTCAAGCTGTTAAACTGGCTGCTTAGTCCTATAGATTACACAGGGAGAATGTGGCTGTCCCAGTGTAATCATCAGAACTCCATGACAGCTGGATGCTGTGCTTCGTTTACTGGGAGCATACAACGCTTTTCCTACAGAGCGGGCAGCTATAAGGTTGACATCAGAGTGCTGCTGATTACACAGGAAAAGTCACACTTTCCCTGTGTAATCTGCATGACTCCTGTCTGAGTTGCACCCCCTGCAGCAGTGTGCCCAATGCCTCTTCTGCATCAGCTCGGCTTTGCACACCCCTGAAGCTGGCTTACTTTGGAAAAAAAAAAGCTATTGGGCAAGGTCTTCTATTTAATCAGTACCCATGACCATTAGCTGCTGGAGTCTACAATGCTACTTAGACCTTAGCATGGAAACAGCTAGACGCAATAACTGTTGTCTCATGTCTATTGGTAGCTTAAAGGGGTTGTAAAGGTTTGTTTTTTATTTTCGAAATAGGTTCCTTTAAGCTAGTGCATTGTTGGTTCATTTACCTTTCCTTCGATTTCCCTTCTAAAAAATGTTTTTCTTTGTTTTCTTTGTCTGAATTTCTCACTTCCTGTTCCTCCTAAGTAAGCTGTTCTGGCTGACTAACCCCCACTCGGATGATGGGGGCAAGCTTACTGAGGAGAAACAGGAAGTGAGAAATTCCGAAAAAAAAACATTTAGAAAGGAAATCGAAGGAAAAGGTAAGTGAACCAACAATGCACTAGCTTTAAGGAACCTATTTAGAAAAAAAAAAAAACCTTTACAACCCCTTAAAGTCATTTACAAAGTAATACAACATCCCACATCAGCGCAAATAGAACCAACCACTATATCTTTCATCCTAGTCTCTCCTGCACCCCCAAATAAGTACAATTACACTATTAACAATGTCGTTTTATAAAAATGTCATATAAAGTGGCTACAATGATTAAATCATACTGGACTCACCAGCAAAGTTCTTTGTGAAGACCAAGGTGACAAGGAGTATAGGGATGAGGACTGTGCCAATGGTGACCACTCGATCAAAAGGAAGCTCCAGCTTTAGCTGAACCATGAGAGCTGCCAGGGACCCAATCTTATCATCCTGCTGCCCTGGCAGGATCAGTTCTTTCAGTTTCTCTCCAGCTAGCAAAGCAGTAGCCATGTCTGTATGGTTATCAATGATATGTTGCATAAGCGTTTGTGATTACAGTTGGAGCTTTGCCTCCTTAGCTTTTATGTATTGTCACCATCTACTGGGATGACCGTTGCTGGTCCAAAGAATAAGTCAAGTCTGCATAAAAAAGAACATGCTAAGAAGGAGGTGCTGTAAGCTATCCAAATAATTTCAAACATTTAGACAAAACATACATAATCACGTGCGCATTACAAATTTATCTAATTATATGCTCAAAAACAATATAAACTTTATGAAGAAAATGGGAAAAACACAAAATTTAGGACTCATTTTTGTGGAAGGAAAACACATAATAAATGAAGATTTCTGTCACTAAAGGAAAATCTGCATTCAGCTGCAGTGCCACAGAAACACAAAAATGAAAATATTTGTATAGATACAAGATATATATATATATATATATATATATATATATATATATATATATATATATAGTCATTTTTACCTGCTGGGTGTCCCCTGAGTTCCACAAAGGCGATAAGCACAACAAACTGCCATCTACAGATTTCAAGCTGTCTGAAAACTTACATTGCATGTCCCTGAAAGCCGGCAAACCTTTGGATGAGTATGAATGAGGGGAGAATGTCATTCGCCTTGAAAACCTGTTCCCAATGCTACAAAATAGCTGCAATATTCTATTCACTCTATCTTGCTGCATCAAAATGAAAAGCAGCAAGGCTTTGCTCCTGGCTGAAGAATTCTAAGTATATTGGTGTTCATGTCAGCCATATGACAAGAGAAGCTTAGATACATAGCGTTTTCATTTACTGCAGGCTACAGAATGGAGGCGGGGTCTCCAGCATTACAGGCTTCACTGCTCTATGCAACAATATGTGTTCGCATCTCTTCCTCCTGGAGACACAAGCAGATAGGCTGCTGCATTCATATTGCACTAAGGGTTTAGCTTTTTTTTTCTTTTGTAACCTCAGATGTGAACAGCTAGTCAAAAAAAATGGTTACCAGTTTATCATTAAATGTTCTTTTGTAATTATGAATTCTGGTACACATTTCAAATCTATTTATAATTTTGGTGCTCACAGGGGATCTTTGTAACTTCATAATGCACATCTGCTCTATTTAATGTGATGTGCTGTTTATTAAAACATCTTAAGTTTACCCCTGCTAAGCAGGACAATGTCATGTTATATTGTGCAATCAAATATTTATTATATCTACAAAAAAAAATACATTAAAAAAAAAAACATATTCCTCTAGTTATTGCATGAACATAGTGGGCAAGTTTTGGCTTTAAATTGGAATTCTGTAGTCTGTAGTTTTAAAACTGCTCCCTCCCTCCTTCTAACACCTATACTATCTATCCTGGGAAAGAAAGATGCTGACACTTACCTATTCACAGGCCACTCTGATCCAGTCACATGATCTCCCCAGTGTCAGCTAGCACCAGCTACAGGGAAGAGGAGAGAGTGCTCTGACAATGGCTGGAATGCCAGAGCGACGTCACCCATAGGCTTACTGTGGGCCATCCATTGTCAGCACTTCCTCCTCTCCCCTAAAGCGGTGGCTAGCTGATACAGGCAAGCTGATCATGTGACTGGATCCGAGTGGTCTGAGAATAGGTAAGTATATGCATCTTTGTTCTACAGCATGGATATGCAATTAGCGGACCTCCAGCTGTTGCAAAACTACAAGTCCCATCATGCCTCTGCCTCTGGGTGTCATGCTTGCTGCTGTCAGAGTCTCGCTATGCCTCATGGGACTTGTAGTTTGGCAACAGCTGGAGGTCCGCTAATTGCATATCCCTGTTCTACAGGGTAGTTAAAGTGCTTATAAAGCCTTACTTTTGTTTATAAAAATAACAAACATGCCTGTGTAGCGGGGTGGTCAAATTGAGGGAGGTGTATGAGTGTAATCAGGCTCAGACACCTTAAATTGTTAGGAGTTAGGGACCATTTTTGTCCTCTGGGGATAGTATTGATGTGAAGTTCCCTGTGGCCTATGGGTGGCACTGCCATATTGGGCTGGGGTTGAACTACCAATGCAGTGCTGTGCCTTTTGTGACCCCTCTCGGCAGCCGTACAGTGGGGCGGGGAACCTGCTGTGCATGCCGGGAGAGGATATAAAAGGGGCAGACATCTTCTGATCAGGGTCCACCCCCAGGCACCTTCAGCCTGGGAGTGCGTGTGGCTCATCTCCAGGTGCCCTCGGCCCAGAGGCTGTGTTCCGGTTCCACCTCAGGCACCTTTAGCCTGGGGTGAGGTACTACCTCACCGTTCCTGTCCGCCTGGGTATGGAGACCCGGGAGCTGCAGCGACGGCTCGGTACTCAGCGCCTTCGGCTGGGGTCCGCTAGGGATTGAGGAGTCCAGGGTGCCGCCTTGCGAGGGGACCTACACCGTAAGAGAAGGGAGGATCATTCTGAGGAACCGATGCGGGAGTCACGGTGAAGGAAGGGTCTGTTGACTCTCTGGGGGGACATCCTTCTCCATCAGGTCTGTGACAGAGACCTTATTCACCAGGTCTGTGGCAGAGACCAAAAGTTTCGCCAGGTCCGTGGCAGGGGCCTTATTCACCAGGTCTGTGGTAGAGACCAACTTCACGGTCTGTGGCAGAGACTGTGCGCCTAAAACTGTTTGAGAATCTGAACAGTGAAGAGTTTGAGCTACGTTTGTGCCTGGACCTCCTCCACGCCTTAGGCTGTCCTGTTTCCTTTGCTCCAACCTTTTCCTATCCAAAGAGACTGTTTATTACAAAGTGAGAATAAATACTGAGTTGGAGTTTCAGCTGGTGTGGACATTTACATTACTGGGGAAGACAAGAACTTGCATCAACACATGGTAGAGGTGAGAATCATTCTCAGGAGGACTTTGACTCTGGCTGAAGACACGACCAAAAAATAACACCACTCAACCTCTTTACACAGGAGGGTACGGGCTGATAGTGCAGTGTGCCTGTCTCCCCCTGCAAGGAGCCGAGTTAAATGCAGGAGGGGGATAGATGGGTGCGCTAGACCTATACTTACCTGCTCTGTGATAGAGTTTTGCACAGCCGCTTTCCCTGGGGGCACCCGTGCTTGCTGGATCTCGAGTCCCACTGCTGTGTTCCTTGACACAGACAGCGGACTGCTCCTGTGTCACTGGAATTGATTGACAGCAAAGGGAGCCAATTACTCCTGCTGCTATCAATCTGTCCAAAGAGGAGAGACACCGCAACGGGAGCACTTTGCTGGATCGGATGGGCTCAGGTAAGGAAATGGGGGGGGGGGGGTTTGGGGGCAGCTGCAGCACATAGAATGCATTAAGGTGAAAAGGCTTTAGAACCACTTTAATATAGGTGTTAGAAGGTGGGTGGAAGTAGTTTTAAGTCTAGATCGTATTATCCTAAAATTCCACTTTAAATAAAACACCAGGATATCAAGCTAACAGTTGAGAACAAAAAAGAAAATCCTTTTATGGAAATATTAAATTGATTCACTTGGGGCATATTCACACATTGCCTGGTGGTGAATCAATCACTGCTATTTAAAACACATATAAACAGAAAAAATAGTGCGCTTAGTGCAAAAGGAGGTAAAGCAGCAACCTACGTTCCGGACACAAAGAAATTACAAAAATAATTCATCTAAAAGGTGCGCAAAAAAAATATCTCTGTAGTGATCAAAACAAAAATGTGTGTTTAAAAAAATAAGGTTAACTGATATTTATTCACTGTTGTTTTTTTGTTTTTTTAAATTGATAATAAAACAATGTGTATCAAACAAATGGTAAAATAGTAGTCCCATACCATATAATTCACTTTTGCATAACAATGATGTAAACTTCAAAGAGAAATATATAAAAGTCCAAATGTGAAATCTTGAAAATGTGTTTTGCCTGTGTTAAGCCTTGTACACACGATCGGATATCCTATGGATTCTAATCCGATGTTTTTTTTCCATCGGAAATCCGATGAAGCTGACTTCCATCAGTCTTGCCTACACACCATCAGTCAAAAAACCGCCCGTTCCAAACGCGGTGACGTAAAACACTCTGATGAGCCGAGAAAAATTAAGTTTAATGCTTCTGAGCATGCGTCGACTTGATTCTGAGCATGCGTGGGTTTTTTATCCGATGGACTTGCCCATAGACGATCTGAGTTTTCGATCGGTTTTTTATCAATTGGAAAAATTTAAAACATGTTCTATTTTTTAAAACCGATGGAAAAAAGACCGATGGGTCCCATACACGATTGGTTTGTCTGATGAAAACAATCCATCGGACGGTTTTCATCGGTTAAACCGATCGTGTGTACAGGGCTTACTCTAATGCCCCATACACACGATCGTTTTTCATGCCGTTAAAAATGCCATTAAAAAAAATGGCCATTAAAAATGATCGTGTGTAGGCTCCAGAGCATTTTTAACGACGTGAAAAACGGCCATTAAAAATTTCGAACATGCTCTCTTTTTTCACGTCGTTTTTCACGTCGTTTTTTTTAACGACGTGAAAAACGATAGTGTGTATGCTTTAACGACGTGAAAAAAAACGCGCATGCTCAGAATCAAGTATGAGACAGGAGCGCTCGTTCTGGTAAAACTAGCGTTCGTAATGGAGATAGCACATTCGTCACGCAGTCACGGACTGAAAAGCACGAGACTGAAAAGAGCGAATCGTCGCTCAACAAACTTTACTAACATGAAGGGTGGCGCCATTCGAACGGAACTTCCCCTTTATAGTGCCGTCGTACGTGTTGTACGTCACTGCGCTTTGCTTGATCGTTTTTTTAAATGATCGTGTGTACGCAAGACAGGCTTGAGAGGAAACATGAAAAAAAATGACGTGAAAAACGGCAAGAAAAAAAATGGCAAGAAAAACGATCGTGTGTATGGGGCATAACTTTAGTGAGTATATCCACTTTTAATAAACCATGTGCTTTTAGCATACTAGCGTACTAGTATGGTCTTTTGTTCTTTCTCCTACCCATTATTACATTGAGGTGCTGGCTTTGGATAACCAGTGAAGGACTGAGGAGCCAGTGGAATCAGTGTTATCCTGAGCGGTGACCCCCCAATTGGATGATTTCTGCACTTTTGATCTCTTATCATTTGGAAATCATTAGTGTTCTGTATGGGAACTGGCACACTTGTCTGTGAGTTGGTTTGAGATTCTTATGCCGCGTACACACAACCGTTTTTAATGTCATTGAAAAAAACTAAGTTTTTCTCGACGTGATTCTTCTCAAGCCTGCCTTGCCTACACACTATCGTAAAAAAAAAAAAGCTCGAGCAAAGCGCGGTGACGTACGAAACGTACAACGGCACTATAAAGGGGAAGTTCCATTCGGATGGTGCCACCCTTTGGGCTGCTTTTGCTGATCCTTGTGTTAGTAAAGTTTGGTGAGAGACGATTCACGCTTTTCAGCCTCGTGCTCTTCAGTCCGTTACAGCGTGACGAATGTGCTATCTCCATTATGAACGATAGTTTTACCAGAATGAGCGCTCCCGTCTCATAACTTGCTTCTGAGCATGCGCTTTTTTTCACGTCGTTAAAGCCTACATACGGCCGTTTTTCACGACGAGAAAAACAACGAGGTAAAAAACGATGAGAAAAAATAGAGCATGTTCCAAATTTTTAATGCCCATATTTCACGTTGCGTAAAATGCTCTGGAGCCTACACATGATCATTTTTTTTTTTTCTTTCAAAATATTTTTTTTTTCAATAATCATAAAATAAATCATAAAATAAAACAAATAATATACAGTATAACATACGAATAATTCATACAGGAGAATAATAATATAGACAGCACAAATAATATTCCATATTCAAACAATTAAATAAAAATAAATAAAAGAGCAAATACGTATCTCTACTTTCAATAGAAGATTTATCAGATAAAGGCCAGAAAGCCTAAAAAATGTTATATAGATTTACTTTAGCTAAACCAGAATAAAAAGAAAAAATGAATTAATCGAGATCCACGCCCCTCCATGGCACCCCTATAGGGATCATGCTGTGCCAGAAGAGGGGATCCCACGTGTATTTGAATGGGCTCTTAAGAAAGCCCTCTAACCCTTACAAATCAAGAGATAAAACCAATGAAATAGGATGAAGGATCATCCACACTATAACCTATCAATCAAAAAATGTTGTAAAGAGCCTAGGAATATCATAAGAATATGTTTCTAAAAAGGATCTCCAAGATTCATATCAGAAAAAATAAAGATAAAAATAAAAATAGAAGATAAAAGCACAATAAAAGATGTAAGGAGGGGGGGGGAGGGGAGGAGAGGGGTGTACATGCCTGACTTAACGATCCCAAGCTGGAAAACAATGGAACAATTCAATGAAGAGATAATCCAATATAATTCGCCCAAGGTTCCCATATCTCTTCAAATTTTGGAACTGTGTTATTCAATGTACTAGCTAGTTTTTCTTGAGTCATAATCCAGGAAATCTTTCGTTTGACATCAAAAAGGAAGGGTTTTTGTTTTTTCCAAGCTTTTGCTATGGTGATCTTGGCTCCGGTGAGAATGAAGTGAATCAGTAATTGAGTAGGTTTAGATATACGAGGAAGATGTGCATTCAGGAGAGCAACAAATGGGGATCTGGGAATCTGGTTTCCAGTGACTTTAAAGATTAAATTAAAAACTTTATTCCAAAAGGGGCGAATCCTAGGACACTCCCACCATATATGGGCCATTGATCCTATAAGTTGGCAACCTCTGAAGCATGAAGGATCAGCTGAAGTGTAAATAATAGCTAATTTAGAGGGGGTAAGATACCACCTTGTTAAAACTTTTACATTGGCTTCCACCAGATATACATTCAGAACGCCTTTAAAGGACTTCGAACAAGCAGTATGCCAGACTTTCAGGTCCAAAGTACAACGGAAGTCCTTTTCCCAAGCTGTCATGTAGGGGGACTTCTCATTAGAATGAGTGAGGGACGAATACACTAGAGAAATACCTCCCCCTGGTTCCATAGCTCTATCGCACCATGTTTCGTAATTAGTATATTGGATCGAGGAAAGGATATCCTTCCATGTACTAGTCAGGAATTGTGAAATTTGGCGATAATGTAATTTTTCAGAGTCTGGGAGTTTTAATATTTTAATACAATGATCTAGGGATATAAGACACCCAGATTTAATGAAGTTTCCTATACGGTATAGTCCCCTATTAGTCCACCATCTGAAATCATCAACATTCAGACCAGGGGGGAAATCTGGATTATTAAATACAGGTGTGAGAGGCCGTCCAGCAGATGTAAAGGTTGGAAGATTTCTAAATTTGTCCCAAAGCGCTATAGATTGCGACAAGGTAGGAGACATTATAGGAGGACGAAACTTGGTAGGGCACCATAGGAGATAATCCAAGGAAAAGCAGGGTACTGCTTGATTTTCTATTAAGACCCAATCAGGCTTTTCAGTCTTAGAGTATATTGAGGAAAGTTGTGCTAATCTTGCTGAAACAAAGTATTTGTATAAGTCTGGGAGACCTAGTCCCCCTCTATTTCTATGAAGAAAAAGAGTGCTCTGTGATACACGGTAACCAGAGGAACCCCAAATAAATTTGAGAATCTTGCTCTGAAATGACTTCAAATGATTTTTTTTAATAGGGATGGGCAATGATCTAAAATAATAAAGAATCCTCGGGAGTAAAGTCATTTTGACAGAATTGATTTTGCCAAGCCAGGACATATCATATTTGGACCAGGCTTTGAGATCAATTTCCAATTTCTTAAATGGGGGCGGATAGTTACAGTCATATAGATTTTCCGTTCGTGCAATTAGAGTTATACCTAGGTATTTGATAGAATCTTTTCATTCAAATTTGAATGATTGCTGTAATGAGGAAACAACGAAACAGGGGAGCGAGATGTTTAGGGCCTGTGATTTCGTATAGTTTACTGTTAGTCCTGAAATTTTAGAAAAGTCATTAAGTACTTTGCAAATGTTTGGTAAAGAAATTAAAGGGGAAGTAACAAACAAAAGAATGTCATCCGCAAAAAGCCCACATTTATGTGTTTGGTTTCTGCATACCACCCCCTTAACGCTAGGGTTTTGACGAATTGCTATTGCCAGGGTTTCTATCACAATGGCAAAGATGAGCGGAGAAAGTGGGCAACCTTGCCTAGTGCCTTTTTCTATGTTAATCGGTTTTGAATAATGACCTTGGAGACGAAGCAATGCTGTGGGATGAGAGTATAGGGAGTGAAGAAGACCCCTAAAGCGCATTCCAAAACCCCAACGTTCCATAAGGGTAAAAATATAAGTCCATGAAACCGAATCAAAAGCCTTATGAAGGTCTAATGATAAAAGGAATCCCTGTTGCCTCGTGCCCCCCTCCCAATTAGTCTGAAGTATAGAGATTAAATCTATTGCTCTCCTTATCTGGTCAGGCCCTTGTCTACCAGGGATGAAGCCAACTTGATCTTTATGTATATACACATTAATAAAAGAGGCTAGACGATTGGCTAGTATCTTCGTCATTATTTTTATATCATTGTTAATCAAAGAGATTGGACGGTAGTTATTAATTTCTTCAGGATTTTTATCAGGCTTAGGTAAAATTGTGATATATGCAGTATTTAATTGGACATCTAAAGGAACACCCACTGTTTTAGCATTGAAAAATTTAGTTAAATGTGGAGCTAATGTTTCTGCGAAGGCCTTATAATAGGGAATAGAGAACCCGTCAGGACCCAGAGCCGAACCCGCTTTGAGACCTTTAATGACTTCAAGAACCTCCTCCTCAGTAAAGGCAGATTCAAGTAAATCCCTATGCGAAGAGAGAAGGGTAGGAATGGGAAGATCATCAAGGAATTTAGTAACTGAGTCTGTATCAATTTGGGAGGAAGATTTATAGAGGTCGGAAAAAAACTAATGAAAGGCTTCCAGAACTTTGACAGGGTTAGCTGTGGGAGGCTGACCAGAAATTCTGATTTTAGGAGTAGTATTGATTCGAACCCGGGGGGAAAGCTTAGCAGCTAATAAGGGTCCTATTTTGTTAGCATGAACATAGAATTTGTTACTCGTCCAGCGAATAGCTTTATCAGCTTGAGTAGTGAGGAGTAAGTTTAGATCAAGTCTAGCTTTATCAATGAGGGCAATAGGAACTTTGGACGGGTCCTTTTTGTGTTTGGCTCTAAGAGAGGCATATTCTTTTTCTAAGCGGTCTATTTTATCTTTACGTTCCCTTTTGAGTTGCGTTGCTAGCTGAATTATTTTACCCCGTATGAAAGCCTTATGAGCCGCTCAAAGCGTTTCAACCGAGACTTCTCCAATATCATTGAGAAGAAAATAATCTTGAAGAGCTTTATTAATCGTCTCAACTCTTAATGGATCAGAAAGAATGGATTCGTTGAGTTTCCAATTGCCCCTCTTTCCGCTCAAAGCATTAGAGTGAAGAGCTATAAGTACAATTGAGTGATCTGAAAGGACAGTATCTTTAATACGAGCATTGAGAATAAATGGGAGAAGAGATGTGGATGTAAAAATATGATCAATTCTAGCATATGTATTATGCGGATGAGAGAAGTGAGTGAAATCTCTTTTTGAAGGATTCAGCTCCCTCCATATGTCAGCCAGGTTATGGGTCGAAAGTAATTTTGCAAATTTGTGGCTTTCTCTAGTAGGTCTAGTTAGTTGAGTACCTTGGGGTTTAGATTTGTCCAAAGCCTTGTCCAAAGCAACATTGGAATCGCCTCCAAGAAGGATCGTGCCTTCTAGTAAGGGATTGAGGGAATCCATCATGACTTTAAAAAAATAAGCTTGACCCTTGTTAGGGGCATAGTAGGAAACTAAAGAATAAAGGTGCCCTTCAATGGTACCTTTTAGTAGAATAAATCGTCCCTCAGGATCTAAGTATTCAGCAATCTTTTCAAATTTACAAAATTTTGAAAAAAGAATGGCTACCCCCTTTGTCTTATTCTCGGCATTGGCCAGGTGAAATTGTGAATAATGTGAATGTAGGAAAGTAGGAGTATACCGTATAGGAAAGTGTGTCTCTTGGAGTAGGAGAATATCAATTTTAGGAGTTTTATAATAGTCTAAAATGTTTCTCCTTTTGGTTGGAGAGTTTAGGCCCTGTACATTGTGTGAGGCAATTAGTAGGTTGGAATGTGTGGTATTAGCCCTGGAAGTCAAGGTGGAAGCATCTATTACAGTCATACCCACTCACCCAGAAGAGATAGCTGGTAGAAGTTGAGCTCAGAATTTCTCTCAGCAGATACCCATATGTGAATGTGCTCACTGTAAATCTGGTGGATGTGATCCTGTAAAATACAGATAAGTCAGGCATGTACACAGAGGGGAAGAAAAGAAGGATGAGGGAGAAGAAAACAAAAGTTGAAAAAGTAGAACCAATAAAAAAAGAAAAGTCTCCTAGCATCAAATATCAGGATCCAGGGGGGGGGGAGACAATCCCCCAGAGCCCTTCAACAAAAATGTCTGACCCAAAGGTACAGACAACCTATCCTCCAAAGACTACTGGTCTTCAAGAGACAGGTGGAGGTGCATGTGAGCCATCCCCCCACAGGACGCCCCCAAAAGAAAAAAAATTGCATTCAAGTTGTAACACGGTTATATAACATTTTGAACTGAACATATCAGGATGTCCACAAGTGACCTATATAGGTTTAGCGAATCGCTACCCCTCAAAAAAAAAAAAAATTATACACACATATATATATACATACATACATATTGTGACAGCAGGAAGGTAAAGTCACCTGGTTGCATCCAGGGGGGTAGATATATTTCGCCCAGATTCAGGCTTTACGCCGACTTGTACAACTAGGTGGAGAGTTGTATAAGGCTAGTGGGCTCATGGATGACTCATACCTCTAGGGAGAGTGTGGGGCGTCGTACAGACAGGGAGTTGATGAGGCCAGCTGAAGCTTGTCAGCTCATTTAGGCCTCTATAAGAACTCCCAGATTCATTAGGTGTCAGCTCATGCCTGGAACCAGACCTGTGTGGACTGTCTAGGGAGAGTGAACCCCTGTGCGGTGAGAAAAAGCCTGTGTGGCTATTTGCTTGGACATTTAAAACCAGGGACTTAGGGACTAGGACAGCACTAGGCTGATCCCAGTTGTTAGTTAGGAAACCTGTATGTTTAGTCAGAGGTCAACTTGACCAGGATTTATTTTGGTTATGTTTCTTTTGCTTTGCTGTGTTTTGTCACTGTAAATAGAAAATAAACCGCACCTTTTTGATTTTGAAAACCACAACCTCCGTTTGCTGGGCCTGTTTTGTGTGGGGAGCCCATCCCGGGGGTCACCCACACCCGCTGCCGAGCTAACCCCCTCACAATATGTATACACATACATACACATACACACATATACATACACATATATATACACACACATACATATGCATACACACACATACATACACACAGATATACATATACATACATATACACATACACATACATCTATTTGAAGAGAGCTAATAAGAGTGTCAAGTCCATATATAAGTCTATAATGAAAGTTTAAAATGTATCCATATATATATATATTGTGAGGGGGTTAGCTCGGCAGCGGGTGTGTGTGACCCCCGGGATGGGCTCCCCACACAAAACAGGCCCAGCAAACGGAGGTTGTGGTTTTCAAAATCAAAAAAAGGTGCGGTTTATTTTCTATTTACAGTGACAAAACACAGCAAAGCCAAAAGAAACATAAACAAATTAAATCCTGGTCAACTTGACCTCTGACTAAACATACAGGTTTCCTAACTAACAACTGGGATCAGCCTAGTGCTGTCCTAGTCCCTAAGTCCCTGGTTTTGAATGTCCAAGCAAATAGCCACACAGGTTTTTTCTCACCGCACAGGGGTTCACTCTCCCTAGACAGTCCACACAGGTCTGGTTCCAGGCATGAGCTAACACCTAATGAATCTGGGAGTTCTTATAGAGGCCTAAATGAGCTGACAAGCTTCAGCTGGCCTCATCAACTCCCTGTCTGTACGACGCCCCACACTCTCCCTAGAGGTATGAGTCATCCATGAGCCTACTAGCCTCAGCTGGGCTTATACAACTCTCCACCCTAGTTGTATAAGTCAGCATAAAGCCTGAATCTGGGAGAAATATATCTACCCCCCTGGATGCAACCAGGTGACTTTACCTTCCTGCTGTCACATACCCCCCCCTCTTGTTTTAACCTCGGGGTTGGAACACCAGCAATCAGGCATTCATGTACTCGAGACAAAGCATCCACATTCCCCATTTGAACGCCAGGGCGATGCTTTACTGTGAAGTTGAATTCCTGGAGGGCCAGGAACCACCTATTCACTCTTCTATTTGTTTCCTTGTTTTGAGCCATCCACTTTAACGGAGCGTGATCCGTAACCATGTCAAAGTGCCTACCTAGCAGGTAGTACCGAAGGGAATCTAGAGCCCACTTCACCGCTAAACACTCCTTTTCAACGGTGGCGTAATTTACCTCATGGGACTTCAACTTCCTGCTGAGGTAAATGACTGGGTGCTCTTCCCCGTTCCAGACCTGGGACAATACTGCTCCTAACCCCACATCTGACGCATCACTTTGTACGACAAAGTCTTTAGAGAAGTCGGGTGAGTACAACACTGGCTGGCTACATAAGGCTTGTTTCAAGAATTGGAATGCTGCCTCAGCCTCGGGGGTCCATTTAATCATGACCGACCCTTTCCCCTTCGTTAGGTTGGTTAGGGGCACAGCCTTAGAGGCAAAGTGGGGAATGAATCGCCGATAATACCCAGCGATTCCCAGAAAGGCTCGTACCTGTTTCTTGCTGTTGGGACGTGGCCAACTCTGGATGGCCTCGACTTTGTTGAGTTGGGGTTTTATTACTCCCCTCCCAATGGTGTACCCAAGATATTTGGCCTCCTCCTGCCCAATGGTACACTTCTTGGGGTTAGCCGTAAACCCCGCTTCCCGAACAGAGTCCAGGACTGCTTGCACTTTTGGCAGATGTGAGGCCCAATCTGTGCTATGGACAATTACGTCATCCAGGTAAGCCGCAGCATACTTCCGATGGGGCCTCAGCATCTGGTCCATTTTCCTCTGGAACGTGGCCGGCGCATTCTGTAACCCGAACGGCATTCTTTTATATTGGAACGCCCCGTCTGGGGTTACAAATGCGGTTTTCTCTTTGGCCAATTTGGCCAGGGGGATTTGCCAATACCCTTTTGTGAGGTCAAGAGTCGTCATGTATCGGGCTGTTCCCAGCCGGTCGATCAACTCATCTATACGTGGCATGGGGTAGGTGTCAAATTTTGTAACTTTGTTCAACTGACGAAAATCGTTACAAAATCGCCAGCTCCCATCCGGTTTAGGCACCAACACAATGGGACTAGACCAATCACTTTGGGACTCCTCTATCACCCCTAAGTTCAGCATTTTCTGTACTTCCTCCCGTATTGCCTCCCGTCGGGCCTCTGGGATCCGATAGGGTTTTAACTTCACCCTTTCACCGGGCGGGGTAATGATGTCATGCTCTACCCCAGATGTTTGTCCCGGCAGCTCAGAGAATACCTCCTTGTTGCGAAGCACAAACTCCTTAACCTCCTGTTGTTGGGGTTGTGACAAGGTGGCTGCTATTCCAACCTCAGGAATCACGCAACCAGTTTGAGCTGGTGACCAAGTGTCTGCGACTAGGGACTCTCTATCCCTCCAGGCTTTCAACAGATTAACGTGATAGATCTGTTCGGGCTTTCGCCTTCCTGGTTGTCTGACCTTGTAATTCACTTCGCTCACTTTTTCCATTATCTCGTAGGGGCCTTGCCATTTGGCAAGGAATTTACTTTCAACCGTAGGGACAAGTACCAGTATCCTATCCCCCGGGGAAAAGGTACGGGTCTTGGCTCCACGGTTGTACACTCTCTGCTGTGCTAACTGCGCTTGGGCCAAATGTTCCTTCACGATGGGCATTACCTGTGCAATTCGGTCTTGCATCAGGGCGACATGCTCAATCACACTCCTGTGGGGAGAACTCTCACTTTCCCAAGTTTCCTTGGCAATATCCAACAGCCCTCTTGGGTGTCTCCCATACAGTAACTCAAAGGGGGAGAATCCCGTAGAGGATTGGGGCACCTCCCTAATAGCAAACATCAGATAAGGAAGTAGACAGTCCCAATCCTTTCCATCTCTATCCACCACTTTCTTCAACATTTGCTTTAGGGTTTTGTTGAATCTTTCAACCAGCCCATCGGTTTGGGGGTGATACACAGATGTACGTAATTGCGTCACTTTGAACAATTTACACAGCTCCTTCATAACCCGGGACATAAAGGGTGTACCTTGGTCCGTAAGCAGTTCTCTACAAATACCCACCCGGCTAAACACAAGAGATAGCTCTTTGGCTATGGTTTTGGCCGAGGTATTTCGGAGAGGGATCGCTTCTGGATAACGGGTGGCATAGTCCCTTATAACTAATATGTACTGGTGCCCCCTAGCGGACTTGATTATAGGACCTACCAAATCCATGGCGATCCTCTCAAACGGGACCTCAATGATGGGTAGAGGGACCAGCGGGCTACGGAAATGTGGCATCGGGGCCGACCTCTGACACACAGGGCAGGAGGAACAATAATTTTCTATGTCCTTTATCACCCCCGGCCAATAGAATCTCTGTAATACCCTCTCTCGGGTTTTCTCTGTCCCCAGATGACCTCCAAGAATGTGCCCATGGGCCAACTCCAACACCAACTTCCTGTAAGGTTTGGGCACCACAAGCTGCTCAACGGTTTCTTCTGCCCTTTTTGCCACCCGATACAGTAGGTCCTTCTCTACGCTGAAGTATGGGTAAGTGCAGGTATTATCTGGGTTCACTAACTCGCCATCTATTTTCACTACGTTTTCCCGTGCATTTATTAGGGCGGGGTCTTTCAACTGTTCTGTGGCAAAGTTTTCCCTGTGAACCTCAAGATCAGAAAACTCCACAGACGGTAGGTTTTCGTCTGAGGAGGTGGGCTCCTCTCCAGTTTCTTGAGTCTCCCCTGCCAATACTGATAAGGGAAATTCCGGAGAGTCCTCACCACTCTCAGGGGAGTTCTGGCTATCCCATTCCTGGTACATAGGGGCACCAGTGGGGGGCTCAGGATCATCCCACAGTTCCCAGAACTTCGGAAAATCCCTTCCCACAATGGCGTCATGCGGTAACTGAGATACTAAGCCCACTGGATGAGAGAGGGTACCTTTGGGGGTCTCGAAACACACTGTAGTCACTGGATACTCTCGGGTGTCCCCATGCACACAAATAACAGCTACCTTGCTATTCCCAGAGACCTCTGTTTTAACTAACTCAGCCTTTATCAGGGTCACAAGGCTACCTGAATCCAGCAATACCACAACATTTCTACCATTAACACACATTTTGCATAAATGTTTCTCAGTTCCTCGAATGGCAGTGCATGCGACTGTCGCACACAGCGACTGACGTCTGCCCATCAGAAAGTCACACTGCATGGGTTCCTCCACAACCGGGCAATTGGCTGCAATATGTCCCGCTTGCCGGCAGCGGTAGCAAACGATCCTTCTTGCCGCCTCTTGAGCCGCTGATTTCCCAGGCTGTTCTCGCCAAACTTGGGGTAGAGCTCCCACCCTCTCACTCTCTCCACCCTCACCCCTTGGAATCCTCTTATCCGCCCCTGGGGATGGTCTGGTCTTAGGGTGGAAAGTCCGAGTGTCTCTGGAAGAGGCCGTCAGGTTCTCTGTAGCCAAGTATTTCTCCACACGATCCACAAGACCATCGGCCGTCTCTGGGTCTCCATGGCTTACCCACTTTTGGATGGCAGTAGGAAGAGCTCTCAAAAACCGATCCATTACAACACGTTCCACAATCTTTGGTGCGGACAAAGTCTCTGGCTGTAGCCACTTTCTGCTTAGGTGAATGAGATCATACATTTGAGACCTGGGGGGTTTTCCAAGCTGGAAAGTCCAGTTATGCACACGCTGAGCCCGGACAGCCTGGGTGACACCCAGCCTTGCCAATATTTCAGCTTTTAGCATCACATAGTCTTTTGCTTGGTCAGGCTCTAGGTCATAGTAAGCCTTCTGCGATTCACCAGTTAACAGAGGAGCCACCAGTCCAGCCCACTGCTCCTCAGGCCACTTTTCTCTTTCAGCAGTCCTTTCAAATGTGGTCAAAAATACCTCTGGATCATCCTCTCCAGTCATTTTTGTCAATAAACGACTCACCCCAAAGGACGCGGTATTAGTGGGACGGCTTTCCTCACTGGTCTGCGGACGTTGCTGCATTACTGCTTCCATTTGTTGTAGTCTCTGCTCTTGCTTCTGTAACAGGTCTATGAAGCGGGCCTCAGATTGCTGCTGGGCTTGTTGCTGAGCTGCAAGGCTCTGTTGATGAGCTTGCTGCTGGGCTGCGAAGTTCTGTTGTTGAGCTGCAAGGCTCTTTTGCAAACCTGCATTTGTCTGCTGTTGATTGGCATTTGCTAGAGCCAGCTGCTTCAGTATCTCCTCCATGCTGGCTTAAAAAAAAACTGCCACTGGTTCTCCACCAACTGTGAGGGGGTTAGCTCGGCAGCGGGTGTGTGTGACCCCCGGGATGGGCTCCCCACACAAAACAGGCCCAGCAAACGGAGGTTGTGGTTTTCAAAATCAAAAAAAGGTGCGGTTTATTTTCTATTTACAGTGACAAAACACAGCAAAGCCAAAAGAAACATAAACAAATTAAATCCTGGTCAACTTGACCTCTGACTAAACATACAGGTTTCCTAACTAACAACTGGGATCAGCCTAGTGCTGTCCTAGTCCCTAAGTCCCTGGTTTTGAATGTCCAAGCAAATAGCCACACAGGTTTTTTCTCACCGCACAGGGGTTCACTCTCCCTAGACAGTCCACACAGGTCTGGTTCCAGGCATGAGCTAACACCTAATGAATCTGGGAGTTCTTATAGAGGCCTAAATGAGCTGACAAGCTTCAGCTGGCCTCATCAACTCCCTGTCTGTACGACGCCCCACACTCTCCCTAGAGGTATGAGTCATCCATGAGCCTACTAGCCTCAGCTGGGTGTCATGGATATGCAGTAGTGTTTGTCTGTCAGCTTACCTTCCTTCCCATGTGTTCATCTTAGAGGCCTGAGCCCTTTCATCTGGCTTCCTTTATAATCTCCTCCCAGCCTGACTCCACCCCAGGCCCTATCACTGAACACTATATTAACCTGTGCACTGCAAGCCTGCTTGGCTGATCAACGTGTTTGTTAGGCATTGTGTGTTTGGGTTCCTGCCTGCCGTGTGCTACGTCTGTCTCTCTGTTACGTTATTGGCTTGTCCCCGACTATCCCTGTCTGCTCGTGACCCTTGACCTTCGGCTCGTTCTTCGTTATCCTTGTCTGCTTGTGGCCCCTGACCTTCAGCTTGTTATTCGGTTCTCTCTTATCGTGTGCTGCTGCTTCCCCTCTTTTCCCCTTATCCTACGGGGCGTGAGCTAGGAAACTCCAGGGGCCGCGACCTGGTCCCAGCCTGCAGCTAACATCCTCACCACTAGAGGCCCTGGAGAAGACCAGCTGGGTCTTAGACTCCGCGCCCTGGGGAATCTTGGCTCTAGCTTCCGTTTGGATCCCGGTTGTGCTCCTCTGGTCCCGCTTTCCACAACCACCCAGTTTCCTATCCGCAGAAGCCAGCCATAGGGTTCACTACCTCGCGGTGCACTCCTGTCCCCCTACGGTGTGCATCTGTCACCTGGCCACAGGTGACCCTGACAGTTTGATCAGCCATGAACCCGGCTGACATCCCGCTACCCGCGGATGATCCATTGCAGGGCATAGTTTGCAGACTTGAAACCCAGGAATCGAATCAGACTCAGGTGATGCGATTCCTGCAGGATCTGGCTTCTCGCTTCGAGCAGCTTCAGGCCTCCTTGGGAACCCTGAATCCGCAACCTCAAATACAATCAGCGGCTGCACCTTTTGCACCAGTCGCAGCCACACACTCACTACAACTGCCAGCTCCGTCCCGTTTCTCTGGGGACTCCAAGGCTTGCAGGGGGTTCCTTAGCCAATGCACGATTCATTTTGAGCTCCAGCCCCAAAACTTCCTGTCTGATCGGGCTAAGGTAGCCTATATCATTTCCCTCCTCTCTGGTGAAGCTTTAGCCTGGGCAGCCCCTCTGTGGGAACTGAATGATCCAGTGGTTTCTAGCCTGTCTGGCTTCTTGAAACTTTTTCGGAATATCTTTGAAGAACCGGCTCGTGTCTCTTCAGCGGCCAGCGCCCTTTTACGTCTCCGCCAAGAGTCTGCTTCTGTGGGACAGTATGCCCTTCATTTCCGCATACTGTCGGCTGAGTTGAGCTGGAACAATGAGGCCTTAGTCGCAACCTTTTTGCATGGCCTGTCTGATAGAGTGAAGGATGAATTAGCAGGAAGAACCATCCCCACTGATCTGGCCGGCGTTATCTCCTTGTGTAACCAGATCGATATTCGCTTTCAGGAGAGGACCTTAGAAAAGCAACGCCAGCACTCCTTGGTTCTTAGTCAGCCTGAGCTCCCCTCTCTTCGACCCGTAGAGCATCTCCTACCAGCTGAGGAACCCATGCAGCTGGGTCGGACCAGGCTATCCCCCGAGGAACGTGCTAGGCGCAGAACTCTTGGTCTGTGTCTTTACTGTGGGGGCAAAGGTCATTTTCGTGACACTTGCTCTCTTTGTCCAGAAAAACGTTCGGGTCCACTTCATCTGGAAAGTGGAGTATTGGACCCAGAAATATCACCTTCCCCTTCTCGTCTTCTGCTTTCTGTGTTCCTTCATGTTGGTGCTTCTTCTCATTCGGTCTCAGCATATCTGGATTCCGGAGCCGCTGGTAATTTCATGGACTGGGAAATCGCATCGTCCATGAGACTTACTCTTTTGCCCCTCACCACGCCATTGGTGGTCTTGGCGATTGATGGTACTGTTCTCCCAGGGGGACCTATCCGCTTCCAGACCCTCCCTGTTAAGATGTCGGTAGGGACACTCCACCAGGAGTGGGTATCCTTCCTTATCTTACCCAAGGCCTCAACGCCTATAATTTTGGGTGTCCCATGGTTACAGCTCCATTCTCCTCATGTGGACTGGACTACTGGACAGATCCTGGCTTGGGGTCCCTCCTGTTCCTCGTCCTGCCTACCCAAGGTTGCCCCCTGTGAATCTGAGCCGGTCATTCATTCCAGGTTGCATAACTATTTACATTTCTCTGTCCCTAACCACCCTTGGACGCACAGCCAGGCTAGCTTGTCTACAAGTCCTGCAGTCGCTACGTCTTGCGATGCGATTCAGGTAGTCGCTACACCTGACTCAGCTATTCACTCTGCCTCTGTACTAGTTATGCCAGTCCAGCCCATGCCCAGTGAGCCTCCTACTTTTTCTTGTTTGGGACATTCTGCTTGTCCTTCAGCTATTCAGCTTGACTCCGGCAACATGTCACCTTCTAACCAACCTGACTTCAGGGTTCCACTGACATCTGCCCAGTCTGATGGTCCTGTGCAAGATGACCAGTTCCCCTTTAAGGGTCTAGGGGACCCTCCTCAGATTCCTGTTGATCCTCTCATGCCCTTGCTTATTCCTAGAGAGCCGTTGGTCCTCAATAGATCTTCTTGTCATCTCCCTACCTCGTTTTCGGTCTCTGAGGATAATCTTAAGTACGAGGTAAGACAAGTTCTGGATTCTCGGCTCTGCAGAGGCATTCTTCAGTACCTTGTGCTTTGGAGAGGTTTTGGTCCTGAGGAAGCGTCTTGGATCGCTGCATCTGATGTCGCTGCACCTCATCTGTTGAGAAGGTTTCATCAGAGATTTCCCTTTAAGCCTGGGTCCAGGCGGGGGAGGGCCCATAAGAGGGAGGGTACTGTCATGGATATGCAGTAGTGTTTGTCTGTCAGCTTACCTTCCTTCCCATGTGTTCATCTTAGAGGCCTGAGCCCTTTCATCTGGCTTCCTTTATAATCTCCTCCCAGCCTGACTCCACCCCAGGCCCTATCACTGAACACTATATTAACCTGTGCACTGCAAGCCTGCTTGGCTGATCAACGTGTTTGTTAGGCATTGTGTGTTTGGGTTCCTGCCTGCCGTGTGCTACGTCTGTCTCTCTGTTACGTTATTGGCTTGTCCCCGACTATCCCTGTCTGCTCGTGACCCTTGACCTTCGGCTCGTTCTTCGTTATCCTTGTCTGCTTGTGGCCCCTGACCTTCAGCTTGTTATTCGGTTCTCTCTTATCGTGTGCTGCTGCTTCCCCTCTTTTCCCCTTATCCTACGGGGCGTGAGCTAGGAAACTCCAGGGGCCGCGACCTGGTCCCAGCCTGCAGCTAACATCCTCACCACTAGAGGCCCTGGAGAAGACCAGCTGGGTCTTAGACTCCGCGCCCTGGGGAATCTTGGCTCTAGCTTCCGTTTGGATCCCGGTTGTGCTCCTCTGGTCCCGCTTTCCACAACCACCCAGTTTCCTATCCGCAGAAGCCAGCCATAGGGTTCACTACCTCGCGGTGCACTCCTGTCCCCCTACGGTGTGCATCTGTCACCTGGCCACAGGTGACCCTGACACTGGGCTTATACAACTCTCCACCCTAGTTGTATAAGTCAGCATAAAGCCTGAATCTGGGAGAAATATATCTACCCCCCTGGATGCAACCAGGTGACTTTACCTTCCTGCTGTCACAATATATATATATATATATATTGTGACAGCAGGAAGGTAAAGTCACCTGGTTGCATCCAGGGGGGTAGATATATTTCGCCCAGATTCAGGCTTTACGCCGACTTATACAACTAGGTGGAGAGTTGTATAAGCCCAGCTGAGGCTAGTGGGCTCATGGATGACTCATACCTCTAGGGAGAGTGTGGGGCGTCGTGCAGACAGGGAGTTGATGAGACCAGCTGAAGCTTGTCAGCTCATTTAGGCCTCTATAAGAACTCCCAGCTTCATTAGATGTTAGCTCATGCCTGGACCCAGACCTGTGTGGACTGTCTAGGGAGAGTGAACCCCTGTGCGGTGAGACAAAGCCTGTGTGGCTATTTGCTTGGACATTTAAAACCAGGGACTTAGGGACTAGGACAGCACTAGGCTGATCCCAGTTGTTAGTTAGGAAACCTGTATGTTTAGTCAGAGGTCAAGTTGACCAGGATTTATTTTGTTTATGTTTCTTTTGCTTTGCTGTGTTTTGTCACTGTAAATAGAAAATAAACCGCACCTTTTTGATTTTGAAAACCACAACCTCCGTTTGCTGGGCCTGTTTTTGTGTGGGGAGCCCATCTCGGGGGTCACACACACCCGCTGCCGAGCTAACCCCCTCACAGTTGGTGGAGAACCAGTGGCAGTTTTTTTTTAAGCCAGCATGGAGGAGATACTGAAGCAGCCCAGCAGCAAGCTCATCAACAGAGCCTTGCAGCCCAGCAGCAGACAAACGCAACTTTGCAACAGAGTCTGGAGGCTCAGCAACAAGCCCAGCAGCAATCTGAGGCCCGCTTCATAGACCTGTTGCAGAAGCAAGAGCAGAGACTACAACAACAGATGGAAGCAGTAATGCAGCAACGTCCACAGACCAGTGAGGAAAGCCGTCCCACTAATACCGCGTCCTTTGGGGTGAGTCGTTTATTGACAAAAATGACTGGAGAGGATGATCCAGAGGTATTTTTGACCACATTTGAAAGGACCGCTGAAAGAGAAAAGTGGCCTGAGGAGCAGTGGGCTGGACTGGTGGCTCCTCTGTTAACTGGTGAATCGCAGAAAGCTTACTATGACCTAGAGCCTAACCAAGCAAAAGACTATGTGATGCTAAAAGCTGAAATATTGGCAAGGCTGGGTGTCACCCAGGCTGTCCGGGCTCAGCGTGTGCATAACTGGACTTTCCAGCTTGGAAAACCCCCCAGGTCTCAAATGTATGATCTCATTCACCTGAGCAGAAAGTGGCTACAGCCAGAGACTTTGTCCGCACCAAAGATTGTGGAACGTGTTGTAATGGATCGGTTTTTGAGAGCTCTTCCTACTGCCATCCAAAAGTGGGTAAGCCATGGAGACCCAGAGACGGCCGATGGTCTTGTGGATCGTGTGGAGAAATACTTGGCTACAGAGAACCTGACGGCCTCTTCCAGAGACACTCGGACTTTCCACCCTAAGACCAGACCATCCCCAGGGGCGGATAAGAGGATTCCAAGGGGTGAGGGTGGAGAGAGTGAGAGGGTGGGAGCTCTACCCCAAGTTTGGCGAGAACAGCCTGGGAAATCAGCGGCTCAAGAGGCCGCAAGAAGGATCGTTTGCTACCGCTGCCGGCAAGCGGGACATATTGCAGCCAATTGCCCGGTTGTGGAGGAACCCATGCAGTGTGACTTTCTGACGGGCAGACGTCAGTCGCTGTGTGCGACAGTCGCATGCACTGCCATTCGAGGAACTGAGAAACATTTATGCAAAATGTGTGTTAATGGTAGAAATGTTGTGGTATTGCTGGATTCAGGTAGCCTTGTGACCCTGATAAAGGCTGAGTTAGTTAAAACAGAGGTCTCTGGGAATAGCAAGGTAGCTGTTATTTGTGTGCATGGGGACACCCGAGAGTATCCAGTGACTACAGTGTGTTTCGAGACCCCCAAAGGTACCCTCTCTCATCCAGTGGGCTTAGTATCTCAGTTACCGCATGACGCCATTGTGGGAAGGGATTTTCCGAAGTTCTGGGAACTGTGGGATGATCCTGAGCCCCCCACTGGTGCCCCTATGTACCAGGAATGTGATAGCCAGAACTCCCCTGAGAGTGGTGAGGACTCTCCGGAATTTCCCTTATCAGTATTGGCAGGGGAGACTCAAGAAACTGGAGAGGAGCCCACCTCCTCAGACGAAAACCTACCGTCTGTGGAGTTTTCTGATCTTGAGGTTCACAGGGAAAACTTTGCCACAGAACAGTTGAAAGACCCCGCCCTAATAAAGGCACGGGAAAACGTAGTGAAAATAGATGGCGAGTTAGTGAACCCAGATAATACCTGCACTTACCCATACTTCAGCGTAGAGAAGGACCTACTGTATCGGGTGGCAAAAAGGGCAGAAGAAACCGTTGAGCAGCTTGTGGTGCCCAAACCTTACAGGAAGTTGGTGTTGGAGTTGGCCCATGGGCACATTCTTGGAGGTCATCTGGGGACAGAGAAAACCCGAGAGAGGGTATTACAGAGATTCTATTGGCCGGGGGTGATGAAGGACATAGAAAATTATTGTTCCTCCTGCCCTGTGTGTCAGAGGTCGGCCCCGATGCCACATTTCCGTAGCCCGCTGGTCCCTCTACCCATCATTGAGGTCCCGTTTGAGAGGATCGCCATGGATTTGGTAGGTCCTATAATCAAGTCCGCTAGGGGGCACCAGTACATATTAGTTATAATGGACTATGCCACCCGTTATCCAGAAGCGATCCCTCTCCGAAATACCTCGGCCAAAACCATAGCCAAAGAGCTATCTCTTGTGTTTAGCCGGGTGGGTATTTGTAAAGAACTGCTTACGGACCAAGGTACACCCTTTATGTCCCGGGTTATGAAGGAGCTGTGTAAATTGTTCAAAGTGACGCAATTACGTACATCTGTGTATCACCCCCAAACCGATGGGCTGGTTGAAAGATTCAACAAAACCCTAAAACAAATGTTGAAGAAAGTGGTGGATAGAGATGGAAAGGATTGGGACTGTCTACTTCCTTATCTGATGTTTGCTATTAGGGAGGTGCCCCAATCCTCTACGGGATTCTCCCCCTTTGAGTTACTGTATGGGAGACACCCAAGAGGGCTGTTGGATATTGCCAAGGAAACTTGGGAAAGTGAGAGTTCTCCCCACAGGAGTGTGATTGAGCATGTCGCCCTGATGCAAGACCGAATTGCACAGGTAATGCCCATCGTGAAGGAACATTTGGCCCAAGCGCAGTTAGCACAGCAGAGAGTGTACAACCGTGGAGCCAAGACCCGTACCTTTTCCCCGGGGGATAGGATACTGGTACTTGTCCCTACGGTTGAAAGTAAATTCCTTGCCAAATGGCAAGGCCCCTACGAGATAATGGAAAAAGTGAGCGAAGTGAATTACAAGGTCAGACAACCAGGAAGGCGAAAGCCCGAACAGATCTATCACGTTAATCTGTTGAAAGCCTGGAGGGATAGAGAGTCCCTAGTCGCAGACACTTGGTCACCAGCTCAAACTGGTTGCGTGATTCCTGAGGTTGGAATAGCAGCCACCTTGTCACAACCCCAACAACAGGAGGTTAAGGAGTTTGTGCTTCGCAACAAGGAGGTATTCTCTGAGCTGCCGGGACAAACATCTGGGGTAGAGCATGACATCATTACCCCGCCCGGTGAAAGGGTGAAGTTAAAACCCTATCGGATCCCAGAGGCCCGACGGGAGGCAATACGGGAGGAAGTACAGAAAATGCTGAACTTAGGGGTGATAGAGGAGTCCCAAAGTGATTGGTCTAGTCCCATTGTGTTGGTGCCTAAACCGGATGGGAGCTGGCGATTTTGTAACGATTTTCGTCAGTTGAACAAAGTTACAAAATTTGACACCTACCCCATGCCACGTATAGATGAGTTGATCGACCGGCTGGGAACAGCCCGATACATGACGACTCTTGACCTCACAAAAGGGTATTGGCAAATCCCCCTGGCCAAGTCGGCCAAAGAGAAAACCGCATTTGTAACCCCAGACGGGGCGTTCCAATATAAAAGAATGCCGTTCGGGTTACAGAATGCGCCGGCCACATTCCAGCGGAAAATGGACCAGATGCTGAGGCCCCATCGGAAGTATGCTGCGGCTTACCTGGATGACGTAATTGTCCATAGCACAGATTGGGCCTCACATCTGCCAAAAGTGCAAGCAGTCCTGGACTCTGTTCGGGAAGCGGGGTTTACGGCTAACCCCAAGAAGTGTACCATTGGGCAGGAGGAGGCCAAATATCTTGGGTACACCATTGGGAGGGGAGTAATAAAACCCCAACTCAACAAAGTCGAGGCCATCCAGAGTTGGCCACGTCCCAACAGCAAGAAGCAGGTACGAGCCTTTCTGGGAATCGCTGGGTATTATCGGCGATTCATTCCCCACTTTGCTTCTAAGGCTGTGCCCCTAACCAACCTGACGAAGGGGAAAGGGTCGGTCATGATTAAATGGACCCCCGAGGCTGAGGCAGCATTCCAATTCTTGAAACAAGCCTTATGTAGCCAGCCAGTGTTGTACTCACCCGACTTCTCTAAAGACTTTGTCGTACAAAGTGATGCGTCAGATGTGGGGTTAGGAGCAGTATTGTCCCAGGTCTGGAACGGGGAAGAGCACCCAGTCATTTACCTCAGCAGGAAGTTGAAGTCCCATGAGGTAAATTACGCCACCGTTGAAAAGGAGTGTTTAGCGGTGAAGTGGGCTCTAGATTCCCTTCGGTACTACCTGCTAGGTAGGCACTTTGACATGGTTACGGATCACGCTCCGTTAAAGTGGATGGCTCAAAACAAGGAAACAAATAGAAGAGTGAATAGGTGGTTCCTGGCCCTCCAGGAATTCAACTTCACAGTAAAGCATCGCCCTGGCGTTCAAATGGGGAATGTGGATGCTTTGTCTCGAGTACATGAATGCCTGATTGCTGGTGTTCCAACCCCGAGGTTAAAACAAGAGGGGGGGGTATGTGACAGCAGGAAGGTAAAGTCACCTGGTTGCATCCAGGGGGGTAGATATATTTCGCCCAGATTCAGGCTTTACGCCGACTTATACAACTAGGTGGAGAGTTGTATAAGCCCAGCTGAGACTAGTGGGCTCATGGATGACTCATACCTCTAGGGAGAGTGTGGGGCGTCGTGCAGACAGGGAGTTGATGAGACCAGCTGAAGCTTGTCAGCTCATTTAGGCCTCTATAAGAACTCCCAGCTTCATTAGATGTTAGCTCATGCCTGGACCCAGACCTGTGTGGACTGTCTAGGGAGAGTGAACCCCTGTGCGGTGAGACAAAGCCTGTGTGGCTATTTGCTTGGACATTTAAAACCAGGGACTTAGGGACTAGGACAGCACTAGGCTGATCCCAGTTGTTAGTTAGGAAACCTGTATGTTTAGTCAGAGGTCAAGTTGACCAGGATTTATTTTGTTTATGTTTCTTTTGCTTTGCTGTGTTTTGTCACTGTAAATAGAAAATAAACCGCACCTTTTTGATTTTGAAAACCACAACCTCCGTTTGCTGGGCCTGTTTTTGTGTGGGGAGCCCATCTCGGGGGTCACACACACCCGCTGCCGAGCTAACCCCCTCACAATATATATATATATATATATATACACACAGTATATATATATATATATATATATATATAGTGTATATATTGTGACAGCAGGAAGGTAAAGTCACCTGGTTGCATCCAGGGGGGTAGATATATTTCGCCCAGATTCAGGCTTTACGCCGACTTATACAACTAGGTGGAGAGTTGTATAAGCCCAGCTAAGGCTAGTGGGCTCATGGATGACTCATACCTCTAGGGAGAGTGCTGGGCGTCGTGCAGACAGGGAGTTGATGAGACCAGCTGAAGCTTGTCAGCTCATTTAGGCCTCTATAAGAACTCCCAGCTTCATTAGATGTTAGCTCATGCCTGGACCCAGACCTGTGTGGACTGTCTAGGGAGAGTGAACCCCTGTGCGGTGAGACAAAGCCTGTGTGGCTATTTGCTTGGACATTTAAAACCAGGGACTTAGGGACTAGGACAGCACTAGGCTGATCCCAGTTGTTAGTTAGGAAACCTGTATGTTTAGTCAGAGGTCAACTTGACCAGGATTTATTTTGTTTATGTTTCTTTTGCTTTGCTGTGTTTTGTCACTGTAAATAGAAAATAAACCGCACCTTTTTGATTTTGAAAACCACAACCTCCGTTTGCTGGGCCTGTTTTGTGTGGGGAGCCCATCCCGGGGGTCACACACACCCGCTGCCGAGCTAACCCCCTCACAGTTGGTGGAGAACCAGTGGCAGTTTTTTTTAAGCCAGCATGGAGGAGATACTGAAGCAGCTGGCTCTAGCAAATGCCAATCAACAGCAGACAAATGCAGGTTTGCAAAAGAGCCTTGCAGCTCATCAACAGAGCCTTGCAGCTCAACAACAGAACTTCGCAGCCCAGCAGCAAGCTCATCAACAGAGCCTTGCAGCCCAGCAGCAGACAAACGCAACTTTGCAACAGAGTCTGGAGGCTCAGCAACAAGCCCAGCAGCAATCTGAGGCCCGCTTCATAGACCTGTTGCAGAAGCAAGAGCAGAGACTACAACAACAGATGGAAGCAGTAATGCAGCAACGTCCGCAGACCAGTGAGGAAAGCCGTCCCACTAATACCGCGTCCTTTGGGGTGAGTCGTTTATTGACAAAAATGACTGGAGAGGATGATCCAGAGGTATTTTTGACCACATTTGAAAGGACCGCTGAAAGAGAAAAGTGGCCTGAGGAGCAGTGGGCTGGACTGGTGGCTCCTCTGTTAACTGGTGAATCGCAGAAAGCTTACTATGACCTAGAGCCTAACCAAGCAAAAGACTATGTGATGCTAAAAGCTGAAATATTGGCAAGGCTGGGTGTCACCCAGGCTGTCCGGGCTCAGCGTGTGCATAACTGGACTTTCCAGCTTGGAAAACCCCCCAGGTCTCAAATGTATGATCTCATTCACCTGAGCAGAAAGTGGCTACAGCCAGAGACTTTGTCCGCACCAAAGATTGTGGAACGTGTTGTAATGGATCGGTTTTTGAGAGCTCTTCCTACTGCCATCCAAAAGTGGGTAAGCCATGGAGACCCAGAGACGGCCGATGGTCTTGTGGATCGTGTGGAGAAATACTTGGCTACAGAGAACCTGACGGCCTCTTCCAGAGACACTCGGACTTTCCACCCTAAGACCAGACCATCCCCAGGGGCGGATAAGAGGATTCCAAGGGGTAAGGGTGGAGAGAGTGAGAGGGTGGGAGCTCTACCCCAAGTTTGGCGAGAACAGCCTGGGAAATCAGCGGCTCAAGAGGCGGCAAGAAGGATCGTTTGCTACCGCTGCCGGCAAGCGGGACATATTGCAGCCAATTGCCCGGTTGTGGAGGAACCCATGCAGTGTGACTTTCTGACGGGCAGACGTCAGTCGCTGTGTGCGACAGTCGCATGCACTGCCATTCGAGGAACTGAGAAACATTTATGCAAAATGTGTGTTAATGGTAGAAATGTTGTGGTATTGCTGGATTCAGGTAGCCTTGTGACCCTGATAAAGGCTGAGTTAGTTAAAACAGAGGTCTCTGGGAATAGCAAGGTAGCTGTTATTTGTGTGCATGGGGACACCCGAGAGTATCCAGTGACTACAGTGTGTTTCGAGACCCCCAAAGGTACCCTCTCTCATCCAGTGGGCTTAGTATCTCAGTTACCGCATGACGCCATTGTGGGAAGGGATTTTCCGAAGTTCTGGGAACTGTGGGATGATCCTGAGCCCCTCACTGGTGCCCCTATGTACCAGGAATGTGATAGCCAAAACTCCCCTGAGAGTGGTGAGGACTCTCCGGAATTTCCCTTATCAGTATTGGCAGGGGAGACTCGAGAAACTGGAGAGGAGCCCACCTCCTCAGACGAAAACCTACCGTCTGTGGAGTTTTCTGATCTTGAGGTTCACAGGGAAAACTTTGCCACAGAACAGTTGAAAGACCCCGCCCTAATAAAGGCACGGGAAAACGTAGTGAAAATAGATGGCGAGTTAGTGAACCCAGATAATACCTGCACTTACCCATACTTCAGCGTAGAGAAGGACCTACTGTATCGGGTGGCAAAAAGGGCAGAAGAAACCGTTGAGCAGCTTGTGGTGCCCAAACCTTACAGGAAGTTGGTGTTGGAGTTGGCCCATGGGCACATTCTTGGAGGTCCTCTGGGGACAGAGAAAACCCGAGAGAGGGTATTACAGAGATTCTATTGGCCGGGGGTGATGAAGGACGTAGAAAATTATTGTTCCTCCTGCCCTGTGTGTCAGAGGTCGGCCCCGATGCCACATTTCCGTAGCCCGCTGGTCCCTCTACCCATCATTGAGGTCCCGTTTGAGAGGATCGCCATGGATTTGGTAGGTCCTATAATCAAGTCCGCTAGGGGGCACCAGTACATATTAGTTATAATGGACTATGCCACCCGTTATCCAGAAGCGATCCCTCTCCGAAATACCTCGGCCAAAACCATAGCCAAAGAGCTATCTCTTGTGTTTAGCCGGGTGGGTATTTGTAAAGAACTGCTTACGGACCAAGGTACACCCTTTATGTGCCGGGTTATGAAGGAGCTGTGTAAATTATTCAAAGTGACGCAATTACGTACATCTGTGTATCACCCCCAAACCGATGGGCTGGTTGAAAGATTCAACAAAACCCTAAAACAAATGTTGAAGATAGTGGTGGATAGAGATGGAAAGGATTGGGACTGTCTACTTCCTTATCTGATGTTTGCTATTAGGGAGGTGCCCCAATCCTCTACGGGATTCTCCCCCTTTGAGTTACTGTATGGGAGACACCCAAGAGGGCTGTTGGATATTGCCAAGGAAACTTGGGAAAGTGAGAGTTCTCCCCACAGGAGTGTGATTGAGCATGTCGCCCTGATGCAAGACCGAATTGCACAGGTAATGCCCATCGTGAAGGAACATTTGGCCCAAGCGCAGTTAGCACAGCAGAGAGTGTACAACCGTGGAGCCAAGACCCGTACCTTTTCCCCGGGGGATAGGATACTGGTACTTGTCCCTACGGTTGAAAGTAAATTCCTTGCCAAATGGCAAGGCCCCTACGAGATAATGGAAAAAGTGAGCGAAGTGAATTACAAGGTCAGACAACCAGGAAGGCGAAAGCCCGAACAGATCTATCACGTTAATCTGTTGAAAGCCTGGAGGGATAGAGAGTCCCTAGTCGCAGACACTTGGTCACCAGCTCAAACTGGTTGTGTGATTCCTGAGGTTGGAATAGCAGCCACCTTGTCACAACCCCAACAACAGGAGGTTAAGGAGTTTGTGCTTCGCAACAAGGAGGTATTCTCTGAGCTGCCGGGACAAACATCTGGGGTAGAGCATGACATCATTACCCCGCCCGGTGAAAGGGTGAAGTTAAAACCCTATCGGATCCCAGAGGCCCGACGGGAGGCAATACGGGAGGAAGTACAGAAAATGCTGAACTTAGGGGTGATAGAGGAGTCCCAAAGTGATTGGTCTAGTCCCATCGTGTTGGTGCCTAAACCGGGTGGGAGCTGGCGATTTTGTAACGATTTTCGTCAGTTGAACAAAGTTACAAAATTTGACACCTACCCCATGCCACGTATAGATGAGTTGATCGACCGGCTGGGAACAGCCCGATACATGACGACTCTTGACCTCACAAAAGGGTATTGGCAAATCCCCCTGGCCAAGTCGGCCAAAGAGAAAACCGCATTTGTAACCCCAGACGGGGCGTTCCAATATAAGAGAATGCCGTTCGGGTTACAGAATGCGCCGGCCACATTCCAGCGGAAAATGGACCAGATGCTGAGGCCCCATCGGAAGTATGCTGCGGCTTACCTGGATGACGTAATTGTCCATAGCACAGATTGGGCCTCACATCTGCCAAAAGTGCAAGCAGTCCTGGACTCTGTTCGGGAAGCGGGGTTTACGGCTAACCCCAAGAAGTGTACCATTGGGCAGGAGGAGGCCAAATATCTTGGGTACACCATTGGGAGGGGAGTAATAAAACCCCAACTCAACAAAGTCGAGGCCATCCAGAGTTGGCCACGTCCCAACAGCAAGAAGCAGGTACGAGCCTTTCTGGGAATCGCTGGGTATTATCGGCGATTCATTCCCCACTTTGCTTCTAAGGCTGTGCCCCTAACCAACCTGACGAAGGGGAAAGGGTCGGTCATGATTAAATGGACCCCCGAGGCTGAGGCAGCATTCCAATTCTTGAAACAAGCCTTATGTAGCCAGCCAGTGTTGTACTCACCCGACTTCTCTAAAGACTTTGTCGTACAAAGTGATGCGTCAGATGTGGGGTTAGGAGCAGTATTGTCCCAGGTCTGGAACGGGGAAGAGCACCCAGTCATTTACCTCAGCAGGAAGTTGAAGTCCCATGAGGTAAATTACGCCACCGTTGAAAAGGAGTGTTTAGCGGTGAAGTGGGCTCTAGATTCCCTTCGGTACTACCTGCTAGGTAGGCACTTTGACATGGTTACGGATCACGCTCCGTTAAAGTGGATGGCTCAAAACAAGGAAACAAATAGAAGAGTGAATAGGTGGTTCCTGGCCCTCCAGGAATTCAACTTCACAGTAAAGCATCGCCCTGGCGTTCAAATGGGGAATGTGGATGCTTTGTCTCGAGTACATGAATGCCTGATTGCTGGTGTTCCAACCCCGAGGTTAAAACAAGAGGGGGGGGTATGTGACAGCAGGAAGGTAAAGTCACCTGGTTGCATCCAGGGGGGTAGATATATTTCGCCCAGATTCAGGCTTTACGCCGACTTATACAACTAGGTGGAGAGTTGTATAAGCCCAGCTAAGGCTAGTGGGCTCATGGATGACTCATACCTCTAGGGAGAGTGCTGGGCGTCGTGCAGACAGGGAGTTGATGAGACCAGCTGAAGCTTGTCAGCTCATTTAGGCCTCTATAAGAACTCCCAGCTTCATTAGATGTTAGCTCATGCCTGGACCCAGACCTGTGTGGACTGTCTAGGGAGAGTGAACCCCTGTGCGGTGAGACAAAGCCTGTGTGGCTATTTGCTTGGACATTTAAAACCAGGGACTTAGGGACTAGGACAGCACTAGGCTGATCCCAGTTGTTAGTTAGGAAACCTGTATGTTTAGTCAGAGGTCAACTTGACCAGGATTTATTTTGTTTATGTTTCTTTTGCTTTGCTGTGTTTTGTCACTGTAAATAGAAAATAAACCGCACCTTTTTGATTTTGAAAACCACAACCTCCGTTTGCTGGGCCTGTTTTGTGTGGGGAGCCCATCCCGGGGGTCACACACACCCGCTGCCGAGCTAACCCCCTCACAATATATATATATATATATATATATACATAAAAAAAATAAAAAGATAAGATAGGACAGGTTGTTGTTGTAAATTTAAATCACATGGGGCACAAAAAATGCGGAAGGGGGAGAACAATGGACAGACTTCCCCAAAGGGAAAAAGTTGGACCCTCGGTCCAAACGAGAATAAAGGGAAGAAAAAAAAAAACAGACAATACAATCAAATCAAGTAGGGCCAGCATCCTTCATTTTTTTAGCTCTTCCTTTGTTCCATTGGAGAGAATTTGGACTCGTCGGCGTTGGTCTTTTAGATCCAGAACTGGGTGGAGAAGTATCCATTTCTGCCTCATGCAAGATTAATTTCAGTTGTAAGAACAACTTTTCACCTTCTTGAAAGTTGGAGAAAGAATAGGATTTCCCATTGATAGTAAATCTAACAGCGAATGGAAAGGCCCATCTGTATCTGATATCCCTTTTAGTGAGGACTAACAATAAAGGTTTCAATGACCTCCTGCGCTGTATAGTGGACCGAGAAAGATCAGCAAACAATTGAATTGAATGACCCTGGTATGTCACTTGTGGAGAAGATCTAGCTTGCTTCATAAAATCTTCGTTCACTGCATAGAAATGAGGCTTGACAATAATGTCCCTCGGATTGCCATCCTTCCTAGGAGGTCCCAGGGCTCTGTGTGCCCTATCCAGTTCCAGTCGTTCAAGTGGGGTATTAGGAAGCATATTTCTAAATAAGTCCTGGACCGCTTTGGGTACATCAATTACAGATTCAGGAAGTCCCCTAATTCTGACATTGTATCTGCGGGACCTATTTTCGAGTTCATCGATTTTTGACAATGCAATATCCAGTTGTTCCTGAACAGTGTTGATATGTTCCATATTTTGATTAGTAGCTGCAGCAGTTTCATCGATTTTATTTTCAATAAAGTCAATTCTAGAGCCCAAGCTTTTAAAATCTGCTTTCAGATCCCTTGTGATTTTATTAGCAGTTTGTGCCAGACCTTTGTCAAGTAAATCAGAGATTTTCTGAAATAAGTCCGCCATTTGATAAGCCTCTATTCCCTGACAGGCGTCTGAGGTAAAAGAAATGGCCTGAATAGCAGTGTCATGCCCCAATGCAGTATGGCTATATTCTGAGGCAGAGAGGTTAGTTATGGTTCCAGATGTAGTTGGAGTGGTGGTAATTACCTGAGTAAGTACCTCTTGAGTTCCTGAGGAGAACTTAGCAGTGGAAGAGCGGGTATTCTGTAGTTTTTCAGTCAGAAATGGCGGATCAGGGATCAAATGCTGTGATGCGGCGGCCATCTTGGATTTTACATCCGTCATTAGTAAGCCAAATAACGGCCTGAAAACCTCTAAAAAAATAGGATTAGGTAAGCTGGGGATGTTCTCTGGTATTCCGGTAGTCAGCTGTGTCGAAATGAGGGCAGAACCGCCACTGTGTTTGCCGCTATTGGCACCGCTGTGGAGGGATGGAGCGGAGCTCTCGGCTCAAGCGGCCATCTTAGAATAGGGTGACCAGACATCCCCGGTTTCCGGGGACAGTCCCCGGATTGAGGACACTGTCCCCGGACCAAGTCTGTCCCCGGTTTTGTCCCCGGATTGAATTTGAACAGGTGCTGGTTCAATTTCAAAGACAGTCAGTGCAGAATTAATAAATAAATAATCTGAATTACACCCCCCTGCTCCGCCGCTCCTACTACCTTAGGGGGGTCTATTTCTTTCCATTATCTGTGCCCCTTTCTGATGATCATGTGTTGGTCGGAGAGGAGGGAATATTTCTTCAGTTTCGGGTGCATGCCCATTCAGCTTCGCTCGCATGTTCTTCTGCCTTGGCTCAAGTCCCGGTCAGCCGCCTGCCTGTTTATCTCCTTGCCTACCCTGGTGGAGTGATCTTCCTCCGCTCCCCACCCAGTAGTAGCCGGGGCCCGAAGAGTAAGACTTGACAGGCTGTGAGGCTGTGAGGCGGGCGGCGATGGGCAGAGAGTCGCTGATTGCCGCCATTACTAGTAAAAAAAAAAAATGTCCCCGGATTTCATTTTAAAAATCTGGTCACCTTACTCTAACCACCTCCTGTATCCTGTCCGCAGCCTCTAAACTGTCTGCAATCTCTGACTATCTCTTGTCTTTTATTGTGTCTGCAGTCTCTTAGGGAGAGTCTGGAGAGGAATCAAGAGTGAGAGCGTCGCCGGGATTGGGATTACGGGAGGAGTCAGACGTGTATGGACTGTGGAGAACAGACTATAGAATAAAACCAGAGCCACCAACCAGGAGCCATCTAACTGAGACCTGCACGCTGCACCGGAGAGGAGGTCAGTGACAGCGCCATCAGGTCAGTCTGAGGGGGGGGGGCACTGATGTAAGGGGGGAGTGAATGCAATAATGTAAGGGGGCACTGATATAAAGGTTTTCCCTTATATCAGTAACACCCCCCCCCCTTACCTTAGTGTATTCACTCTGCGGAAGGTGGTCTCTGGTCACCAGAGTCCCCCTCCCCCCCACATCACATTTTCCGTCATTCCCCTTTACATCAGAGTCGGCAGGATTCCCCCTTACAGTGCAAGGGAACTCAGATGTAAAGGAAAATGCTGCAGAGCATAATCTAAGGAAAAACTCTGATGTAAGGGGTGCTCTGGTCACCAGAGACCACCTTATATCAGAGTCCACTGCATTCCCATTTACATCAGAGTTCCCACTTACATCAGGGTCTGCAGCATTGCCCTTTACATCAGTGTTCCCCTTTACATCAGGGTTCGCAGAGTTCCCCCTGTAAGATTAGAAGGGATGGAGGCCCGGAGACATGTCCAGAGTTCACAGAGGATACATGGGATAGATTAGAAGGGATGGAGGCCCAGAGACATGTCCAGAGTACACAGAGGATACATGGGATAGATTAGAAGGGATGGAGGCCCGGAGACATGTCCAGAGTACACAGAGGATACATGGGATAGATTAGAAGGGATGGAGGCCCGGAGACATGTCCAGAGTACACAGAGGATACATGGGATAGATTAGAAAGGATGGAGGCCCGGAGACATGTCCAGAGTACACAGAGGATACATGGGATAGATTAGAAGGGATGGAGGCCCGGAGACATGTCCAGAGAACACAGAGGATACATGGGATAGATTAGAAGGGATGGAGGCCCGGAGACATGTCCAGAGAACACAGAGGATACATGGGATAGATTAGAAGGGATGGAGGCCCAGAGACATGTCCAGAGTACACAGAGGATACATGGGATAGATTAGAAGGGATGGAGGCCCGGAGACATGTCCAGAGAACACAGAGAATACATGGGATAGATTAGAAAGGATGGAGGCCCGGAGACATGTCCAGAGTACACAGAGGATACATGGGATAGATTAGAAGGGATGGAGGCCCGGAGACATGTCCAGAGAACACAGAGGATACATGGGATAGATTAGAAAGGATGGAGGCCCGGAGACATGTCCAGAGAACACAGAGAATACATGGGATAGATTAGAAGGGATGGATGTCCAGGGAAAACAGAGGAGGCCTCCATCCCTTCTAATCTATCCCATGTATCCTCTGTGTTCTCTGGACATGTCTCTGGGCTTCCATCCCTTCTAATCTATCCCATGTATCCTCTGTGTACTCTGGACATGTCTCTGAGCCTCCATCCCTTCTAATCTATCCCATGTATCCTCTGTGTACTCTGGACATGTCTCTGAGCCTCCATCCCTTCTAATCTATCCCATGTATCCTCTGTGTACTCTGGACATGTCTCCGGGCCTCCATCCCTTCTAATCTTACAGGGGGAACTCTGCGAACCCTGATGTAAAGGGGAACACTGATGTAAAGGGCAATGCTGCAGACCCTGATGTAAGTGGGAACTCTGATGTAAATAGGAATGCAGTGGACTCTGATATAAGGTGGTCTCTGGTGAACAGAGCACCCCTTACATCAGAGTTCCTCCTTAGATTATGCTCTGCAGCAGTTCCCTTGCACTGTAAGGGGGAAGCCTACCGACTCTGATGTAAAGGGGAATGCCGGGAAATGTGATGTGGGGGGGGGGACTCTGGTGACCAGAGACCACCTTCCGCAGAGTGAATACACTAAGGTAAGGGGGGGGGGGTGTTACTGATATAAGGGAAAACCTTTATATCAGTGCCCCCTTACATAATTGCATTCACTCCCCCCTTACAGCAGTGACCCCCCCCCCCCCCTCAGACTGACCTGATGGCGCTGTCACTGACCTCCTCTCCGGTGCAGCGTGCAGGTCTCAGTTAGATGGCTCCTGGTTGGTGGCTCTGGTTTTATTCTATAGTCTGTTCTCCACAGTCCATACACGTCTGACTCCTCCCGTAATCCCAATCCCGGCGATGCTCTCACTCTTGATTCCTCTCCAGACTCTCCCTAAGAGACTGCAGACACAATAAAAGACAAGAGATAGTCAGAGATTGCAGACAGGATACAAGAGATGGTTAGAGGCTGCGGACAGGATACAGGAGGTGGTTAGAACATGTGTACAGGATATAGGAGGCAGTCAGAGGATGTGGAAATGGTACAGGTTGTGGTCAGAGTATGCAGACATGTAGGGGTAGCAAACAGAGGGGTTCCCCGTGTAAGGGGTGCACACAGAGGGATCAGTCATGTAGGGGGATCACAAAGTGGGATGAAGTTCTGATAAGAGCTGTCACAGGAGGGCCCTCACACAGGACACATGGCAGGCAGGGCAGTGAGGTTGGCACACACAGGGTGATCAGGTCCCTGTTCTTAGGGGGGGGGGGATGGGGTCCCGATCCCCAGGGAAGATGGGGGTCCCTGTCCCCAGGAGAGAAGGTAGTCCCTGTCCCCAGGAGAGAAGGGAGTCCCTGTTCTCAGGGGGGAGAAGGGTTTCATGTCCTGGGGGGGGTCCCTGTTCTCAGAGGGGGGAGAGGGTCCCTGTCCTCAGAGGGGGTCCCTGTCCTCGGGGGGGGGGGTCCCTGTCCTCAGGCAAGATGGAGTGGGATATGGGATGATCTCACTCACCATGACCAAGTTTGCAGGTCCCTCGTCTATGGTGGTCTGGGCTCCCTCCAGCAGCACGAATGCGCGAGCAGCATATCCCGAAGGAGCACAGCTACGGCTTAACATCACACTTTTCAAAAGATCAAAGAGTACGCAGTGGCGGTGCTTCCATAAGGGGAGCATGGGTGCCGCCCCCTCTCTCCTGGCACCACTCTATCACCATAGATAGAATCATGCATTGCATGAATCTATCTATGGTCACTGCTGACACCCCCTATTCAGGTGTCCGGCCCCTTTTCGGGCGCCTGAATTACATCGGCCGGGGTGTTTTTTGGAAGCACCTGATTAGAGCCATGGGCTCTAATAGGCGCCCAAAAAGGTGAACAGCGGGCGCCATGCTGGGCGTTCTCTGTTCACTCAGCGTTGTGTTAGCAAAGCAAAGGAATTCGCTTTCCTAACACTAATCCGCCTCTTAGCCAATCAGGTGCTCGAGTCTGTTACCGGTCCCCTGATTGGCTGAAACGTCAGGCGCTGTGATTGGATGCCTGAGAGAGGACGGAAGAGGACGTGCAGGACACCGCCGCTGACCCGCTGCGAGACAGGTAAGTGCCGGGCAGCATTTGATGGGGCACATTAGTGGTAATTGATGGGCACACTGGCAGCATTTGATGGGGCACAGTAGCGGCAATTGATGGGGCACACTGACAGCAATTGATTGGTACAGTAGCTGCGTTTGATGGCACAGTGGCGTCAATAGTGGGTCCGTTTGATGGGCACAGTGGCTGGGTTTGATGGGCACAGTGGCAGCGGTTGATAGGCACAGTGGCTGCGTTTGATGGGTGCAGTGGCTGCGTTTGCTGGGCACAGTGGTTGCGTTTGCTGGGCGCAGTGGTTGCGTTTGCTGGGCGCAGTGGTTGCGTTTGCTGGGTGCAGTGGCTGCGTATGACGGGCACAGTGGTTGCGTTTGCTGGGTGAAGTGGCTGCGTATGACGGGCACAGTGGTTGCGTTTGCTGGGTGCAGTGGCTGCGTATGACGGGCACAGTGGTTGCGTTTGCTGGGTGCAGTGGCTGCGTATGACGGGCACAGTGGTTGCGTTTGCTGGGTGCAGTGGCTGCGTATGACGGGCACAGTGGTTGCGTTTGCTGGGTGCAGTGGCTGCGTATGACGGGCACAGTGGTTGCGTTTGCTGGGTGCAGTGGCTGCGTATGACGGGCACAGTGGTTGCGTTTGCTGGGTGCAGTGGTTGCGTTTGCTGGGTGCAGTGAGGCAGCATATTTGATGGCAGAACAATGCACAGTACTGTACTTGGACTCAGTGCTATGCACGGGGGCCCGCCCCCTTCAGTAGAGCAGGCTAGGGGCGGGGGCAGGGCTGGAGGCGGTGCAGCTCTATATTTTCTCTCGACCTCGGTCCCAATGATAAACAAGCTAGGGGCGGGTCTGGAGGCGGTGCTGGCGACGATGTTAAGCAATCCGCCCGCCCGCTCGAGTCCAGAATTTTCATGGACCGAAATGGGCGTCTGCGCATGCGCGGTATAGGGGCGGTGAAGCCGCGCATGCGCAGTCGAGGCCGCCATCAGCAGTGTTTTTGACGTAGCTGCACCGGAAGTGACGCGGTCGAGACCCTGCATAGGTCGAGGAATTTTTTACATCACCGGTCATCTTTTGTTGAAGCAGACATTGGGGAGATTTACTCAACTGGAGAGTGCAAAATCTTCTGCTGCTGTGCATAGTAACCAATCAGCTTCCAGGTTTCAGGCCTGGTTCACACCTATGCATTTTCAGTTTTGCAGAAACACACTACAGTCTTATTTAACATGGTTTTCTGTGGGTCGCGTTCACATCTGTGCATTTTATGGAAAGGGCCAGGGACTTTTTTCTGGTTTTTGGTTCCATAGACTTCAAAACGTGTAATAAAAAATGCACCTGGAACAGTGGCGGCTGGTGCTCAAATTTTTTGGGGGGGCGCAAACAAACTGAAAAAAAAAAATCATCAATTGCCGCCACTGTGCCCATTAAACGCAGCCACTGTGCCCAAACGCCACTAGTTTGTCCCCAAATGCAGCCAGTTTCCCCCCCATATGCAGCCAGTTTCTCCCCCATAATACAGCCAGTTTCTCTCCCATAATACAGCCAGTTTCTCTCCCATAATACAGCCAGTTTCTCCCCCATAATACAGCCAGTTTCTCCCCCATAATACAGCCAGTTTCTCCCCCATAATGCAGCCAGTTTCTCCCCCATAATGCAGCCAGTTTCTCCCCCATAATGCAGCCAGTTTCTCCCCCATAATGCAGCCAGTTTCTCCCCCATAATGCAGCCAGTTTCTCTCCCATAATACAGCCAGTTTCTCCCCCATAATACAGCCAGTTTCTCCCCCATAATACAGCCAGTTTCTCTCCCATAATACAGCCAGTTTCTCCCCCATAATACAGCCAGTTTCTCCAAATACAGCCAGTTTCTCCCCCATAATACAGCCAGTTTCTCCCCCATAATACAGCCAGTTTCTCTCCCATAATACAGCCAGTTTCTCTCCCATAATGCACCCAGTTTCTCTCCCATAATACAGCCAGTTTCTCTCCCATAATACAGCCAGTTTCTCTCCCATAATACAGCCAGTTTCTCTCCCATAATACAGCCAGTTTCTCTCCCATAATACAGCCAGTTTCTCTCCCACAATACAGCCAGTTTCTCTCCCATAATACAGCCAGTTTCTCCCCCATAATACAGCCAGTTTCTCTCCCATAATACAGCCAGTTTCTCTCCCATAATACAGCCAGTTTCTCTCCCATAATACAGCCAGTTTCTCTCCCATAATACAGCCAGTTTCTCTCCCATAATACAGCCAGTTTCTCTCCCATAATACAGCCAGTTTCTCTCCCATAATACAGCCAGTTTCTCTCCCATAATACAGCCAGTTTCTCTCCCATAATACAGCCAGTTTCTCTCCCATAATACAGCCAGTTTCTCTCCCATAATACAGCCAGTTTCTCTCCCATAATACAGCCAGTTTCTCTCCCATAATACGCTGTTTCTCTCCCATAATACAGCCAGTTTCCCCCCCCATATGCAGCCAGTTTCTCTCCCATAATGCAGCCAGTTTCTCCCCCATAATGCAGCCAGTTTGTCCCCCATAATACAGCCAGTTTCTCCCCCATATGCAGCCAGTTTCTCCCCCATATACAGCCAGTTTGTCCCCCCAGCCCTGCACTTACCTTCCTCGAAGCAGCGCCGTCCTTCTTCCGTCCTCGATGTCACTTCAGCCAATCAGGTTACCGGTAACCAGACCCGGTGAACCTGATTGGCTAGGGAACGCACCCCTGTGCGTCCTCTCATTAGATATTTAGAAGCCGATTACAGCCCTCAGGCTGTAGTCGGGAAGCCTATCAGAGCCCGCTGGCTCTGATGGGCACTTCTAAAGGCCAATCAGACGCTGTGATTCAGATGGCCGGCGCTCAAGGGGCCGGCCATCTGAATAGTGGGCGGCAGCAATACATAGGTTCATGCAATGCATGAACCTATGTATTGTTGTGAGTGACGGCCGGGCGCAGAAGCGAGCGGTAGCGGCGCTTCTGCGCCCACTATGGTCGCGCCGCCATGTGTGAAAAAAAGACATAAAAAAAAAAAAAAACTCTTAAAGGGCCCGTTTTTTTTTTTTTTGGTGACCCCCTATGGACGGGCCGCCACTGACCTGGAATATGCAACCTGCATATGTGTGAATCAGGCGTTCGCATCGGCGTGATTTAGCAGGTCAAATTGCATGTCAAATCAGAGCCTATTGCCGGAAATAGGAGCGTCCCAATCAGTGGCGGCTGGTGCTCAATTAGCTAATGTCACAACTGGGTGGGCTCACTGTGCCCAGAGCCCACCCGTTTTTGAAGCCATTTAGAGCCTCAGGCTCTAATCATGTGCTTAAAAAAAAAAACCCATTGAAATCCATGTATCCGGCGCCCTGCATGTAGATTAGGGGCCAGAAGCATGGACTAGGGAGGCGGCACCCTGCATTAGCGGCCGCCACTGGTACCAATTGGGACTAGGGATGAGCTCTGGCGTGTTCGCATTGAACACATGCAGAGCCCGCCAGGATGTCGGCACCGTGCTGCGCTAATGACAGGCAGGGAGACATTTCCCGATGCTCGGCTGCAGAGATCAGGAAATGTCTCCCTGGCTGTGATTAGCGCAGCGCGGTGCCGACATCCTGGCGGGCTCTGCACGTGTTCAATGCGAACACGCCGGAGCTCATCCCTAATCGGGACGACACCAACTTTGCAGCGCCGCACCGATTTCTAAAAGTAGTTCCTGCACTACTTTTGGCGACTTCAGGGGTGATTTCAATAGACATCTGTGCATGAACCTGCACAGATGTCTTTCAAATCGCTCCCGAATCGCACGATTTCAAAGCCGTGTTCATTGTGAACGAGGGCTTAGGCCTCGTTCACACCTATGCATTTTTTAGTGCATTTTCAGTTTTGCCGAAACACACTACAGTCCATTTAACATGGTTTCCTATAGATGTAGTTCACATCTGTGCATTTTATAAAAAGGGCCAGGGATTTTATTTCTGGTTTTTGGTTCTATAGACTTTAATGGATCAAAAATGTGTATTGTAGGGTGACCAGACATCCCCGGTTTCAGGGGACAGTCCCCGGATTGAGGACACTGTCCCCGGACCAAGTCTGTCCCCAGTTTTGTCCCCCGATTGGGTTTGAACAGGGGCTGGGGCAATTTCAAAGACAGTCAGTGCAGAATAAAAAAGAGAAAATTCTGAATTGCACCCCCCCCCCACTCCTACTAGCTTAGGGGGGTGTATTTTTTTCCATTATCTGTGCCCCTTTCTGATGATCATGTGCTGGTCGGAGCGGAGGGAATATTTCTTCAGTTTCGGGCACATGCCCATTCAGCTCCGCTCGCATGTTCTTCTGCCTTGGCTCAAGTCCCGGCCAGCCGCCTGCCTGCTTATCCCCACCCAGTAGTAGCCGGGGCCTGGAGACTTGACAGGCTGTGAGGCAGGCGGCAGCGGCGACGGGCAGAGAGTCGCTGATTGCCGCCATTACTAGTAAAAAAAAAAATATGTCCCCGGATTTCATTTTAAAAATCTGGTCACCTTATCTTAGAAGCCTCACGCATGCGCACGCCTCACACATGATCATTTTTAATGACCAAATTAAAAAATTGCATTTTTCTCGTCATGAAAAACGGTCGTGTGTACGCGGCATAACACGTGCACTTTCATCATTTTCAAGATTTCCCATTTGGACTTTTTAAAATTTATTTTGAATTTTACTTCTTTGTTATGCATGAGTGAATTATATGTTATGGGACTGCTATTTCACCATTTATTTGATGCACAATGTTTATTATGGTTTAATATGAGTTAACCTTATTTTTACACACATATATTTTTGTATTGATCACTACAGAGATATTGGTTTTGTGCACCTTTTAGAGTAATTATTTAAAACATATACACAAGAAATATTCCCTTGCAGTAAATGTTTGGTGAATGTCAGATTCACTGCTGTACAAACACACCCCTAATGCCCTGTTTTCCGTCGGAATTCCAATGAAGCTGACTTCCATCAGTCTTGCCTACACACCGTCAGACAAAATTCCGACCGTCCAAAACACTGTGACGTACAACACGTACGACGGCACTATAAATGGGAAGTTCAAATCCAATGGCGCCACCCTTTGGGCTGCTTTTGCTGATTTCATGTTACCGCGTATTAGTAAAAGTTTGGTGTTAGCCGATTCACGCTTTTCAGTCTCCGTGCTTTTCAGTCTGTTAAAGCATGACGTATGTGCTATCTCCATTACGAACGCTAGTTTTACCAGAACGAGAGCTCCCGTCTTGTAATTTAGTCTGAGCATGCGTGGATTTTTCTCCGATGGAGTTCCACACAGATGATCGGAATTTCCTATAGTTTTTTTTTCCATCGGAAAAATTTAAAACATGTTCTATTTTTTTACACCGAAGGAAAAAAGTCAGATGGGGCCCACACACGATCGTTTTTTCCGATGAAAAAAGTCCATAAGACTTTTTTCATTGGAAAAAACGATTGTGTGTATAGGCCATTAGTGTGCTTCAAATGTCTTAAACACTCAGGGTATGAAAAACCGTCTTTGCTTCTCACCTTGATGAAATATATGAAGATGGCAGTACTGCTTGACAGTGATGCTGCAGTCCATACTCACTATAACTGTCAGACCTGCTTCTGAGAATATTAAAAGTATTGCAGTGCTACACCCCAGGAGGAGCCACTTAATTGTTTTGTGATTTCTCTGCACACCTTCAGTTGACACACTTCACTCACTCAGGACCTACCAACATACCTTGGAGTGTATCAAATAATTTATTAGGCCAAGCATAGCCTAGAACAAAAGAGGATTAGCAAGAGTCCTTATACAAACAATCAATAAGACAATAAAGTTACTCTTAAGCCGTGTACACACAATAGGTTTTTCAGATGAAAACAGTCCGATGGATTTTTTTCATCGGACAAACTGATCGTGTATGGGCCCCATCGGTCTTTTTTCCATCGGTGTCAAAAAATAGAAAATGTTTTAAATTTTTCCGATGGATAAAAAACCGATAGCAAATTCCGATCGTCTATGGGCAAGTCCATCGGTTAAAAAACCCACGCATGCTCAGACTGAATTATGAGACGGGAGCGCTCGTTCTGGTAAAACTAGCGTTCCTAATGGAGAGAGCACATTCGTCATTCTGCAAATTATTGCCTCGCTTAATGCAGCACATTTTTTTCTTCTTTATAATTGTCTTTAAAATGTTTTTTTTTGCTGCAGATCTTTATCCCGAGTTCTTTATAGTTTCTTGTCATCTCTAGAATAATTTTATATATTTTTAAAGCCAGATCTCCCTAATTTTAATTGTTATTTAGAATCAAGATATACCATTTTATTTTTTTTCGATTTTGGTTCTTGTCAGCTCATTTTTTTGGGTGTCAAGTTCTCACAACAACATATTTTATTTTATTTTTTTACCCTCAAGGAGGTTGGTGTCCCTTGTTAATTACACATTGTATTTATGACATCTTATTGCTACTCCCAATAAAAAAACATAGGCAAGTATTTTTCATAAATAAAAAATCCATTTATTCTGGCAAAAAATAAATAAACAGGAAGGGCAACAATTGTTAAATTAGTGGAATTTATGAAGACTTTGGACCCCAAAGGCAGACATTACTATGATCAGGAGCAGCAGACAAACACATACATCATCCCAAGCTGTGGTACTCCTACAAACTGCAACTTCTGGAAGAGCAGCTTGAAGCCAGGGAATCACCTTCCTTGTACTGCTCCCTGCAGTGTTCCCTCCACGCTTCCCTCCAGCGTTTGTTCCACGGCCCCGTCCACGCACCCTTCCAGGCTGTGGCTCTGTCGGTGGTAATGTGGCAGGAGGAGGAGAAGGAGGAGAAGCATGGGGCAGATGGCAGAGATGAGTGGCCTCTGTCAACTGCCCCTTCCCCGCCATGTGTATTGCTGTATAGTACACAAGTGAAAAATGCGCAAAAACCAAATCACTGGTATCCAGTAAGTGTATGATTGGTAATGTACAATACAATGTACAAATGATGGTGTCTATGAATAAGATAATAACGATCAGGGGTGGGGAGAGGAAGGGAGGGTATGCAGTAAAAATTATTGAGGGGGGGGGGGAAGTCACATTTACAGTCTTAGGGCTGCCATCAATGGAGAAACAGAAACCGCTGTTCCAGTACTGTAGAGAAAAAAGCAAGGGAAGAGGCGCCTCTAAGTGTAGACGTTTTAAAACAATTTAATATAAATTACCTAAAGGAAGCCTACAGAATCCTATCTGACAACACTACCTATGTGAAGCTCAACAAGGACCCCACAACTGATTTTGCCAAAGAAGCAGATATTCTCACTTCCAACGCACTCAAAGATAACGTCATTTCCAAAACAGAAAGTTTGTTCCTAAAAAAGAACTTCTATCAGATTCCATACTTTTATTACTTACCTAAAATTCACAAAAACCCACAACACCCACCAGGTAGACCCATTGTAGCTACCATGGACAGTGTGACTACAGGTTTCAGTATCTACATAGACCAATTCCTTCAACCAATTGTCCTACAACTACAATCATACATACGTGATGGCACTCATCTCCTTGAACTTCTTTCGGCCTACAGGTGGGAGTCTACATATGTATGGCTGTCACTTGACGTGTGCTCACTCTACACGTCCATTCCACACGGTTTTGGACTTATGGCACTAGAACAATTCCTGCTCAAAGAACCTCTAATTAATCAGCGTCAGGCCAATTTCATTGTATTAGCCACCCAATTTTGTCTCACACACAACTATTTCAGTTTTAATGGAGAATTCTACCAGCAGTCACAGGGTACGGCAATGGGAGCTAATTTTGCTCCCTCATACGCTAACCTTGCCATGGGCTTCTGGGAGACCCATCACATCTATACCAACAACCCATTTGCAGCAAACATTGTGTTCTTCGGACGTTATATAGATGATCTTATTATCATCTGGGACGGCCCCCTTGAACTCATCCCCCTTTTCGTCCAACACTGCAATAACAATACCTATGGGTTATCATTCACATCTGCTTCTCATCCTTCCACCATGGCTTTTTTGGACCTAGAACTCGGACATGACACACATACCATTCATGCAAAGAACTACACCAAGCCAACCGCTGGAAATTCCTATTTGCATTATAAAAGTTGTCATCACCAAAAATGGATATGTAACATCCCCAAGGGCCAATATTGTCGCCTTAGACAGAATTGTACAAAAGACTCCGATTACATTGAACTCAGTGCCATCCTTAAAAAGAAATTTATGGATAAACAATACCCTGAAAACCTGGTCGACGAAGCACACAAGTTCTATCTTCACGGCAAGCCACCTAAATCTGACAAAATTCCACACGACTGCTCAACCAGACTTATTACCACCTTTCATTCAAAACATAAGAACATGGAGAAAATATTATCCAAACATTGGAATATCCTACAGCAAGATCCCCACCTTAAATCAGAACTACCTGCCCACCCCAGAGTCACCTATCGCAGGGCTCCGAATCTAAAAAACAAAATTGCCCCCAGCAAACTCAAACCTACTATCACATCACCACCAGTACCAATCCTCATACCCATTATAGGCATGTACCAATGTCATAAACCACTGTGTAAAACATGTAATTTTGTTCAACATGGGCAAAAATCCTTCAGCACCAAAGGTAAAACCTATCAGCTGAAAGAATTTTTCAATTGTTCCTCGGACTTTGTGGTATACGGCCTCAGCTGCCCATGCGGGCTAATATATGTAGGTCGCACCATACGCCCGTTACGACAAAGATTTGGTGAACATCGAAGATACATAGAGGGTGGCACTGACCCCCACAGTGTCCCAAAACATTTTGCCAAAATTCATCAAAAATCTACCACTGGACTCCAGGTGTGGGTAATTGAACAAATCGACAGATCACTCCCGGCAGCCGAAAGATTTAAGAAACTCTGTGCCAGAGAAACATATTGGATTTATAGCTTAGATGTACTCTCACCTGGAGGTATCAACGAGAGTATCGAAATACACACCATTCTATAACCATTCTACATATAACCCCCCCCCCCCCGTTCTTTTTATCATCAATTTATCTCTTAGACATGTTATTTATAACATTATATATTACTAATTTATTGGCCTGTTTTTATCTGCCTTGGTTTATTTATTATTTAATATATTTTTTACATATAATTCTTATTGTATATCTCACAGGTTGGAAAATAAAAAATTTTCCCTACTGGGGGTGGCGGGTGTGTGTGTATTTTTTGTAAGTATATACCCCCTAGTCCAATTTATAGACCACCCTCACCCACCCCTGTCCCCCGTCCCTGCCTCTCCCATCCCTTCCCCCCCCTTTTTCTAACTTCTCCCTCTTCCTCCCCCCCCCTTCCCCCCCCCCCCTCTCTCGACTTCCCCCCCTTTTTTTTTTTTTTTCCTTTCTCCCTTGTCCCACCTCTTTGATTGATTTATCGTTATCATTGTGTGTTTTTTGGTACCTTTGTTGTTTTTCCTATGCATGTGCACTATGGTGCCCACGTGAAATTTACGCATATATATATATGTGTGTATATGTATGTATATATATGTATATATGTGTGTTTTGCGTGTGTGTAACCCCCCCCCCTCCTTTTTTTTTTTTTTTTCATGCATAGTGTATGTTTTATGTATTATATATATTATTGTGTATTATATGTATTTTTCATGTGTATATATTTCTCTACATATTTATTATATATATATATATTTTATGCATATGTTTTATATATATATATATATATATGTTGTATGTGTATTTTTTATGCATACACTGTATTCCTTATATAAGTTCCCATTAGTGTCCTATGGCATCATGTCATTTTTGTCATTTTTGCGCTCATCATACCATTTCAGTGTCCCAAACCCCCCCCCCCCCCCGCCCTTTAACCTTCCATACCCGTCCCGTATCCTTATCCCCCCATCCACACATTAATGCATTCATCTATCATTATATAAAATAAAACCACCCCCTCCCCCTTATTATCATTATGCTTCCTTATTCTGCTCATTTCATCAATTCAATATAAATAATCTCCCCCACCTTGATATATATATTGTGACAGCAGGAAGGTAAAGTCACCTGGTTGCATCCAGGGGGGTAGATATATTTTTTGCCCAGATTCAGGCTTTACGCCGACTTATACAACTAGGTGGAGAGTTGTATAAGGCTAGTGGGCTCATGGATGACTCATACCTCTAGGGAGAGTGTGGGGCGTCGTGCAGACAGAGATGAGGAGACCAGCTGAACCTTGTCAGCTCATTTAGGCCTCTATAAGAACTCCCAGATTCATTAGGTGTTGGCTCATGCCTGGAACCAGACCTGTGTGGACTGTCTAGGGAGAGTGAACCCCTGTGCGGTGAGGCAAAGCCTGTGTGGCTATTTGTTTGGACTTTTACTAAACCAGGGACTTAGGGACTAGGACAGCACTAGGCTGATCCCAGTTGTTAGTTAGGAAACCGGTATGTTTAGTCAGAGGTCAACTTGACCAGGATTTATTTTGGTTATGTTTCTTTTGCTTTGCTGTGTTTTGTCACTGTAAATAGAAAATAAACCGCACCTTTTTTTGATTTTGAAAACCACAACCTCCGTTTGCTGGGCCTGTTTTGTGTGGGGAGCCCATCCCGGGGGTCACACACACCCGCTGCCGAGCTAACCCCCTCACAGTTGGTGGAGAACCAGTGGCAGTTTTTTTTTAAGCCAGCATGGAGGAGATACTGAAGCAGCTGGCTCTAGCAAATGCCAATCAACAGCAGACAAATGCAGGTTTGCAAAAGAGCCTTGCAGCTCAACAACAGAGCCTTGCAGCCCAGCAGCAGACAAACGCAACTTTGCAACAGAGTCTGGAGGCTCAGCAACGAGCCCAGCAGCAATCTGAGGCCCGCTTCATAGACCTGTTGCAGAAGCAAGAGCAGAGACTACAACAACAGATGGAAGCAGTAATGCAGCAATGTCCGCAGACCAGTGAGGAAAGCCGTCCCACTAATACCGCGTCCTTTGGGGTGAGTCGTTTATTGACAAAAATGACTGGAGAGGATGATCCAGAGGTATTTTTGACCACATTTGAAAGGACTGCTGAAAGAGAAAAGTGGCCTGAGGAGCAGTGGGCTGGACTGGTGGCTCCTCTGTTAACTGGTGAATCGCAGAAGGCTTACTATGACCTAGAGCCTGACCAAGCAAAAGACTATGTGATGCTAAAAGCTGAGATATTGGCAAGGCTGGGTGTCACCCAGGCTGTCCGGACTCAGCGTGTGCATAACTGGACTTTCCAGCTTGGAAAACCCCCCAGGTCTCAAATGTATGATCTCATTCACCTGAGCAGAAAGTGGCTACAGCCAGAGACTTTGTCCGCACCAAAGATTGTGGAACGTGTTGTAATGGATCGGTTTTTGAGAGCTCTTCCTACTGCCATCCAAAAATGGGTAAGCCATGGAGACCCAGAGACGGCCGATGGTCTTGTGGATCGTGTGGAGAAATACTTGGCTACAGAGAACCTGACGGCCTCTTCCAGAGACACTCGGACTTTCCACCCTAAGACCAGACCATCCCCAGGGGCGGATAAGAGGATTCCAAGGGGTGAGGGTGGAGAGAGTGAGAGGGTGGGAGCTCTACCCCAAGTTTGGCGAGAACAGCCTGGGAAATCAGCGGCTCAAGAGGCGGCAAGAAGGATCGTTTGCTACCGCTGCCGGCAAGCGGGACATATTGCAGCCAATTGCCCGGTTGTGGAGGAACCCATGCAGTGTGACTTTCTGACGGGCAGACGTCAGTCGCTGTGTGCGACAGTCGCATGCACTGCCATTCGAGGAACTGAGAAACATTTATGCAAAATGTGTGTTAATGGTAGAAATGTTGTGGTATTGCTGGATTCAGGTAGCCTTGTGACCCTGATAAAGGCTGAGTTAGTTAAAACAGAGGTCTCTGGGAATAGCAAGGTAGCTGTTATTTGTGTGCATGGGGACACCCGAGAGTATCCAGTGACTACAGTGTGTTTCGAGACCCCCAAAGGTACCCTCTCTCATCCAGTGGGCTTAGTATCTCAGTTACCGTATGACGCCATTGTGGGAAGGGATTTTCCGAAGTTCTGGGAACTGTGGGATGATCCTGAGCCCCCCACTGGTGCCCCTATGTACCAGGAATGTGATAGCCAGAACTCCCCTGAGAGTGGTGAGGACTCTCCGGAATTTCCCTTATCAGTATTGGCAGGGGAGACTCAAGAAACTGGAGAGGAGCCCACCTCCTCAGACGAAAACCTACCGTCTGTGGAGTTTTCTGATCTTGAGGTTCACAGGGAAAACTTTGCCACAGAACAGTTGAAAGACCCCGCCCTAATAAAGGCACGGGAAAACGTAGTGAAAATAGATGGCGAGTTAGTGAACCCAGATAATACCTGCACTTACCCATACTTCAGCGTAGAGAAGGACCTACTGTATCGGGTGGCAAAAAGGGCAGAAGAAACCGTTGAGCAGCTTGTGGTGCCCAAACCTTACAGGAAGTTGGTGTTGGAGTTGGCCCATGGGCACATTCTTGGAGGTCATCTGGGGACAGAGAAAACCCGAGAGAGGGTATTACAGAGATTCTATTGGCCGGGGGTGATGAAGGACATAGAAAATTATTGTTCCTCCTGCCCTGTGTGTCAGAGGTCGGCCCCGATGCCACATTTCCGTAGCCCGCTGGTCCCTCTACCCATCATTGAGGTCCCGTTTGAGAGGATCGCCATGGATTTGGTAGGTCCTATAATCAAGTCCGCTAGGGGGCACCAGTACATATTAGTTATAATGGACTATGCCACCCGTTATCCAGAAGCAATCCCTCTCCGAAATACCTCGGCCAAAACCATAGCCAAAGAGCTATCTCTTGTGTTTAGCCGGGTGGGTATTTGTAAAGAACTGCTTACGGACCAAGGTACACCCTTTATGTCCCGGGTTATGAAGGAGCTGTGTAAATTGTTCAAAGTGACGCAATTACGTACATCTGTGTATCACCCCCAAACCGATGGGCTGGTTGAAAGATTCAACAAAACCCTAAAACAAATGTTGAAGAAAGTGGTGGATAGAGATGGAAAGGATTGGGACTGTCTACTTCCTTATCTGATGTTTGCTATTAGGGAGGTGCCCCAATCCTCTACAGGATTCTCCCCCTTTGAGTTACTGTATGGGAGACACCCAAGAGGGCTGTTGGATATTGCCAAGGAAACTTGGGAAAGTGAGAGTTCTCCCCACAGGAGTGTGATTGAGCATGTCGCCCTGATGCAAGACCGAATTGCACAGGTAATGCCCATCGTGAAGGAACATTTGGCCCAAGCGCAGTTAGCACAGCAGAGAGTGTACAACCGTGGAGCCAAGACCCGTACCTTTTCCCCGGGGGATAGGATACTGGTACTTGTCCCTACGGTTGAAAGTAAATTCCTTGCCAAATGGCAAGGCCCCTACGAGATAATGGAAAAAGTGAGCAAAGTGAATTACAAGGTCAGACAACCAGGAAGGCGAAAGCCCGAACAGATCTATCACGTTAATCTGTTGAAAGCCTGGAGGGATAGAGAGTCCCTAGTCGCAGACACTTGGTCACCAGCTCAAACTGGTTGCGTGATTCCTGAGGTTGGAATAGCAGCCACCTTGTCACAACCCCAACAACAGGAGGTTAAGGAGTTTGTGCTTCGCAACAAGGAGGTATTCTCTGAGCTGCCGGGACAAACATTTGGGGTAGAGCATGACATCATTACCCCGCCCGGTGAAAGGGTGAAGTTAAAACCCTATCGGATCCCAGAGGCCCGACGGGAGGCAATACGGGAGGAAGTACAGAAAATGCTGAACTTAGGGGTGATAGAGGAGTCCCAAAGTGATTGGTCTAGTCCCATTGTGTTGGTGCCTAAACCGGATGGGAGCTGGCGATTTTGTAACGATTTTCGTCAGTTGAACAAAGTTACAAAATTTGACACCTACCCCATGCCACGTATAGATGAGTTGATCGACCGGCTGGGAACAGCCCGATACATGACGACTCTTGACCTCACAAAAGGGTATTGGCAAATCCCCCTGGCCAAGTCGGCCAAAGAGAAAACCGCATTTGTAACCCCAGACGGGGCGTTCCAATATAAAAGAATGCCGTTCGGGTTACAGAATGCGCCGGCCACATTCCAGCGGAAAATGGACCAGATGCTGAGGCCCCATCGGAAGTATGCTGCGGCTTACCTGGATGACGTAATTGTCCATAGCACAGATTGGGCCTCACATCTGCCAAAAGTGCAAGCAGTCCTGGACTCTGTTCGGGAAGCGGGGTTTACGGCTAACCCCAAGAAGTGTACCATTGGGCAGGAGGAGGCCAAATATCTTGGGTACACCATTGGGAGGGGAGTAATAAAACCCCAACTCAACAAAGTCGAGGCCATCCAGAGTTGGCCACGTCCCAACAGCAAGAAGCAGGTACGAGCCTTTCTGGGAATCGCTGGGTATTATCGGCGGTTCATTCCCCACTTTGCTTCTAAGGCTGTGCCCCTAACCAACCTAACGAAGGGGAAAGGGCCGGTCATGATTAAATGGACCCCCGAGGCTGAGGCAGCATTCCAATTCTTGAAACAAGCCTTATGTAGCCAGCCAGTGTTGTACTCACCCGACTTCTCTAAAGACTTTGTCGTACAAAGTGATGCGTCAGATGTGGGGTTAGGAGCAGTATTGTCCCAGGTCTGGAACGGGGAAGAGCACCCAGTCATTTACCTCAGCAGGAAGTTGAAGTCCCATGAGGTAAATTACGCCACCGTTGAAAAGGAGTGTTTAGCGGTGAAGTGGGCTCTAGATTCCCTTCGGTACTACCTGCTAGGTAGGCACTTTGACATGGTTACGGATCACGCTCCGTTAAAGTGGATGGCTCAAAACAAGGAAACAAATAGAAGAGTGAATAGGTGGTTCCTGGCCCTCCAGGAATTCAACTTCACAGTAAAGCATCGCCCTGGCGTTCAAATGGGGAATGTGGATGCTTTGTCTCGAGTACATGAATGCCTGATTGCTGGTGTTCCAACCCCGAGGTTAAAACAAGAGGGGGGGGTATGTGACAGCAGGAAGGTAAAGTCACCTGGTTGCATCCAGGGGGGTAGATATATTTCGCCCAGATTCAGGCTTTACGCCGACTTATACAACTAGGTGGAGAGTTGTATAAGGCTAGTGGGCTCATGGATGACTCATACCTCTAGGGAGAGTGTGGGGCGTCGTGCAGACAGAGATGAGGAGACCAGCTGAACCTTGTCAGCTCATTTAGGCCTCTATAAGAACTCCCAGATTCATTAGGTGTTGGCTCATGCCTGGAACCAGACCTGTGTGGACTGTCTAGGGAGAGTGAACCCCTGTGCGGTGAGGCAAAGCCTGTGTGGCTATTTGTTTGGACTTTTACTAAACCAGGGACTTAGGGACTAGGACAGCACTAGGCTGATCCCAGTTGTTAGTTAGGAAACCGGTATGTTTAGTCAGAGGTCAACTTGACCAGGATTTATTTTGGTTATGTTTCTTTTGCTTTGCTGTGTTTTGTCACTGTAAATAGAAAATAAACCGCACCTTTTTTTGATTTTGAAAACCACAACCTCCGTTTGCTGGGCCTGTTTTGTGTGGGGAGCCCATCCCGGGGGTCACACACACCCGCTGCCGAGCTAACCCCCTCACAATATATATATATATATATATTCCCCCTTTTCCCTCTCTTTGCGTTCCCACTCTTTTCTAGTTTAGTTCATTTTCCCTGTTCATTTCCCCATGGCCCCTTTCTTTCTCTCCACCACCCCCCCCCCCCCCTCCTGGCCCCGTCAATTTATATTCTATTATTCCCTTTTTCCTTCTCCTTTTTATTTATTTCATTTTTCACCTTTTCTCTTTATTACCATTTATTACTTTTTATTTTTTCCTTTTTCCCCTTTTTTCTTTTTCTTTTCCTTTTTTCCTCTTTCTTTTCTCGTTCTTATATGTATATCTTGTTCTAGTCCCGTTTTTTTTTGCCCCCCGCCAATCATGGTTATAGTTCAGGCTTTGTACACCCAGCCTTGCACTGACAGCCTCCCTGCAGACACTTCTCTCGTAAGTCCCGTCTCGGCCCCACCCCTTCCTTCACTCCCGCCCCCTCCTCCTCCAATAAAAACACTAGCCCCACTATCCCATTCATCAGCTTGATAAAGGAGCGCGACTGCCACGCTATACGCAGCACGCCAGCTCGGGAAACGCGTCGCATACCAGTGACGTCATCGCTCCCTGCCTGCCAGGAAATACCATCTAGGCCGTGCTCTGTCATCTCCTCACCGCCGCCGGCTTCTACCATCTTCCATGCGGAACCTGATGACATCAAAACAGCACAGCGCCACAGCAGGACACAGCACAGAATGACTGACCTGATGATCACTTCCCCTTTTCATGGAATTCGTACAATGCCTGCTTTTACATTGTAAAATGTGAGTTGCCTGTACTTTTAATTTATATTAAATTGTTTTAAAACGTCTACACTTAGAGGCGCCTCTTCCCTTGCTTTTTTCTCTACAGTACTGGAACAATGGTTTCTGTTTCTCCATTGATGGCAGCCCTAATGCTGTGTACACACGACCGCTTTTCATGTCAAGAAAAAAAACGTCGATTTTCTCGACGTTATTTTTCTTGTTTCCTCTCAAGCATGCCTTGCCTACACACGATCGTGAAAAAAACTGATCTAGCAAAGCGCGGTGACGTCCAACACGTACGACGGCACTATAAAGGGGAAGTTTCATTCTGTTCGCGCCACCCTTTTGGCTGCTTTTGCTGATTTCGTGTTTCCGCGTGTTAGTAAAAGTTTGGGAAGAGACGATTCGCGCTTTTCAGTCTTCGTGCTTTAAAGATCGTTTTCGGGAGTTCAGTTTGTGCTTGTGGGTTAGTATCTGGCTTTCAGTGCGTGTAGTGAGTTCGTATCTGTTTTTGCAGTGCGTTCTTGTCCGCGCGTTACTGTTTTTCAGCTCGTTCTTCATAGACCTTGCTGTTCTTCAGTGCGTTCTTTTAGTTCGTTCTGATTAGACGACCGTTTTGAAGCCATGTTGCGCGTACGTTCTTGTCGCCGAGATCGTGCTGTGCTTGCTGCTGGGCTTGTTGCTATGTCCCAGATCCGGTCCATGAGGAGGGTGAGGAGGAGTTCATGGACCAAGAATTGGTTGCTCCAGAGGGACCAATTATGTCATATGCCTCTGCTGCGGGAGATCCGGGAGAATAACCCTGATGATTTCAGGAATTTTCTTAGGATGTCTGACCCCGTTTTTCAGCAGCTCTTGGCTTTGGTGTCCCCCTATATCACCAGGCAGGACACCGTTATGCGGGAAGCCATTACTGCTGAGCAGAGGCTCATCGCCACGTTGCGATACCTTGCCACTGGGAGAAGCTTGCAGGACCTCAAGTTCTCGACAGGCATCTCCCCCCAGGCTCTGGGCGTCATCCCAGAGACCTGCTCTGCCATTATCCAGGTCCTTCAGGAGGACTATCTTAAGGTAAGTTTTCTCCTTTATAAACATCACAATCTATGTTTTTTTATGCTTGATAATGTATAGTATATTTTGAACTGTCTCTAATTACCATGATTTGAATATGCTGTGAATGTCCCCTTTGTCCCCCTGCATGTTGTAAGCTTTGAATGTTCTATGTTTTTGGGCTACATGCATATTTTTTGGTCAAGCAATCTCCAGCATTAGATCCTGGGCCCAAACACACCTAGCCTAGTCAATCCTCATTTTTGTTTTGTACGCTCCATTGTAGTGCTTAGATTGCCTGATTCCCCCCCCCCCCCCTAATTTTTTAAGTTTGTCTAATCTACCCAAATAAATGACATCGTACTATAGATTTTAATTATGATGTCCCCAACTCATCTCAAACCCTCCACCCTCTCCGAATTTCTCAGGTCCATCAGAGTGGGTGATGTTTTTGTTGCTTATTTTTCTATCTTATTCAAGCGGACCTCCATCCTAAATTTTGTGGGTCCGCTCATTGTAGCCGTCCCCCGGTGTCAAAATTGACACCTTTCAGGGGGGAGGGGGGTGAAGATACCTGTTTAAGACAGGTATATTCACCCACATCCGGGAGTCATCTCTGCGGCAAATCTGCCTGAGCCAAGTCACTTCCCGCAGAAGACCCGTAGTGTTCTTGGAAACACTTGTCTCACAGAACACAGGAGGACCAGTCTGAACTGCGCAGCGCTTCTCGTGCATGTGCGTTTGGGAACCGGGCAGTGAAGCCGCAAGGCTTCTCTTCCTGGTTCCCTCACCGAGGATGGCAGAGGGGGCAGCAGAGTGACGAGCAATTGTTCGTCCTCTGCTGCGGACGTTGCTGGACTCCAGGACAGGTAAGTGTACAATTAGCAAACCTCTGCAGCTGCTGTAGCTGGAGCTGCTGTGTTATTTTATATTATTTTGGCTGCGTAGCTCCGCTCTAAAATCCTCCTTACAAATTAATGCTATCCTGATGTTTTGCCCAGAGTGTTTTGTGCTAACATGCTTGCAATGTATAGGTAGTAAAGTATATATTTGTTTTTTTTTCCTTTGACTCCACAGTTACCATCGACGCCACAGGAATGGCAGAATGTGGCATCTGATTTTTCTCAGCGGTGGAACTTTCCCAACTGTGGAGGAGCCATTGATGGCAAGCACGTCCACATCGTGCCACCAGCCCATTCTGGGTCTTTTTTTTGGAATTACAAAGGCTTCCACAGTATTGTGCTCATGGCGGTGGTGTCTGCGAACTATGAATTCCTATTTGTTGATGTTGGGAAAAATGGGCGGATGTCTGACGGTGGTGTTTTCGCCCAGACCGAGTTTGCAGACCGGCTTCTTTCATACGACCTGGCATTGCCACCTGCTGAAGATAATGAACATGGCCTCCCTTTTGTGTTCCTGGCAGATGAGGCTTTTGCGCTTGGACCACATTTGATGAGGCCTTTTCCCCAAAGGTCCCTCACCCCTGAGAGGAGGGTGTTTAATTATCGTCTGGCCAGAGGGCGAAGGGTGGTGGAAAACGCCTTTGGCATCATGGCCAGTCGCTTCCGGCTTTTTCTGACTGCAATAAACATGGCGGAGTATAAATGGAACCATTTGGTCATGTGTTGTTGCATACTGCACAATTTTTTAATCAAACACTCCACAAATTATCTTGCTACACTTGACCTTCAGGGCACACAGGGTTTGGATGGACCATTGCCAGCCCAGTTAGCTGGCCCTACAGGCTTGGCCCCCCAAAGCGGCCGTGATGTGCGGCAACGCTATGTCGATTATTTTATGGGTAGGGGGGCCATTGCAATGCCTGATCAGGTTTAAATCAATGTTGCTCATGTAGCGATACCTCCAACTAAGGAGGCCGCAGAATTAGATTTGGGCCCTGAGTGCAGCTCCGCCAACCCCCAGCAATCGGCTCTACCCCCTTCTGGCACAGCTAGTACTAACAATCAATGATATGTCCTATGCAATAGAATAACTAAGCAAGGACACAGTAATGAATTGTAATAGGTAAAGTGTTTTACTCATTGATTCTCAATATGGATAAAGGGGTAACAGTAATCACAGTTCAAGATAATCACTCCTAAGGGCAGCGTCCTGCCACTCTAACACACTATATAGTAACACACGCTACAGGTGCGCCATACGGGCGACCGTTAACTAAGTGCCCTATGGCGCAGTAATCAAACACGCTAGAATCCCCACCAGGCCTGGTTCTAATATTTAACTTAGTCCTTCTTTCTTCACCGGCAGGTCTGTAATGGTGGTGCACTTTAAACAGAGTATAACTTTGTAATCCAAGGGGTATGAAAATAACTTGTAGGCCACGGCAGTCTATAGGCCTATATACAGCAACAGTATCTTAGCTGGGCTTACGCCCTCTCACCCGCCGGACTACGGATCCAGTCCGGGAAACCTCCACCGGTCGTGTCACACACACTCGATCTCTCCAACGATCGGGCCCCCGATCCGACAAGGCTGTAGCTCACAAAGTCAGATGCCACCCAGGCTCGCAGAGGGGAGGGTGGAAGGCTCTTTGGTGCAGAGCAAGGCCTCAGGCTTCAGGCCTTGCACTCCGACACATCCGCACAGGAGGATCCGTCTGTGAAGTCTCGTGTCCCCCAAAGAGGCCGAGCCCGGCCTCGCCTCCTCCTTTTATAACCCCTCCCATGAGTCTCTGCGGTGGAACATCACAAGAATGGGGTTATGGGTAATGTAGTTTCTTCCCAATATAGGGGAATACCCCGCTACACACTCCCCCCACTTAAACTCTTTGGTCCCCAAAGATAAATTTTAGCAACAACTATATACAACATTGGACAATTCTGAAAACGATGTTGGGATAGGGGATTCCCACCATAACTGAGGGGTTGAATTCCCTTGCCCACAGGTCACATTATCATGGGTGGCCTGCCTAACTGTGCCAGAGAGTGAGCTGGGGTTGCCCTCCACCAAATGGACAGTGGAGGGATCCGGAATCTCAGCATTTCTCCTAGCAGTGACCAGAGTCTTCCGAACTGTTCCCCATCTGGGGGTAGGTCAGCTTCTTAGGAGGTCGAATGACTCTTCGAGCTCTTTGCTCTCCTGGAATCTCTGGCTCTGGCGCCACAGGCTCCTCTTCCTCAGAGCAACTATCATGGGCATCTTCCCAGTAATCTGCTGAAGGACTGAAAGGGATGAATTCTGTAGCCTCTGGGTTCAGTGTTTCATCTGTGGTATCTTGGGTGACTGGAAGATCTATGATAGAAGTTCCTGGAGTTGGGGAAGACCACAGCCAATCAAGCTCTCCTTCTTCATCTCCACTAAGTTGGGAGGCTTCTCCATTTCCAGCTCGGGAGGTCTGTGACCGAGTGTGCGGCCTAGGAGTATCCAAGATAGAGGCCGGTGCAGGGGAGTCTCCCACGGAAGGTATTCTAACTGCCTCCGCAAGTGGGAGCAGGTGGTTTCGATGCCATGTCTTCAGTGGGCCTACCTTTCCCTCTGGCTTCACCTTGTAGACAGGTAGGCCCGGCAACTTCCTGCAGATGACATAGGGTTCAGATCTCCATCTGTCTGCAAGTTTGTGCTTTCCGGGGACTCCCAGATTGCGCAACAGTACTCGATCCCCGGGCTGTAGGTCTTGTACCCGGACCTTCAAGTCGTAATTTATTTTATTCCGAGCTCCCCTTTGATCTGAGGCCGCTTGAGCTTGTTCATATGCTACTTTCAGGCTGTGTCTGAGCCTGTCCACATATCCTTTGTGGGAGGTGACTGAGGAATGGTCCAGTGAGGTGCCAAAAGCCAGGTCCACCGGTAGTCTCGCTTCTCTCCCAAACATGAGTCGATATGGGGAATAGCCTGTAGCATCACTAATGGTGCAGTTGTAAGCATGTACTATGGCTGCTATGTGTTTGCTCCAATGTTGCTTTTTCTCGCTTTCCAGAGTCCCCAACATGTTGAGCAAGGTTCGGTTGAACCTTTCCGGCTGAGCATCTCCCTGAGGATGGTAAGGTGTAGTTCGAGTCTTCTTGATTCCCAACGAATCCAAGAGCTTCCGGATCAGCTTACTCTCGAAGTCCCTCCCTTGGTCTGAATGGAGTCTCTGTGGCAGCCCATAATGGACAAAATACTTCTCCATAAGTACCTTGGCCACGGTGGAGGCCTTCTGATCTTTGGTGGGGAAGGCCTGGGCATACCGGGTGAAATGGTCGGTTATCACCAGAACATTTTCTAGTCCACTCAGGTCGGGTTCGAGAAAGTCAATGCACACCAGGTCCATGGGCCCTTGGCTCTGTAGATGGCCCATTGGGGCAGCTTGATGGGGCAAAGTCTTCCTCTGGATGCATCGCGCACATGAGTGGCAGTACTCCTCTACCTCTGCCCTCATGCAGGGCCAATAGAACCGACTTCTGACAAGTTGAAAGGTCCTTTCAGCCCCTAGGTGGCCATGATTGTCATGCAAGGCCATCAGAACAGTCTCCCGATGTTTCTCTGGGAGGAACATCTGCCACTTATCTTCTGAGTCATCAGAGGGGCCCCTTCGGTAGACCACTCCCTGATGTAACTGCAACCTATCCCACTCCTTCCTCAGTAGGCGAGCTTCTTTTGAAGGTTGACGCATGAGTATGTTTGGATCCTGATTTTTCAAGGCCTCCAGGACCAATCTCCCCATGGGGTCTTCCAATTGGTCACACCTCAATTCCTTCTTGGACAGTCTTGGTAGGTTGTCCTCTTCCAATTGAGCTACTCCACAGTAGTGTTTGGGGACTCCCACCGTGGTAACTCCTATTTCCTCTGCTCTGGAGCATCCTCGGGCTTGGAATGCAGCTCCTTGACAAAGGGCCTGCACCCCGTCCGGTGCCACTTGGGTCCAATCTTCTATTTCAATGGTCGGGGAATGAGATCTTCTGGACAGAGCGTCTGCGTCTCGATTCCCCACTCCTGGTCTATACTTAAGGCTGAAGTTGAATCCAGACAGTGCGGCCAGCCACCTGTGTCCAGTGGCATCCAGCTTGGCCGTGGTGAACAGGTAGGTAAGGGGGTTGTTGTCGGTCTTCACAGTGAACTCTGCTCCATACAGGTAGTCTTTGAGCTTGTCTACTACCGCCCACTTGAGGGCCAGGAACTCCAGCTTGTGAGTGGGGTAGTTCTTCTCAGAGGGGGTCAGGCTCCTACTCACATAGGCAACAGGCCGCAATTGCCCCTCATGTTCTTGGTAAAGTACTCCTCCCAGACCGTCATGACTAGCATCCACGTGCAGTTCATAGGGTTTGGTTGGGTCTGCGTAGGCCAAGACTGGTGCAGTGGTCAGGCTCCTCTTCAATTCCTGGAAAGCCTCTTCACACTTCTGATTCCACTGATCTCTGATGGACTCTCCTGGCCTCCTGGGCCCCGATCCATCCTCTTCTCCTTCAGTCTTGAGCAACTCATTCAATGGTCTAGCAATTCGGGCAAATCCCTCCACAAACCTCCTGTAGTAGGAGCAGAAGCCCAAGAAGGATCTGAGTTCTGTTACTGTGGTGGGCTGTGGCCAGGAGGTAACTGCCTCTAATTTCTCAGGGTCTGTGGCCACCCCTTCTTCAGATACTATGTGCCCCAGATAGTTCACAGAAGACTGGTAGAACCGACACTTCTCAGGCGAAAGCTTAAATCCTTCCTCACTGAGTCTTCTCAACACTTTCTCCAGCCTCTCTTCATGTTCCTCCAAGGTTCTCCCAAAGACAATGACATCGTCTAGGTATACAAGGACTTCGATCAAGTTCATGTCCCCTACTGTCTTCTCCATGAGGCGTTGGAAAGTAGCTGGGGCTCCAGACAGACCTTGGGGCATCCGGTCGAATTCAAAGAACCCCACTGGGGTTATGAAAGCTGTCTTCTCCTTGTCTGCTGGGTGCATCGGAATCTGATAGTACCCACTCTTGAGATCCATAACGCTGAACCATTTAGCTCCAGACAAGCTCTGTAGGGCATCCTCTATCCTCGGAGTGGTGTATTGGTCAGGTATGGTTCTCCTGTTGAGAGTCCTGTAGTCTATACAGAGCCTCAATGATCCATTCTTCTTTCGGACCACCACTATGGGAGAGGCATAGGGGCTTCTGGACTCCCGTATCACACCAGTCCTCTTGAGTTCTGCAAGTTGTTCCCTCAGATCCTCCAGATCTGCTAGCGGGACCCGCCTGACCCTCTCTCGGAAGGGCTTATCTTCCTGGAGGCGGATCCGATGGGTGGCACTCCTTGCACACCCCACATCAAACTCATCCTTAGAGAAGATCTTCTCCCATCTTTTCAACTGGGCCTTGGCTCTCTCTTTCCAAGCCCTGGACAGATTCGGGTTTTCCATGGTCAGCTTCTCCCAAACATCCCCTTCTTCACCTGTCCTCTTCACTTCTGACAGGGTAACAGGGGCCGCCGGGCTCATCTGGCCTAGCAACATTCTGGCTGGGATGTCCATGGGGTCTTTGGTAGTATTCCTAACACTCACTGGAACTCTATAATGGGCCTTCTTCAGGACCTTCAGCGGAATCACTTCCGGTATCACCTCCAGGCCTGAGGACTCACCCCTTGGGTCTGACTCCAGCATGACAAAGGGACCAGGCTGCTCCCAAGTAAGCTTCACAGTGGCCCTGAGACAGGTTACTTCACCGGGCTGCAACACTACCCCTTCTCTTCCAAGTCTCCACACCTTCCCTATCTCCTCTCCAGGGGTCTCCCGCTCTTGGACCAGCCGTTGGTAGGCTGTCTTCAGCATGGGATGGATCTTGGTAGCTGCTTGTCTTTCTTCTGTCACGAGAGGGGTCAGGAGTCTTCGGACCAGGTCCGTGTTTGTCCCTATTATAAGGGAATTCTTGTTGGCTCCAGGCGGCCTAGGACACACAACTGCCAGGGTGTCAAACACTTCGGCCTTCCCAGCCACGGATGGGTCAAAGGTCATTTGGATGGGAAGGTAGCCGTCGTAAGGGAAACTCTGGGTTCCAATTCCCCATATTTCCAGCTCCTCTATCTTCTGGATAGGCAGATGACTCAGGTGCCTGTCGTAGAAGTCCCGGTATAGTAGGGTCACTTGTGCCCCGGTATCCAGGAGGCCCCTGGTGTAGACTCCCTCCACTTGAATGGGCACTATAGGGGATGGGCCTACCAGCTTCTCTGGATATGGTCTGGCAGGAGCCGCCTTCTTCAGACCTTTTCCCTTTGGACTCTCTCTTGTCCTATTCCCTTTGGACTTGAACCTTTCTTGAGCCTGGTATGCACTGACTTCCCTCCTTTTAATGGGTGTAGGAACCCGCTGAGGCGTACTATTATTTTTCTTGGGTGGGCACCCCCTTTGGGGGGTGCCGTGCCTCTCCTGAGGGGTCTCCCCCCTTCTTCTTCTTGGAGTATAGCTTTGTTGAGGGGTATTGCGTTTCCCCTTTGGTGTTCTATCTCTCTTTTTGTTTTTCTTCGCATTCAGCTTGGAGTTTACTGAAGATGGTGGGCACCCGGTTGACTCCTTCACCGGGGCCCTCTGGAGTTTCCCGCCGGCTTGCGGTTGTCTGGTCTCTTCTTCTTCGGACTAGAACATGTGGCTGCAATGTGGCCAACTCCCCCACAGTTGAAGCAGACTATATCTCCCCATTCTTGTAAAGGTTCGGGTGCTGAGGCAATCGGGAACAATTCCTTCCTTGGACTTTCCTTCTTCTTGGGACACTCTGTGTCTTTTGCTATCAGAGAGGTCAATATCTCTAACACCTTGGACATCTGAGTTTTTAGGGTGTCTATCTCCGCCTCTCTTTCAGGGGTCATTACTGGATTGACCAGCACCTGTGCGGGTACAACAATTGTCTTATCCTTCTGCTGGTCCTGTTGCAGCGCCTCCTCATCTCTGATAATTTTTATTAAATCAGCATAAGTCAGCAACATTCCTCCTCCCAAGGTTTTCAGGTGCAGCCAGACTGGATCGGAGCGTAGCGCTCCCTTTAAGACTTGCTTCATTCTTGCCGCATCGGCATCTTGGGGCTTCATTCCTTTCTTTAACACAATCTTGCACAGCAGCCTGTTTAGCCTTCTGACATACTCGGAAAGTTTCTCCTCCGGTTTTTGGAAAGTGTGTTCAAACTGGTAGACCGTCTCTGTCACCTTGTCTAATTGACCAAACTCTTCCTGCAGCATAGCTAGACAATCCTGCGCCGTGCACCCTGCATTCCCAAACCGGAAACTTTTCACTGCTTCTGCTGCTGCACCTTTAAGGCTTTCTAACACTCGCTGCCTCTTCTGTGCCTCCGGCACCTCCCATGCCTCCACCGCCTGTAATGCCTGTTCCACCCAAGTATCAAAATCTTCTTCCCCTGCCGGGACAGGGAGCTTCCCTGAGAATATTTTTAGTCTCCGGTAGCTAGTTTCCACATGCACCGTACTTGTCTTCTGACATTTGGCTAGCAAATCCCCTATTGCATTTATCAGTTCTGGTGATATAGCAGTGGCCGATGCAGGTGCCACCGGGGGTGTCGCCCTGTCTTCTCTTTCAGGTGTAGTTCGGGCCGCAGCCTGTGGCGATCCCGTAGGGGATGGTTCCCTTTCTACAGTTATTGCGTGCGCCAGCCTAAATGTTCTGTTGTCTGGCGTCCGCAGACACTTGTGCTTACAGGCCTCTGGCATCCCGTCCCAATATTCCACTAATGCGTATTGATATGAGATGTTTGGGTCTGTCTTCATGTCTATCACCCATGGTGTGTGATCTGGGGACACTGAACTCATCAGTTCCTCTACCGTCTCACTTGACCATTTCTCGCCAGGGAGACTAATGGCTATCGACTGTTTTGGCTCTGTATTAGCGGCTTTGCACCACTCTTCTACCGCTCTTGGATCCATGGGGTCCATGCCGGCACTTTTGGCGTTCGCTTGCTGCATCAGGATCCCGGACGAGAACCCCCACGTGTAGCGATACCTCCAACTAAGGAGGCCGCAGAATTAGATTTGGGCCCTGAGTGCAGCTCCGCCAACCCCCGGCAATAGGCTCTACCCCCTTCTGGCACAGCTAGTACTAACAATCAATGATATGTCCTATGCAATAGAATAACTAAGCAAGGACACAGTAATGAATTGTAATAGGTAAAGTGTTTTACTCATTGATTCTCAATATGGATAAAGGGGTAACAGTAATCACAGTTCAAGATAATCACTCCTAAGGGCAGCGTCCTGCCACTCTAACACACTATTTAGTAACACACGCTACAGGTGCGCCATACGGGCGACCGTTAACTAAGTGCCCTATGGCGCAGTAATCAAACACGCTAGAATCCCCACCAGGCCTGGTTCTAATATTTAACTTAGTCCTTCTTTCTTCACCGGCAGGTCTGTAATGGTGGTGCACTTTAAACAGAGTATAACTTTGTAATCCAAGGGGTATGAAAATAACTTGTAGGCCACGGCAGTCTATAGGCCTATATACAGCAACAGTATCTTAGCTGGGCTTACGCCCTCTCACCCGCCGGACTACGGATCCAGTCCGGGAAACCTCCACCGGTCGTGTCACACACACTCGATCTCTCCAACGATCAGGCCCCCGATCCGACAAGGCTGTAGCTCACAAAGTCAGATGCCACCCAGGCTCGCAGAGGGGAGGGTGGAAGGCTCTTTGGTGCAGAGCAAGGCCTCAGGCTTCAGGCCTTGCACTCCGACACATCCGCACAGGAGGATCCGTCTGTGAAGTCTCGTGTCCCCCAAAGAGGCCGAGCCCGGCCTCGCCTCCTCCTTTTATAACCCCTCCCATGAGTCTCTGCGGTGGAACATCACAAGAATGGGGTTATGGGTAATGTAGTTTCTTCCCAATATAGGGGAATACCCCGCTACACTCATAATAAAAAATAATATCTTGAAATCATCTTGTTTGCTTTTCTTTTGTTGTATTTGTTCTTTCTTCTAGGTCAGTGATGGTGAACCTTGCCACTCCAGATGTTTTTCAACTCCATTTTCCATGATGCTCAACTACACTGCAGAGTGCCTGAGCAACATTAGAAATGTAGTTCCAAACCATCTGGGTTGCCAAGGTTCACCATCACTGTCCTTGGTTATACTAGTGCAGTTGTAGTCCCATGTTTTTTCCTAACAAGTAAATTACAAGCATTTATAGAGTCTAAACACACACATTTTTGTTGGGGGGGGGGGGGGGTCAACATTGATATAAGAAGCCACACATTGTTTACTGTTTAAAATTTTTTATGAGTATAAAATTGGTAAGGTTTGTATCAAAATATAACCCCAATTTTTTGAGGAATTTAAAAAATATTTGCTTTTTACAACTCAGTACAAAACTGTACAACACGAACAATATCCCTTTATAGAAATAAAACATTTCCCCCCCAAAAAAATAAACATTTTTTTTAAAATATATACAAGTTTTAAACACTCCCAAGAATATGCTCAATTTTTTTTAATTTTTTCTCCATCATTTTGTTTGTTTGGTACATCTGGACCAGGTTGTGTTTGATGGTTTCAACCTCCCGAGAGCAGACCCTCACTTCTTTAAGCAACATCTGGGCAGTGGCTCTGGTGAAGGTTGCTGGTGCCGCAGGCATTAAAGTCCCTTTAAGTTGTGAAAAGAAAATGTCTTACTAAATATACAGGCAAACATCTATTACGTGAGGCTGTGGTGTATGACACTGACCTGGTGAGTTGCCATTTCCCTCTTCTGCCACATCCTGCATTTGTGGGTCTTGAGTTGGTGGTGCGGGGTTTGCAGCCTCATGTCTCTTAGCTCTTTGAAGCCCTAGGAGATATAACCAAAAGGTCGACTTGTGTAACTAAATATATTTAGGCGTGAAAGAGGAATATTAATCATTCTTGGGAAGTGTGTTACAATTGTATTACTGATAATTTTGGAGAAGATGAACACATGATTGTATCCATTTCCCAAGATGGTAGATTAATCTCTTTAGGTCATGTTTCACACATGGAAACACACCAGGTATCCACTGGATCACCTGTGTGTGACACCATCAAAAGGTTGTTCTTGTGGCCCACACTTGTGCTAATGAGTCCAGATGTGTAAGCAGCTGCTGAGCATACTCTTGTAAACGTACACTGAATCTAGTTACATTAGCCAAATATAATTACCAACAACTACACAAACATGTTTATAATTACTTCTCACATAAACATTTCATGATGTCCTGTTTCATGTTCTTGGGCACAAGAATCCAACGTTGAAATCCTCGTTCAATACCACCCAAACGATGTTTTGGTGGAATACATTGCTAAAAACATTAGAACATGCCTATTATTTTGTGATTGATAAAATGTCATTCGAACAATGATGAATCGTGGCAAAAGCTTGTGATTGAGTGAACGTTTGAACGACCATTTATACGATCGATTCGTGTGGCCAAAAACATGAAACATGACATTTTTCACTGTAATACATACATTATTTAAAAAGCACATGCAACACCACGTTATTAGGCAAAATCACATTTAATGTTAATCTACTTACTTTTTTTGATGACTTTTTTAATCTTTTTATATTGATCCGGCTCACGCAACTTAATGTCCGACCATCGTTTCCGGATCTGTTCCCGCGACCTGCGAACGCCAAATTTTACAAAGAGCGTTTTGACCACTTGATCCATGATCTTGGCCTTCACCTGATTTGGCTTTTTGTAGGGCCCATGTTTGGCGTCGTAATCATCCCGGAGCAATATGGTGACCATCTCCACCATCTCATCAAAGCTCATGTTAGTGGCTTTATACCTTCTGGGTCGGGGCCTGCTTTCTTCCCCACTTTCAACATCATGTTGGTGATTCGCCGACATGTTTACACTCTCCGTCATTAAGGAGTAGCGAGAAGGGGCGGGGAAAGTAGTGTAACGAACGTCAGAGGCGGGAAAGCGTGCGGAGCGTCACGCATGCGCACTGTATATAACTCCAAAAAACATCGTTGAAAGCGACGTTCAGTGAGTGGAAGAAGGTCGGAGGAGACGAACGTGTAGATCGCGGGTACGTAACATTTTTCTTACTTGATATGGCTGTGTCCAGGAGCATTAAACCTATAAACATTCATTCACTGTATGTTCGGGGCCGGGGTTGGGCAATATGCATGTAACTTGGCGCTTGCTTCCCGTGCTGTTAGTACTGGCCGTGCACAAAGTGTCATTTTTTAATTGTGAATAAACTTTGAAAAGTCAATCGCGGCTCTAAATGAATTCTTGCCTCCCGGCAAATGGCAAGACTTTGAAAACTGATTTGTACCTGAAATAAAAAAACGTGGGGTTCCCCCAAATTCGAGTTGCAGGCCCTTCAGGTCTGTCAAGGATTTTAAGGGGAACTCCACCCCCAAATCATGAAAAAAAAGGGCGTGGAGTCCCCCCCAAAATCCACAACAGACCCTTTATCCGAGCACGCAACCTGGCCGGCCGCAGGGGAAGAGGGGGGGACGAGAGCGGCCCCCCTCCCTCCTGAACCGTACCAGGCCACATGCCCTCAACATGGGGAGGATGTCCCCATGTTGATGGGGACAAGGGCCTCATCCCCACAACCCTTGCCCGGTGGTTGTGGGGGTCTGCGGGCGGGGGGGCTTATCGGAATCTGGAAGACCCCTTTAACAAAGGGGCCCCCTAGATCCCGACCCCCCCCTATGTGAATTGGTAAGGGGTAAATTGTACCTCTACCATTTCACGAAGAAAGTGTACAAAATGTAAACAATGACAAGAGTCAGTTTTTGACAATTCCTTTAATTTTTAGTTTGTCTTTCTTCCTTCTTCTTCTTTTCTTGCTTCGTGTTTCTTCATCCATCTTCCTCTTCCTCTTCATCTTCCTTCTTCCTTCGGTGTTCTCGTCCGCATCTTGCTCCGGGTTCTTCTTTCCCCGGCCGCTCCGTTTGAATTGGAGGTTCCCGCGGTGTTTGACGCTTCAGTTCATCAGTTCTCCTCTTGGTCCGGCGACCCCGCCCCCCTCTGACGCACAGAGATTTCACAGGTACTTACCCCGTGCAGTCAGAGGGGGGCGGGTCCCCCGGCTCGCAGCGGACCTAGAGGAGAACTGCCTAACTTTGCGTCACACAGCGGGAAACTCCAATTCAAACGGAGCAGCGGGAGAAGAAAGAAGAAGCCGAAGCAAGATGCGGACGAGAAGCCCGAAGCAAGAAGGAAGACGAAGATGAAGAGGAAGATGGAGGAAGAAACTCCAATGCAGAAAAGAAGAAGGAAGAAGATGGTTGAAAAACAAAACCAATAATAAAGGAATTGTCAAAAACCGTGTAGTGTCATTTTTCAGATAATGCCATTTTTTAAGGTGAAATGGTAGGGCTACAATGTCCCCCCATTACCATTTCACATAGGGGGGGGGGGCGGGATCTGAGGGGCCCCTTTGTTAAAGGGGTCTTCCAGATTCCGATAAGCCCCCTGCCCGCAGACCCCCACAACCACCGGGCAAGGGTTGTGGGGATGAGGCCCTTGTCCCCATCAACATGGGGACATCCTCCCCATGTTGAGGGCATGTGGCCTGGTACGGTTCAGGAGGGAGGGGGGCCGCTCTCTCGTCCCCCCCTCTTCCCCTGTGGCCGGCCAGGTTGCGTGCTCGGATAAGGGTCTGTTATGGATTTGGGGGGGGGGACTCCACGCCATTTTTTAAGGGAATTTGTGGGGGAGTTCCCCTTAAAATCCTTGACAGACCTGATATGGATATTTGGGGGAACCACAATGCTTTCCCAATGTTTGTATCAATGACTTTTCTAGGTATTGCAATTGACAGGAGACAACAATTAATTATACCCAGGAGTGAATTTAGGGTTAATTAAAATTTAATAAAAAATGGCACTTGGTGCAGGGACAGTTCGAGGTACTCCTTTATTTTTGGGGAGTCCTTTTATTCACCCTATTTACAGGGCTTAATTTACTTAAATGGGGTTTGGGTTCGGGTAAAGTCAGGTCACGAACTCTAGCTTTTTACAAAGTTAGCTAAAAAGAGTTCAACACAAACATCCAGGTGTCCACTCAACTCTATGATGACTGATCAATTGCTACGTTAGTGGCCTATATATGGTTAGAAAGATTTGGAGTAGTCCTGACTGACATTCCTTTTTTGGTTTTGGGTTTTGAATTGCACAGATAATGAAGGCATTTAAGGACCCCGATTTTATGCTGGAATTCCTCCAAAGATGGAAAAATCTTCCAATTTTATGGGAGACTAAAAATAAAAATAATAAAAATAAAGAAGCCAGGAAGAGAGCACTGGAGACCTTGCTGGAATTTGTGAAAACTCAGATCCCCACAGCAACACTACAGGATCTGAAGAACAAAATTGGGACCATTAGGGGCACATACCGGGCTCAAAGGAATAAAGTTCAAAAATCCCTGCGGTCAGGAGCAGGTGCAGAGGACCGATACATACCAAATCTGTGGTACTATCAGCACCTGAGTTTCCTAGATGAACATCTGGAATCCAGGGAATCCCTTTCCAGCCTTCCACCCAGAACGACCTCCAGCCTTCCTTGCAGCCAACCCTCCAGCCAACCCTCCAGCCTTCCCTTCAGCATTCCATGCAGCCAAGCCTCCAGCCAAGATGAGGTCTCTTTGGAGGAACAACCTCAAGTCCTGGAGGAGCCGGATTTAAATATTTGGAGCCAGGTATAATATTTCTCAAAATATTTAGAGTAATAAAAGTTGAATGTTGTAAACGTTTAAAAAAAAGTGTGAAAAATGTTAACAGTTTAAAAAAAGTGTCTGACATATCAATAGACAGCAGTGGCCACAAATTAAGGGCACCAAAAAGATATATACTGGTGTCAGAATGATTGACTTTAATATTTAGTAGCATTCAATTACCAAATGTCATGAGGTGACAAATGTGTGTGAAAGATGAAGGCAAAACTAACTCGATGTACCTTTTTTTTACAGGATGAGGAGGCAGGCCCCAGTGGGACCCAGGAAGAGGCAGGCCCCAGTGGGACCCAGGAAGAGGCAGGCCCCAGTGGGACCTAGGAAGAGGCAGGCCCCAGTGGGACCCAGGAAGAGGCAGGCCCCAGTGGGACCCAGGAAGAGGCAGGCCCCAGTGGGACCCAGCACAACACCAGGCCCCAGATCCCTCTGCTGCGGATTCCTGCCAAAAGATCTAGGAGGCTGGTTCAAATGGAGGAGGAGACACAGGCCCTAATTAGGGAGGCTACTGCTGCACTCCGAGAGCCCCCCACCGCTGCAGAGGGATTTGCTGCCCTTATTGGGGAGAAACTGCCACAAATGGGACTGGACCAGAGGCTGAAGTGTGAAACACTTATATTGAAGGTGGTCAATATGGGCCTGTTGAACAAACTAAAGGAGTTCACAGATGTTGTGGACCTTTCCTATTTTTTTGCCCAAGTTCCTGCCCCACTCCATGCTCCTGCCCCACTCCATGCTCCTGCCCCACTCCATGCTCCTGTCCCAGGCCCTGCTCCCGTCCCAGTCCCTGCTCCTGTTCCAGACCCTGCTCCTGCTCCAGTCCCTCCTCCACGGACACAGCCTCCAAGGAAGGCTGCAGGGAAGGTCAAACAAAAAAGACGAAAATTAACCCAGGATATGTGCCTCACATGGGGCCAGTTTTGGTCTTCAGATGCTTTGGTGTTTGCTGTGGTGATCTGGGTGTGCACTAATTTCAGCAGGGTCTCCAGTGCTGTCTTCCTGGCTTCTTGATTTGTAGTTTACATATGGTTTTGTTTTGGCTTACCTTTTAATTTGTTATTAGGCCATAATAAATGGGAATTTTTTTTGAAGATACAAAATTAACATGTGTTTTTCTTCTAAATAGCCAGTTTGTAAGTGAGTAGGCAGGGACAGTGGATAAAAAATTAAGAAATTAACAAGGGACACTAACCTCATTGAGGCAAAATTAGAATAAAGAATAATGTTGTGGTAACTTGACACACTCCAAAATAGCAAATAATATGTAAAAACAGTCTAAAATCTAAGACCACAAATTAAAGCAAAAAAAATAAAATATAAAAATAAATTTAAAAAGTTTTGGGTATTTAGGGAGATCTGGCTCCCCAAAATAGAGATTAATCATGATAAAACAATAAATCATAAAGACCAAAGATTGTCCTAACTCTGGGAGAATATCAGCAGCAAGAGAATTGGAATATTGCAGCATTAGAACGAAGAAAAGAATGCGCTGCATTAAACGATGTATTAATTTCATGCATGACGAATGTGCCATCTCCATTCCGAACAGTAGTTTTACCAGAACGAGCGCTCCCTTCTCCTCACTTGCTTCTGATCATGCGCGCTTTTTTAACGTCGTTAAAGCCTACACACGATCATTTTTCATGATGAAAAAAACGACGACCTGAAAAACGGCGTAAAAATTTAGAACATGTTCTAATTTTTCGCGTCGTTTTTAATGGCGTTTTTCTCGTTGAAAAAAACGACATAAAGCCCACAGACTATCGGTTTTCTCGGCGAGAAAAAAAAATGACGTTATTCTCGTCGAGAAAAGCGGTCGTGTGTACGCGGCATAAGACTGTAAATGTGACTTCCCCCCCCCCCCCTCAATAATTTTTACTGCATACCCTCCCTTCCTCTCCCCACCCCTGATCGTTATTATCTTATTCATAGACACCATCATTTGTACATTGTATTGTACATTACCAATCATACACTTACTGGATACCAGTGATTTGGTTTTTGCGCATTTTTCACTTGTGTACTGTTTATATTGAAACTTTTTATGCTGCAGACCTTTCTCTCATCCATCAGTATGTCTCCTCCTTTTTAATTATTCTGTACCGCTCTTTATATATTTTATCTGTTGTTACTATTATATATATATGTACAGAGAGACACCGTTCCTTTTAGCCATTTTTTTTTTTTTTTTTTTTTTATTTAAATATATTTCCACTCTACCTCATTCCCCACCCCTGGCCATGATGGATATTATCTCCACTATTGAAAGTCATAGATATACGGTCCTAGAACAGATCTATTTAAGTCTATCATCCATCACTTTCTCTAATGACGCCAAACTTACAGGCAAAATACGCCATACCCTTTGCGGAAAATTCAAGCAACTGGAAAGACTGATCCAGACCACTAATCAACAGTGGTGGGATAAATTCTTTCTATCACAATATATAGATACCAAAATCTCACCCAGAGGCCTACGGGTTATGAAAGAATGTCCCATGTTCCTAGACCATAACAGCTCCAAAGAATGGGCCAATATTGCTGAATTTTGCACAGCAAAATGGATGGGAATACTTATTTCCCATAGGAACAACAGATTTGATAATTTCAATCACCAAATCAAAATCATCATAGATGAAATCTCCAGCCATTCAGTATCCATTCCCTCCAGTTGGATGGAGGTCCTGAAGGACAACACACAAAAGGATGAGGACCATCTTGTACACATAAAAATGGGCAAATTCAAACGTGACCTTGATGACTATAACTCCAACAGGGTTTTTCCTGAATAAGAACCCCCCTCATCTCGGCACCGCTGCACCACCAATATGTGCCGTTACCCCAAATCCACTCTCTCCAAGCATACGTGAACATATACCTCCTCCTTCCTCACCTCCCCGACCTCTTATGGACATCAAGTTCAACCATCACTACGTTTCTGGTAGACATAATGAGAAAACTAATTTTTCCCATATCACCAGACCACCCTCTCTTTGGACTAACCCCCATCACCCAAGGCGTCTTTATAATTATAATAATAATAAAACAAATAGAAAACATAACTATGATAAAAAAAGACGGCCTTATCACCGCCCTAAATCTATTCTACAATAGATCATCCAGCTCCTTACCCCCCAAAGCTCTGACACAACCCACCATTATGGACATGAACCATGGCCCCCAAAATCACCATAAACTTGGTAATGGTAATCACACAGCCAGCCTTTGTCTCTCCAACATAGCAGAGGCACCAACTATTCTTACCAGCATAAGTACTTGCTGTATACCACCAGTGCCCATGGTACAATTAGACCCAAATATTGTATCACTCCACCAGATCCCTACCCCTGTATCTCCCCCTTTTGAAGATTCAACACAATCTTTTTTAGTGCACAGTCCTCCTCCAGCCCCAGTCTCAAGAAAACGAAAACTCACAGGAGAGGATGTAGAGGAGGACGAGGAAAAGATAAATCCAAAGACTCAAAAATTCCAGAAACGATAAAAATATTCAATCTTTCTTCCCATACTCTATCTGCTGCTCACACATCTCTTCTTAGCCATGGGCTCAATTTTGCTCCCATAAACAAACCCAATCCATTTCTTCTCTTCAAGGACCTCAATCACTATATACGCAACCTTACCCTAAAAAGACACTTTCACATTAAACAAGAAAAAGATAACAACAACACTACTGGCACTGCATTAGTCAGCCCTCCCATAGTATCTCAATTTGACTCATTGGAACCCCATCTTGAATCATTTGATTATACAGATCCCTTCTCTGTAGACTTCTGTGATGAAGACGACAACCTGAGACTCTACACCCAACATTTTGCCACATTCCCCCCGATAGTACATTCCTCTTTAAGACCAAAATCCATCTTTTTTCCCACCCACTCAAAAGGACCTTACATTGAGAGTTTCTATAGAGTGGTTTACGCAGATCTGGTTAAAATGTGTAACTCCACATCCTCTTCGAAACATAACAACCTCTCACCGGTAGAAATCAAAGCACTAGACCAACTTTTACATAATGACAGTATAGTAATAAAATCTGCTGATAAAGGAGGAGGTATCGTTCTTATCGACAAAACGGATTACCTAAAGGAAGCCTACAGAATCCTATCTGACAACACTACCTATGTGAAGCTCAACAAGGACCCCACAACTGATTTTGCCAAAGAAGCAGATATTCTCACTTCCAACGCACTCAAAGATAACGTCATTTCCAAAACAGAAAGTTTGTTCCTAAAAAAGAACTTCTATCAGATTCCATACTTTTATTACCTACCTAAAATTCACAAAAACCCACAACACCCACCAGGTAGACCCATTGTAGCTGCCATGGACAGTGTGACTACAGGTTTCAGTATCTACATAGACCAATTCCTTCAACCAATTGTCCTACAACTACAATCATACATACGTGATGGCACTCATCTCCTTGAACTTCTTTCGGCCTACAGGTGGGAGTCTACATATGTATGGCTGTCACTTGACGTGTGCTCACTCTACACGTCCATTCCACACGGTTTTGGACTTATGGCACTAGAACAATTCCTGCTCAAAGAACCTCTAATTAATCAGCGTCAGGCCAATTTCATTGTATTAGCCACCCAATTTTGTCTCACACACAACTATTTCAGTTTTAATGGAGAATTCTACCAGCAGTCACAGGGTACGTGTCATGGATATGCATTAATGTCTGTCTGCCATCTTACCTTCCTCCTCATGTGTTCATCTAGAGACCAGACCTCCTTCACCTGGCTTCCTTTATAATCTCCTCCCAGCCTGACTCCACCCCAGGCCCTGTCACTGAACACTATATTAACCTGTGCACTGCAAGCCTGCTTTGCTGATCAACGTGTTTGTTAGGCATTGTGTGTTTGGGTTCCTGCCTGCCGTGTGCTACATCTGTCTCTCTGTTACGTTATTGGCTTGTCCCCGACCATCCCTGTCTGCTCGTGACCCTTGACCTTCGGCTCGTTCTTCGTTATCCTTGTCTGCTTGTGGCCCCTGACCTTCGGCTTGTTATTCGGTTCTCTCTATCGTGTGCTGCTGCTTCCCCTTATCCTACGGGGCGTGAGCTAGGAAACTCCAGGGGCCGCGACCTGGTCCCAGCCTGCAGCGTAACATCCTCACCACTAGAGGCCCTGGAGAAGACCAGCTGGGTCTTAGACTCCGCGCCCTGGGGAATCTTGGCTCTCGCTTCCGTTGGGATCCCGGTTGTGCTCCTCTGGTCCCGCTTTCCACAACCACCCAGTTTCCTATCCACAGAAGCCAGCCATAGGGTTCACTACCTCGCGGTGCACTCCTGTCCCCCTACGGTGTGCATCTGTCACCTGGCCACAGGTGACCCTGACAGTTTGATCAGCCATGAACCCGGCTGACATCCCGCTTCCCGCGGATGATCCATTGCAGGGCATAGTTCGCAGACTTGAGACCCAGGAATCAAATCAGACCCAGGTGATGCGATTCCTCCAGGATCTGGCTTCTCGATTCGAGCAGCTTCAGGTCTCCTTGGGAACCCCGAATCCGCAACCCCAAGTACAACCAGCGGCTGTACCTATCGCACCAGTCGCAGCCTCACACTCACTAAGATTGCCAGCTCCGTTCCGTTTCTCTGGGGACTCCAAGGCCTGCAGGGGGTTTCTCAGCCAATGCACTATTCATTTTGAGCTTCAGCCTCAAAGCTTCCTATCTGACCGGGCTAAGGTAGCCTATATCATTTCCCTCCTCTCCGGTGAAGCTTTGGCCTGGGCTGCCCCCCTGTGGGAGAGGAACGATCCGGTGGTTTCCAGTCTGTACGAATTCTTGAAGCTCTTTCGTAATATCTTCGAAGAGCCGGCTCGGGCTTCTTCAGCGGCTAGTGCTGTCTTACGTCTTCGCCAAGAATCTAGCTCAGTGGGGCAATATGCTCTTCAGTTCCGTATCCACACAGCTGAATTGAGCTGGAATAATGAGGCCCTGGTCGCTACCTTTTTACATGGCCTCTCTGACCGAGTGAAAGACGAATTAGCGGGAAGAGCCATTCCCGTCGGTCTGGACGATGTAATTTCATTATGCAACCAGATCGACATTCGTTTTCAAGAGAGGTCCTTAGAAAAAAGACGCCAGCACTCTCTGGGTCCTAGCCAGTCTGAGCTCCCCTCCCTTCATTCCGTGGAGCATCCTCTACCTGCTGAAGAACCTATGCAGCTGGGCCGGACCAGACTAACCCCCGAAGAACGTGCTAGGCGCAGAACTCTGGGCTTGTGCCTCTATTGTGGGGGCAAGGGTCATTTTCGTGACTCCTGCTCGCTTCGTCCGGGAAACGCTCGGGTCTAATACATTTGGAAGGTGGAGTATTGGACCCAGAAACATCACCTTCTCGCCTGCTCTTGCCGGTGTCCCTTCATGTAGGCACTTCTCCTCAGTCAACCCTTGCATACCTGGATTCCGGGGCTGCCGGCAATTTCATGGATTGGAGAACTGCTTCTTCTATGAAGCTTACCCTTTCACCTCTCACTACCCCATTGGTAGTCTCGGCAATTGATGGCACTGTTCTCCCAGGGGGCCCTATTCGCTTCCAGACGCTACCCATTAGGATGTCGGTAGGGATTCTCCACCAGGAGTGGATATCCTTTCTTATTCTACCCAAGGCCTCTACCCCAGTTGTATTGGGCCTCCCTTGGCTACAGCTCCACTCTCCACATGTGGACTGGGTCTCTGGGCAGATCCTGGCCTGGGGTTCCTCATGTTTCTCGTCGTGTCTTCTCAAGGTGACCCCCAAGGAGAGTCTTCCGGTTGCTGCCACTTCTGTTTCTTCTGATCTTCCCGCCGCATACAGCGATTACCGGGATGTGTTCTGTAAAAAATCAGCTGAGGTGCTTCCTCCCCACAGGTCTTTTGACTGTGCTATTGATCTTGTCCCCGGAGCAACTCTACCCAGGGGTCGTACCTACCCTCTGTCCATCCCAGAGACCCAGGCCATGTCGGAGTATGTAGCAGAGAATCTGGAGAGAGGGTTCATCCGGAAATCCTCATCGCCTGCAGGGGCAGGGTTCTTTTTTGTTGCCAAAAAGGATGGTACCTTAAGACCCTGCATCGATTATCGGGGTTTAAATGCGGTTACTATTAAAAATCGATACCCCTTACCCTTAATATCTGAGCTATTCGATAGGTTGAAGGGTGCCTCCATTTTCACCAAGTTGGATCTCAGAGGCGCGTACAATCTCATTCGAATACGGGAGGGTGACGAATGGAAGACTGCATTTAACACTAGAGACGGGCATTACGAATATCTGGTGATGCCTTTTGGTCTGTGTAATGCTCCAGCCGTGTTTCAAAACTTTGTCAATGAAATCTTCAGAGATCTGCTGTACCAGTTTGTTGTCATCTATCTGGATGACATTCTGATCTTTTCTGAAAATCTGCTCGTCCACAGAAACCATGTCCGCACTGTACTTCAACGTCTTAGAGAGAACAATCTCTATGCCAAGCTGGAGAAATGTTCCTTTGAATGTTCTGAGGTCCTGTTTTTGGGGTGCTTTGTCTCATGTTCGGGGCTTCGTATGGACCCTGGGAAGGTCTTGGCTATCACCAACTGGCCTCTTCCTGCTAGCCTCAAGGCCACACAGCGCTTTCTTGGCTTCACTAATTATTATAGGCAGTTCATAAGGAATTACTCTTCCATTGCCGCGCCTATTATCGCTTTGACCAAGAAGGGTGTGAATGCCAGAGACTGGCCTCCCGAAGCTGTCTCTGCATTTCACAACCTGAAACAGGCCTTTGTTTCTGGCCCCCTCTTGAGGAGACCAAATCCTGGGAATGCATTTTTTATTGAAGTGGACGCTTCCTCAATGGGGGTGGGAGCTGTGCTTCTTCAAATCTTTGAGAAGAGACGCCAACCATGTGCGTTCTTCTCCAAAAAAAATTCTCAGGCAGAGAGGAATTATGCCATCGGTGATCGGGAACTTCTCGCAATTAAATTGGCGTTAGAGGAGTGGCGTCATCTCTTGGAGGGTTCCCCTCACTCCATAACGATCTTTACCGATCACAAGAATTTACAGTATCTACAGAATGCTAAACTGAATCCGGTTTGTTTCAAACTCCAGATTCCTAAGAGCCTTAAAATCACTAACTCCTTTCATGTTGCTCTTCTAAAGCCTTTAGTCCTCAATAAATTCTCTCGTCCTCTTCCTACCGTGGCGCCTGTCTCTGAGGATAATCAGGAGTACGAGATCAGTCAAATTCTGGACTCCCGACTCTGTAAAGGCGTTCTTCAGTACCTCGTTCATTGGAAAGGGTTTGGTCCTGAGGAGAGGTCTTGGATCACTGCATCTGAGGTCTTTGCACCTCGTCTGTTAAAGGAGTTTCATCTGAAGTTTCCCTCTAAACCTGGGCCCAGGCGGGGAAGGGGGAGGCCTCGTAAGAGGGAGGGTACTGTCATGGATATGCATTAATGTCTGTCTGCCATCTTACCTTCCTCCTCATGTGTTCATCTAGAGACCAGACCTCCTTCACCTGGCTTCCTTTATAATCTCCTCCCAGCCTGACTCCACCCCAGGCCCTATCACTGAACACTATATTAACCTGTGCACTGCAAGCCTGCTTTGCTGATCAACGTGTTTGTTAGGCATTGTGTGTTTGGGTTCCTGCCTGCCGTGTGCTACATCTGTCTCTCTGTTACGTTATTGGCTTGTCCCCGACCATCCCTGTCTGCTCGTGACCCTTGACCTTCGGCTCGTTCTTCGTTATCCTTGTCTGCTTGTGGCCCCTGACCTTCGGCTTGTTATTCGGTTCTCTCTATCGTGTGCTGCTGCTTCCCCTTATCCTACGGGGCGTGAGCTAGGAAACTCCAGGGGCCGCGACCTGGTCCCAGCCTGCAGCGTAACATCCTCACCACTAGAGGCCCTGGAGAAGACCAGCTGGGTCTTAGACTCCGCGCCCTGGGGAATCTTGGCTCTCGCTTCCGTTGGGATCCCGGTTGTGCTCCTCTGGTCCCGCTTTCCACAACCACCCAGTTTCCTATCCACAGAAGCCAGCCATAGGGTTCACTACCTCGCGGTGCACTCCTGTCCCCCTACGGTGTGCATCTGTCACCTGGCCACAGGTGACCCTGACAGTACGGCAATGGGAGCTAATTTTGCTCCCTCATACGCTAACCTTGCCATGGGCTTCTGGGAGACCCATCACATCTATACCAACAACCCATTTGCAGCAAACATTGTGTTCTTCGGACGTTATATAGATGATCTTATTATCATCTGGGACGGCCCCCTTGAACTCATCCCCCTTTTCGTCCAACACTGCAATAACAATACCTATGGGTTATCATTCACATCTGCTTCTCATCCTTCCACCATGGCTTTTTTGGACCTAGAACTCGGACATGACACACATACCATTCATGCAAAGAACTACACCAAGCCAACCGCTGGAAATTCCTATTTGCATTATAAAAGTTGTCATCACCAAAAATGGATATGTAACATCCCCAAGGGCCAATATTGTCGCCTTAGACAGAATTGTACAAAAGACTCCGATTACATTGAACTCAGTGCCATCCTTAAAAAGAAATTTATGGATAAACAATACCCTGAAAACCTGGTCGACGAAGCACACAAGTTCTATCTTCACGGCAAGCCACCTAAATCTGACAAAATTCCACACGACTGCTCAACCAGACTTATTACCACCTTTCATTCAAAACATAAGAACATGAAGAAAATATTATCCAAACATTGGAATATCCTACAGCAAGATCCCCACCTTAAATCAGAACTACCTGCCCACCCCAGAGTCACCTATCGCAGGGCTCCGAATCTAAAAAACAAAATTGCCCCCAGCAAACTCAAACCTACTATCACATCACCACCAGTACCAATCCTCATACCCATTATAGGCATGTACCAATGTCATAAACCACTGTGTAAAACATGTAATTTTGTTCAACATGGGCAAAAATCCTTCAGCACCAAAGGTAAAACCTATCAGCTGAAAGAATTTTTCAATTGTTCCTCGGACTTTGTGGTATACGGCCTCAGCTGCCCATGCGGGCTAATATATGTAGGTCGCACCATACGCCCGTTACGACAAAGATTTGGTGAACATCGAAGATACATAGAGGGTGGCACTGACCCCCACAGTGTCCCAAAACATTTTGCCAAAATTCATCAAAAATCTACCACTGGACTCCAGGTGTGGGTAATTGAACAAATCGACAGATCACTCCCGGCAGCCGAAAGATTTAAGAAACTCTGTGCCAGAGAAACATATTGGATTTATAGCTTAGATGTACTCTCACCTGGAGGTATCAACGAGAGTATCGAAATACACACCATTCTATAACCATTCTACATATAACCCCCCCCCCCCCGTTCTTTTTATCATCAATTTATCTCTTAGACATGTTATTTATAACATTATATATTACTAATTTATTGGCCTGTTTTTATCTGCCTTGGTTTATTTATTATTTAATATATTTTTTACATATAATTCTTATTGTATATCTCACAGGTTGGAAAATACTATTTTTTCCCTACTGGGGGTGGCGGGTGTGTGTGTATTTTTTGTAAGTATATACCCCCTAGTCCAATTTATAGACCACCCTCACCCACCCCTGTCCCCCGTCCCTGCCTCTCCCATCCCTTCCCCCCCCCTTTTTCTAACTTCTCCCTCTTCCTCCCCCCCCCCCCCTCTCTCGACTTCCCCCCCTTTTTTTTTTTTTTTCCTTTCTCCCTTGTCCCACCTCTTTGATTGATTTATCGTTATCATTGTGTGTTTTTTGGTACCTTTGTTGTTTTTCCTATGCATGTGCACTATGGTGCCCACGTGAAATTTACGCATATATATATATGTGTGTATATGTATGTATATATATGTATATATGTGTGTTTTGCGTGTGTGTAACCCCCCCCCCCTCCTTTTTATTTTTATTTTTTTCATGCATAGTGTATGTTTTATGTATTACATATATTATTGTGTATTATATGTATTTTTCATGTGTATATATTTCTCTATATATTTATTATATATATATATATATATATATTTTATGCATATGTTTTTTATATATGTTGTATGTGTATTTTTTATGCATACACTGTATTCCTTATGTAAGTTCCCATTAGTGTCCTATGGCATCATGTCATTTTTGTCATTTTTGCGCTCATCATACCTTTTCAGTGTCCCAAACCCCCCCCCCCCCCCGCCCTTTAACCTTCCATACCCATCCCGTATCCTTATCCCCCCATCCACACATTAATGCATTCATCTATCATTATATAAAATAAAACCACCCCCTCCCCCTTATTATCATTATGCTTCCTTATTCTGCTCATTTCATCAATTCAATATAAATAATCTCCCCCACCTTGATATATATATATATATATTCCCCCTTTTCCCTCTCTTTGCGTTCCCACTCTTTTCTAGTTTAGTTCATTTTCCCTGTTCATTTCCCCATGGCCCCTTTCTTTCTCTCCACCACCCCCCCCCCCTCCTGGCCCCGTCAATTTATATTCTATTATTCCCTTTTTCCTTCTCCTTTTTATTTATTTCATTTTTCACCTTTTCTCTTTATTACCATTTATTACTTTTTCTTTTTATATTTTTTCCTTTTTCCCCTTTTTTCTTTTTCTTTTCCTTTTTTCCTCTTTCTTTTCTCGTTCTTATATGTATATCTTGTTCTAGTCCCGGGTTTTTTTGCCCCCCGCCAATCATGGTTATAGTTCAGGCTTTGTACACCCAGCCTTGCACTGACAGCCTCCCTGCAGACACTTCTCTCGTAAGTCCCGTCTCGGCCCCACCCCTTCCTTCACTCCCGCCCCCTCCTCCTCCAATAAAAACACTAGCGCCACTATCCCATTCATCAGCTTGATAAAGGAGCGCGACTGCCACGCTATACGCAGCACGCCAGCTCGGGAAACGCGTCGCATACCAGTGACGTCATCGCTCCCTGCCTGCCAGGAAATACCATCTAGGCCGTGCTCTGTCATCTCCTCACCGCCGCCGGCTTCTACCATCTTCCATGCGGAACCTGATGACATCAAAACAGCACAGCGCCACAGCAGGACACAGCACAGAATGACTGACCTGATGATCACTTCCCCTTTTCATGGAATTCGTACAATGCCTGCTTTTACATTGTAAAATGTGAGTTGCCTGTACTTTTAATTTATATTAAATTGTTTTAAAACGTCTACACTTAGAGGCGCCTCTTCCCTTGCTTTTTTTGTATTGCTGTATAGAGCAGGTGCTCACAGAGGGCACGTTGTCCCTCCTCCAGTTTAATAACTTTCTGGGCAAGGTAAGTACTAAAGCCCTCAACAGGGTTGAGGGGGGCCCTCATTATGGCAGCAGCGTCCCTGATCATCTTAAGTGACTCCTCCTCCACCTTTGTCATCCGCCGTTTTTTGGGGGTCTGACGTGGAGGGGAGCCACTTGGGACTGTGTGCTGCCACTAGGCCTGGGGACCTGTTGAGTGCCACTTGGGCTGGCCTCTGCCTGGCTGCCACTCACCCCTGCCTCCTCCTGCCTGCCACATTCTGGAGCCTCTTCCTCCTGGCTGAGCTCATCCTGTGTAGAAAAAAGGGACATAGTTTAATTTTTTGTTGAATCAATCACACACAATTTTCATCTCATGACTGTTGCAATTTGAATGTTAATAAATATAAAAGACTCTCATTGTGACCGCAGCTTTTTTATATACTGTACCAATCATTAATGGCCTTTTTATTAATTTTTTTTTTTTTTTTTATTAAATTGGGTCATTTGTGAATAATAACATCTAGTTCTCAAAAATCAATTGAGGACAATAAATATCTTTGAAAATAATATACCTGGCTGAAGATGCGCAGATCCGGCTCTTCAAGCTCAGGTGGCTCCTCCTCCCCCTCTGCAGGGGTGGAAGGAACGCTGGAGGGAAGGGTGGAAGGAACGCTGGGGGGAAGGGTGAAAAGTGATTCTCTGGCCTCAATCTGGTCATCCAGAAATTGCAGATGCTTGTAGTACCACAGCTTGGGCTGAACTACTTTGTCTGCTGCTGCTCCTGATCTCATAGAAGCACGGACTTCTTTATAGCGTTTTTTGTACGCATTCCTCATGTTGTTTATTTTACTATTCATCATAGTATAGTCTGCCTCTGGGATCCAGGTCTTCATATATTCCGCTAATTTAACAATTGTTGCCTTGCGTACTTGGCTACTATGGTAGGAACTATTTTTTAGCTCCCAGAGGTTGCGCATTTCCTTATACTTTTCTATAAATAATAGCATAATGTCTGGCTCACGCAATTTATGCATAGTTCTTTCTACAAGATAAAACACAAGACAAAACCAGTAGGCCAGCTTCAATTGTCCTAATCTTAGCCCAATATAGGCCTTTACATTCATGAACCAGTATAGGCCACTGATGCCCCAAGTTAATTTCTTACCTTAGTAGGATTCGTTCGGCACTTCCGGTCGTCCTTACTCCGCGCAACCACAACCTCGGTTACCCTTTATATACCCTGCGCATGTGTGAAACTCCGACCGCGACGCCCGCCCATGACGGTCTTTTTCTGAATTTCCCCGCCCCTTCTCGTTCGGCGCACAGTGGGAGACGACGACATGGCGTGCTTTATTAATAAGTACTGACGAGGAAAGCCCGGAGGCGGGAACGTCCTGATCCAGGAATAAAAGATTCAAGGCGACTAATATGTCATTTGCTAAGATGGCGGAGATGGTGGACATCCTGCGGAGGAAGGATTACGATGGGAAGCATGGGCCATACGACACCCCTAATCTCAGGAAGTCTAAAATAATGGACAAAGTGGCGAGGAGTCTCTAAAATAAATTTGGGGTCAGGAGATCCAAGGAGCAGCTCCGTAAAAGGTGGTCTGACCTGAAGCTGAGGGAGCCGGACCAGTATAGGAAGCTTAAAAAAATCCTGGAAAAAAGTAAGCTTTTATTTTTACTGTCTTTTTTCAAATTGGAATATGTATTCTTGCATGTTTTGCTCCATGTGCTTGGATTGACTGGTTTCATATTGTAGAATGGCAACTTTCATGTGAAGTTGAGTGGACTCATTTTTGGTAATGTTTCCTAGTAAACAGCGATCGTGTAAAAAAACACATGTTTTGCACAGATACACGTAAACCACATGTGGTCATGCCTATTTGGCGTTAAACAACGTTTATATATACATTGTTGTCTAGATGATGTGTTGTAAGTAAGTAGAATGTTAAATGGTAAACTAGATTCTGTGTAAAAGAGAGGACACTCAAGCAGCTGGTTACACATCTTGACTCAGGAGCACTATAGTGTGGGCCACCATAAAAAACCTTTTTAGGGTGTCACACACAGGTGCTCCAGTGGAAACCTTGAGGTGTCTCCTTTTTATTTTTGAGGACCAAGAATGAAAGTATTCTTGCTTTGTTGAATTTCCAAAAACTCATATGTTCATCTTGGAACTCAAAGTTTTAAAATTATGCCCTCAAATCTCTGTGTGCTAAAGGATACCTTTTGATTGTTTCATTCTCATAGGGGAGAGGAGACTGGGAGGACACCAATGTGAGGAGCCTAGGAAGCACAGACCACATAAAGAAACCCAAGATCAGAATAATCCCCAAGATCCAAAAGAACCCCAAGATCAGCATGTGGAGGAAGGAGAGGTGGAGGAAGGAGAGGTGGAGCTTATCACCACAACAGGTCAGTGTCTGTCACCACAGCTTCTGGTAAAAAGAGATGTAGGCCTGCATATTTCTAATACGTTTCTATTTTTAGGGGATGAACATGTTGGTGTGTTAGAAACTCCTACTACTCCATTCTCAAGTGCTAGTGCCCAAATCGTCATTCAAGAAATAATGGAATGTAGTAGCGAAATGGACATTATGAGGAAAAGGATGAATGTGATTGAGCAAAAATATAAAAACATCATTGATATTATGGGGTGAATAGTCTGAACCACCCCCCTTTTTTTTTCTTATGTAAGCAAAAATTGGCATTTGTTTTAACACAAGCCCACATTTCAAGATGCACACAGTGTGTCAACATGTGCTATCTGCCGTCACAGGATATCTATGTCCCTGTTTTGGGTGTGCAACCTTTTCCTCGCTACTCAAGTAGGTAAGAGGAAGGGTTTGCACCCCAAAAACACGTCCATTGATCCCCCATGATGGCAGATAGCACATGTTGACTTTCGCCATAGGATCAGGATAAAAATAGCCATTTTGCACCACAAAAAATGTGTGCATCTTCTAATTTTGGATGGTTCAGGGGTGACATCACCCCATCTCATGTTTATCTTTTTAAAGTTGAACTTTGTAAGTTCGTTTTTTTTTTTATATGTTTTGTTTTTTGACCCATGCATGTTTCTGCAAACGCAAAAAAAATAAAATTTCTCCAAAATTTGGAGGCCAAAATGTCAAGATTGTATTTTGAATAAAAAATTACTGCACATGTGCACAGAGTAAAAAATATTTTGGACACTCAACAATGTGTGGCTTGTTCTTTCTATGCTCAATAGCAGTTATATAAAATGGGAAAGGTCAGGTTTTTAAGTGTGACAATTGTGGCTATTTACTAAAGACAAATACACTTGGCACTACTACAAAGTGTACTATGATAACCTGGGAGACACATAATAATAAAAAATAAATAATGACAAAACAAGTTTTTTTTTTTTTTTAAAAGGTATCAAATATGGTCTGGCATTGCGATGGCCCCCCTACCCGTGAAGTACTCAACATATTTATCACGTACTTCATGGGCGATTTGGGGGGCCAAGCCAGTACGGCCAGTGTCCAGGCCGGTAAGATTGTGCATGTCAGATACACCGGCCTCTGGCCCAACAGTAGATAGATATGAAGGAGAGTGTTGTCTCATAAAATTATGCAATATGCAGCAAGTTAAAATCAGGTAGTTCAATATGTATTCCGCCATGTGTATGGCTGTCAGAAACAGGCGGAACCGGCTGGCTATTATGCCGAAGGCATTCTCCACAACCCTCCGGTAATTAAAAACCCTCCTCTCCGGGGTAAGGGTCCTCTGGGGGAACGGCCGCATCAGATGTGGTCCCAGTCCAAAAGCTTCATCCGCTATAAACACAAAAGGAAGTCCATCCACGTTGTCTGCATCTGGAGGCAGTGCCAGGCCCCCAGACGGTGAGCGAACTCCGTCTGCGCGAACACTCCGCCATCGGACATCCGGCCGTTCTTCCCCAAGTCCACATACAGGAACTCATAGCGTGCCGACACCACCACCATTAACACTATACTATTAAAACCTTTATAGTTATAATAGTAAGACCCCGAACGGGGTGGCGGCACTATGTGGACGTGCTTCCCATCAATTGCCCCTCCGCAGTTGGGGAAGTCCCACCGCTGGGCAAATTGGGAGGCCACAGTCTGCCATTCCTGCGGCGATGAAGGGAACTGTGGAGTCAAACAAAAAGAAGAAATTAGTACTTTTGCACATTACATTGCAAGCAGATTACACCAATACATTCTTGGCCAACGTCAGTATAACATTTATTAGAAGGAGTATTTAAACACAAAAATAGAAGGCCCACTTATCAGATGACTCACCCCCGCTGATGGGCCATTGGAACAAATTATAAGGGGGGCGATGCTGCTTAAGCTGATTTTGTGCCCCGCAACCAAAGGCTCTACCACTCTGCTGACCTTGAATGTGCAATAAATCTTTAGGACACATTTTAGGGGGGGAGGGGTTCAAAACTACAATGGCGCTGACAAAAACATCATTAAAGAACAGACTAGGCTAGGTGTATATGGGCCCAGGATAGCATGCAGGAGAGGTTAGTGAAGGGAAATAGGCATGTAGGCAAAAAAAAAAAAGGTGAAAGTAAAAACATGCATGGGGAGAATATTACAATCATGGCAATTTGGGAAGGATGAAAGAAATACAATACTTTAGCAAACAATCAAAACATAGAATGTGATGTTAAAGGATAAAAATTACCTTAATATAGTCGTTCTGCATGACTTGTATGATGGCAGAACACGTTTCAGGGATAATGATCCCAAGAGCCTGGGGGGAGATGCCTGTTGAGAACTTAAGGTCCTGCAAGCTTCTCCCAGTCGCCAGGTATCTCAACGTGGCAATAAGCCTCTGCTCAGCAGTGATCGCCTGGCGCATCACAGTGTCCTGCCTCGTGATATAGGGGGACATCATCAGGATTATTCTCCTGGATTTCCCGCAGTGGAGGCAAATGAGAGAATTGGTCCCGCTGGAGCAACCAATTCTTGGTCCATGAACTCCTCCTCACCCTGTTCATGGACTGAACTCGGGTTACAGTGTTAACCGCAACACCAAGTCCATAGCCAGCACAAGCTCTACGACGAGAACGTACTTCAAACATGGCTTTAAACCGGTCGGCTGGTCAGAACGAACTCAAACAGAACGCATCGAGGAACAGCAAGGCCTGAGAAGAACGACCTGAAAAACAGTAACGAACGACCAAGAAGGCACTGCAAAACAGTAACCGACCTGACTGCACGCACTGAATGACAAATACGAACCCACAAGCACAAACTGAACACCAGAAAACGATCTGAAAAGCACGGAGACTGAAAAGCGCGAATCGACTCTCACCAAACTTTTACTAACACGCGGTAACACGAAATCAGCAAAAGCAGCCCAAAGGGTGGCGCCATTAGATTTGAACTTCCCCTTTATAGTGCCGTCATACGTGTTGTACGTCACGTCGTTTTGTTGCGGACGGTTTTTTGACTGATGGTGTGTGGGCAAGACTGATGGAAAACAGTTTAATCGGATTTCCGATGGAAAAATCCATCGGATTAGAATCCATAGGATATCCGATCGTGTGTACAGGGCTTTAGAGATATGGTAAAGACCTGCAGTATTCTGACTCAAGCCTCGTACACACGGCCGGGAATCCCGTCAGGAAAAAAACTTTGGTTTTCCTAACGGGGATTCCTGGCAAGCTTTACTTGCCAAGCCGTGCATACAGACGGCCATTCAAAAGAACCGTTGTTCTTTTAAATGGCAAGAACGCGGTGATGTAATCGACTACGATTAGCCTGCGCTCGTCACATTCGATGCTGTCGCCGCCATCTTGCTACACCCTACACTACCCTTGTATGCTACTGCGCATGCGTCAAAGTCTTTTCGAGCATGCGTGGGTTTACCTAGGGACAGGTAAGCATACACACTCACGGTTTTCTCAGCAGGAAACACTCTGCCGAGAATCCCAACGAGAAAATAGAGAGCAGGTTCTCTATTTTTCTCATCATGATTCCCAGCAGTTTTCTCGCCGAGAAAGCATACACACGCACGGTTTTCACGGCAAAAAGCTCTCCCAGCAGCTTTCTTGCCGAGAAAAACGCGTGTGTGTACAAGGCTTAACAGTAAATAACAGAACTGAACTGCATTTACCTAGCAACAGTATATAAAGACAACAATTTGCTATAACAGACTCAGTTTTACCCAACTAGCCAGTGATTTAAAGATTGATTGATTGAAAAAAAAAACAGTTGGCTGGCAAAGGGGCCCTTGAAGAAGGCACAACAGTTCTTAGAAGACAACAGATGAACTTCTACAATGTTAGTCTCTTACCAGACCCAGAGCACCCTCCTCTGGATCTCTGGATATGTACTCTGGTTAATTTTTTTATTTATGTAATCTTTTTTCAAGGAATTTTCATAAAGAAAAATAAAAGAGACAACACCTGACATATTAGCATTGCCACAAAAGAATTAAGACAAAGAACTGACTAGGAGTTAGTTAGATGAGAGCATCAACGTAAGAATAACCGTAAGCAATGACGCTGTACTCGAAACAAAATTGATGTCCTTTTTTTCCCCCACAAATAGAGCTTTCTTTTGGTGGTATTGGATCACCCCTATGTTTTTTATTTTTTGCGCTATAAACAAAAAAAGAGTGACAATTTTGAAAAAAAACACAATATTTTGTGACACGGCCGACGCGCCTGCCCACTATACCCCTTAAAGCGTCCGCCACACAGCTACGGCGATTCGCGCAGGGGAGCCATTCTGCCGCCGTCAATCAACGCGGGGCGGTCAGCATGTGGTTAATCACACCCCTTTAAGCCACGCCCAATATTTAGTGTAATTTAAACCACACCCATTTTTGCCATGGTGCGTTTTCACATTCCTTTGAGACCATGTCTACAAATGAATGCCCCACCCCTAAATGCAATAATACTCTGCCTACATATAAAAAAGTGTCCCTAAATTTTTTTTACGGAATGGTGGCAACTATGTGCAGCAGAAGTTACATTGTATTCTGTACGCTTGCTGTGATCCTGGTATTGGTACCGTATTGGTACCGTCAGTGCAGTGGTTACGCCATGGATACATGTGCAGATCTAACGTGTCTTCATGCAGGGAGGTGTTCAATTTGGTGTTGTTATTTAGAGAACTTGATGATAAGCTTTCTTTGATTGGGTGGTTGTCGATATGCTAGTAGTGGTGGTTTTGGGAATATTTCTTAGTCTCCTAACTTCATGCAGTAGAGGCTGGAACTCTTATGCAATCTTTCTTAGAGCTTCTAGGCATGGATTTTCCAATTTCACAGAAACTTCAAAAATGTCCACCCCACAATAAAATTTAAATGAAACTACTCCCATAACAACATGGATAAACTTTGACACCACAATGCACATTGCAACATGCTGGAAAAAAAAATGTAAATGTGCATACATGGGTGTGAATGCACCCTGCAGTAGTTCTCTCACTAGGTACTGTGAAGGACTAGCATCAAATGTAGAACTTGAAGGACACCGCCACTCGCTGGTTCTTCTTTTTAAGGGCTTTGTTTGCCCATTTTTATTAAAAGAAGTCAAAACAAAATGAAAGGTTTCCCTCGCAGGGGTTTCAGTACTCCTTTTCAACAACAAAATGACATTCAGCCTCCTGGCTTATACATACAGCAGTGCTGCTCAGGCCTTCCACTTCAGGCTCTTGTCTGTCTCCTATAGACTATTCCATCTGCAACAACATCCATTTGGATAGCAGCCCCTTGCTGCTCTGACCCTCAGACCTGGGTCTCTGGCTTCCACTGTGCACACAAGCACTCTCTGACTTCTCCAGTGCACACTTGCACTCTATGGCTTCCACAGTGCACACCTGCACTCGTCGGGAGGGTGGGGCCCAGAATGCTGGTCCTGATTCTACTATCAGGCCCACACACACCTGAACAATCAGTGTGCAGTTGAGTCTCAAAACCCGGATCCAGGACTGGGGATTTCATCCCACCCGGATCTCTAAGAAATCCCCAAGCTCCGGGTCCCAAAGTGGATTTTAGTAAATCATGAGGAAACTGAAAAGCCAGTTTCCTCCCAAACAAGCAAATACCCTGGAGCCCCTCAACCTGCCTGGTTGAGAATCCTGTATTCATACACTGGTGGGGTACCACACTACCACATACCCTCCCCCCTTGTTTCGATTCGGAGGGAGGAACACCAGCACCCATCATTATGGTTGGGACACCTCTGTGCTGGCTGTCAGCCACGTAGGCCCAACCTTTTTTCCGGGTGCGCTTCCAGGTATGTCCCACCCTGGATCTTAACAAGGTCCTATATTTCCCTATACTCAGCCTTCTCCCTCTTCTTTTGGGGTTCCATAAGCACTGCCTCTCCTGAAATTTTAACAGGGCACCCCTGGTCTTTCTACCAACCCTTCTGCCTCCACGCTTCAGGTTCCCAGGTTTCCCAATACCTTTGGACACCACACTGTCATGTACCTTTAACAAACTATTTGGTTCATCATTGACAGACATATTCAAACCAACATTACACCTCTCAACGTTGCACAGATCACCAATGCCTTTTTTTTCAGCATTTGCTAGGGCAGCGTCTGCAGAGGGCACACATAATGGAGGGCCGCCATTACCCACGGGAACCTCACAGGATGTCACCTCCCCTGGGTTCACCCACTCTGCAGGCCGCTGTCCTACCACTTGACCTGTTCTGATGCCATCTGTATTTTTATCCACCTGAACAGACAAGCTCTTGTCTGATCCACATACCATTTTTACCGCACTTCTTATCCGTTTCCCTGTCTCGGGGACCTTATTAGGTTTGTCACCTAAACCAAACATCGGACTGGGGACCCCAGTCTTTTTAACCACCTTCGGTTGAGCCCCGGTCAGGATTTCTGCTGCTTTCTGGTCCACACTTGGCCCTTCCATCTCATGTGATTCTTCCACTGGTACAGCATACACACCCTTCACCGACAACTGACCAGTACTACCTTGGACCATAGCAGCAGAAATGCCTTCCACCTGGCTGTTAGGTGGTGAAACCTCAGACACTTTTTTTTCACCAAAGCCTCTCCCATATACCTCTTGTACAGGAAGTAACCCATCAGCATACCTAGAGGCGATTTTTAACACTAGTAATACAGTCATAAATAAACCATTTCTGTCTTGTCTTCCTTTGTGCTGTACCACCTGCCACTCAGGGGTCCACCTAATGGTACTCCGCAGTACCAGACTGTCTGACTGTGGTGGAGACACCCCAGTATAGACTGGCTGTACATCCCAAAGTTTAAGCATCTCCTTGAATACTTTTGTTAGAAACCATACCCTTGGCTCCAGACCTGAGGAGGGACCACACATAGGCGAGAGATTAAATTCCGCAGGACTAAAGCCAAGTTCTACCTCACCTGTTGTCCAACACTCCATGGGTAACTGATCTAACAGATGACACTGATCTAGGCACAAACTACTTCTTTCTGATGTACACATTACATTGTTGCAGCATTCACCTATAGCACTTTTTCTCACAGTGTCTCCGGGTACTTTAAGTTGTACCTCTTTCTGAGTGATAGAAAGCATCTCTGCTAGTGCTGCATCTATTCTGGGCCCTTCCTTCTCATGAGATTTTTTTTTTTTTACAATCAGGTTGTGTTTATTGAGCAGTTATATATACATGAACATATAAACAGAGCTCGGCCAACATAGCCGAGGAATACGACATTACAACTTGTGACATACAAATCAGTGTATTCAGCAGGCAACAGCGACATATAAGGGATAATGTAAAGAATATAACTTCTGGGGGGGGGCCCTGCCCACCCAACCGGCCATCCTATCTCAACCGGGCGCAAGGGTCTAGAAGGGGGTTGTAGGACCAATCAAGGCGATATCCAGGGCAACCACACCTTGTCAAACTTCCAGGGGCATTGTCAAGGTCACCTGTGGCCAGGTGACAGATGCACACCGTAGGGGGACAGGAGTGCACCGCAAGGTAGTGAACCCTATGGCTGGCTACTGCGGATAGGAAACTGGGTGGTTGTGGAAAGCGGGACCAGAGGAGCACAACCGGGATCCTAACGGAAGCTAGAGCCAAGATTCCCCAGGGCGCGGAGTCTAAGACCCAGCAGGTCTTCTCCAGGGCCTCTAGTGGTGAGGATGTTATGCTGCAGGCTGGGACCAGGTCGCGGCCCCTGGAGTTTCCTAGCTCACGCCCCGTAGGATAAGGGGAAAAGAGGGGAAGCAGCAGCACAAGATAAGAGAGAACCGAATAACAAGCTGAAGGTCAGGGGCCACAAGCAGACAAGGATAACGAAAGAACGAGCCAAAGGTCAAGGGTCACGAGCAGACAGGGATAGTCGGGGACAAGCCAATAACGTAACAGAGACAGACGTAGCACACGGCAGGCAGGAACCCAAACACACAATGCCTAACAAACACGTTGATCAGCAAAGCAGGCTTGCAGTGCACAGGTTAATATAGTGTTCTGTGATAGGGCCTGGGGTGGAGTCTGGCTGGGAGGAGATTATAAAGGAAGCCAGGTGAAAGGGCTCAGGCCTCTAAGATGAACACATGGGAAGGAAGGTAAGCTGACAGACAAACACTACTGCATATCCATGACAGGCATCCTCTGCTGATATACGTCAGCCTGTACATTGGTATTGCAGCATCAACCATGGCCAGCCAGGAGGACACTGACGGAGAGCTAGGGGATATCCACTTGCAAATAATAGACTTTTTGGCATAAAATAACAAATACGCAATCAACTGTTTTCTATGGCGGGGTCTCTGCTCATCATCTTGGACCCCAAACAAGGCCAGCTCTGGCGACACGGGAAGCTCCAAGTCCAGTTTCAGATTGATCAATTCAAACACCCCTCTCCAGAATACCTGTATCTTAGGGCATTCCCAAAGTAGATGTATAAGGGTGCCAGGGTGGGTCCGACATCTTGCGCAGCAGGGGTCTCTGTCAGGATATATCCTATGGAGCCTAACCGGTGTATAATACACCCTGTGCAGCATTTTGATTTGTGTCAGTTTGTCCCGGGAGGAAATCCTTCTCATGAGATTTAGCTGCCAAGACAGTATCTGCGCCCTCTACTGACCACTGCTCAGCTGCACCTTGGAGCACACCCGCAGAGATGTTTCCAGTCACTACACCAGCCGGAGAGACCTTTGATGACTCCAACAGTTCTGAGCGCCTTCCAGGCCACTCAGTAACTGGGAGCACCCTCTTAGAGAACCTCAGAACTATTTGCCACACTGTTAACAAGCTTCCCAGCACAGCCTGTACCACCTGGCTCCACCTATTGGTACCAGGCAGCACCACCTGGTCCGACTGCGGTGGAGACACCCAAGTGTACAGTGAGGGCACTTTTACCAACTCCAGCATTTCTAATAAAGTTTTTGTCAACTCTATGCAACCAATGTCTAAATGCGTGACCTTTTTGGGAACCTTTCCCCTGTCCGAGACATGGAGGGGCTCATCCATTGCAGCTTGTGAGGTTGAGACATTTGAAGAGACCACCATCTCCTTGAAGGTACCCCTCATCCCAGCCTGTTGCTCCCCTGGAGCGCTGTCAGACACATGTCTCCTCTTCACCTCTAACGCTACACCAATGAGCCTCTGCGAGTCAACATTAGTCACATTGTCAACTTTACACTTGCCATTATTTAGTTGCTGGGCCGTGGACAACCCATCTGCCATGCCTGCGCCCAGAACCGTTCCTTCAGACTGGAGGGCATCAGCCTTTGCAGGGGCTGGCGTGCCCTTGAGCACTGGCCATTCTGCGATCCCTCCACTGGGCACAGCAGGTGTTCTGTCCACAACTCTGTCACACATCATTGCTTCGTAATTCCTTGTCACTTGGCCTAGTGCCGCAACTGCTTCCTTGCACCAATCATCCCAGTCTCCTGTGGTTCCATCACTGGTGCTCCACAGCACTGCATCACCTGCTCTAGAAGGCCCAACAGGAACCTGGGATTCACTAGCCAAAACAACACACTTGTCACTTCTATCTACCTCACATTGTGACAATATTTTTTTTTTCACATCACACTGGGAGATTGCATCCTCAACCAAGGCAAGGTGCAATACCTATTTTGAACACCTTGCTTTGGTGGCGCTACAGACACATACAGCTCTTCACTTTCAGTTTTTGCAGGCTGATCTAACCCCTTGACAACTGGGTTACACTTAGGGTTGTGGGGCTGCGCCCACACACACTCACTATGTAAGACAGTCTTCCCTTGTTTCACCAGAGTAGCACCACAGCAATCCTGGAAAACCTCTGGCTCCAACACATGGCGGCCCCATGAGAGTTCCATGGACAATCCTGCGCTTCTGGTTGTCATGGGAGATATCCTACTCCCATCATTGGTAGTAAACACATTTCCAACATTTTCAGACATGACACTAAAGGAAACACATTTTTCAATGTCATGATCACCAATACCATCACATTTGCCAACAATAACACTTTTGTCAGCATAACCATCAGAATTTTCACTACGTGTAGACATAACTGCTACTTTTGTGGATTGTCTATTACCCACCAAAGCCTCTGAGTGACTCCTCACAGCGCCCTCCATTTTTAAAGGGGCACCCTTTCCTACATGGGCAGCTCCAAAATTGACCTGGGAAACGCTCGGCTCCGTCACTGCGGGCTTCTTGGAAGTCTCCCTGGGCAACCCTGCAGTACTTGTCACTAGGGAACATGGCACAAGCACTGTTTTGGTCACCCCTAACTCTATTTTCCCAGCCACCTGCTGGACTATAGCAGGCACATGCAGAGTCCCCATGTCCTTTCCAGTCTTTAGCCCTGCGGCTAGTTGGGCTTTATTCTGTGCCTCCCCACTGCTCTGGGTAGCACACTTCCGCAAGTCTATGTCCATTGGTACTGCGGATCTCCCCACTGGATCTACTCCCACTTCACTGGGTTCAGTACCACAAACTGGAACAGTCTTACCATTTTCAGTGGCTGGCATCATAGCCTTCACTTGAGTGCGCTGTCTCTCAACTGCATCCATACCAGCTACTGTCTCTTTGGGGCCATATGGCGACACTGCAGCCTTTCCAGACTCTTCAGCGGTGTTCCAGAACCTTGGGCAAGTAAAGATCCCATGCCCCACTTGACCACATTCCAAGCACGGTACTGGACGCTGAAATTTAATTTCTTGGCATCTCCTCAAAGCCTGGCTCTCTCCAACATGCTGTATTGGCTCCTCCGGAAGCCACTTGTCACGACCCATGGGAGGCACACCCCTTGGTCCACAGACAGCCCGACTGGCCTCCTCTGTGTTGCTATGGGCAACCACTCTCTGTCCTGGCCTTTGATCAGCCTCTCTTCTGGCATATAACACAGGCTTCTCAGACCTTTGTTTTGCTAGGTAGCTTTGCACTGGAGCCAGGGACAAAAGGCACTTGGAGACTGCATGCCCCCACTCACTGCACCGCAAACAGCGCACTTGGTTCCATGTCTTGTCAGGGTTTCCCACCCTGCATCTGCTGGACCCTGTCTCAAGCTGTGTCACTTTCACACTTTTCGCAACTGCTGCTGGTTTAACTGCAGCAGCGTTGCCAGGGGCAACAGCACCCCTCTCCCAGGCATGGACATCCGGCAGCTCTCTTTTCCCTTGGAAAACTCTGTTTAGGCATTTATGGGGTTCGATCAGGCGGTAACAACCCCTCCAGCCACAGAGCTCTATCCATCATCTCAGCCATCCTTGCTTCTTTTAGGCGTTTTGATCGCCCCATCCTTGCAGTCTTGCACACAGCAACTAGTAACACAGTTCACAGCAGAGGGAAGATGCATGCAACAGTCCATCAAATAAACTTCTGCGCAATGCAGTTTGCCTGGCTGCCACACACAGCTAGCAGCAGTTCACTGCAGAGAAAAAAAAATTGACTTTTTGTTCACAGGTACACCACCTGCAACAAATTGGAGCACTGTCTCTTTAAGGCTTGTTACCTTTCGCTTGCAGGTTCTCCTCACCTGCACACACACAGATTATGCAGTCTCATGCACCAAAAACACAGTTCATATAACAGATGAACTTACTTGATTGTAGGGATCTCAGATTGTGCCTGCATTTTTCTCCACCACTTGTGAAGGACTAGCATCAAATGTAGAACTTGAAGGACACCGCCACTCGCTGGTTCTTCTTTTTAAGGGCTTTGTTTGCCCATTTTTATTAAAAGAAGTCAAAACAAAATGAAAGGTTTTCCTCGCAGGGGTTTCAGTACTCCTTTTCAACAACAAAATGACATTCAGCCTCCTGGCTTATACATACAGCAGTGCTGCTCAGGCCTTCCACTTCAGGCTCTTGTCTGTCTCCTATAGACTATTCCATCTGCAACAACATCCATTTGGATAGCAGCCCCTTGCTGCTCTGACCCTCAGACCTGGGTCTCTGGCTTCCACTGTGCACACAAGCACTCTCTGACTTCTCCAGTGCACACTTGCACTCTATGGCTTCCACAGTGCACACCTGCACTCGTCGGGAGGGTGGGGCCCAGAATGCTGGTCCTGATTCTACTATCAGGCCCACACACACCTGAACAATCAGTGTGCAGTTGAGTCTCAAAACCCGGATCCAGGACTGGGGATTTCATCCCACCCGGATCTCTAAGAAATCCCCAAGCTCCGGGTCCCAAAGTGGATTTTAGTAAATCATGAGGAAACTGAAAAGCCAGTTTCCTCCCAAACAAGCAAATACCCTGGAGCCCCTCAACCTGCCTGGTTGAGAATCCTGTATTCATACACTGGTGGGGTACCACACTACCACAGTACTTACACTGGTGATTCCGGTAGCCACTAGGCATCAGCTAAGCAATATTCCTTTACCAAAACTTTATGAAGAATGTTCTAGTGTTAGCCTGTGCTATAAACTGGCCCACCATCTCTAAACTTGACCTTCAGGTTATTTTAATAGATACTGCATGTGTCTTTATATTTTCTTACTTTAGTGTATTCTTTCTGTCCCAGAATGATACCTTAAGGCATATAGTATATTCCCCATGGACAACATACTGGAACAGACCATGTGAATAAAAGGGTGCTGCAAGGACTCCCAAGTGGTCACGATGCACAACACGGTTGAAATGTCAACAGTACACAATGCACATTTTTTTAGCAACACAGGCTAATTCATGCCCGCCAAGTGCTCCTGTCCCCCCATTCTCTCCATTCTTCTCTGTGTTTTGAGTGTTACATAGAACATTATATGGTGTGAATATCTTGATATACTATACCCTCTCTGGATGAGAATTAGAATGCATTTGATGGTCCTGAATGCACCCAGCCTACTTGGCTCATGTGTGCCAAACAAGCTGCACATTGTATGTAAACTACTGCCGCTATGTGGTTGCTCCAATGCTGCTTCTTTTCACTGCTTAGGGTCCCCAGCATGTTGAGCAGGGTTCGGTTGAACCTCTCTGGCTGAGCATCACATTGTGGATGATAGGGGGTAGTTCTTGTCTTCTTGATCCCCAAAGAATCCAGGAGCTTCCGGATCAACCGACTTTCAAAATCCCTTCCCTGATCCGAATGGAGCCGTTGTGGTAGCCCATAGTGTACGAAGTATTTCTCCATCAGCACTTTGGTCACGGTGGAAGCCTTCTGGTCCTTGGTTGGGAAGGCCTGGGCATACCGGGTGAAATGGTCGGTTACTACCAGAACATTTCCTAGTCCACTCAGGTCGGGTTCGAGGCAGAGAAAATCAATGCATACCAGATCAAGTGGGCTTTGACTTTGCAGATGGCCCATTGGGGCAGCTTGATGAGGTAAAGTCTTTCTCTGGATGCATCGTGCACATGAGTGGCAGTATTCCTCAACTTTAGCCCTCATGCAGGGCCAATAGAAACCGTCCCTAACGAGTTGGAAGGTCCTTTCCACCCCCAGGTGGCCATAGTTGTCGTGCAGAGCAACCAGGACCGTCTCTCGGTGCTTCTCGGGCAGGAACAATTGCCATTTGTCTTCCAGGTCATCAGAGGGGCCCCTTCGGTAGACCACTCCCTGATGCACCTGCAACTTGTCCCACTCCTTCCTCAATAGGCGAGCCTCCTTTGAAGGGTGGCGTAAGAGTCTACTTGGATACTGATTCTCTAGGGCCTCCAAGACCAATCTCCCCTTGGATCTTCCGAGGTTGACTGAAGGTGATCGGTTGGCTCTAGACGCTGAGATTACAAACAAGGAGATAACAGCAGCTATTTTTGATTTTCCCCCTCACAAAGCCCCGGGGCCGGACGGCTTTCCGGCGGATTTCTATAAGAGCTACGTGGAGGTAATTGCCCCTAGGTTAAACTCGTTATTTGCCAAATGCTTAGAACTGAATAGGCTCCCGGCATCCATGTTGGATGCATACATGGTGTTATTGCTCAAACCAGGTAAAGATCCTCTAGACTGCTCAGCCTATAGACACATAGCTTTATTAAATATGGACCTCAAGATCCTAACGAAGGTCTTGGCTAAAAGGCTTGTCGGGGTGATTTCCGCTCTGGTCGGTATTGACCAGACAGGTTTCATGCCAGGGATGTCCACAGATACGAATTTGCGGAGGCTATTTACTCATCTTCAGCTCCCGGGGGCAGAGGCGGGTGCCAGAATCGTTGTGTCGATTGACATTGAGAAAGCTTTCGCCTCAATTGATTGGCAGTACATGCACCGGGTGCTGGAGAGGATGGGGTTCGGACAGGTCTATAGGCAGTGGATTAGGATGTTATATAGCAAACCCAGGGTGGCGATTAGGCTTGGTAGGAACACTTCTCCGTACTTCTCGGTGGGTCGAGGTACTAGACAGGGATGTCCCTTATCCCCGTTTATATTCGCACTCATGATTGAACCTCTTGCAGTGGCACTCCGATCGTCTAGTGAGGTAGAGGCTATCAAAGTGGGGAGTGTTAGGGAATGTCTGGCATTATATGCTGATGACATGCTTTTATTCCTTGAGGATCCCGGGTCTTCGCTTCAGGCGGCCTTGAGGATCTTCGAGAATTTCGCTATATACTCGGGTCTGAAGGTGAATTGGAGCAAATCCTCTATTCTACCTCTAGACGCCGGAGCCAGGGAGAAGGCGGATCTTAATATGCCTTTACAATGGGTTTCCTCCATTACTTATCTAGGAGTAAAAATCACAGCAGACAGCACAGACTACATGAAACTCAATTTGCTACCGCTGTTAATTTTTTTTAAACAGCGGGCCCTAGCTTGGCAGAGGCTTCCGCTGTCACTTATAGGGAGAATAAACCTACTGAAGATGAAAGTTCTCCCGGTCATATTGTACTTCCTAAGACATGCCCCGGTCAGAGTTCCTAAATCCTTTTTTAGACAACTTGATGGCATCACCAGTTCGTTCCTCTGGGCCCCTAAATCACCACGCATTGGCCTAAAAGTACTCCAGGAACCCTGGGGACAGGGGGGACTGGCTTTGCCTGATTGGAGGAAATATTACCTTGCCAGTCAACTGGTGTTTGCTCATAGATGGCTTACGGCTGAATCAAGGGATTCTGCTACAGTGGTGGAGGCAGCACATCTGGGGTCGTACGAGACCCTTCGCTTGGCCATATATAGAGGGGTAAAGTCTGATCTGCAGCTCACGCTGTCCATGAAGGCGACCGTTAGAGCATGGGAGGAGGCGGTAGGCCTGGCCTGTCCGAGCTACCTGGGTTTCTCGCCGCAGACTCCGCTGTGGGGGAACCCTAGGTTGGCAGAATTTTACTCATTCTCGGATCCGGGGGTGTGGGCGGTTAAAGGTATCAAGCTTCTAAAAGATGTTACAATGGACGGGGTTTTGCTTACTTTTGACCAATTTAAAGCCAGACATGATATCCCCAACTCGTACTTCTTTAGGTACATACAGCTCCGTCATGCTTTTCAGGCTCAATTCCGGGAGAGGGCGGTGGAGTCTCTTCCGTCAACCTTGGAGGATCTACTTATGATGGAAGATTTGCCTAAGACTCTATCTGTCACGTATAAGGAGCTATTTAAGAGGAGTCCAATGGCCTTGACTAAATGTCGGGAGAGGTGGGAGAGAGATGTCCCAGGGATAGATGGAGAGGATTGGGATGGTATGTGGGACCATCCCTTTAAGCACTTGGTTTCCGCTAGAGATAAATTAATTCACTTTAAATTCCTGCATAGGATTTACTTTACCCCGGCTAGACTTTCAGTGATCTACCCGTCTGCATCTTCAGAGTGCTGGAGATGCTCTTTTTCTCCAGCTGATGCCACACATATCTTCTGGGAGTGCCCTCAGATTAAGGCATTTTGGGAGGGGGTGGCATCCTGCGTGGGGGGTGTTTTGGGGGTGCCCATCCCTTTATCGATCCGAGTATGTCTCTTGGGTCTGGTGGAGGATGTGGTCCCATCCGGAGCACTCAGGACGCTGGTGACCATTTTATTTTTTTATGGAAGGAAGGCCATTTTGCTCAAATGGAGATCGCCTGCCCCCCCGGAGATTAGTTTCTGGAAGGGGCTGGTGAACTCTATGCTACCATTTTACAAGGCAACATATATTTCCAGGGGGTGTGAGGGAAAGTTTAATAAAGTATGGCAGGCATGGTTTAATTCTGATACTACTGTTGGCTAGTTCGATAGTGGTTTTGCCTGCTTGGAATAATCGGTAACAGGGGCCGGATATAGAGGGGTTAATGGGTGAGTGAATGGCTGAACTGAGGTAGGGGGTTTAGGTCGGTTGGTCGGTTACTCTGGGAGGGGCGGGGTCCTGCTGTGGGGGAGAGAACTCTGACATGTCCATCGCGCTTACATTATACAATGCATAAATAGAGAAGTCCATGTCCCCATATTATTAGGCTTGTGAATCCCTAAAAGGTGGTATACTGAGTTTTTGGGTGGTTGGGGGGAGGGGGGGTAGGATGGGTGGAGGGAGGGTGGTATTAGCAATGGGGGGGGTTTCTTTTGTGTTACTGCATGTAGTCAGCTGCCTATGTTAGGTAGAATGTATTACATGTCGATTGGTGACCATGTTGGTCATAGGAAGGCCGGGCGATTTGTCAAGGCCTTTTTTTTTTTTGTTTTGTTTCTCTCAATGTTTGTATGTCTTACAAAAAATTCAATAAACATAATTTTCAAAAAAAAAAAAGACCAATCTCCCCATGGGGTCTTCCAATTGGTCAGATCTCAACTCCTTTTTTGACAATTTTGGCAAGTTATCTTCCCCCAGTTGGGTTACCCCACAGTACTGCTTGGGGACTCCGACTATGGTAACCCCTATCTCTTCTGCTCTTGAGCCGCCACTGGCTTGGAGTTAAGCCCCTTGACAGAGGGCCCGCACCCCGTCGGGTGCCACTTGGGTCCACTCTTCTGTATTGAAGGTGGAAACATGAGATCTTCTAGACAGGGCGTCTGCATCTCGGTTTCCAGCCCCAGGTCTGTACTTTAAGCTGAAATTGAAGGCAGACAGAGCCGCCAACCATCTATGTCCGGTGGCATCCAACTTTGCTGTGGTGAAAAGATAGGTGAGGGGGTTGTTGTCGGTTTTCACTGTGAATTCCGCCCCATACAAATAGCTCTGAGTTTGTCAACTACCGTCCACTTAAGGGCCAGGAACTCCAACTTATGGGTGGGGTAGTTCTTCTCGGAGGGAGTCAGACTTCTGCTCACATTCGCAACAGGCCTCAGTTGCTCTTCATGCTCCTGGTATAGCACTCCTCCCAAACCATCATGACTGGCATCTACATGAAGTTCATAAGGCTTCTTAGGGTCTGCGTAGGCCAGGACAGGGGCAGTGGTTAATGTTTTCTTCAACATCTGGAAGGCATCCTCACACTTCTCGTTCCACTGGTCCTCGACTGACTCCCCTGGCTTTCTGGGGCCTGTGTCATCCTTTTCCCCCTCCGTCTTAAGCAGCTCATTCAGAGGCCTGGCTATCCGAGCAAACCCCTCCACAAACCTCCTGTAATAGGAACAGAACCCCAGGAAGGATCTGAGCTCTGTCACAGTGGTGGTCCTGGGCCAGGAGGTGACTGCCTCCAATTTTTTGGGGTCTGTGGCTACCCCATCTTCAGACACTATATGCCCCAGATAGTTGACTGATGACTGATAGAATGGGGATTTTTCAGGTGAGAGCTTGAGTCCTTCCTCACTCAGTCTCTTCAAAACTTTCTCCAGCCTCTCTTCATGTTCTTCCAGGGTTTTTCCGAAGACAATGATGTCATCCAAGTATACGAGGACTTCGATGAGGTTCATATCTCCCACAGTCTTCTCCATGAGACGTTGGAAGGTGGCTGGAGCTCCAGACAGACCTTGAGGCATCCGGTCGAATTCAAAGAACTACCGGGGTTATGAAAGCCGTCTTCTCTTTGTCTTCTGGATGCATCGGGATCTGATAGTACCCGCTCTTGAGGTCCATAACACTGAACCACTTGGCTCCAGACAAGCTCTGTAGGGCATCCTCTATCCTCGGAGTGGTATACTGGTCCGGTATGGTTCTCCTGTTGAGGGTCCTATAGTCTAAGCACAGCCTCAATGACCCATTCTTCTTCCGGACCACCACTATAGGGGAGGCATAGGGACTTCTAGATTCTCGAATCACCCCTGTTCGCTTGAGCTCGGCGAGCTGCTCACTCAAGTCTTTGAGGTCTGCTAACGGAACCCGCCTAACCCTCTCCCTGAAGGGCTTGTCTTCCTGGAGGCAAATTCGATGGGTGGCACTCCTAGCACACCCCACATCGAATTCATCTTGGGAAAAGATCCTTTCCCACCTGGTCAACTGGGCCTTGGCTCTCTCTTTCCAAGCCCTGGGTAGGTTTGGGTTCTCCATAGAAAGTTTCGCCCACACAGTGCTCTCTTCATCTGTCTTCTCCACATCCGACAAACCAACTGGGGTGGCAGGGCTCACCTGGCCCAGCAGCATCCTGGCTGGGATCTCCATGGGGCCACCTGTAGTATTCCTGACGCTCACAGGTACCTTACAGTGGGCCTTCTTCAGGGCCCTCAACGGGACCACTTCTGGGACTACTTCTAAGCCCGAATGTTCCCCCCTTGGGTCGGGTTCCAACATGACAAAGGGCCCAGGCTGCTCCCAAGTGAGTTTCACAGTGGCTTTCAAACAGGCCACTTCACCGGGCTGTAGCACTATTCCTTTTCTTCCCAGCCTCCAAACCTTCCCTACCCTCTCTTCTGGGGCCTTTTGTTCTAAGATCAGTCGTTGATAGGCTGTCTTCAACATTGGGTGGATCCCAGTGACTGTGGGGCCTTTTCCTTTTGTTAGAGGGGTCAAGAGTCTTCGGACCAGATCCGTGTTGGTCCCTATTTTTAAGGAACTCTTGTTAGCTCCAGGCGGTCGGGGGCATACCACAGCTAGGGTATCAAACACTTTAGCCTTCCCGGCTATGGACGGGTCAAAAAGTCAGTTTTATAGGCAGATAGCCATTGTAAGGGAAACTCTCTGTCCCAATTCCCCATATCTCCAGCTCTTCAATCTTCTGGATGGGTAGGTGACTTAAATGCTTGTCATAAAAGTCCCGGTACAACAGGGTCACTTGCGCCCCAGTATCCAATATGGCTCTTGTGTAGACTCCCTCCACTTGAACAGGTACTATCGGGGAGGGACCCACCAGCTTCTCTGGATATCGCTTCGAAGGGGTCTCTTTCCTTTGATCTTTGCATTTTCCTTTTGGACTCTCTTTCTTCCATTTCTCTTTGGACTTAAGTCTCTCTTGTGCCTGGTATGCATTGATCTCCCTCCTCTTCATGGGTGTAACTACCCGCTGAGGGACACTACTCTCTTTCTTTGGGGTGCGTTCCCTCTGAGGAACCTTGTGTTTCTTCTGAGGGGTCTTGTCCACTCTTTTCCTGTGCTTCCCATTCAGTTTGGAGCTCACTGGAGATGATGGGCACCCGGTTGACTCCTTCACCGGGGCCCGCTGAAGTTTTCCGGTGGCTTGCGGTTATTCATCTTTTTTTTCTTTGGACTGGAACACACTTTGGCGAAATGGCCAGCTCCTCCACAATTGAAGCAAATCGCATCCCCCCAATCTGCTAGTGATGCGGGCGCTACAGTGTTGGGAAACAGCTCCTTCCTCGGACTTTCCCTCTCTGGTTCCCTTGACTTCTTTTCCATCAGGGAGGTCAACATTCCCAATACTTGGGGCATCTGTGACTTCAAGGTATCCACCTCTGAGTCTCTTTCCAGGGTCATGGCCGTCCTGACCATCACCGGAGGAGGATTTACAGACTCAACTGGTAGGCTCCTCTTCTTCTCCTCCAGCATAGCTTCTTCCTCTCTGACCACTCGAATCAAGTCAGGGTACTCCAGGCTCTTCCCGTCCTGTCTTGTGCGTAGCGCCAATGCGATGGGGTCCAGGGGCTGAGATCCTCTCATTACCTGTTGAACACGGGCCTCATCCACCTTCCGTGGGTCAATCTCCTTCTTCAGAATCATCTTATGCAGGATCTTATCCAGGCACCTCATGAACTCTGACAGTTTCTCTCCTGTCTTTTGATAGCAGTGCTCCAGCTGATAGGTGAGCTCAGTGATTTTCTCTGTTCCACCGAACACATTCTGCAGAATGTCCAGATAGTCCTGTGCATCACAGTCTGTCTTACTCATCTTGAGGTTGCGTATGGCCTCTAGAGCAGGCCCCTTCAAGCTCTCAGCAATTCTCTGCTTCTTTCTGTGGTCTGGGACTTCCCATTCTTCTAATGCCACTGTCTAACCACTCCTCAAACCCTTCTTCGCCCGAAGGTACAGGTTTCCTTCCTGAGAATATTCTAAGTTTTCTGTATCCTGACATTTGGTAATCTGTAGGATCCTTCTTACACTTGGCTACAAGTTCCCCTAGGACCGCGCACAACTCTGCGCTGAGGGTGGCAGATGGCGACCCGGGACTTTCCCTTTTCTTCTGTTTTTCTGCTTTTGGGGTGGGTGATGGAGATAGTTTTGGTGTCTGAAACCGTCCTCCTGGCTTGAGCGGCAGCGCGTGTATTAGGCTATAAGTCTGATCATCTATTGCTTCTACACTTGGATTCTTGAAATGCTCTGGGACTCCATCCTTCCACTCTATTAATGCGTGGGTCAGTGAAGAATTCGTCCTGACATCCACCACCCATGCCTTCTGATACGGGGACAGTGACATCACTAGCTGCTTCACCGCTTCTTCTTGCCAGATCCCTGGGAGTTCTATGACTACTACCCCAGCTGGATCTGTGCCGACTACTTTGCACCACTGTCCTACTTCTAGTGGGTCCATGCTGGTACTTATGGCGCGTTACTTGCTGCAACAACTCGAGAGCCCCCACGTGTAGCGCTACCCCCAGTTAAGAGAGCCGCTGGTTTGATTTCGGGCCCTGTGTACAACACCACCAACCCCCGGCAATCTTACTCGACCCACTCTGGCACAGTTAGTCTAGGGTTAAACCTATCACATGCAACTTAGTATTTCAAGGAGTAACCTCTTTTACAATAAGAGAACACACTGAGACGAGAGATCAAATATAACAGTTTAACTTTTATCCCAAAAGTATAGGCAGAACATAACACATGCAACTTGCTTGCAGAGCCCTGCAGCAATAAGTGTAGCACACAACAATGGCCCAGCGCGGTAACCCACCGCGCGTAGCTATTATGGTGTGCGCGCCCTGTGGTGCACTAAACAATATCACTCTACTCCCTGGTCAGACCTGACATAGAAGAAATCTCAGTCTTTTCACTGGTTATTTCTTCGCATGCAAACTTTCGGTGGTGCACTTGATGAAATAGAATTTGTAATCCACAAGTAGGCAGTCTCAAAGAACACTATACTGGAGACCATTTAACTCTGTCCTGCTATTGGTCTCCTAATGGAACAACAAACAACGATAGGCGGGCCAAGGCAGTCTATAGGCCTAAACACGATACAGTCTATTGGTTTGAGCAAGTGCTCGCTCACCACTCCGGACGCGATCCCAGTCCGGGACTTCCACCTGCTGTGTCTCCGCACACAGCGTCTGCAACGATCGAGTCCCCGATCTAACTGATGTCCTCACTCGACAAGTCCAGTGCCACCCAGGCTCCGCAGTGGGGTGGAAGGCTCTTTGAAAGTTGCGCAAGGCCCAGGCTTCAGGCCTTGCACTGCAGCAGATCCGCACAGGAAGAAACTCTTGCTCGCAGAGCGGGGTCCAAAGAGGCCGAGCTCCGCCTCGCCTCCTCCTTAAATAGCCCCTCCCATGAGTCTCTGCAGTGGCTAATTGCACTCTGGGTGCCGAACGGGGTTCTGGGTAACGTAGTCCCGGGGCCTTAAAGGAGACCCCGCTACACCAGCAAATACTATCTGATGACAAAATATAAAGAACAATTAGATACAGAGAAAACCTTGTTTAAGGCATATGAGGTCTATGTGAACAGGCAGAAGAAGGGCAGGGGAATGACTTTTAGCTATGTCAGACCACTCCCTCCTGTACCTCAACCCACCGGCACAAGCAATGTGAAAATGGCATAACATTTAACAAACTGTTTAACTTGTGTGACAGCAGGAAGGTAAAGTCACCTGGTTGCATCCAGGGGGGTAGATATATTTCGCCCAGATTCAGGCTTTACGCCGACTTATACAACTAGGTGGAGAGTTGTATAAGGCTAGTGGGCTCATGGATGACTCATACCTCTAGGGAGAGTGTGGGGCGTCGTGCAGACAGAGATGAGGAGACCAGCTGAACCTTGTCAGCTCATTTAGGCCTCTATAAGAACTCCCAGCTTCATTAGATGTTAGCTCATGCCTGGAACCAGACCTGTGTGGACTGTCTAGGGAGAGTGAACCCCTGTGCGGTGAGGCAAAGCCTGTGTGGCTATTTGTTTGGACTTTTACTAAACCAGGGACTTAGGGACTAGGACAGCACTAGGCTGATCCCAGTTGTTAGTTAGGAAACCTGTATGTTTAGTCAGAGGTCAACTTGACCAGGATTTATTTTGGTTATGTTTCTTTTGCTTTGCTGTGTTTTGTCACTGTAAATAGAAAATAAACCGCACCTTTTTTTTGATTTTGAAAACCACAACCTCCGTTTGCTGGGCCTGTTTTTGTGTGGGGAGCCCATCCCGGGGGTCACACACACCCGCTGCCAAGCTAACCCCCTCACAGTTGGTGGAGAACCAGTGGCAGTTTTTTTTTAAGCCAGCATGGAGGAGATACTGAAGCAGCTGGCTCTAGCAAATGCCAATCAACAGCAGACAAATGCAGGTTTGCAAAAGAGCCTTGCAGCTCAACAACAGAACTTCGCAGCCCAGCAGCAAGCTCACCAACAGAGTCTGGAAGCTCAGCAACAAGCCCAGCAGCAATCTGAGGCCCGCTTCATAGACCTGTTACAGAAGCAAGAGCAGAGACTACAACAAATGGAAGCAGTAATGCAGCAACGTCCGCAGACCAGTGAGGAAAGCCGTCCCACTAATACCGCGTCCTTTGGGGTGAGTCGTTTATTGACAAAAATGACTGGAGAGGATGATCCAGAGGTATTTTTGACCACATTTGAAAGGACTGCTGAAAGAGAAAAGTGGCCTGAGGAGCAGTGGGCTGGACTGGTGGCTCCTCTGTTAACTGGTGAATCGCAGAAGGCTTACTATGACCTAGAGCCTGACCAAGCAAAAGACTATGTGATGCTAAAAGCTGAAATATTGGCAAGGCTGGGTGTCACCCAGGCTGTCCGGGCTCAGCGTGTGCATAACTGGACTTTCCAGCTTGGAAAACCCCCCAGGTCTCAAATGTATGATCTCATTCACCTGAGCAGAAAGTGGCTACAGCCAGAGACTTTGTCCGCACCAAAGATTGTGGAACGTGTTGTAATGGATCGGTTTTTGAGAGCTCTTCCTACTGCCATCCAAAAGTGGGTAAGCCATGGAGACCCAGAGACGGCCGATGGTCTTGAAGATCGTGTGGAGAAATACTTGGCTACAGAGAACCTGACGGCCTCTTCCAGAGACACTCGGACTTTCCACCCTAAGACCAGACCATCCCCAGGGGCGGATAAGAGGATTCCAAGGGGTGAGGGTGGAGAGAGTGAGAGGGTGGGAGCTCTACCCCAAGTTTGGCGAGAACAGCCTGGGAAATCAGCGGCTCAAGAGGCGGCAAGAAGGATCGTTTGCTACCGCTGCCGGCAAGCGGGACATATTGCAGCCAATTGCCCGGTTGTGGAGGAACCCATGCAGTGTGACTTTCTGATGGGCAGACGTCAGTCGCTGTGTGCGACAGTCGCATGCACTGCCATTCGAGGAACTGAGAAACATTTATGCAAAATGTGTGTTAATGGTAGAAATGTTGTGGTATTGCTGGATTCAGGTAGCCTTGTGACCCTGATAAAGGCTGAGTTAGTTAAAACAGAGGTCTCTGGGAATAGCAAGGTAGCTGTTATTTGTGTGCATGGGGACACCCGAGAGTATCCAGTGACTACAGTGTGTTTCGAGACCCCCAAAGGTACCCTCTCTCATCCAGTGGGCTTAGTATCTCAGTTACCGCATGACGCCATTGTGGGAAGGGATTTTCCGAAGTTCTGGGAACTGTGGGATGACCCTGAGCCCCCCACTGGTGCCCCTATGTACCAGGAATGGGATAGCCAGAACTCCCCTGAGAGTGGTGAGGACTCTCCGGAATTTCCCTTATCAGTATTGGCAGGGGAGACTCAAGAAACTGGAGAGGAGCCCACCTCCTCAGACGAAAACCTACCGTCTGTGGAGTTTTCTGATCTTGAGGTTCACAGGGAAAACTTTGCCACAGAACAGTTGAAAGACCCCGCCCTAATAAAGGCACGGGAAAACGTAGTGAAAATAGATGGCGAGTTAGTGAACCCAGATAATACCTGCACTTACCCATACTTCAGCGTAGAGAAGGACCTACTGTATCGGGTGGCAAAAAGGGCAGAAGAAACCGTTGAGCAGCTTGTGGTGCCCAAACCTTACAGGAAGTTGGTGTTGGAGTTGGCCCATGGGCACATTCTTGGAGGTCATCTGGGGACAGAGAAAACCCGAGAGAGGGTATTACAGAGATTCTATTGGCCGGGGGTGATAAAGGACATAGAAAATTATTGTTCCTCCTGCCCTGTGTGTCAGAGGTCGGCCCCGATGCCACATTTCCGTAGCCCGCTGGTCCCTCTACCCATCATTGAGGTCCCGTTTGAGAGGATCGCCATGGATTTGGTAGGTCCTATAATCAAGTCCGCTAGGGGGCACCAGTACATATTGGTTATAATGGACTATGCCACCCGTTATCCAGAAGCGATCCCTCTCAGAAATACCTCGGCCAAAACCATAGCCAAAGAGCTATCTCTTGTTTTTAGCCGGGTGGGTATTTGTAAAGAACTGCTTACGGACCAAGGTACACCCTTTATGTCCCGGGTTATGAAGGAGCTGTGTAAATTGTTCAAAGTGACGCAATTACGTACATCTGTGTATCACCCCCAAACCGATGGGCTGGTTGAAAGATTCAACAAAACCCTAAAGCAAATGTTGAAGAAAGTGGTGGATAGAGATGGAAAGGATTGGGACTGTCTACTTCCTTATCTGATGTTTGCTATTAGGGAGGTGCCCCAATCCTCTACGGGATTCTCCCCCTTTGAGTTACTGTATGGGAGACACCCAAGAGGGCTGTTGGATATTGCCAAGGAAACTTGGGAAAGTGAGAGTTCTCCCCACAGGAGTGTGATTGAGCATGTCGCCCTGATGCAAGACCGAATTGCACAGGTAATGCCCATCGTGAAGGAACATTTGGCCCAAGCGCAGTTAGCACAGCAGAGAGTGTACAACCGTGGAGCCAAGACCCGTACCTTTTCCCCGGGGGATAGGATACTGGTACTTGTCCCTACGGTTGAAAGTAAATTCCTTGCCAAATGGCAAGGCCCCTACGAGATAATGGAAAAAGTGAGCGAAGTGAATTACAAGGTCAGACAACCAGGAAGGCGAAAGCCCGAACAGATCTATCACGTTAATCTGTTGAAAGCCTGGAGGGATAGAGAGTCCCTAGTCGCAGACACTTGGTCACCAGCTCAAACTGGTTGCGTGATTCCTGAGGTTGGAATAGCAGCCACCTTGTCACAACCCCAACAACAGGAGGTTAAGGAGTTTGTGCTTCGCAACAAGGAGGTATTCTCTGAGCTGCCGGGACAAACATCTGGGGTAGAGCATGACATCATTACCCCGCCCGGTGAAAGGGTGAAGTTAAAACCCTATCGGATCCCAGAGGCCCGACGGGAGGCAATACGGGAGGAAGTACAGAAAATGCTGAACTTAGGGGTGATAGAGGAGTCCCAAAGTGATTGGTCTAGTCCCATTGTGTTGGTGCCTAAACCGGATGGGAGCTGGCGATTTTGTAACGATTTTCGTCAGTTGAACAAAGTTACAAAATTTGACACCTACCCCATGCCACGTATAGATGAGTTGATCGACCGGCTGGGAACAGCCCGATACATGACGACTCTTGACCTCACAAAAGGGTATTGGCAAATCCCCCTGGCCAAATTGGCCAAAGAGAAAACCGCATTTGTAACCCCAGACGGGGCGTTCCAATATAAAAGAATGCCGTTCGGGTTACAGAATGCGCCGGCCACATTCCAGCGGAAAATGGACCAGATGCTGAGGCCCCATCGGAAGTATGCTGCGGCTTACCTGGATGACGTAATTGTCCATAGCACAGATTGGGCCTCACATCTGCCAAAAGTGCAAGCAGTCCTGGACTCTGTTCGGGAAGCGGGGTTTACGGCTAACCCCAAGAAGTGTACCATTGGGCAGGAGGAGGCCAAATATCTTGGGTACACCATTGGGAGGGGAGTAATAAAACCCCAACTCAACAAAGTCGAGGCCATCCAGAGTTGGCCACGTCCCAACAGCAAGAAGCAGGTACGAGCCTTTCTGGGAATCGCTGGGTATTATCGGCGATTCATTCCCCACTTTGCCTCTAAGGCTGTGCCCCTAACCAACCTAACGAAGGGGAAAGGGTCGGTCATGATTAAATGGACCCCCGAGGCTGAGGCAGCATTCCAATTCTTGAAACAAGCCTTATGTAGCCAGCCAGTGTTGTACTCACCCGACTTCTCTAAAGACTTTGTCGTACAAAGTGATGCGTCAGATGTGGGGTTAGGAGCAGTATTGTCCCAGGTCTGGAACGGGGAAGAGCACCCAGTCATTTACCTCAGCAGGAAGTTGAAGTCCCATGAGGTAAATTACGCCACCGTTGAAAAGGAGTGTTTAGCGGTGAAGTGGGCTCTAGATTCCCTTCGGTACTACCTGCTAGGTAGGCACTTTGACATGGTTACGGATCACGCTCCGTTAAAGTGGATGGCTCAAAACAAGGAAACAAATAGAAGAGTGAATAGGTGGTTCCTGGCCCTCCAGGAATTCAACTTCACAGTAAAGCATCGCCCTGGCGTTCAAATGGGGAATGTGGATGCTTTGTCTCGAGTACATGAATGCCTGATTGCTGGTGTTCCAACCCCGAGGTTAAAACAAGAGGGGGGGGTATGTGACAGCAGGAAGGTAAAGTCACCTGGTTGCATCCAGGGGGGTAGATATATTTCGCCCAGATTCAGGCTTTACGCCGACTTATACAACTAGGTGGAGAGTTGTATAAGGCTAGTGGGCTCATGGATGACTCATACCTCTAGGGAGAGTGTGGGGCGTCGTGCAGACAGAGATGAGGAGACCAGCTGAACCTTGTCAGCTCATTTAGGCCTCTATAAGAACTCCCAGCTTCATTAGATGTTAGCTCATGCCTGGAACCAGACCTGTGTGGACTGTCTAGGGAGAGTGAACCCCTGTGCGGTGAGGCAAAGCCTGTGTGGCTATTTGTTTGGACTTTTACTAAACCAGGGACTTAGGGACTAGGACAGCACTAGGCTGATCCCAGTTGTTAGTTAGGAAACCTGTATGTTTAGTCAGAGGTCAACTTGACCAGGATTTATTTTGGTTATGTTTCTTTTGCTTTGCTGTGTTTTGTCACTGTAAATAGAAAATAAACCGCACCTTTTTTTTGATTTTGAAAACCACAACCTCCGTTTGCTGGGCCTGTTTTTGTGTGGGGAGCCCATCCCGGGGGTCACACACACCCGCTGCCAAGCTAACCCCCTCACACTTGTAAGATTTAACCTGCTTCTTTAGCCTAGGTTTACACTGATGCGATGTGGGAACCAGCGCTGTAATCGCTTACAGCGCTGGTTCCCTCATTGCTCCTCTCCAGCAGGCAGTTCACACTGCCCTCTGCGAACCGCTGCGGGTGTCAATACATTGTTAATGACACCCCCAGATCGCTTCACAGATTGCAGTGCGAACTGTGAACCGATCTGGGTGTGTCATTAACAATGTATTGACACCCGCAGCTGAACTGGATCTTGTGTGGATAGAGCAGGAGTGTCCTCCAGGCTGACGCTAAACAGTGGAGAGATGCTGTCAGCAGAAGCCCCTTGGGCACACGATGACTCTTCCTTGCACAGACTTGGCCAGAGCATCCTCAGACACAGAGTCCTTGCTTGCAGATCCAGGCCAGGGTCCCAAGAGAGCGATCTAGGTCTAGCACAGCCTTTTTATAAGCTCTCCCAGCAGTCTGTTCTTCTCTCCCAGCCGGCTGGTAGTTGTAGTTCAAAACAGTCCAGCTAGAAGTAAAACCTTATTCACCGAGGCTATTTCCAATCCTATTAGATTAGCATCCACAAGATGGCGCTGATCAGAGAAATTACCCTCTGTGGTATGTCAAATTAGTTTATTCAAATTAGTTTATTCACATATATACAGGTATGTGACCAGATCATTGTCCATTAAAATGGAATTATGTTTGTTAACATTTGTGTAAATTCTAAATGGTTGGCTATTTTATAAAGGTGTGCGGATTGGCACCCCTAGAGGAAAAATTTGCACTTTAGATTTGTCCTCTCCTCCCTTTTGGAGGAGTCTCACCAATCACAACCATCCCATATGTATATAAGCAAGCTGGAAGTGGCATGAGGTCACTTCCTGAAGACGCCATTTACAGCGAAACGTACGGCAGAGTAGAGTATTCGTCACTCCTGGATCCCAATTTGTCACCCCACACCAGGCTTTACCCCTATGAGCGGGACGTGGAATGCACGCTACTGCGTTAGGAACCAGCCAAATCCGCACACACTGTTTTCCTTAGTGCCAGACTGGCACTTTTACATGTGAGTGCAACCTACTACTTTGCAATTAATTTTATTAAATATACTACACTATGAGACTTTCTCACTCATCTCCCGTGGAGTAAATTTTTATGCCCTAGCTTCATCTGGAGGGTCCATTGGAGCAGAGTGGTGTTGGCAGTGAGAATCAATTTGTTATTCCAAATGCGCAATTAAAAGGTGGTCAAACACCTGTTGTGAGTTGCCACCTTTCCATTGAGCACCTGTGGTGGAAGAACTAGAAGCTTAATTTAAAAGCATTTTTTTTTGGTGTTGGGAACACTATCACTAATGGACCTTTTAGCTTGCTATATGTTCAACAATATATGTGTTTGCTTGCAGTGATATATGTTCATGATTTTGGCTCATGATATATACTGTATATTCACTTGTATATGCTTAGCGCTACCTTTTATATATTTTTTCCAACTTGTTTGTGACTTGTTCACCTTCAAGGGGCAACTTCATATGCATATTCCTCATTCAAAGGGCGCCAATTCTAGGTATCCAATCACTTTAGAAGTAAAACCTCAACTTCATGAACTATATGTCCCAAGATGCTTTGCTTTGCACTTAGAGCTTAGTCACTCTAAATTCAGGAAGTGGAAGGTCAGAGTTCAGTCCAAACACTAGGAAGAAACAGCTTCACAGCAGCAATGCTGCACAGTGTCTCCTGAATTGCAGGTAATAATAGCCAGCTCTTGGTTACATAATAATAATAATAATAATAATATTATTATTGTTTTTTTTCTCCCATTTTTTTTTTCTTTTACAGAATCACACTTCTGGATTTTCTTAAATATTTGTGTACCCTACAGATCTGTCACATCTGCAGAAAATTAGGCTTTTCAAGAAACCTAAATTCCTAGCTTGTAAACTATACAGCAATTTATTTTTACTATTGCTGTTACCTTTCAATCAGTAACACAACCATTGTTTATAAAAGGTCGCCATCTAGTGGAAAATTTAACAAATAGCTCTTTAAACAGTTGCAGCTAGCTGTAAGGCAGCATTAATTAATGTAATAATTTTCCACCTATAAAACTATACAAAATGTTACACACAATATATAATTTAGTGGTCATACAGTTAGTTACAGAATAAGGGCTCTTTCACACGGGCGGATCCCGTCATGATCCGCCCCGTGAATATCCGCTTGCTCAGCGGGGATCGCTCCGTTGATCCCCGCTGAGCCAGCGGATGACTTGTCCGTCTCTGCACACTGTGCAGAATCGGAGCGGTCGGATCGCCGCTTTCCTCTATGGGGGGGATCGGATGAAAACGGACCGTCTGTCTGTTTTCATCCGATCTGATCCGCAGACGGGTGGAAAAGTAGGATTTTCCTCCGTCATGCTAAACGGACCATAGCGGAGACTGATGTCTTCGAATTTCAGCGGATGTTCATCCGCTGACATTCGCTATCCCATAGGGATACATGTATGTCCGTTTTCATCCGAAAACGGATGGATGAAAAACGGACATACAGAACGTCCGTGTGAAAGAGCCCTAAGCATTCCAAATGAATGAATAGTCAAGGTAAAACTTGTAATAAGATATGGTACAATAAAACATAAAGGTTACAACAAAAAAATAAAAAAATGCATTGTAAATATCTGCCATATTTATGTGAATGCCAAACATATTTTATGTACCTCTCCACCGTTTTGAACATGAAACATGAAACTGTGTGATTTTACTTGCCATAGGAGCCAAGGGGGCAAGGCATATCAGAGTAAATGTTTTAGGTAGTGAGCTCCTGGTATTATCATGTACCAGTTTTAGAAAAAGCAACAGCCCATGCCAGAAGCATATCAATATCACATAGGGTTGGCACCTGTCCAGTTTTGACCCGGACAGTCCGTTTTTGCATCATGTGCCGCGGTTTCCGACTGCCAGACACCCGGACACATTATTCTGACAGCATACTTCCCAGTGAGATGTCCCCAGTGCCTGTCAGCAATGTGTCTTCCCCTCATCTCTGTCCCCAGTCCAGACTCCAGTGACCACGCGCTGCCAGCACTTCTCTCTACTACTGCTGCCTTCTCATGGTTGCCAACATTGTCAAAAAATGTATAGACACAATTTTTTTGCTGTAGATTTGCATAATTAGGGGTTGGGCATTAGTTTGTAGGTGTGCCGTAGCGGGGAGGAGAAAAATGTGGTGCGCAAAACGAAATAGTGGGTGTGGCTTAAAGTGGCATGGCTCAATGGGGGTGTGTTTCGAGTTTAAGATGAATGAGGGATGGAGAAAGAAAGACAGAAATAGAGAGGGAAAGAGAGAGAAGGAAGGAAAGAAAGAGGGGTGGAGGCCCAGATCCTACACCACAATGGAAATATGTGTAATTCATAAAGTTTAACAATCAGCAGATAAAGATACTCCAAACACCTGGTGTTGGCGCTTCAATCATCATGGCACCATGGTTGTTATAGTGTTGAGGATGATTGAAGCACATTATTTCTATTATTACTGTGAGGGGGTTAGCTCGGCAGCGGGTGTGTGTGACCCCCGGGATGGGCTCCCCACACAAAAACAGGCCCAGCAAACGGAGGTTGTGGTTTTCAAAATCAAAAAAAAAGGTGCGGTTTATTTTCTATTTACAGTGACAAAACACAGCAAAGCCAAAAGAAACATATAAACAAAATAAATCCTGGTCAACTTGACCTCTGACTAAACATACAGGTTTCCTAACTAACAACTGGGATCAGCCTAGTGCTGTCCTAGTCCCTAAGTCCCTGGTTTTAAATGTCCAAGCAAATAGCCACACAGGCTTTTGTCTCACCGCACAGGGGTTCACTCTCCCTAGACAGTCCACACAGGTCTGGGTCCAGGCATGAGCTAACATCTAATGAAGCTGGGAGTTCTTATAGAGGCCTAAATGAGCTGACAAGCTTCAGCTGGTCTCATCAACTCCCTGTCTGTACGACGCCCCACACTCTCCCTAGAGGTATGAGTCATCCATGAGCCCACTAGCCTTAGCTGGGCTTATACAACTCTCCACCTAGTTGTATAAGTCGGCGTAAAGCCTGAATCTGGGCGAAATATATCTACCCCCCTGGATGCAACCAGGTGACTTTACCTTCCTGCTGTCACATACCCCCCCTCTTGTTTTAACCTCGGGGTTGGAACACCAGCAATCAGGCATTCATGTACTCGAGACAAAGCATCCACATTCCCCATTTGAACGCCAGGGCGATGCTTTACTGTGAAGTTGAATTCCTGGAGGGCCAGGAACCACCTATTCACTCTTCTATTTGTTTCCTTGTTTTGAGCCATCCACTTTAACGGAGCGTGATCCGTAACCATGTCAAAGTGCCTACCTAGCAGGTAGTACCGAAGGGAATCTAGAGCCCACTTCACCGCTAAACACTCCTTTTCAACGGTGGCGTAATTTACCTCATGGGACTTCAACTTCCTGCTGAGGTAAATGACTGGGTGCTCTTCCCCGTTCCAGACCTGGGACAATACTGCTCCTAACCCCACATCTGACGCATCACTTTGTACGACAAAGTCTTTAGAGAAGTCGGGTGAGTACAACACTGGCTGGCTACATAAGGCTTGTTTCAAGAATTGGAATGCTGCCTCAGCCTCGGGGGTCCATTTAATCATGACCGACCCTTTCCCCTTCGTTAGGTTGGTTAGGGGCACAGCCTTAGAAGCAAAGTGGGGAATGAATCGCCGATAATACCCAGCGATTCCCAGAAAGGCTCGTACCTGCTTCTTGCTGTTGGGACGTGGCCAACTCTGGATGGCCTCGACTTTGTTGAGTTGGGGTTTTATTACTCCCCTCCCAATGGTGTACCCAAGATATTTGGCCTCCTCCTGCCCAATGGTACACTTCTTGGGGTTAGCCGTAAACCCCGCTTCCCGAACAGAGTCCAGGACTGCTTGCACTTTTGGCAGATGTGAGGCCCAATCTGTGCTATGGACAATTACGTCATCCAGGTAAGCCGCAGCATACTTCCGATGGGGCCTCAGCATCTGGTCCATTTTCCGCTGGAATGTGGCCGGCGCATTCTGTAACCCGAACGGCATTCTTTTATATTGGAACGCCCCGTCTGGGGTTACAAATGCGGTTTTCTCTTTGGCCAATTTGGCCAGGGGGATTTGCCAATACCCTTTTGTGAGGTCAAGAGTCGTCATGTATCGGGCTGTTCCCAGCCGGTCGATCAACTCATCTATACGTGGCATGGGGTAGGTGTCAAATTTTGTAACTTTGTTCAACTGACGAAAATCGTTACAAAATCGCCAGCTCCCATCCGGTTTAGGCACCAACACAATGGGACTAGACCAATCACTTTGGGACTCCTCTATCACCCCTAAGTTCAGCATTTTCTGTACTTCCTCCCGTATTGCCTCCCGTCGGGCCTCTGGGATCCGATAGGGTTTTAACTTCACCCTTTCACCGGGCGGGGTAATGATGTCATGCTCTACCCCAAATGTTTGTCCCGGCAGCTCAGAGAATACCTCCTTGTTGCGAAGCACAAACTCCTTAACCTCCTGTTGTTGGGGTTGTGACAAGGTGGCTGCTATTCCAACCTCAGGAATCACGCAACCAGTTTGAGCTGGTGACCAAGTGTCTGCGACTAGGGACTCTCTATCCCTCCAGGCTTTCAACAGATTAACGTGATAGATCTGTTCGGGCTTTCGCCTTCCTGGTTGTCTGACCTTGTAATTCACTTCGCTCACTTTTTCCATTATCTCGTAGGGGCCTTGCCATTTGGCAAGGAATTTACTTTCAACCGTAGGGACAAGTACCAGTATCCTATCCCCCGGGGAAAAGGTACGGGTCTTGGCTCCACGGTTGTACACTCTCTGCTGTGCTAACTGCGCTTGGGCCAAATGTTCCTTCACGATGGGCATTACCTGTGCAATTCGGTCTTGCATCAGTGCGACATGCTCAATCACACTCCTGTGGGGAGAACTCTCACTTTCCCAAGTTTCCTTGGCAATATCCAACAGCCCTCTTGGGTGTCTCCCATACAGTAACTCAAAGGGGGAGAATCCCGTAGAGGATTGGGGCACCTCCCTAATAGCAAACATCAGATAAGGAAGTAGACAGTCCCAATCCTTTCCATCTCTATCCACCACTTTCTTCAACATTTGTTTTAGGGTTTTGTTGAATCTTTCAACCAGCCCATCGGTTTGGGGGTGATACACAGATGTACGTAATTGCGTCACTTTGAACAATTTACACAGCTCCTTCATAACCCGGGACATAAAGGGTGTACCTTGGTCCGTAAGCAGTTCTTTACAAATACCCACCCGGCTAAACACAAGAGATAGCTCTTTGGCTATGGTTTTGGCCGAGGTATTTCGGAGAGGGATCGCTTCTGGATAACGGGTGGCATAGTCCATTATAACTAATATGTACTGGTGCCCCCTAGCGGACTTGATTATAGGACCTACCAAATCCATGGCGATCCTCTCAAACGGGACCTCAATGATGGGTAGAGGGACCAGTGGGCTACGGAAATGTGGCATCGGGGCCGACCTCTGACACACAGGGCAGGAGGAACAATAATTTTCTATGTCCTTCATCACCCCCGGCCAATAGAATCTCTGTAATACCCTCTCTCGGGTTTTCTCTGTCCCCAGATGACCTCCAAGAATGTGCCCATGGGCCAACTCCAACACCAACTTCCTGTAAGGTTTGGGCACCACAAGCTGCTCAACGGTTTCTTCTGCCCTTTTTGCCACCCGATACAGTAGGTCCTTCTCTACGCTGAAGTATGGGTAAGTGCAGGTATTATCTGGGTTCACTAACTCGCCATCTATTTTCACTACGTTTTCGCGTGCCTTTATTAGGGCGGGGTCTTTCAACTGTTCTGTGGCAAAGTTTTCCCTGTGAACCTCAAGATCAGAAAACTCCACAGACGGTAGGTTTTCGTCTGAGGAGGTGGGCTCCTCTCCAGTTTCTTGAGTCTCCCCTGCCAATACTGATAAGGGAAATTCCGGAGAGTCCTCACCACTCTCAGGGGAGTTCTGGCTATCACATTCCTGGTACATAGGGGCACCAGTGGGGGGCTCAGGATCATCCCACAGTTCCCAGAACTTCGGAAAATCCCTTCCCACAATGGCGTCATACGGTAACTGAGATACTAAGCCCACTGGATGAGAGAGGGTACCTTTGGGGGTCTCGAAACACACTGTAGTCACTGGATACTCTCGGGTGTCCCCATGCACACAAATAACAGCTACCTTGCTATTCCCAGAGACCTCTGTTTTAACTAACTCAGCCTTTATCAGGGTCACAAGGCTACCTGAATCCAGCAATACCACAACATTTCTACCATTAACACACATTTTGCATAAATGTTTCTCAATTCCTCGAATGGCAGTGCATGCGACTGTCGCACACAGCGACTGACGTCTGCCCGTCAGAAAGTCACACTGCATGGGTTCCTCCACAACCGGGCAATTGGCTGCAATATGTCCCGCTTGCCGGCAGCGGTAGCAAACGATCCTTCTTGCCGCCTCTTGAGCCGCTGATTTCCCAGGCTGTTCTCGCCAAACTTGGGGTAGAGCTCCCACCCTCTCACTCTCTCCACCCTTACCCCTTGGAATCCTCTTATCCGCCCCTGGGGATGGTCTGGTCTTAGGGTGGAAAGTCCGAGTGTCTCTGGAAGAGGCCGTCAGGTTCTCTGTAGCCAAGTATTTCTCCACACGATCCACAAGACCATCGGCCGTCTCTGGGTCTCCATGGCTTACCCACTTTTGGATGGCAGTAGGAAGAGCTCTCAAAAACCGATCCATTACAACACGTTCCACAATCTTTGGTGCGGACAAAGTCTCTGGCTGTAGCCACTTTCTGCTCAGGTGAATGAGATCATACATTTGAGACCTGGGGGGTTTTCCAAGCTGGAAAGTCCAGTTATGCACACGCTGAGCCCGGACAGCCTGGGTGACACCCAGCCTTGCCAATATCTCAGCTTTTAGCATCACATAGTCTTTTGCTTGGTCAGGCTCTAGGTCATAGTAAGCCTTCTGCGATTCACCAGTTAACAGAGGAGCCACCAGTCCAGCCCACTGCTCCTCAGGCCACTTTTCTCTTTCAGCAGTCCTTTCAAATGTGGTCAAAAATACCTCTGGATCATCCTCTCCAGTCATTTTTGTCAATAAATGACTCACCCCAAAGGACGCGGTATTAGTGGGACGGCTTTCCTCACTGGTCTGCGGACGTTGCTGCATTACTGCTTCCATTTGTTGTAGTCTCTGCTCTTGCTTCTGTAACAGGTCTATGAAGCGGGCCTCAGATTGCTGCTGGGCTTGTTGCTGAGCTTCCAGACTCTGTTGGTGAGCTTGCTGCTGGGCTGCAAGGCTCTGTTGATGAGCTTGCTGCTGGGCTGCGAAGTTCTGTTGTTGAGCTGCAAGGCTCTTTTGCAAACCTGCATTTGTCTGCTATTGATTGGCATTTGCTAGAGCCAGCTGCTTCAGTATCTCCTCCATGCTGGCTTAAAAAAAACTGCCACTGGTTCTCCACCAACTGTGAGGGGGTTAGCTCGGCAGCGGGTGTGTGTGACCCCCGGGATGGGCTCCCCACACAAAAACAGGCCCAGCAAACGGAGGTTGTGATTTTCAAAATCAAAAAAAAAGGTGCGGTTTATTTTCTATTTACAGTGACAAAACACAGCAAAGCCAAAAGAAACATATAAACAAAATAAATCCTGGTCAACTTGACCTCTGACTAAACATACAGGTTTCCTAACTAACAACTGGGATCAGCCTAGTGCTGTCCTAGTCCCTAAGTCCCTGGTTTTAAATGTCCAAGCAAATAGCCACACAGGCTTTTGTCTCACCGCACAGGGGTTCACTCTCCCTAGACAGTCCACACAGGTCTGGGTCCAGGCATGAGCTAACATCTAATGAAGCTGGGAGTTCTTATAGAGGCCTAAATGAGCTGACAAGCTTCAGCTGGTCTCATCAACTCCCTGTCTGTACGACGCCCCACACTCTCCCTAGAGGTATGAGTCATCCATGAGCCCACTAGCCTTAGCTGGGCTTATACAACTCTCCACCTAGTTGTATAAGTCGGCGTAAAGCCTGAATCTGGGCGAAATATATCTACCCCCCTGGATGCAACCAGGTGACTTTACCTTCCTGCTGTCACATTACATTGTAATATAAAATGAAATAGTTCAACTCACCATAATGTAGAATCAGTGGGAGCCCTGAGCTTGTCACTTGCCACGTCGCCTGCCACCAGATGCCATCAGGCATTCTTAGCAGAGTCCTTCCTTACATCAGGTGTCCTCAGTAGAGTCCCTCCTTAAATCAGGTGTCCCCAGTAGAGACCCTCCTTACATCAGCTGTCGCCAGTAGAGTAACTCCTTACATCAGGTGTCCCCAGTAGAGTCCCTCCTTACATCAGGTATCCCCAGTAGAGTCCCTCCTTACATCATTTGTCCCCAGTAGAGTCTCTCCTTACACCAGGCATTCCCAGCAGAGTCCCTCCTTACATCAGGTGTCCCCAGCAGAGTCCCTCCTTACACCAGGCATTCCCAGCAGAGTTCCTCCTTACATCAAGTGTTCCCAGCAGAGTCCCTCCTTACATCAGGTGTCCCCAGCAGAGTCCCTCCTTACATCAGGTGTCCCCAGCAGAGTCCCTCCTTACATCAGGTGTCCCCAGCAGAGTCCCTCCTTACATCAGGCATTCCCAGCAGAGTTCCTCCTTACATCAGGTGTTCCCAGCAGAGTCCCTCCTTACATCAGGCGTTCTCAAGCAGCAGAGTCCCTCCTTACATCAGGCGCCCCCAGCAGAGTTCCTCTATACGTCGGGTGTCCCCAGCAGAGTCCGTCCTTACACCAGGTGACCCCAGCAGAGTCCGTCCTTACACCAGGTGACCCCGGCAGAGTCCCTCCTTACACCAGGTGCCACCGGCAGAGTCCTTCCTAACACCAGGTGCCACCAGCAGAGTCCCTCCTTACACCAGGTGCCCCCAGCAGAGTCCCTCCTTACACCAGGTGCCCCCAGCAGAGTCCCTCCTTACACCAGGTGCCCCCAGCAGAGTCCCTCCTTACACCAGGTGCCCCCAGCAGAGTCCCTCCTTACACCAGGTGCCCCCAGCAGAGTCCCTCCTTACACCAGGTGCCCCCAGCAGAGTCCCTCCTTACACCAGGTGCCCCCAGCAGAGTCCCTCCTTACACCAGGTGCCCCCAGCAGAGTCCCTCCTTACACCAGGTGCCCCCAGCAGAGTCCCTCCTTACACCAGGTGCCCCCAGCAGAGTCCCTCCTTACACCAGGTGCCCCCAGCAGAGTCCCTCCTTACACCAGATGCCCCCAGCAGAGTCCCTCCTTACATCAGATGCCCCCAGCAGAGTCCCTCCTTACATCAGGTGCCCCCAGCAGAGTCCCTCCTTTCATCAGGCATTCCCAGCAGAGTTCCTCCTTACATCAGGTGTTCCCAGCAGAGTCCCTCCTTACATCAGGCGTTCTCAAGCAGCAGAGTCCCTCCTTACATCAGGCGCCCCCAGCAGAGTCCCTCCTTACATCAGGCGCCCCCAGCAGAGTCCCTCCTTACATCAGGCGCCCCCAGCAGAGTCCCTCCTTACACCAGATGACCCCAGCAGAGTCCCTCTTTACACCAGGTGCCACCAGCAGAGTCCCTCCTAACACCAGGTGCCACCAGCAGAGTCCCTCCTTACACCAGGTGCCCCCAGCAGAGTCCCTCCTTACATCAGGTGCCCCCAGCAGAGTCCCTCCTTACATCAGGTGCCCCCAGCAGAGTCCCACCTTACATCAGGTGCCCCCAGCAGATTCCCTCATTACATCAGGTGCCCCCAGCAGAGTCCCCCATTACATCAGGTGCTCCCAGCAGAGTCCCTCCTTACATCAGGCATTCCCAGCAGAGTCCCTCCTTACATTAGCTGTCCCTAGCAGAGTCCCTTTTTACACCAGGTGTCCCCAGTTACCAGTGGCGTCACTAGGGTTGGGGTCACCTGGTGCAGAAAAACGTGGTGTCAACCCCCCCACCAACTATAGTCCTCCCTCAGTACAGACTCCCCTCCTGCAGTATAGACCCCCTCACACAGTATAGATCCCCTTCACTAAGTATAGAACTCCCTTCCACAGTGCAGACCCCCCTCCCTCAGTGCAGAACCCCTTCCATCAGTATAGACCCCCTTTAGTGCAGGTCCTCCTCCATCAGTACAGACCCCCCCTGGACAAATTTCCCCTCGGACCCCTCATGAGTACAGACCCCCAAGGACAACCCCCTCCCCACATGCACCTGGAGGAGGATTCAGTGTGCAGCCGCCGGGAGAGTTGCTTGCTCAGACTGACCCTCTCCGGGCGGCGTGCTTGTGACAGGAGGCAGCCGCATAGGGTTGCCACCTCATCCCTTTAAACCCAAATACATATAAATGACACAGGTTCTGAGGCTAAATTAATGCAGATAAGGCACCAAGTGAGTATAATTACCAGCTTAATCAGCCACAGAACCTGTGTAATTAACATGTATTTGGTTTTAAAGGGATGAGGTGGCAATCCTACAGCAGAGTGAGACAAAGCAGAGTCTCACTGAGCGATAGCACGGCGCCGGAACACAGGACTCCCCATCCCTCGGCTCAGGATGGGCCCCCCCCCCGCTGGCAATTACCTCTCTTCACCTGGGTGCAGGAAACTAGTGATTCGGTCTCCGCGCCATTTACAGAACCAAGAGGTGGAGCCTGGGTGGCAATGAAATCGGCTGTCCCCCTGTCTATCCAACTGTCCCCCTGTCCATCCCACTGTCTCCCTGTCCATCCCACTGTCCCCCTGTCCATTCCCCTATCTATAACACTGTCCCCCTGTCCATCCGCCTATCTATCCCACCTGTCCACCCCCCTATCCATCCCACTGTCCCCCTGTAAATCCCACTATCCATCCTACTGTCCCCCAGTCCATCCACTCTATCCATCCAATTGTCCCCCTGTCCATCCCACTATACATCCTACTGTCCCCCTGTCCATCCCCCTATCTAGCCAACTGTCCCCCCGTCCATCTCACTATCCATCCCAATGTCCTCCTGTCCATCCCACCGTCCCCATGTCCATCTCATTACCCTGATCCCATCACCCCGATCCCGTCACCCTGATCCCGAGCACCCCAGACCAATCTCCCTGATCCTGTCACCCCAGGCCCGTCACTCTGATCCTGAGCACCCCAGGCCCATCACCCTGATCCCGAGCACCCCAGAACCGTCACCCTGATCCCGAGCACCCCCAGACCTATCAACCTGATCCCGAGCACCCCAGACCCATAACTTTGATCCCGAGCACCCCAGACACATCACCCTGATCCTGAGCACCCCAGGCCCATCACACTGATTGGGAAAATGCTGATTTCCTGGGACATTTCCCGTCCATCCCCCTATTCATCCCACAGACCCCTGTCCATCCTCTTATCCATCCCACTGTCCCTCTGTTCATCCCACTGTCCCCCTGTCCATCCAACTGTCCCCTATCCATCCCCCTATCCATCCCACTGTCACCCTATCCATCCCACTATCCTCCTGTCCAGCCCCCTATCCATCCCACCATCCCCCTATCCATCCTACCAACCTGATCCTGGGGCACCCTAGACCCATCTCCCTGATCCTGTCACCTCGATCCCGAGCACCCCAGGCCCATCATTCTAATCCCGAGCAACCCAGACCCATCATCCTGATCCTAAACACCTTAGGCCCGTCACCCTGATTCCGAGCACCTCAGACCCGTCACCCTAAACCCAAGTACCCCAAATACATCACCCTGATCCCGAGCACCCCAGACCCATCACCCTGACCCCGAGCACCCCTGGCCCATCACCCTGATCCCGAGCACCCCAGACCCGTCACCCTGATCCCGAGCACCCCAGACCCATCACCCTGATCCAGAGAAGCCCAGACCCGTCACCCTGATCCCCAGCAGTCCAGACCCGTCACCCTGATCCCGAGCACCCTAGACCCGTCACCCCGATCCTGAGCACCCCAGACCCGTCACCCTGACACCAGTTTTTTTTTTAGGCAAGACCCTATTGAATAAAATGGCGGTCGTTGCAATATTTTATGTCACGCGGTATTTGCGCAGCGGTCTTTCAAACACAATTTTTTTGGGGGAAAAAAATCTACTTTACTAAATTACAAAAGTTACCCTAATTTTTTTTGTAAAATGTGAAAGATGATGTTACGCCGAGTAAATAGATACCTAACATGTCACGCTTTAATATTGCGCACGCACGTGGAATGGCGACAAACTACAGTACTTAAAAAATTTCCATAGACGACACTTTAAAAATGTGTACAGGATGCCAGTTTAGAGTTACAGAGGAGATCTGGTGATAGAATTGCGGCGATACCTCACATGTGTGGTTTGAAAGCTGTTTACATATGTTTTGGCCATCTTCACTCCCAAAAAAGCTGCACCCCCTCCCATTTAAGTGCAATCTGTCACTGCTCTAAAGATGGTAACTGACTGAAAAGTCAGCCCAGTTCGCTTTGAAGCCAAACCCCTCCTCCCTGCACCAAAAATACTGCCTTGGAGGTAATTTTCTTCAATATAGCCCCTAAGTTCCTGAAATCGTTTTTTAGGGCACCCCATCTTCCTCTAACTTTGTCATTAGTATCAATATGTATCATGACAGCAAACCCCTCCTCCCTGCACCAAAAATACTGCCTTGGAGGTAATTTTCTTCAATATAGACCCTAAGTTCCTGAAATCGTTTTTTAGGGCACCCCATCTTCCTCTAACTTTGTCATTAGTATCAATATGTATCATGACAGCTGGGTTTTCCCCAGCCCCATCCAACAATCTGTCCATCTGATGTGCAATATCCCAAACACGAGCACCCGGTAAACAACATACTGTTCGGTAATAACAGTCTTTGTGACAGATTTCCTATTTTTTGCTGTAACCTTGCCCCATCTTCACTGGAGGAGATGTTTCCAAGGTTCCTCTGACATTTTGGTGGAGTCACAACGTGAATGTCGCTTTCTGGTGTAGTCTCAACGTGAACGTCACATTCTGGGTGAGTCTCAGCGTGAGAGTCACATTCTGGTGGGTTCTCAATGTGAACTTCACATTCTGGTGGAGCGTCAACCTGAATTTCCTCCAGCTTTTTGGTCATACTCTCTCCCAATAGAGCGGCACACTGCCCATTTAGGTGCAGTCAGTCCCTGCTATAGAGACAGTAATTGACTGAAAAGTCAGTCCAATTCTTCATGAACCCAAACCCCTCCTCCCTGCAACAGTTCCTCAGCCATTTGTTAAGTACCATAAACTCCTGCTGCCTCTCTGGTGTGGCTCGAGGCATAGGCAGGACCTTCTCTTCAATATAGCCCCTGAAATCATTTTGTAGGGTGCTCCATCTTTCTCAAACTTTGTCATTGGTACCGATATATACCATGACGACTGGGTCCACTCCAGCCCCATCCAACAGTCTGTCCATGCAATTTGCAATGTTCCAAACTAGAGTGCCCGGTAAACAACATACTGTTCGGCGATATCGGTCTTTGTGACAGATTGCCCTCTGTATCCTTCCAATAACTGAATCCCCTACCACTAGGATCTACCTATCCTTTCTTGTAACCTTGCCCCCATCTTCACTGGAGATGTTCCCCTGGCATTTTGGTGTATTCTCTGTGTGAACGTCACATGCTGGTGGAGTCTCCGTGTGAACGTCACATGCTGGTGGAGTCTCAGTGTGAACGTCACATGCAGGTGGAGTCTCAGTGTGAACGTCACATGCAGGTGGAGTCTCAGTGTGAACGTCACATGCAGGTGGAGTCTCCGTGTGAACGTCACATGCTGGTGGAGTCTCCGTGTGAACGTCACATGCTGGTGGAGTCTCCGTGTGAATGTCAAATGCTGGTAGAGTCTCCACGTAAATGTGACATGCTGGTGGAGTCTCAATGTAGCTTTCACATTCTGTCTTGCTCACTGGGGCAGACCTGCCTTGTGAGCTGTGTCTGCAGTAAATACTCCATACATCTGCAGTAAAAAAGAAGAATCAGATTTAGCACCTTCACCTACATTTCATATATTTTTTATACAACATCAAATTATAGAGAGAAAAGTTCAAAATTCAAAATTCCAGTGCCAGGGACAATAAATAAACCTGACATGACAGGGATGACTGTCTATGTTGGCCTTCATATAAAAATTCAGAAAGGGGACTGATTGTTCACATTCGGGTGTGGTGGAGTAATCTGCAGTGCTTCTGTTTCTTATTATTAAACACCCAGCCTCTTTTATTGTAATCCCTCGAATTGTTGCAGTGGATTGATATAGAAGAGGCCGGGACCAGGAACCGCTGCAATGCAGATTACTCCGCCGCTACTTTAAAGAGTAGAAATAGTCCCCTGCATGTTTTGGCTCAATTGCCATGTGATTCTGTCATGAGACAAGATGTTGCCATGTTGGGGGTGCTATTAAGAATAATGTAATCCGAATGCTTACTGCCCATTTTTCCCATGATTTGGAATCGCAGTTCAGAATCACAGCACTTCTGATGGCCAATCCAAACCGCCAAGTGTGAGCGGGGTCTAAGGTGGATGAAATACAGTATCTCACAAAAGTGAGTACACCCCTCACATTTTTGTACATATTTAATTATAACTTTTCATGTGACAACACTGAAGAAATTACACTTTGCTACAATGTAAAGTAGTGAGTGTACAGCTTGCATAACAGTAAATTTGCTGTCACCTCAAATAACTAAACACAAAGCTATTATTATCTAAACCGCTGGCAACAAAAGTAAGTACTCTCCTAAGTGAAAATGTCGAAATTGGGCCCAATTAGCCATTTTCCCTCCCCGGTGTCATGTGATTCGTTAGTGTTACAAGGTCTCAGGTGTGAATGGGGAGCGGGTGTGTTAAATTTGGTGTTATGGCTTTGACTCTCTCATACTGGTCCCTGGAAGTTCAACATGGCACCTCATGGCAAAGAACTCTCTGAGGATCTGAAAAAAAGAATTGTTGCTCTACATAAAGATGGCCTAGGCTATAAGAAGATTTCCAAGACCCAAAACTGAGATGCAGCACGGTGGTCAATACCATGCAGCAGTTTACCAGGACAGGTTCCACTCAGAACAGGCCTCACCAGGGTCGATGAAAGATCAAGAAAGCCTGAAAACAGTTTGCTGAAGACAAGCAGACTAAGGACATGGATTACTAGAACCATGTCCTGTGGTCTGAGACCAAGATAAACTTATTTGGTTAAGATTGTGTCAAGCGTGTGTGGCGACAACCAGGTGAGGAGTACAAAGACAAGTGTGTCTTGCCTACAGTCAAGCATGGTGGAGGGAGTGTCATGGTCTGGGGCTGCATGAGTGCTGTCGGCACTGGAGAGCTACAGTTCATTGAGGGAACCGTGAATGCCAACATGTACTGTGACATACTGAAGCAGAGGATGATCCCCTCTCTTTGGAGACTGGGCCACAGAGCAATATTCCAATATGATAACGACCCCAAACACATCTCTAAGACGACCACTGCCTTTCTAAAGAAGCTGAGGGTAAAGGTGATGGACTGGCCAAGCATGTCTCCAGACCTAAACCTAAAAAGCATCTGTTGGGCATCCTCAAACGGAAGGTGGAGGAGTGCAAGGTCTCTAACATCCACCAGCTACGTCATGTCGTCATGGAGAAGTGGAAGAGGACTCCAGTGGCAACCTGTGAACTCCATGCCCAAGAGGGTTAAGGCAGTGCTGGAAAATAATGGTACTTGCTTATAGTCGCAGCAATTCTGCCCGCAATTCCAAATCATCCATATGTGAATGGAGCCTCAGTGCTGGGTTAGCGAGATGTGTCGTCTTCAGGTGTACAGAGAAATCACAAAACAATTCAGCGTCTCCTCTAGGGGTGGTAGCTCTACACTAATGTGGCGTACACACGATCGTTTTTCATGCCGTTAAAAATTCAATTTTTAAAAATGGCCATTAAAACCGATCGTGTGTATGCATTTTTAACGGTGTGAAAAACAGCCATTAAAAATTTCGAACATGCTCTATTTTTTCACGTCGTTTTTCATGTCGTTTTTTTTAACGACGTGAAAAACGATAGTGTGTATGCTTTTACGAGGGGAAAAAAAATGCGCATGCTCAGAATCAAGTATGAGACGGGAGCGCTCGTTCTGGTAAAACTAGTGTTCGTAATGGAGATAGCACATTCATCACGCTGTAACGGACTGAAAAGCACGAGGCTGAAAAGCGCGAATCGCCGCTTAACAAAGTTTACTAACATGAAGGGTGGCGCCATTCGAACGGAACTTCCCCTTTATAGTGCCGTTGTACGTGTTGTACGTCACTGCGCTTTGCTCGAGCGGTTTTTTTAATGATCGTGTGGATGCAAGACAGGCTTGAGAGGAAACATGAAAAAATACGACGAGAAAAACGTTGGTTAAAAAAATGGCATGAAAAACGATCGTGTGTACGCCGCATAAGTTGTGTTTACATACATTTGTACACGTTCCTGCACATTTGCGTGAGTTTGCAGTGCATTCCGAAAAAGAAAAATGCTGCACGCTGCACTTTTCTTAACCACTTGTCTACTGGGCACTTTTACCCCCTTCCTGCCCAGGCCAATTTTCAGCTTTCAGAGCTGTCACACTTTGAATGACAATTGCGCGGTCATGCTACACTGTACCCATGTGAAAGTTTTATCATTTTTTTTTTCACACAAATAGAGCTTTCTTTTGGTGGTATTTACTCACCACTGTTTTTTTTTTTTTTTTTTTGCTTAATAAACTAAAAAAAGACAGAACATTTTGAAAAAAATAATAATAACTTTTCCATAGTTTGTTATAAAATTTTGCAAACAGGTAATTTTTCTCCTTCACTGATGTGTGCTGATGAGGCTGCACTGATAGGTGACACTAATGGGGGGACAATGATTGGCAGCACTGGGGGCCACTGTTGGGACTGCACTAGGGGTGCAACGGATCAAAAAACTCACGGATCGGATCGATCCTCGGATCAGAGTCACGGATCGGATCATTTTTCGGATCGGCAAAAAAAAAAGACAATCTTGTTACACCCACCGGAGTTTTAGATTTCAGTTATTTTCAACACAAAACTGAGCTTATTTGCTTAAATACAGTATTTGTAAATCCGGACTCTTTACATGTTAAATTTTAAAAGCAGCAGCAAACCTTACATGCTTGCTAATGTGACAGAACACCTCTGATTTTCACATTTAACTAAATGTTAAATGTGAAAATCAGAGGTGTTCCGTCATGTGAAAATCAGAGGTGTTCCGTCACATTAGCAAGCATGTAAGGTTTGCTGCTGCTTTTAAATTTAACATGTAAACAATCCGATGGATTTCCAAATAATGTATTAAAGCTGATAAGCTAGAAGCTAACGTAAAGATTCTAATGAGGTGGTATATGACCCCTGCCAGGCTTGCGACCATCTACCCTGATACTGATCCCAATTGCTTTAGAGGCTGCCAACTCTTGGGTTCGATGGTGCACGTCTGGTGGGAGTGTCCTAGGATTAGGTCTGTGTTGAAAAGGATATTCAACCTCATATTTAAGGTCACTAAGCTCCTGATTCCCAGGTCAGCAGCTATCGCTCTCCTTAATGCTCGTATTCCTAGTACCCCCAAACATACTCAGCAGCTGATCCGCTTTATGCTACTCGGGGCAAAAATTTCCATTGCTAGGGCTTGGAGACAACCCAGGGTTCCCTTTCAGGCTATACACAATAAGATCTCTTGGATTATGACACAAGAGAAGTTATCTGGTATCTTATCAAATACATTTCCTAAATTCGAAGCTGTTTGGGAACCTTGGGCTGCTTACTGTGGTATTTCTCTAACGATCAAACTCGATCCTGTTCGCTAAGTTCCATAAAACTCGATAATAGGCACGTGATTTCTTTCCTCTTTTCATCTCTTTCCTTCTTTCTCTCTATTCTTTGTCTTTTTGTATCTTATTATTTTTTTGTTTTTGTTTTTGGTTGATTAATGTGACTTTGGGGTTTTAAATAATAGACTATTGGAAAAATTGCTTCACCAATTCTGTATTTTATTATAAATATGTATTTGGATTCTATAGTCTCAATGTTTTCTACATTAGCTTTCCTCATAATCTGGTGGTTTGGTTAATGTGATGGGCGAGCTGGGAGGGGGGCCTGACCGGGGCACAGGAAGATTCCATCTGGGGTGTCCAGGTTGGGTAGGACCTCACAGACAGTCCGTCATTATGGTTCATTTTTATGCATCTATTTCTTTCTCGTACATCACGGGACACAGAGCGACATAGTCATTACTAATGGGTTATATAGATACCGTCAGGTGCTGGCACTGGCAACTTCCAAAACCGGAAGTACCCTCCCCTATATAAGCCCCTCCCATCCGGGAGCACCTCAGTTTTTTTTGCCAGTGTCTAAGGTGTTGGCCAAGAAGAAACATGTGTTTTTCACTGAGCTTGCGTACAGGTTCTTTTGGGCCTCAGTAAGCTATTCCGGATCCGACCAAAAAAGCTTCATAGCTAAACGGTCGGTACCCGGGCCTTGCAGAGAAGAGCAAGGTTTTTCCTGTAATGCTTCTCTTAGGAGAGCTGGACCCTGGGATCCAGAGCTCTGGTCATACCCACGACCAAGATGTTTTCTGTGCAGGGTGCTATACAGGTCCAGGGGAGTGGAATCCTTGGGAACCCGGTCCCTGAAGGTTTGATTACAATGCCTGCCGTGATAGGTGAAGTTTGGGCTTCTGTGGACCAAACAAAGTCCTGCGGCGAGGAAAAGGTAAGTGGGGGCCCTCAGGAACTTGGTTCTATTGAGGGACCCCCAAGCCTATTTTGTCTTTCTGCCTGTTACCTAAGGTATTCCCGCTAATATTCTGTGTATGCCTGTTACTACTGAGAAAATGTAAAAATTTTAATAGTAGGCAAGAAAAAAAAAAAAAATGTAAGACCGCGGTACCTGTGTTAGACACTAGAGGCTGCTATGGTTCTTTTTCTTGTAATGTGGATTTTTTTCTTCCAGAATCAAATCCAGGCAGTTGGTATGTTCTCTGCTGGGAAGCTGTCTCCTCTGCCCTGTTGCTGCGCTCATCCATCCCCGGGCCCTGCGGCAAAGGGGGCCCTGGCTCCCATCTAGCTCCTTATTGTTTTTAAAAAAGGGCGCCGAAGGCGCACGTGCCCGCGCGCGTGCGCATGCACGCGCCTCTATTCATAGAGGCGATCTGAAAAAAGGGGCGGAGTGGGTGGATGACGCTCAGGTGTGCGCCGCGGCGCTACTGCGCATGTGCGGGCGTCCAGCGTGCTTTAAAGCACATTATAGCTGGCTATTGAATGCACAGACAGAGCTAGCAACAGATAAAGGCACACAGAGGCGGTTGATGCAGGCATCCCCTAGAAAGGCACTTTAGTAGACACCAACTGTGATATAGCAGCAATTGTGCTAGACTATTCTCAGTAAAAGTGGTGTATTACGGCTGGAATACCTCAGCTTTAGGCTTAAGAATATGCCGTCCAGAAGCTCCGGAACTGAATCTTCCAGGAAGCGAAGGGGGTCTCATCGGGCTCTGAGGTGGGCATGCTTCTGCTGCACCAGTCTCCCCTGAAGTTCAGAGGTAAGTGACCATAGAGACCCCGCAGGGGTACTTGATACTGTGGCTGTCCTCAGTCACCTGCTCCTGTGTATGTAACAGAGGAGGTTTTTTCCTCAGCTCTGGGAGGATTAGAGAGAGATTGTCAACATTGATCGCTGCCTCCCTGTCAGGGAAAGCACGCCGATCTCCGTCTCCTCCTTCAGAGTGCCTGTTAGCAGAGCAACAGTCCCATACAGGGATCGACCTGCCTGAAGGGGATCAGGATGAGGTTGATTCTGTTATAGAGGAATCAACAGTGGAGGAACCTTTCTCAGCAGCTCAAGCTGAAAGATTATGGGTTCAGTCTCTGACTAACATGGTCCGATCGGCATTAAAAATGCACCTTGCGGAACCATCAACCACTACTGTATCCTCGTTGGGGTCGATAGAAGCCCCCAGACTGTCTGTTCTTTTCCACTTCACCCTTTTACTGAAAGGGCTTATTTACCAGGATTGGGAACGTCCTGAGAAAATATTATTCCCCCAAGAGATTTCCGGTGGTCTATCCCATGGAGGATAAGTTCATCAAAAAAAAAATAAAAAAAAATGGAAGGTCCCTACAGTGGACGCAGCCATCTCTTGTATGTATAAATCACTGACATGTCCAGTGGATAATGTCCAAATGTTCAAGAACCCAATAGATAAAAGATTGGAGTCCTTATGAAAGTCTGCTTCTTTCTACAGCAAGCTTGGTGACACAACCAGCAGTAGCAGCTATTGGGGTCTGCTAAGCAGTGAAGGATCAGTTAAAACAGGTCTTGAGGGACTTGACAGATCAGCAGGCCTTGCCCTAGCTGATCTACCTAGAGCCTTAGGCTTTGTGGTTGACGCCATAAAGGATTCAGTCCATCAGGCCTCCCGCCTTACGCTGTCTGTAGTACATATGCGTAGGCTTCTATGGCTCAAAAACTGGTCTGCTGAAGCTCCCTGTAAGGAATGGCTGGTTAGCGTCCCATTTCATGGTGAACGCTTATTCAGGGAAAACCTGGACAAATATATCCAGAAAATTTCCAGCGGTAAAAATACGCTCTTGCCGGTTAAAAACAGAGTTAGAGGTCCCTCTTTAAGAGGCCTGCTTCTCCAGTCCCTGGGGCATCGGCTGTGTAACAGTTCCGACGGCCTCCTCGGTCAATTCCCGGGGGTAAAAAACAGGGACAATAGCAGGGTAATGAGAAACCCTGGGTCAGGGGAGGTACAAAACCTCCCCCAAAGTTAAATTCATTGAAGGGTTGCCCCCACTCAGGGGTGGGGGGAGGACTCCAGTTGTTCACAAGAGACCTGGCGGGACGCGATCAAGACAGATAGGTGCTCTCCGCAGTATGTTGGGGATACAGATTGGAGTTAAGAGACTCTCCTCCTTCCCATTTTTGAGGTCAAACGTGCCAAGGGATCCCCGGAAGAGAGAGTCCCTCCTGTTGGCACTAGAACAACTATTGCTCCAAGGAGTAATTATGGAGGTTCCCCTGGAAGAATGAGGGTTCGGGTTTTACTCAAACCTCTCTACAGTCCCGAAGCAAACGCGGACGGGAGGCCCATATTAATTCTAAAAGGGCTATACAAATTCCTGTATATCAGGACTTTCCGATGAAGTCGATCCGATCGGTGGCCACTGCCCTACAAGGGGAGGATTGGTTAGCCGCGATCGACATCAAAGATGCTTATCTGCACATTCCCATCTTTCCAGTCTACCAAAAGTTTCTACGCTTTGCAGTAGAAGGGCGCCATTTTCAGTTCAGAGCCTTACCCTTCGGTTTGGCCACAGCACCACGAGTGTTTACAAAAATTCTGGCCCTTTATTGGCCAATCTAAGAACACAAGGTGTAATGATAATGGCATATCTAGATGACTTGTGTGAGGGGGTTAGCTCGGCAGCGGGTGTGTGTGACCCCCGGGATGGGCTCCCCACACAAAACAGGCCCAGCAAACGGAGGTTGTGGTTTTCAAAATCAAAAAGGTGCGGTTTATTTTCTATTTACAGTGACAAAACACAGCAAAGCAAAAGAAACATAACCAAAATAAATCCTGGTCAAGTTGACCTCTGACTAAACATACAGGTTTCCTAACTAACAACTGGGATCAGCCTAGTGCTGTCCTAGTCCCTAAGTCCCTGGTTTTAAATGTCCAAGCAAATAGCCACACAGGCTTTGTCTCACCGCACAGGGGTTCACTCTCCCTAGACAGTCCACACAGGTCTGGTTCCAGGCATGAGCTAGCACCTAATGAATCTGGGAGTTCTTATAGAGGCCTAAATGAGCTGACAAGCTTCAGCTGGTCTCATCAACTCCCTGTCTGCACGACGCCCAGCCCTCTCCCTAGAGGTATGAGTCATCCATGAGCCCACTAGCCTTATACAACTCTCCACCTAGTTGTATAAGTCGGCGTAAAGCCTGAATCTGGGCGAAATATATCTACCCCCCTGGATGCAACCAGGTGACTTTACCTTCCTGCTGTCACATACCCCCCCTCTTGTTTTAACCTCGGGGTTGGAACACCAGCAATCAGGCATTCATGTACTCGAGACAAAGCATCCACATTCCCCATTTGAACGCCAGGGCGATGCTTTACTGTGAAGTTGAATTCCTGGAGGGCCAGGAACCACCTATTCACTCTTCTATTTGTTTCCTTGTTTTGAGCCATCCACTTTAACGGAGCGTGATCCGTAACCATGTCAAAGTGCCTACCTAGCAGGTAGTACCGAAGGGAATCTAGAGCCCACTTCACCGCTAAACACTCCTTTTCAACGGTGGCGTAATTTACCTCATGGGACTTCAACTTCCTGCTGAGGTAAATGACTGGGTGCTCTTCCCCGTTCCAGACCTGGGACAATACTGCTCCTAACCCCACATCTGACGCATCACTTTGTACGACAAAGTCTTTAGAGAAGTCGGGTGAGTACAACACTGGCTGGCTACATAAGGCTTGTTTCAAGAATTGGAATGCTGCCTCAGCCTCGGGGGTCCATTTAATCATGACCGACCCTTTCCCCTTCGTCAGGTTGGTTAGGGGCACAGCCTTAGAAGCAAAGTGGGGAATGAATCGCCGATAATACCCAGCGATTCCCAGAAAGGCTCGTACCTGCTTCTTGCTGTTGGGACGTGGCCAACTCTGGATGGCCTCGACTTTGTTGAGTTGGGGTTTTATTACTCCCCTCCCAATGGTGTACCCAAGATATTTGGCCTCCTCCTGCCCAATGGTACACTTCTTGGGGTTAGCCGTAAACCCCGCTTCCCGAACAGAGTCCAGGACTGCTTGCACTTTTGGCAGATGTGAGGCCCAATCTGTGCTATGGACAATTACGTCATCCAGGTAAGCCGCAGCATACTTCCGATGGGGCCTCAGCATCTGGTCCATTTTCCGCTGGAATGTGGCCGGTGCATTCTGTAACCCGAACGGCATTCTTTTATATTGGAACGCCCCGTCTGGGGTTACAAATGCGGTTTTCTCTTTGGCCGACTTGGCCAGGGGGATTTGCCAATACCCTTTTGTGAGGTCAAGAGTCGTCATGTATCGGGCTGTTCCCAGCCGGTCGATCAACTCATCTATACGTGGCATGGGGTAGGTGTCAAATTTTGTAACTTTGTTCAACTGACGAAAATCGTTACAAAATCGCCAGCTCCCATCCGGTTTAGGCACCAACACGATGGGACTAGACCAATCACTTTGGGACTCCTCTATCACCCCTAAGTTCAGCATTTTCTGTACTTCCTCCCGTATTGCCTCCCGTCGAGCCTCTGGGATCCGATAGGGTTTTAACTTCACCCTTTCACCGGGCGGGGTAATGATGTCATGCTCTACCCCAGATGTTTGTCCCGGCAGCTCAGAGAATACCTCCTTGTTGCGAAGCACAAACTCCTTAACCTCCTGTTGTTGGGGTTGTGACAAGGTGGCTGCTATTCCAACCTCAGGAATCACGCAACCAGTTTGAGCTGGTGACCAAGTGTCTGCGACTAGGGACTCTCTATCCCTCCAGGCTTTCAACAGATTAACGTGATAGATCTGTTCGGGCTTTCGCCTTCCTGGTTGTCTGACCTTGTAATTCACTTCGCTCACTTTTTCCATTATCTCGTAGGGGCCTTGCCATTTGGCAAGGAATTTACTTTCAACCGTAGGGACAAGTACCAATATCCTATCCCCCGGGGAAAAGGTACGGGTCTTGGCTCCACGGTTGTACACTCTCTGCTGTGCCAACTGCGCTTGGGCCAAATGTTCCTTCACGATGGGCATTACCTGTGCAATTCGATCTTGCATCAGGGCGACATGCTCAATCACACTCCTGTGGGGAGAACTCTCACTTTCCCAAGTTTCCTTGGCAATATCCAACAGCCCTCTTGGGTGTCTCCCATACAGTAACTCAAAGGGGGAGAATCCCGTAGAGGATTGGGGCACCTCCCTAATAGCAAACATCAAATAAGGAAGTAAACAGTCCCAATCCTTTCCATCTCTATCCACCACTTTCTTCAACATTTGTTTTAGGGTTTTGTTGAATCTTTCAACCAGCCCATCGGTTTGGGGGTGATACACAGACGTACGCAATTGCGTCACTTTGAACAATTTACACAGCTGTTTCATAACCCGGGACATAAAGGGTGTACCTTGGTCCGTAAGCAGTTCTTTACAAATACCCACCCGGCTAAAAACAAGAGATAGCTCTTTGGCTATGGTTTTGGCCGAGGTATTTCGGAGAGGGATCGCTTCTGGATAACGGGTGGCATAGTCCATTATAACTAATATGTACTGGTGCCCCCTAGCGGACTTGATTATAGGACCTACCAAATCCATGGCGATCCTCTCAAACGGGACCTCAATGATGGGTAGAGGGACCAGCGGGCTACGGAAATGTGGCATCGGGGCCAACCTCTGACACACAGGGCAGGAGGAACAATAATTTTCTACGTCCTTCATCACCCCCGGCCAATAGAATCTCTGTAATACCCTCTCTCGGGTTTTCTCTGTCCCCAGATGACCTCCAAGAATGTGCCCATGGGCCAACTCCAACACCAACTTCCTGTAAGGTTTGGGCACCACAAGCTGCTCAACGGTTTCTTCTGCCCTTTTTGCCACCTGATACAGTAGGTCCTTCTCTACGCTGAAGTATGGGTAAGTGCAGGTATTATCTGGGTTCACTAACTCGCCATCTATTTTCACTACGTTTTCCCGTGCCTTTATTAGGGCGGGGTCTTTCAACTGTTCTGTGGCAAAGTTTTCCCTGTGAACCTCAAGATCAGAAAACTCCACAGACGGTAGGTTTTCGTCTGAGGAGGTGGGCTCCTCTCCAGTTTCTTGAGTCTCCCCTGCCAATACTGATAAGGGAAATTCCGGAGAGTCCTCACCACTCTCAGGGGAGTTCTGGCTATCACATTCCTGGTACATAGGGGCACCAGTGAGGGGCTCAGGATCATCCCACAGTTCCCAGAACTTCGGAAAATCCCTTCCCACAATGGCGTCATGCGGTAACTGAGATACTAAGCCCACTGGATGAGAGAGGGTACCTTTGGGGGTCTCGAAACACACTGTAGTCACTGGATACTCTCGGGTGTCCCCATGCACACAAATAACAGCTACCTTGCTATTCCCAGAGACCTCTGTTTTAACTAACTCAGCCTTTATCAGGGTCACAAGGCTACCTGAATCCAGCAATACCACAACATTTCTACCATTAACACACATTTTGCATAAATGTTTCTCAGTTCCTCGAATGGCAGTGCATGCGACTGTCGCACACAGCGACTGACGTCTGCCCGTCAGAAAGTCACACTGCATGGGTTCCTCCACAACCGGGCAATTGGCTGCAATATGTCCCGCTTGCCGGCAGCGGTAGCAAACGATCCTTCTTGCCGCCTCTTGAGCCGCTGATTTCCCAGGCTGTTCTCGCCAAACTTGGGGTAGAGCTCCCACCCTCTCACTCTCTCCACCCTCACCCCTTGGAATCCTCTTATCCGCCCCTGGGGATGGTCTGGTCTTAGGGTGGAAAGTCCGAGTGTCTCTGGAAGAGGCCGTCAGGTTCTCTGTAGCCAAGTATTTCTCCACACGATCCACAAGACCATCGGCCGTCTCTGGGTCTCCATGGCTTACCCACTTTTGGATGGCAGTAGGAAGAGCTCTCAAAAACCGATCCATTACAACACGTTCCACAATCTTTGGTGCGGACAAAGTCTCTGGCTGTAGCCACTTTCTGCTCAGGTGAATGAGATCATACATTTGAGACCTGGGGGGTTTTCCAAGCTGGAAAGTCCAGTTATGCACACGCTGAGCCCGGACAGCCTGGGTGACACCCAGCCTTGCCAATATTTCAGCTTTTAGCATCACATAGTCTTTTGCTTGGTTAGGCTCTAGGTCATAGTAAGCTTTCTGCGATTCACCAGTTAACAGAGGAGCCACCAGTCCAGCCCACTGCTCCTCAGGCCACTTTTCTCTTTCAGCGGTCCTTTCAAATGTGGTCAAAAATACCTCTGGATCATCCTCTCCAGTCATTTTTGTCAATAAACGACTCACCCCAAAGGACGCGGTATTAGTGGGACGGCTTTCCTCACTGGTCTGCGGACGTTGCTGCATTACTGCTTCCATCTGTTGTTGTAGTCTCTGCTCTTGCTTCTGCAACAGGTCTATGAAGCGGGCCTCAGATTGCTGCTGGGCTCGTTGCTGAGCCTCCAGACTCTGTTGCAAAGTTGCGTTTGTCTGCTGCTGGGCTGCAAGGCTCTGTTGATGAGCTTGCTGCTGGGCTGCGAAGTTCTGTTGTTGAGCTGCAAGGCTCTGTTGATGAGCTGCAAGGCTCTTTTGCAAACCTGCATTTGTCTGCTGTTGATTGGCATTTGCTAGAGCCAGCTGCTTCAGTATCTCCTCCATGCTGGCTTAAAAAAAAACTGCCACTGGTTCTCCACCAACTGTGAGGGGGTTAGCTCGGCAGCGGGTGTGTGTGACCCCCGGGATGGGCTCCCCACACAAAACAGGCCCAGCAAACGGAGGTTGTGGTTTTCAAAATCAAAAAGGTGCGGTTTATTTTCTATTTACAGTGACAAAACACAGCAAAGCAAAAGAAACATAACCAAAATAAATCCTGGTCAAGTTGACCTCTGACTAAACATACAGGTTTCCTAACTAACAACTGGGATCAGCCTAGTGCTGTCCTAGTCCCTAAGTCCCTGGTTTTAAATGTCCAAGCAAATAGCCACACAGGCTTTGTCTCACCGCACAGGGGTTCACTCTCCCTAGACAGTCCACACAGGTCTGGTTCCAGGCATGAGCTAGCACCTAATGAATCTGGGAGTTCTTATAGAGGCCTAAATGAGCTGACAAGCTTCAGCTGGTCTCATCAACTCCCTGTCTGCACGACGCCCAGCCCTCTCCCTAGAGGTATGAGTCATCCATGAGCCCACTAGCCTTATACAACTCTCCACCTAGTTGTATAAGTCGGCGTAAAGCCTGAATCTGGGCGAAATATATCTACCCCCCTGGATGCAACCAGGTGACTTTACCTTCCTGCTGTCACACTTGTTGCTGATAGACCACTCAGTGAAAAAACTAGACGTGGTCATTCACAAGACAAATCAAGTATCTGGAATCTCACGGTTGGATTATCAACCGAGAAATGTCAGCCCTAAAAACCAGTCAAAAGTCTGGAATACTTGGGGCTAAGGTTGGATTCAGGCCAGAGAAAAATATTCTTGCCTCGAGGAAAGGTGTTGTCTTTGAAAGATTTGATCCACTTAGTGGGTACAAAAAAGACAGCCGTCCATACGCCTGTGCATAAGGCTGCTGGGAAAAATGGTGGCATCATTCGAAGCAGTACCCTACGGTCAATTCCATTCAAGGAATTTGCAGGGGGCCATACTGTCAGCCTGGAACAAAAAAGTTCAGGCCCTAGACTTACAATGTCCTTGTCCCCTTCCGTTCGCAAGAGCCTCCGTTAGTGGTTGGTTCCCCAGAATCTGGAAAAAGGGAAATCCTTCAGTCTGATTTCTTGGAAGGTGGTCACTACAGATGCCAGCCTTATAGGCTGGGGAGCAGTACTGGAGCAATAGTCTCTCCAGGGCAGATGGTCGGATGCAGAAAAGGCCCTGCCCATCAATCTCTTAGAGATACGAGCAGCCCGGTATGCCCTAGTAGCATGGACATCCAAACTCCAAGGGTCCCCTGTCAGAATTCAATCAGACAATGCCACAGCAGTGGCATATATCAATCATCAGGGGGGCACCAGGAGTCGTGCAGCCCAGAGGGAAGTAAATTACATCCTGAAATGGGCAGAAAAATATGTCCCAGCCATATCTGCGGTATTCATTCCAGGAGTGGAGAATTGGAAGGCGGACTTTCTAAGTCGCCAGCAATTAGGCCCAGAGGAAGGGTCCCTTCACCCCGAGGTTTTCTGGACAATATGTCAGCGGTGGGGAACATCGGATGTAGATCTTCTAGCATCCAGATTCAACGCAAAGGGGGACAGGTTTGTCTCTCGGACAAGGGATCCTCTAGCTTGCGGCTCGGATGCCCTAGTGTTCCCTTGGGATCAGTTCAAGCTGATATATGCATTCACACCGCCACAATGGTTACCTCGTTTACTCCGCAGAATCAGGGTAGAAAAGAAACCAGTGATTCCGGTGGCTCCAGCGTGGCCCCGAAGAGCGTGGTACGCGGAGATTGTAAAATTTCAGTGGGGAGTCCTTGGACTCTCCCACGTCGTCCGGACCTGCTTTCGCAAGGACCGATATACCACCCTTCCTTACCAGCCCTAGGTTTGACGGCCTGGCTATGGAAGCCCACATTCTAAAAAAGAGAGGGCTCTCTAATCCTGTGGTATCTACCATGATCAATGCCAGGAAGCCGTTATCCAGGCAGATCTAATATAGAATCTGGAAGGCGTACATCGCGTGGTGTGAGGCCAAGAAATGGCATCCACATAAGTACGTAATAGGTAGGATTCTGGACTTCCTACAATGGGCTGTAGATAGGAAGCTTGCCTTGAGTACTATCAAGGGTCAGATTTCGGCCTTGTCAATATTTTTTCAAAGGCCCTTGGCTTCGCATTCACTAGTCAAAGCCTTTATACAAGGAGTGATGCGTATTAGTCCTCCGGTTAATATTCCCATATGTCCATGGGATCTAAACTTGGTTCTGTCGGTTCTACAGAAACAACCATTTGAACCATTACAGCATATTTCTTTGGTGCTTCTCACCAGGAAATTGATTTTTCTAGTAGCCATTTGTTCGGCTAAAAGAGTGTCGGAATTAGCAGCTATGTCCTGTAAGGAGCCATATCTGGTTATCCATAAGGATAGAGTAGTGTTACGTCCTCATCCAGCCTTTCTTCCTAGGGTGGTATTGAGGTTTCATTTGAACCCAGATGTGGTTCTTCCTTCTTTTTTCCCCAAACCTACTTCGGTAGAGGGAAAGTTATTGCATTCTTTGGATGTAGTAAGAGCAGTTAAAGCTTATCTAAAGGCCACTGCTCAGATTCGCAGAACGGATACTTTGGTTATTCTGCCGGAAGGCCCCAGAAAGGGTCAGGCAGCGTCAAAATCTACTTTAGCCAAGTGGATTCGACAGGTCATAATACAAGCCTATGGCTTGAGAAGGAGACCGCCTCCGTTCAAAGTTAGAGCGCACTCCACGAGAGCAGTTGGAACTTCATGGGCAGTGCATCACCAGGCCTCCCTGGCTCAAATCTGTAAGGCCGCAACATGGTCTTCAGTACACACGTTTACTAGGTTCTACCAGGTGGACGTTAGAAGTCAGGAGGATGTCGCCTTTGGGCGCAGTGTGTTGCAGGCCGCAAAAGATCCTCATGTCTGATAGCGCTCAGCTTATATATGGTGTATCCCCCCCCCTCATTGGGCATTGCTTTAGGACATCCCATTAGTAATGACTATGTCGCTCTGTGTCCCGTGATGTACGAGAAAGAAAATAGGATTTTTATAACAGCTTACCTGTAAAATCCTTTTCTTGGAGTACATCACGGGACACAGAGCTCCCGCCCCTCTTTGGGGACACTTATTGCTTTGCTACAAAACTGAGGTGCTCCCGGATGGGAGGGGCTTATATAGGGGAGGGTACTTCCGGTTTTGGAAGTTGCCAGTGCCAGCACCTGACGGTATCTATATAACCCATTAGTAATGACTATGTCGCTCTGTGTCCCGTGATGTACTCCAAGAAAAGGATTTTACAGGTAAGCTGTTATAAAAATCCTATTTTTGTTGCCTACCAGGAGTACACTCTTATTTCTTATTTCTCCAAACCTGGGTTTTTCTTTGAAATTTCAGTGATGGACTTATAATTAATTTTCTGTTTAGTGATGATAAAAACAATGTATTATTATCCCTTTTTTATTTTTTCCCTTGTAATACATGATTGAACCCTTCATCATATTATATTTCTGTAATTTCTTTGATTATTCTGAAAAATAAAAATCTATTGAACGTAAAAAGAAATATATAGAATAGTACACACAAGAACCGTTGTGAGATGCAGAACAGCTTTTCCTCTTTATTGGAATGAAAAATGGGAATGATGGCATGTTACATTTCTACATGTTGTGTTAATGCAAAATAAAAAAAAAGATGGGATTCAAAGCTGATAAGCTCCATTTTGTGTTGAAATGAACTGAAATCTAAAACTCTGTTGGGTGTAACAAGATGTCCGCTTGGCCCCTTCTCTATCATTACTGTGCAGGCGTGTGGGGTGGAGCAAGATGGCGGCGAAACGTCACTACAGCGGCCCCTGCCGGGTGTACCAAGATGGCCACCGCTCCGGAGCTAGGCCGAAGCCGCGGCCTTTCCTACGGCCGAGGCTCCGGAGCGCTCTGCGGATTGCGTGGTGATCCGATCCGAACAGGGTGACCCGTTCGGATCACCACCGATCCATTGCACCACTAGACTGCACTGATAATCAGTGCCGATGTCGCTTTCACACAAGCTGTTTATCGGTTCTCTTCTCCTCTCCTCATGTTGTCAGAACGAGGAAAGGAAATGGCGATAACCAGCTTGTGTTTACATCCGTGATCAGCTATGATTGGACACAGCTGATTATGTGGTAAATAGCCACTGATTGGCTTTTTACCCCGATCACAAAGGGCGCCTCCCACGCGCCCCAGCGGGCGCAATTACAAGAGGATGTCATATGACGGCCTCCCAGAACTGGCCAGCCGTGCTGTAGCCGTCAATCGGCTATAGCGTGGTTGCCAAGTGGTTAAACACACTGCAATGTTGTTAACTAGGCTCATTGGAATACATAAATTTTTCTTGCATATGTACTGTGTTTATGCTGCGTTTACAAAACACACCTGAATAGTATCTGGTGTAAACAGGCCCAAAGGGCTCATTCACACTAGGAACTGCATGTGAATTGCACAGAAATGCTGTGGGGTTCATGTGTGATTCACATGAAGTTCTGTGCAATGCGATTTCAGCCCCATTAATTTTAACTGGGATAAAATCGCACCACACTGCACCAAAAGTAGTGCATGAACGACTTTTTGAAACACACGGCAACTGCATCGCATGGCACTTTTGTACCATGAGATGAGATGTGAGAAAACGCACTGCATTTGTGGTGTTAACTTTGCACTGACCCCCGCAACAGATTGCAAAGGGCAGTGCCATTGGAATGCAGTGCAGGAAGCTGCATGGGAACACGACTTACCCACACTGTATTCTAGTGAAAATGGGCCCATTCCCACCAGGTGCAGTGGGATGCATTTTTGACTGCATTCCAACTACATAAATATCCCAGGTTATCCTATGGCCAAAGTTTGCACCATTATAGCAAAATTAAAAAAAGTACAGCATGCTGCATTATACCACACTGTAAATGCTTATAAATGCACACCAAAGCACCACAACACATTATAGCAGGGCCTGGACAAGGGGTGGGCAGGAGGGATGGCTGCTCTGGGCACTGTGACATTGTGTGAGGTAGGGGGGCACTGTAAGGAAATTGGGGGGGGGATCTGTGTTGGGAGGGGGAATTTTGGGGCAGCAGGGGGTAAGAATTGTTCTAGGAGGGGAAATTTGGGTGGAAGTGCTGGGAGTGGTGATTTGTGTTGAGATGGGGGATAGGAGAGGAGGATTTGTGCTAGAAGTGAAGAAGAGGTGATATGTAAGGGGAGGGGGGTGCTAGTATGGATTATTGGTGAGTATTTGTGCTAGAAATTGAAATTTTGGGGGGTGTATTTGTAACGGGAGGGGGATGTGTACTTGGAGGGGAAATTTGAGGGGTAGAGGATTTGTGCTAGGAGTGTTTCTTTTTTGGGAGGGGGGCATTTCTGTTGTGGGGTTGGGCTGCAAAGATTTTGTGCTGGGAGGAGGGATTTCAGCAGGGGGAGCGGATTTGTCCTGGGAGGAAGGAATTTTTTATTGACACGTAATGCTCATACATAAGGGGGGTGGTGCAGTTTGGCATGTTCGCCCTGAGCTGTAGATGACCCTGTCCTGGTACTGCATTGCATGCACACAAAAGCCCAAAGAAATGAAAAAGGAAGTGACCTCACAAGGCGAAACGCAGAAGAAAAAACGTGTTGACTGCATGGAAAAACATGCAGTTTGTGGTGTGAATGGGCCCTTAAATTGGGTCGAGGGGGCTTCACCCTGGCAACTGAATGACCTTGTCCCGTCACTGGTTCCAGGTGACCACTGGGGTCTTGTCAGAATATTAAAATGGTTGCAAACCCTGTTACACCACTTTTACCTATCGGTAAGTATAACAAGGCTTACCGATAGGTACCGTGACTATATCGTAAACTTTTTAAAGTTTTAAACTTTACGAGATATTCAGTATATGCGCTGCTGTAGACGTCATCGGCGCATTCGCGCACTGAAGAAGCGAGTCGCCGGTGCCATTTCTTCAGGACTCGTGCCATGACCGGCTCCAGCCAATCACAGCGACGCAAACCCAGAATTAACTCTGGTGGAAGATGTCTGCCGTTCTGAGGTATTTCATAATGAGCTAGTATGCAGTGCATACTAGCTCATTATGCCTTTGTCTTGCAGCGTTTTTTTCCCCGGAGGTTTACAACCTCTTTTTAATGTCCAGTAGCCAGTCACACATTATAGACTGTGTGCTCCGGCTTTCCTCATACACATAACGGAAACGTGCCGAGCTGTATATTTGTCAGTATTCAGTCCAGTCCCCATCCTCATACTGCCGCCTCTCCAATGACAACCAACCGCCTCCATCCGAGCAGTAAGCGCCTCACACATCGATACCAGCGGAGCCGCGCGCACCGCACCGTTGTGTTGTCGCGTGACGTTGCGATGCGCGCTCCCGCTGCCGTGTGTTCGGGGTCGGAGTTCGTGAGTAAAAACAAGATGGCAGCTGGCGCGCCCCGGACCCCCTGCCGTCTGTGACAGGGGTGACTAAACAGATAGAGAGCGCAGGAAAGAGGCGGACCACGGCCACTGCTGCTCCTAGCGAGGGTTGAGTCCCTGGCACGGAGGCCTCCCCGCTCTGTGAATAAGGCCGGAAACAACAAAGAGGTAAATGAGCATCCGAGCCGAGGCCACCTCCGCCACAGGCGGCAGTGATTCAGCGCCTTCTAGCCTGGCCCGGAGCATCCCTCTGCCTGGCCGTGCCTTACTGACACCCACAGGCAGCCTGGAGCACGGGGGTGTGAGGGGAGGGGGAGGGAGGGCCGGCCAGCTCCATCACAGGACATCATCACTTCTCTTATCTCCTCTTCTCTCCTCATCCCACACAACTTTCTGCTCCGGGGCCACACCACTCATCCCTACTGACACCAGGAGGACAGGCACCACTGCATGGAGGGATCGCCACCTCACCATACAGCAAGTCACTGCTGGCAGCATCATGGAGACCATCATATGGGGGGCTGTGATTCTAATAGATACTATAATGAGGGGTGCTACATTTATTATAGGGACTATCATGAGGGGTGCAGTACCTCTAATAGAGACCATTATGAAGGGAGCGGTAGTTCTAATAGAGATCATCATGAAGGGAGCGGTAGTTCTAATAGAGACCATCATGAAGGGTGCAGTACTTCTAATAGAGATTATCATGAGGGGAGCTAGAATTCTAATAGAGACCATCATGAGGGGTGTGGTAATTCTAGTAGACACCATCATAAGAGGTTCGATAATTCTAATAGAGACCATCATGAGGGGTACGGTAATTCTAATAGACACCATCATGAGGGGTGCGGTACTTCTAATAGAGATTATCATGAGGGGATTTAGAATTATAGTAGAGACCATCATGAAGGGTGCAGTAATTCTAATAGACACCATCATGAAGGGTGCGGTAGTTCTAATAGACACCATCATGAGGGGTGCAGTAATTCTAATAGAGAACATCATGAGGGGTGCTGTAGTTCTAATAGACACCATTATGAGGGGTGCAGTAATTCTAATCGACACTATCATGAAGGGTGCGGTAGTTCTAATAGACACCATCATGAGGGGTGCAGTAATTCTAATAGAGAACATCATGAGGAGTGCTGTAGTTATAATAGACACCATTATGAGGGGTACGTTAATTCTAATAGACACTATCATGAGGGGTGCGGTAATTCTAATAGAGAACATCATGAGGGGTGCTGTAGATCTAATAGAGACCATCATAAAGAAGTGCTGTAATTATAGAAGACATTGTGATGGACACCGGACACCCCGACCGGGGTATCTCCTCCAGGAATCTGCCCCCCAAGCTCTGGAACATGAGGCAAGTGACTATTGCTGTAGATACGAACAAGGAACAAGACCACCCTTTTTCAGCCAGGGTTTCTTCAGGGGTGCCTTGGCAAAATACCAAAAAATTGCCCAATAATTGTATACAATTCTGCCTTTTAGTTACCCAAAGCCACAGGTTTTCATTGTCAACCATTACAACCTTTTAGCTGCCGGCATCCTAACAACCAATGGCTTAATCGGTTGATAAGGATGATGTCAGTTGCCTGCATAGAATCCTTGTTTGACCCTCCCCTGCCCCTCTCCATCAGCGGTGGGGTCACATTAGCTGAGTGATGGAGAAAAACTGAGGGAGAAGAGAAACATTGGTGCATTAGTCAGTACCAGTTTGCTAAAGTGTTTTTGCTTTGGAAGAATACATCACCTCTAACATTGGGTGACCTGTTTGAACTTGTGGATGTTGCTGCATTATGTAAAACTGTTAGAGTTTTTACAGTTAAGAATGGGGTGCCTTGAGACTGTCAAATTTTGGGTGCGTTGACTTGAAAAAGTTCAATTCAGACCGTGTATGGCCGGCCTAAAACAGAGTTCTCCCGTCAGTGGATCTCCTGCAGTCCCAAGTCTGTGACAGACATCATGACGGGTGCTGTAATTATACTAGAGCTGGTCATAAGGGGTATAGTAATTATGATAGCTTGTGGTGAGGGGGTGCTGTATTTTTACTATTTGCATGATGATAAGATTGGTATTTTATGGAATTTACAGTAATTGTATCTCTTTAGTATTGGGAACATCTCTGCACATCTTGATTTGGGAATGTGGCAGCATCTGCTCAGGAAACCTGAAAGATGCACTGTATGTTTGTGCGTGATATGTATTTTTTATGGAAGCATAGCTAATAGTGGTTTTACACATTTTTCTCTTCTGTTTTTTTTTTTTTTTTTTAATGCATTTTTCCTGCAACATGTGTTTTTAATTTTGGTCAAACAAAAAATACTATTTAGGCATGTTACTAGGGGCTAAAAATTGCTTGTAACTGCATCATGCATATATTTTTACCTTTTTGACTTCTATGGTCCTCAAAAAATGGACCTGAGCTATTTTCAAAAATGAGCTGCAGGGCATTGCACAAGTATGAATAGGCTCAACGTTACCTTTTAATGAAATATATTTTTAGTGTGTTCTGAAGCCCGTGTTAAGGCGTGAATGTATGATTGGCTTTGAAAATTCTTGCCTATACTGTTGAGTTTTACTGGGAATGTGAAAATGCGTTTGTATTTTTTGAGTAGCGATATAATTTTTTGCTAAATCTGGGAGCTGAAAATCCTAAATACGTGTATATATTTTGTAAATTGTACTGACATTTTTTTGCCCAAAAAAAAAACCAGCAGTGATTACATACCACCAAAAAAATGATAAAAATGTAATTTGGGTACAGCGTTGCATGAATGTGCAATTTTCATTCAAAGTGTGACAGCGCTGAAAATTGGCCTGGACAGGAAGGAAGTAAAAGTGCCCATTATTTGAAGAAGTTAAATAGGAGCTCCAGTCTCCCTCCAAAATAGCTATAAATACTGCACCGCGCTTTTGTGGATGGTCCCACAGTCTTCTGTGATGTGGCCCAGAAAGCAATGGGGGGGGGCATGAACGTTGCCACGTGATCTGACCAGAAGTGGGAATGGCTACCTGTTAAAACCTGGTACCTTGTCCCCCCTCCAAAGTAGTGCCAAATGTGGCAGTGGAGGATGCAAACAAGTGGAACTTCCTCTTTTGGATGAAGTTTCGCTTTAAGATGATCACATCTTTGTGCCTAGTAATGGCGGTGTCAGACAGCTTCCCTTGATTGAATATAGTAGTACTTTCCTGACATGCTCCATGGCAGCATACGTGTGGGTTGGCCCCGCCTCCATAACTACCCAATAGGACCCCCTCCCTATAAATTTTGGCTCTGGGCTCTCATCCGTGTTCCTTTTTTGTCCTCCTCCGAAGGACTATATGTTTTAGTTCTCCTACCTGAAGACGATTGTTCCTACGATCAAAATTGGCCGACGATATGGTGTCTCATCCCTCCGATAAGCCTGGACTGTGAAGCAGGGTATGGAGTGTATGGCAGTGTAGCGCTGAAGAGCTGGATTATATCTTCCATTGGAGAGATGAGCGCGCACAGGCCTGATTACCTAGCAGTGTGCAGGTGGCCATTATCTGCTGAAAGCCCGGTGTGTGTTTGGATGTGGTGTCCCTGGCCGAATCGATCGTAGGTGGTGGTAAGCTGTATCGCCTTCATGGCAGCAGTGTTTGTTGTATTGTTTTCTTCGTGGTCAGTATATCCCTAGTAAGCGGCTGGTTCCCTGTGCGTTCCAGCCGCCGCTCCCTCTTCCTTGTTCATCCGCGGTCTGCGCATGCACGGCCCGGAACGAAAGCGAGGCCTGGTTTGCGCATGCGCGCGAGTATCTTGGGCCTGTCGCAGCCGTGACGTCACACAGCGCTAATTTTAAAAGCCTGGGGAGGCCTGTAAACGCCGGGAATGATCGTGGGCATAGCGGCGACTTCCCTGAGCACCTGCAGAGCTTACCCCAGGTAAGTGTTTGTTCATAAGGGTCTGAATTTGTTTCACTTGTTCCTTTGCTGGAATCTGATTGTTTGCTGCGTCACCTGCAGTGTCTCCCTGAACAGTCATGGACTCTTCACTGCCTCCTGGTGGCCAACCCTCTTGCAGTAGGTAAGACTGGGATTCTTCCTTTATACTGCCTGCTGAGGGGGGATGAGAGTGGAGTGTAGGGCTTTATTTGACCTTGTGCCTCTCTCTCTCTCTCTCTCTCTCTCTCTCTCTCTCTCTCCTTCCTTCCTTCCTTCCTTCCTTCCTTCCTTCCTTCCTTCCTTCCTTCCTTCCTTCCTTCCTTCCTTCCTTCCTTCCTTCCTTCCTTCCTTCCTTCCTTCCTTCCTTCCTTCCTCCCCTTCAGCCCTTCTAGGTCTGAACAACAGAGTAGTTCCCGCAGACGCAGCGGGTCCTCTAAATCACACCACCACCACTCCTCTTCTGGCTCTAGACACCATGATTCTTCCAGATCCGGACGTCCCAGCAGAGACACTCCTCACCCCCCCCCCCTCATCTCACAGCAAGAGGTCAGAGAGACCATGTTGGGGGTGCAGGGCTCCGGTTCCTGCCAGCAAGTCCCTTTGTGATCATTGTTTTTCAAAGGCAGCCAATGAGAGGGAAGGTGCAGATAAACACCTGGAAGCATTGGTTAAACGGGTCGTAAACGAATCGCTACAAGAGAAAGATGCTAGAATGCAGCATGATTCTCCTCCAGACCCACTGATTCCCTTGTTAGAACAGGGACAGGTGCATGAGACTCTGGAAATCTCTCAACCCAGCTATCCCTCAGCTCCTCCCTCAGAAAGTGGTTCAGGAGTGGATGATCCTGGGATGGGACTTGATTATGCCTTAGTTCCTTCTTTAGTGAAAGCAGTTAGAGAAGTTCTGAATTGGGAAGATCCAGTTATATCTCCTCCCAAATGAAGGAAACTTTTTAAACAGCTCAGTAAGGAGCGACAATATTTCCCGTTTGTCACGGAAGTGTGTGCCATTATCTCAGAAGAATGGGGTAAAATGGACAAGAAAAGTTCTATGCAGTCAAAAATTGCAAAATTATATCCTTTTAAGGAAGAAGAGGTAAAACACCTTGATTCAGCTCCCATGGTTGATGCAGCTTTAATGTGTTTGGTTAGATATGTAACCCTTCCTCTGGAAGATATGGTCTCATTCAAAGATCCTCTAGAGAGACGGATTGACTCAGACCTGAAGCAAATCTATCTGACAGCAGGTTCAGTCTGTAAACCAATTTTGGCTTTAGCAGCTATCTCAAAAGCCCTAGAAGCATGGTCAGACAATGTGGATGATTCCCTTAGAAGCATCTCTGAAGAAATTGCGAAAAGCTCTCCTATTCAGGAAATCAGGCTAGCATCTGCCTTTTTGGGGGAGGCCTCTATTGATGATATTCGCCTAGTGGCTCGAGTAATGTTGTCAGCAGTTACCGCACGCCGTGCTTTATGGCTCCGTCCCTGGTCGGCGGATCCAGCTTCAAAGCAAGCTTGATGCCGCATTGCCTTTTTTGAGGGCTCCTCTCTCTTTGGCAATAAACTCGATAATGCCATTTCCCGGGCCACGAGTGGTAAGTCGGGGTTCCTCCCTCAGGACAGGCGTTTGCAGAACCAGAAACGCACCTTTTCGAGAGCACAGAATACAGATCGTGCAAGGGAAGCATGCAGCTACAGACCTGGTCGTGAATTTTCAAGGACCTGGAAATCCAGACAGTCCTCTTTCAGGAAACCAACTAAAAGTACTCCGTCTGGTAGTCGGGAGTCTACGAAGTCTTTTTGAAATTGGGCCCGTTCAAACATGTCAGGTGGGGGCATGTTTGGGCGGCCTCAATTCAAGATTTTTGGACCATCAAGACGGTCTCTTCAGGCCACACGTGGGTCTTCAACAGCACCCCCAGGCTCAGATACATACCCACAAGTCTTCCAAGTGCAGAAGAAAAGAAAAAAGTCTTACTAAGTTACGTAAGCTCTTTATTAACTCGAGGTGCAGCCATTACTGTTCCAGAGGGCGAACGAGGAGAAGGCATGTACTCCCCGTTGTTCATGGTACAGAAAAAGAACGGTACCTGGAGACCAGTAATAGACCTAACGCATCTCAAACGATTTATACGGAAAGAAAGATTCAAAATGGAGTCACTATTGACAATCCAGCAGTCAGTCCATCCAGGAGATTGGTTAGTGTCAATAGATCTGAAGGACGCATATTTCCATGTTCCAGTGGCTGCAGACTATCAAAAGTACCTCCGCTTTGCTGTAGGCGATCAACACTTACAGTTCACCTGCCTACCTTTTTGGTCTCACGACATCACCTCGTGTGTTCTCCAAGGTTCTGTTCGCCATTGTGGCTCTGCTCCGAGTGAAAGGAGTTCGTCTTCATTGCTACCTAGACGACCTCTTACTTCTAGCTCAAGACAGATGTCACCTCTTGGAACACAAGAATCTAGTAATCGCCACTCTCCTCCAAATTCAGGAGCCACCCGAATTCTTGAAGTCATCTCATTCCAACACAGTCCCTTGTGTTTCTAGGTGCCCTCTTCAACACAATAGATGGCACCATTTCATTGCCTGAGGAAAAGATTGCAGCAATCCGGGACAGGATCCGGGCAACACTTGCTTCCCCTCACCTGTCTGCTCTTCAATGCCTGAAGGTAATCGGCACCATGACAGCCACCATCCCTATGGGGAGGTGGGCTCAGTGGCACACTCGCCCATTCCAGAAGGGGTTCCTCCAGCAATGGGACTCCCCCAGCAAGAGTCAACGCATCAGGCTCACTTCATCCATGAGAGAATCTCTTCTTTGGTGGCTTCAGGGGAAAAATCTCTGCAACTGTCACACAATCTGTCCCAACACTTGGATTACTGTAACTTCGGATGCCAGCAATCAGGGGTGGGGCGCTCATTGCCTGTCGGAAATAGCCCAGGGCAGGTAGAACACACCGTCCCAAGGAATTGTGTCCAACATACTGGAGTTGCGGGCTGCCTTCCAGGCGCTCATGTCCTTCCGTCATCTGTTGACAGATTTTTCTGTGATGCTCAGGATGGACAACACAACTGCAGTTGCTTACATAAGGAAGCAGGGTGGTACCCGCAGCTGGTCCTTACTCCGGGAAGTAGAACCAATCATGAACTGGGCCCAGAAGTACCTATGCAACATCTCTGCAGTGTACATTCCGGGGGTCCAGAATGTTCAAGCACAAACTCAAATGAACAACAACGAATGGTCTCTACACATAGAGGTATTCAATTGGCTTCTAACTCTGGGAGTGTCTCCAGAAGTGGATCTGTTTGCGTCCCCGTGCAACCACAAGCTGATCAAGTATTACTCGAGGTCTCGGGATCCCCAAGCCTACGGGATAGATGCTCTCACAGACCGGTGGAAATTCAGTCAGGCTTATGCCTTTCCTCCAGTACCTGTGATACTTCAATTCCTTCACAGACTCAGAGTGGAGAGAGTAGAAATCATAGCAGTAATTCCGTTTTGGCCCAACGGGCCATGGTTCTCCCTCTTGACTTCACAAAGTTATCGGGACTCAATCCCTCTACCCCTCAGACCGGATCTCCTATCTCAGGGCACAACGTTGCACCCATGCCCAGCTCATCTGCACCTCAGGGTATGGTTCTTGAGAGGGGAAGGCTGGAAGCCTTAGGATGTCCAGAAGAAGCCATGTCAACTCTACTTAACGCTAGAAGAAATGGCACCAACAAAGTTTGAGCGTATCTGGTCAAAATTTACAGATCATATGTCTTCCAGGGCTAATTCCTGTAATTCTCCAGAAGTTCAGGATGTGCTTAGTTTCTTACAAACAGGTTTGGACTTGCCTTTAGCAGTAAGCTCTCTTCGAGTGCAAATCTCAGCATTGGCCCAAGAGATTCCTGTAAATCATCCCCTGATTCGCCAGTTCTTTAAGGGTGCTGTCAGACTTAGACCACAGAGAAAACCGAGGTTCCCCAAATGGGACCTGCCTCTTGTACTTAACTATCTTACCACATTCGGCACAGATCCTGAAAAATCTCTTTCGGCAAAAGATCTTACTCTCAAGACCGTCTTCCTAGTAGCGGTCACCTCAGCTAAGAGTGTCTGATATCAGAAACTTGGGTTCAAAAGAGCCTTTCCTGACCTTTTTCCCAGATAGCGCAGTATTAATTCCCATGCTGGGTTTAAACCCGAAAGTTACATCTATCTTTCATGAAAATCAGGAAATTGTAACCGCCTGAACGATGTCATGGTTAATGAGAAACTAACGGCAATCCTTTTGGATACACATGACAAGTTTCTTGAGGTCTGGCAACCCTGGGTCACATACTACCACCCTTCTAGATTTGACGCTACATTACTATCACTTTAGGACTCCCCTTGCGCACACCCCGTGGACCTCCTACTTCCCTCTTCTTTCTCTCCTTCACATCCTATCGCTCTTCTTGTTCTGCTCCATCTGTTTTTTTTTTTCCCTCTCTTTCTATTCCTTTTTAGGCTCTTATTTTGCTGTTAACCCTTCATATCCTTTCTTGAGGATGCTAACTATCAGGTTCTATTGTTGTGTGTTGTTCACTCACTCTACAGGTTTGCAGACAGCCGGGCATGACCCGGGTCCTGGACCATCTGGTCCTAATGATTGTTTACATTTCTCCTTTATATTTGTGTATAGCATAAGACCACGACTCATGCCTCCTCTCTGCAGGTGAGGACTTCAAGCCCGGATTTGCCATGTATATTACATGCTATAACACTCTATTTTAAACCTGTACTGTTGGTTTATATGACAATAAAACTTTTTTTTGTAAAAGAAAATCAGGAAATTGTATTGCCCACTTTTGGAACTTCTGAAGGTCAAGATGTTCATCCCCTTGATGTGGGCCACACATTAAGTCAATACCTGGAAATGACAGTCTTTCAGACAAACAGACTTTCTTTTCTTTCTTCTTCACGGAAAGAACAGAGGAAAACGGGCCTCAATCAGATCTATTGCTGCATGGATAGTTCAGACCACCCAAAGGGCTTACAAAGCAAAAGGTTTGGCTCCTCCCAGAGGCAGTGACTGCGCACTCAGCGCAGAGCATCTCTACTTCTTGGGCAGCCTCTCGTCATGTAGAACCTGACGTTATATGCAGAGCGGCCTCTTGGTCGTCTATTAATACTTTTGTTTCCCACTATTGTGTCGAACCAGCTGCCTTATCACTGAATTTTGGTTTATAAGTTCTGTCGGTTGACAGTGTTAAATCTTTCTCTTGTCATCCATGGACTGACACAGCGTGTCTTATACACCTTTACACGTGGGTTATGTCCCTGCTTGCAGGAGAAGACCTAGGCAGAATGTGAGATGTTATACATACATTCTAAACAGCCAGAGCTGAACAGCCCCGCCCAGGGGGGCGGTCCCTCCTGACATAACCCTCCCACTGCAGTCAGCAGACCTCAGTTTTTTTCTGCCTAGCAGAAGGAGAAGACGTGGCTCTCTCAGGAGCCAGTCTCCTGACCTATTATTTTTTATTCCTTTTTGTAATTTTTTCCTATTTTATTCTTTTGAGATCTTCTATCAACTGTCGGCTGGGCAACAGGTTGGGTACAAGATATCCTCGTAGTCTTCCCTGTCCGACCATCGAGCGTGCTGATCCTCACCTTGTGTGTGTGAGACTCAGTTCACGACATTCCCCACGACTCCAGGGGTGGCCGGTGGGCTTCCAGCTCCGCGGTCCTCTCAAGATAGAACAGTCCGGCTGTATCTTTTGCGGTGGACCGGGCCGACAGCTACTCAGTACCGCACTGTGATAGTTCTGTCAGAAACACACCAGTGGGTCCCTCAGGGGACAGGTAAGTAGTCTCTCCTGGCTGCAGGTGAGTACATGCTGTGTGTTTCTTGTGTGGGGGATTTCCCTGTCTCCCCCTGTGTTTTTTAATGTCACTCTCTGTTCACTAGTGCTGGCGCTGTACTGTGTGGGGTGCCTGGGGGCCATACTGTCCTGGGGGGGGGGGCTCATGCGGCTCTGCATTCGCTGGGGCTGTTTTGGTTTTGGATGTGAGGGGCCTGGGCGCCGTTCGGCGCCATGTTTGGTGTGTGTGCTGATTTTACATTGGCGGCCATCTTGCCGTGGTCCGCCGGAGCACATTGCGGCGGCCATTTTCTTGTAGCCGCACGTTTTTCTAGCACTAGTTTGGCCTCTAGCGCCGCTGGGAACGGCGCCAATCTCCTCACACTCTCTCCTCTCAGCTCACTCACGCTGAGCAGCACGGCGCAGTGAGACAGGGCAGCGGAACCGAGCGGTCCTGGTCAGGTTAATGGGTTTCCTGGGCATTCCCCTACTTCAGTCAGCACAGCCTGTGGGTGGTCTCAGAGAGGGACATTATGGAGTCAGAGTCACCAGCTTCCCCTCACATGCCAGAGGCAGCAGCCAGTGCTCCAGCACCTGCGGTCCCTATGGACCAGTTGTCGGCAGTCCTGGAATCATTTCTGACCAGGATGGAAGCTGTGTGTGAGCACAAGGGAGCAAAAAAGCGCCCTCTCCCCACTTTATCTCCACAAGGGGAGTGCTCTGATTCAGATATGGGCCTAGCTATTGCTGCTCAGGACCCTAGCTCTGAATATTTGGATGGTTTTGAACAGGACATTCCTTGTGAGGAAGACTCCAGTTCTGAGTCAGTAAATGACAGGGCGCTTGTTAGTGAACTCATTGATGCGGTGAGGGACACTCTCAAGCTAAATGCTGCGACTGCAGAACCTCAGGCGGATACAGTCTCCTTTGGTTCTTTTAAGACCAAGCCTTCTAAAAAGGTTTTTCCATATGTACCTTTCTTTGACCAGCTTATTGACCAGGTCTGGGAAAAGCCGCAGAAGACTTTCATGGTCCCGCGGCGTTTGTCTATTACCCCTTTGAAGACGCCCTGCTTAAAAAGTGGGCTTCTCCCCCGTTGGTCGACCCTCCAGTCGCCCGTTTAAACAAGGCCACCACTCTCCCGATGGAGGGGACTCCTGCGTTTAAGGACCCCACTGACAGGAGGTCAGAAGTGGTGAGTAGAGCCATGTTCGCCTTGTTGGGATCCGCCCTACGGCCCGTAGTAGCGGCGACCCTTGTGTCTTAGACACTCACGGAATGGGCAAAAATTTTGCACCAAACTGTGCAGGAGTATGACCTTCCTCCAGACACTATTGCTCTGGCCCACCAGATGGTGCAGGGTCTGATATATGTGTGCGACGCCACGTTGGACACGGCCCCTTTAAAATCCAGGGCCTCTGTCTCGGCGGTGGTATTGCGTCGTCTCATCTGGTTGAAATGCTGGTCTGCTGACCTAGCCTCTAAGAAGCTCCTGATGGATCTACCTTTTAACCACTTCAATACAGGGCTTTTTGTACCTATTCAATACCGGGCCTATTTTGGCACTTCTCTCCTACATGTACAAATCCTCATTCTTTTGCTAGAAAATTACTCAGAACCCCCAAACATTATATATGTTTTTTTAGCAGACACCCTAGGGAATAAAATGACGGTCATTGCAACATTTTTTCTTGCACAATATTTGCGCAATAATTTTTCAAACGCCTTTTTTAAAAAAAATAAAAAATGGTTTCATGAATTAAAAAATAACAAAACAGTAAAGTTAGCCCAATTTTTTGGGAACATTTGAAAGATAATGTTACGCCGAGTAAATAGATACCTAACATGTCACGCTTTAAAATTGCGCACACTCATGGAATGGCACCAAACTTCGGTACTTAAAAATCTCCATAGGCGACGCTTTAATTTTTTTACAGGTTACCAGGTTAGAATTACAGAGGAGGTCTAGTGCTAGAATTGTTGCACGCGCTCTAACGCACGCGGCGATACCTCACATGCGTGGTTTGAACGGCGTTTACATATGTGGGCGACTTACGTGTGCATTCGCTTCTGATCGCGAGCTACCGGGGACAGGGGCGTTTTAATTGTTTTTTTTTTATTATTATTTATTTATTTTACTTATTTATTTATTTTTTTACAATGATTTAACTTTTTTTTTTGATCACTTTTATTCCTATTACAAGGAATGTAAACATCCCTTGTAATAGGAATGTGTGTGACAGTCTCTTTATTGAGAGATGCGGGGTCAATAAGACCCCACATCTCTCCTCCAGGCTGGAAAGCATGAGATCAGTGAAATTTTTTTCACTGATTTCATACTTACAGCCGCAATGGCGGCTTTGTTTACATTTGAGGACCCGGGCGTGACGTCATCACATCGCACCCGGGCCTCCGACGATCATAGAGATGACTGGTGACCATCTGGTCACCAGTCATCTCTATGCTCATCACGTGACTCCAGCAACGATGCCGGAAGATTCGCTCCGGGTCCCCGATCGCACGGGGGAGCCCGGAGAAGCACCGGATGGCGGCGGGAGGGGGTGTCCCCTCCCGCCGCCTATAAGAACGATCAAGCAGCGGAACCGCAGCTATGATCATTCTTATGGTGCACAGAATCGCCGGCACTTTAAAAGGATATCTGAATGATGCCTCTAGCTGCAGGCATCATTCAGATATCCCCCTACAAAGCCGAGGACGTCATATGACATCCACCCAGGATGGGAGATCCCATCTGTGGACGTCATTTGTCTATGGCTGGGTAGGGAAGTGGTTAAGGGTGGTAGACTTTTTGGTGCTGCTCTGGATGACATCATCAAGGATGTCACTGGAGGTAAAAGCACTCTCCTTCCTCAAACTATCAAGGGTAAGGAGGCCCGACGTAAACCGGGTCCTTCCTTTCCAGCAAAAAAGGGTTTTTTTCGTCCGTCAGAGTCCACGGGTAAGCCATCCCAGACTGACAACAGTGCGGCTGGCGGGCACAAGCGCCCCTGGGTGCGTAAGCCGAACAAGCTGGCTCCCAAGCCCGCCTCCGCGTGAAGTCTTGCCCCCGCCCGTCTCTGGGGTGGGGGGACGACTTCGCAGGTTCACGGATCGGTGGACCTCCCGGATCTCCGACCGGTGGGTATGCGAGGTGGTCACCTCAGGATACAGAATAGAGTTCCGCTCCTGGCCCCCAGACGGATTCTTTCCCTCAAATCTCCCTCTCCTTCCTGCCCGTCGGGCAGCCCTCTTGGGGGCTGTACAGGATTTGATCGGGTCCGGAGTAATTGTGCCGGTTCCGTCCCAGGAGAGGTTTCAGGGGTTCTACTCGAATCCTGTTGTTTCAAAAAAGGACGGGGTTCGGCCAATCCTAGACCTCAAGGCCCTGAATGCCTTCGTGAAGGTGCAAAAATTCCGCATGGAATCCATTCGCACGGTGATCGCTACACTCCATCAAGGGGATTTTCTGGCATCCTTGGACATCAAGGACGCCTACTTGCATGTTCCGATCTGCGCAAGCCACCAGAAGTTTCTGCGCTTTGCGGTCGGCGAAGTCCACTATCAATTTGTGGCTCTTCCCTTCGGCCTAGCCTCGGCACCGAGGGTGTTCACCAAGGTGCTTGCTCCGGTCCTAGCTTTGCTGAGACAGCGAGGCATTGCTATCGTGGGCTATCTGGACGATTTTCTTCTAAGAGCAGACAGTGGCTCAGAATTGGAAGAAAGTGTGACTATCGTCAGTCAGACCCTCAGGGAGTTTGGGTGGCTCCTGAACGTTCAGAAGTCGGTTCTAGTCCCGACTCAGCGTCTGGAGTATCTAGGTCTGATTCTGGACTCCTTGGAAGCAAGAGTCTTCCTACCTCCAGACAAACTACTGACACTTCAGTCTGCAGTACGGGTGCTGACGTCCCGAAAATGGTCGTCAATCCGCTTTTGCATGAGAGTCCTGGGCCTCATGGTGGCCTCCTTCGAGGCCGTTCCTTATGCCCAAGCGCACACCAGGGCTTTACAGAAAGAGATCTTGTCCACTTGGGACAAATCCCCGTTGTCCTTGGATCTTCAGATCCAGGTGAGTCACCTGGTCAGGGCGTCCCTGACGTGGTGGTTGAGGTCCCCGGCTCTTCAGTCCGGGAAGTCGTTCCTCCCCATCCAATGGACGGTGATCACGACGGACGCCAGCCTGACGGGCTGGGGGGGGGGGGGGGAGTCTGGGGAGTCCTGTCGGCCCAAGGGCTTTGGACTCCGGACGAAGCCCTCTTACCGATCAATGTGCTGGAGATACGGGCAATCAGACTGTGCCTCTCCTCATGGTCGGAGAAACTACAGGGTCACTCCATCAGGATCCAATCGGACAACGCCACAGTAGTGGCGTATGTCAACCATCAAGGGGGGACTCTGAGCTCAGCTGCGGCTTCCGAGGTCGCCCGCATCCTGAGGTGGGCCGAAAGAAGCGTGCCGGCTCTGTCGGCCGTCTACATTCCGGGCGTAGACAATTGGCAGGCGGACTATCTAAGTCGCCAGACGCTGGACCAGGGAGAGTGGTCCTTGCACCCGGAGGTCTTTCAACTCCTTTGCAGACGGTGGGGCACGCCGGATGTGGACCTGATGGCCTCTCGACTCAATCGCAAGGTGTCAAGGTTTGTGGCCAGATCCAGGGATCCCTGGGCGGATGCCTCGGATGCGTTGGTGGCCCCATGGGGTCAGTATCACCTGATATACGTTTTATCCTCCGCTGCAGTTGCTCCCTCACCTGCTCCGCAGGGTAGCGACCGAGGGAATTCCGGTGATCCTCATTGCTCCGGATTGGCCTCGGCGTCACTGGTACGCCGATCTGGTACGTCTCGTCGCAGACGTTCCCTGGCGATTACCAATACGGGGGGACCTTCTGTCTCAAGGTCCTATATTTCATCCTGCTTTACAGTCTCTGGCTTTAACGGCATGGTGATTGAAAGCCAGGTGCTGAGACCGAGGTCTCGGATTCGGTCATTTCGACCATGTTAAGGGCACGGAAGTCTTCCTCCAGAAAGATCTATCACCGTACTTGGAGAGCTTACATCGCCATGTGCGAAGAGCTGGACTGACGCCCACGAACGTATTCCGTTCCCAGAATCCTGCATTTTCTGCAGCGTGGCGTGACCCAAAAGCTCGCTTTGAGTACCATTAAGGGTCAGATTTCGGCCTTGGCCATCTTCTTTCAGCGACCGCTGGCGGGTCATCCCTTGGTTAGCACCTTTGTGCAGGGGGTTCGCCATGTGCTCCCCCCTGTCAAGCCTCCTCTCCCCCCGTGGGATCTGAATTTGGTGCTCTCGGTTCTCCAGGAACCTCCCTTTGAAAATATTAGAGATATTCCCCTCTTGACTTTGTCTCAGAAGGTGGCCTTCTTGGTGGCCATTACTTCCATTAGACGAGTGTCTGAATTGGCGGCCTTGTCCTGCAAGTCGCCCTTTTTGGTCATCCATAAGGATAAGGCGGTGTTAAGTCCGCGACCTTCTTTTTTGCCAAAGGTGGTCTCGGCCTTCCACTTAAATGAGGACATTGTCCTCCCGTCCTTGTGTCCTCACCCATCGCATCCCAGAGAGTTTGCGCTTCACACTTTGGATGTGGTACGAGCCTTGCGGGTGTACCTGTCTGCTACTGCCTCTATTCGGAAGTCTGACTCACTATTTGTGGCTGTCTCTGGTCCAAAACAGGGCCAAGCGGTTTCGTCTGCCACCATTTCTAGGTGGATCAGACAAACCGTCATTCAAGCTTATGCTCTCAAGAGGCGGGCGCCTCCCTTTCCGGTTACGGCACATTCCACCAGGGCAATTGGTGCTTCCTGGGCTTTCCGACATCAAGCGTCGGTTGCACAAGTGTGCAAGGCGGCGACCTGGTCGTCTGTTCATACCTTTTCTAAGTTTTTTTATAAGGTTGATGTGGCTGCATCTTCGGATGCTTCCTTCGGCCGCAAGGTATTGCAGGCCGCTGTTTGATGTTGCAACTCCTCCGTTGAGGAGCTCTGCCTTGTTTGGAGTGAAGTTTTTGGTTTTCCATTTATACTGCTCCCATCCCTCTTGACACTGCTTTGGGACATCCCACGTGTAAAGGTGTATAAGACACGCTGTGTCAGTCCATGGATGACAAGAGAAAATAGGATTTTTGTACTCACCGTAAAATCCGTTTCTCTGGCATCCATGGACTGACACAGCACCCACCCTTCTTTTTAAGTTTGTACTGCTTTGTTACGAACTGAGGTCTGCTGACTGCAGTGGGAGGGTTATGTCCGGAGGGACCGCCCCCCTGGGCGGGGCTGTTCAGCTCTGGCTGTTTAGAATGTATGTATAACATCTCACATTCTGCCTAGGTCTTCTCCTGCAAGCAGGGACATAACCCACGTGTAAAGGTGTATAAGACACGCTGTGTCAGTCCATGGATGCCAGAGAAACGGATTTTACGGTGAGTACAAAAATCCTATTTTTTCCCTTGCCTCAGCATTTTGCCCACCCGGGTGTGTTTGGCGAGTTATTTCCCACACGTATGCTGCCATGGAGCATGTCAGGAAAACGGAAAATTTATTATCAAATACTTACCGTAATTTTCCTTTCCTGATAGGCTCCATGGCAGCAGGAGTCCCTCCCTCCCAATGCTTGGAGTAGGCTAGTTACGGAACACGGCTGAGAGCCCAGAGCCAAAATTTATAGGGAGGGGGTCCTATTGGGTAGTTATGGAGGCGGGGCCAACGCACACGTATGCTGCCATGGAGCCTATCAGGAAAGGAAAATTACGGTAAGTATTTGATAAATTTTCAGTTTTTATGTGCTGACGCATCTAGCGCTGGCTCGTACAAGCACTGTAAACCTCCCATTCTTTTAATCTACCCACGCATGCACCGCGGAATCAGGCGCAATGTTCACTAGAAATTGTAAATTAAGGAAAGCGGTCCACGTGACTGCAAATAAGTGCACTACTTGTACTCATTTAGGATTGACCGCTTTTCTACCAGGACAACATTATTTTTTTTTCCACACTCATTTTTTATTTGCTGGAAAATCACTTTTTCTTTTTTTTTTTAAGTAACATGTTATACTTGCCCGCTCTGTACAGTGGTTTTGCACACAACAGCCCACTCCTCCTCCTCTTGGGTCCCTCGCTGGCGCTCCTGGCCCCTCCCTGCTGCTGAGTGCCCCACAACAAACAGCTTACTATGGGGGCATCCGAACTGCTGCTGTGAGTGTCCATTCAGACACGGAGCCAGGGGTCAGCCTCTCCCCCCTCCTCTCTTCTCATTGGCTCACTAACCTTGATTGACAGCAGCGGGAGCCAATGGCGCAGCCAATTGGGAGGAAGAGTCCCGAACAGCCGATGCTCTTGTGCAACATTGCTGGATCGAGGTAGGGCTCAGGTAAGTATTAGGGGGGCTGCTACATACAGAAGTTATTTTTTAAAAATCCCCCATTAGTACACCTCCCCCACACAAAACACTAGACAGTTATAGAGCTGGGCGATTTTGGCTGCAAAAAAATCAGATTAAAAAAAAAAAAAAAAAACGATTCACGATTCGAATCAAGTTTTTTTTTTTTTTTTTTTCTGGTGGACATTGCGCCAGTCCTAAGGAGCTGCGGGCAGGAGTTATTAGGTGAGGCCGTGGATTAGGCTGAAGCTGCGGCCTTGCCTATAAAATCCTGCTCGCCGTGATCCTGGGAAAAGGCTGCGAGGCCGCGGCTTCGGCCTAGTTCGTCTCGGCCTCTGGCCTCGCGGCCTTTTCCCAGGTTCGGGGCGAGCTGCGGGCAGGATTCTTTAGGTGAGGCTGTGGTTTTGGCTTAGTCCGTGGAGCGCCGGTCCTATGGAAAAAAAGAAACGATTTGGTCAATCTGAATCGATTTGACCTCGCAACTCGATTCAAATAGATTTTTTTCCCCAGCCCCTGACAGTTAGTTATTAAAATTGTGAAATTTCTTACCGTTTAAGTCGAGATATGTCTGATTTGAATTTTCAGGAAGTCAGTTTTGTGATTCAAAAAATCTCCGCCACCTCATGGAGTACTGTCCCGCAACCTGCACCTGCTGCTACCTGACTCGGTCTCCATTCTCGTCCAGGGCAGCACCTGATTGGTTAGTCTTTCCCTGGGCCACAGAGTGGAGGTGGAGTCACCAGCGCTGACAAGGAACTGCAGGGAAAAGTGTGCAGCGCTGGCTAAAAAAAAGTCCCCCTGGTGCCCATGCCACTGCGCCCCTGCCAGGAACTTCAATGGAGCCAAGTGCTGGAACTTGTTCTGGCACTTGGCCCCACTCCGGGACATTGCTTTGATTCTGGGATAGTCCTGGCAAATCCGGGACGGTTGGGAGGCATGTGTAGGACATGAATCTGCCAACAAGATGATGACTCGAAGCTAAAAACACCCTAGAACAGTGATGGCGAACCTTGGCACCCCAGATGTTTTGGAACTACATTTCCCATGATGCTCATGCACTCTGCAGTGTAGTGGAGCATCATGGGAAATGTAGTTCCAAAACATCTGGGGTGCCAAGGTTCCCCATCACTGCCCTAGAATAGCTAAGAGCAAAACATTGGACTATTGTGTTTTAAGGTGGCCTTCTCATTACTTAGAACCCCCAAACATTATATATTTTTTGACAGCAGAGACTTTGTAAAATAAAACGGCGGTTGTAATTCTTTATACTGTACGATATTTACGCAGCCATTCTAAGGCCCCTTTCACACTGGGGCGGTGGGTGCGTCGGCGGTAAAGCACTGCTTTTTTTAGCGGCGCTTTACCGTCAATTTCGCAGCGCTATTCGTCTGCTAGCGGGGCGCTTTTACCCCCCCCCCCCCGCTAGCGGCCGAGAAAGGGTTAAACCCACCGCAAAGCACCTCTGCAGAGGCGCTTTGCCGGCGGTATAGCCGTGGTGCCCATTGATTTCAATGGCTAGGAGCGGTATACACACCGCTCCAAAGATGCTACTAGCAGGACTTTTTTTACCGTCCTGCTAGCGCACCGCTCCAGTGTGAAAGCACCGCTATTTTTAGCGTTATAGCGCCTGCAAAGCGCCCTAGTGTGAAAGGGGTCTTAAGGGTTAAGTTCACCTTTCGGACCAGCTCACCACATGCAGTCCAGTGCGTTTTTTTTTCTGCATTAATAACGCATGGAAATCAGGTTATATGGTTTTTAATGGCATAGTTCACACCAGTGCTTTCAGTTTAAGTGCGTTCCAGGAAAAAAAGTAGAACATGCTGCATTTTATCTGCACTGGACTGTACTGGGACATGTCCCAGTGTCTGACAGCGGGGGATCGTGGGACACTGGTATAGCAGGAGGGGGGTCCAGTGTAAGTTCACATTACAGATTTTCTGTAAAGGTCAACTTACCCTTTAAGACACACGCTTTTAGGAATAAATTCACTACAATGAATTTTAGCGAGCGGAAACATAATAGAATACCCAATTTTTTGATAAAAGAAGTCGAGTAAATGGGTCGTGTCATGCTGCAAAATTGCATACGGCCGCGGAACATCGACAAATTACGGTACCTAAAAAATCTCCATAGGCGACACTTTAAAAGCTTTTACAGGTTACCAATTTAGTTATACAGGTGGTTAGGTCCTAGAATTATTGCTCTCGCTCTGATGTTCACAGCGATATCTCACATGTGGTAGGATCACTGTTTACGTGTGTGTACAACTTGCGTATGTGTTCACACGTAGTGAAAGGTTTTAAGATTTTTTTTATTTTTTTTTTAATGTTTTTTACTTCAAACTATTTTTATTCTTTTCTACACTGTGACCTTAATTTTTTACTTATTTTTTTTTCCCTAATGAACTTTGTTGCTAAACAACATCCCTTGTGATGGCAATCAGCATGACTTTATAGAGAAATGTGAGGTCTATTAACCACATCAATACTGGGCACTTAAACCCCCTTCCTTCCCAGACCAATTTTCAGCTTTCAGTGCTCTCGCACTTTGAATGACAATTATTCAGTCATGCTACACTGTACCCAAATGAAATTTTTATCATTTTGTTCACACAAATAGAGCTTTCTTTTGGTGGTAATTGTTCACAATTTCATTTTCAATTTTTTGCGATAAAAGCGAAAAAAGAGCGAATATTTTGAAAAAAAACAACATTTTCTACATTCTGTTTTAAAAGAAATCCAAACAAATCAAATTACGGCAAAAATTTAGGCCAAAATGTATTCTGCTACATGTCTTTGGTAAAAAAAATCCTGATAAGTGTATGATAATTGGTTTGTGTGTAAGTTATAGAGTCTACAAACTAAGCTACGCATTATTGCAAATTGATCAATCCTAATGCACTGATGGCCTATCTCATTTCTTGAGGCCCTAAAATGTCAGGACAGTACAAATACCCCCCAAATGACCACTTTTTGGAAAGAAGACAGTCGGAGGTATTTAGTAAGAGGCATCGTGAATTTTTTGAAGTTGCAATTTTTTTCCCACAATGCCTTGGAAAATTAAGAAATATATATATTTTTTTTTTCTTCACAAAGTTGTCAATTTAGAAGATCTTTCTAACACATAGTATGTACATAGCAAAAATAACACCCCAAAATACATTCTGCTACTCATCCTGAGTATGGCGATACCCAGTGTGTGAGACTTTTCCACATCCTGGCCACATACGGAGGCCAAACATCCAAGTAGCACCATCAGGCGCTCTAAAGGCATAAATTACACATTTCATTTCCTGAGTACCTATCACATTTTTGAAGACCCTGGAGAACCAGGACAATGGAATTACCCACAAAATGACCCCATTTTGGAAAGAAAACAACCCAATGTATATTCTATGAGGCATAATAAGTCTTTTGAACATGTAATTTCTTTCCAAAAGTTTTTGGAAAGTGTGGAAAAAAAATTAAAACATATTTTTTTTTCACAAAGTTGTCAATTCAGAAGATCTTTCTAACACATAGTATGTACACAGCAAAAATAACACCCCAAAATACATTCTGCTACTCGTCCTGAGTATAGTGATACCCCATGTGTGAGACTTTTCCACAGCCTGGCCACATACAGAGGCCCAACATGCAAGTAGCACCTTCAGGCTTCTAACACATAGCATGTACACACCAAGAATTACACCCCAAAATACATTCTGCTGAGCAAAAGGTAATAAAAAAAAGGCTCACCTATGGTTTTAGCAGGCAGGAATACCGTTCCAGAGCAGTCAAAGCATTGGTCCAGACAGCCATAGGAAATGTCCAGGAATTGTCCAGCAGGGAAACAGAGATATGGAAACCTATGAACATGGTCCATGGTTTAGCAGGCAGTTCAGGTGGCAGGCAGAGGCATGGCCAGTTCAGGTGGCAGGCAGAGGCATGGCCAGTTCAGGTGGCAGGCAGAGGCACGGCCAGTTCAGGTGGCAGCACTATAACATTTAGGCCTTGGTCAGGAAAGACCTAAGAACAGGGGTAGAGGCTTCTTCCCACCCAAATCTCTACGAAGCCTCCGAGTCTCCAGACCCTAATCCGAGAAAAACAAAACCTGGAGAAAAACATTTTCTCCACTCGGAAACTCTTTTCGGGAGCCCCTCAAATATGTGAGACCCCTGTGCTGTACTCAAATGATCAGTTTAGGAGGCAGGCAAAAAGCATGGTCATTTAACAGGCCAAGGTCAATTCACGTTGAAGGCAGAAACATGGTTGGCAGAGGCATAGTCGAAAACAGTCCGGGTCATTCACAGAAATGGCAGATGGTGGAAACTGGAAAAAAAATCATCTTCACTTTACTAATAGTTTAGTAAAGTATGATAGCTCTGAAAGCACTTTCCAATACAAAGGCCTGGCTGGGAGGGACATTGGGGACAGTAGTATCGGGTGTCACGACGAATTCCTCTACTTGAACACACACGACATTTTTTTGGGGGTTTGCGACCTGTTTCGGTAAGAGGGAGGATTTCGGAGAAGTGCCTTTCGTGGAGTCTGGCTACTGCATCGGAGCGAATTAGTTGAGGGGCTTGGCCATGGGGATAGAGAAGGGCTTCGATCACGTCTTCTTGGAATTTTAGATAGGTTAGGGAACTTTGGGTGCACTTAGAAAAAATGATATAAGAATTAAAAAGGGCTAGTTGCATCAAATAAATGGCAACTTTTTTGTACCAAAACAGTGATTTCCTGGTGGCCAAGTAGGGCTGCATCATCTGGTCGTTCATATCCACTCCCCCCCCATGTAAAGATTATAGTCATGCACACATTTTGGCTTCTGGACGGGGCCTCTTCTTCTCTGCAGTTCCACCAAGGTGTCATCATGCATTGTGGAAAGGATGTAGACATCTCTTTTTTTATCTCTCCACTTCAATGCTAGGACCTCTTCAGTCCGCATACTGGCCATTTCCCCCTGTTTCAGTTTCTTGGCAACCAATCTCTGTGGGAAGCCTTTACGATTGGTCCGTGCTGTCCCACAGGCCACAGTTTTCTTTTGGTACAGATGGCGAAAAAGTGGGAGACTTGTATAGAAATTGTCTACGTATAGGTGGTAACCTTTCCCAAGCAATGGTTCAATCAGCTGCCAGACAATTTTGCCACTTGTTCCCATGTAGGTAGGGCATCCAGGGGGGTTTAGCTGTCTGTCTTTTCCCTCATAAATTATAAAATCATATGTGTAACCCGTGGCCCTGTCACATGCTAGGGCTGGGCGATTTTCCCCCAAAAAAAAATCTGCGTTTTTTTTTTTTTTTTTTTTTTTTTTTTTTTTATAAAAAACTCGATTTACGATTCGATTTTTTTTTTTATTATATTAATTAAAGTGCATCAACAAACAAAATTGCAAAGGCAAACCCTTTCTCCAACTGCAAAGTCAGTGTGCAACAAACACACAATATATTCCAGCGCTCATGGAACATACATTATTAACTATTGAAAACTCTTGAAACTCTGTGTGTGATTCCTTCTGTCCCAGCCTTGCTGCGATCCTGGCTCTGCATCCTTTTGGGTTGGAGGGCCCTCCACACGCTGGTCTGCCTGTTGTCCATCATTCAAGGTACTGTGCTCACACGGAGATCATGCCACAGGCTTTGTTTTGACTTTTTTAACCCCTCCTTGCTCCACGGATGTCACTGCAAGTTTAACAAGTTTGTCACCACTGGCAACTGGAGAGTTAAGATTCATTTGCCCTCTGCACATTTGGGATTGGATCCCTCTCTTTATTGTGATAAATGGACTAAGCTTTTTTATCAATTCTTCAAGAGTTTTCAATAGTTAATAATGTATGTTCCATGAGCGCTGGATTATATTGTGGGCATGTTGTGTATTCTGGGTACGGATTTTCTCTTGCTGCGCTGGATCCTGTTTTTTCCCCCTTTTGGATACTTTGTACTTCCCAAAATATTTGGTATTTTTTTCTTATTATTATTATTATCATCCATTATATTTTTTTCTTTATCCACCAATTTAGCGCTTGTGACCTTTTGTTGTTTTTTGCAGTGTGCAACAAAGATTGTTAAACATCCAAATTATTAATACTGTATTTGGATTTAGCTAATAAAACAACAAAAAATCCTGAGGTTACTCTTAGTTGAATTGAACTGTGTCCATGTCTCACTGTGCCCGTGCTTCACTGTGCCCATGCTTCAATCACTGTGCCCGTACCTGATGCAGATTTTCATGGTATACGGATTTTACTGCTACACCGGTGGCCATTCCAGTATTCAAAAGCCGCGCCTCCTCCTCGTCTGTGATAGGCGGAACACTCAATTTCCCAGCATTCAGTGTTCTGCCTATCATGGTCATCCTCATAACACAGTCGAGGATGAAAGGGTGTCCGTGATAGGCTGAATACTGCCTGCTGTGAAATTGAGTGTTCCGCCTATCACAGACGACGAGGACTCGGGAGGCGCGGCTTTTGAACACTGCAATGGCCGCCGTCTGTCTGCATGACACGCTGATCAGGTAGGCAGACGGCGGCTGCAGCGAGTAGATGTAATTGGGGTAACGCTGCCCAGTGCCATTCCGGATACACCCCCTGCAGTCCTGCTATGGAAACTTTGAAGGGAAAAAAAATTTTTTTTTTTTATAAAAAAATCTAAAAAAATCGATTTTCTTCAAAACTGAATCGATTTGAGCTCAAAACTCGATTCAAGATTAAAATCGATTTTTTTTTCCCAGCCCTATCACATGCCTTATAAAATTTTACCCCACGTCTGGCTCTTTTACTGGGGAGGTATTGCTTTATTCCAAGTCTTCCTGTGAAGTGTACTAATGATTCATCTACACATATATTTACATCAGGGGTAAACATCTGCTTGAAGCTGGCGCAAAAAAAATTGATTAGGGGCCGAATTTTAAATAATTTATCATAATTGGGATGATTTCGAAGGAGGCATTGGGCATTGTCGTTGAAGTGTACAAACCTCATTATCTCGTAACGGGTTCTTTTCATAAAAGATGAATAGATTGGCATGTGGTAGATAGGTCGGGTAGACCAGTAGGAATGGAGTTCATTTTTTTTTGTCAGCCCCATGTTGAGGGTTAGGCCAAGGAAAATTTTAAATTCTTCCACGGTGAGGGGTTTCCAAACAAAAGGACGGGAATAGGAAGAATTTGGATTGTTGGCTATATATTGACTGGCATATAGATTACACTGCTCCACAATGTAGGTTAGGATATCATCAGTAAAAAATAATTCAAAATAATAAATCGGGGTAGCATTTTCCGACTGTATCTGAGGGCCTGGCTGGGCTGTAAAAGGGGGAATGATAGGTTCTACTGACGTATCGGGCAGCCATGTTGGATACAGTAGAAGATCGGGGAGGCTAGTATGGGCCCTGCCTCGTTGATGGGACGCCCCATTGCTAGCATTTGGCCTATCCTCTAGAAAAGTTGCAGAACTGCTGGCGGATGCCTGCCTATCCTGGCGTGATGCGCTGCTGGCGGATGCCTGCCTATCCTGGCGTGATGCGCTGCTGGAGGATGCCTGCCTATCCTGGCGTGATGTGCTGCTGGCGGATGCCTGCCTATCCTGGCGTGATGTGCTGCTGGCGGATGCCTGCCTATCCTGGCGTGATGTGCTGCTGGCGGATGCCTGCCTATCCTGGCGTGATGCGCTGCTGGCGGATGCCTGCCTATCCTGGCGTGATGCGCTGCTGGCGGATGCCTGCCTATCCTGGCGTGATGCGCTGCTGGCGGATGCCTGCCTATCCTGGCGTGATGCGCTGCTGGTGGATGCCTGCATATCATCATGGAGTCCTGCGCTGCTGGTGGATGCCTGCTGGTGGATGTCCTGGAGTGCTGCGCTGCTGGTGGATGTCTGCGGCGCCTGCTCATAACTCCTGATCTCACTTGTTACGATTCTATCCTCAGTTTCTATTTCAGAGCCACTACTTTCCTCTGAATAATATTCACTATCCGATTCTGACAGAGAGAGTTCCTCGCTACTCTCGTCCGACATACCCTGGAGTATCTGGAGAGCCTCCTCGCTGCTGTAGAATCGTTTAGCCATGTGGGCAGATGTGCCAGATGTTGGTGGGCAGCTGTTGACGGTCAGATGTTGGCGGCCAGATGTGTCAGATGTTGGTGGGCAGATGTGCCAGATGTTGGCAGGGCAGCTGTTGGCGGTCAGATGTTGGCGGGCAGCTGTTGGCGGGCAGATGTGGCAGCTGTTGGCGGGCAGATGTGGCAGCTGTTGGCGGGCAGATGTGGCAGCTGTTGGCGGGCAGATGTTTACTGCCAGATGTTGGGAGTCAGATGTGCCAGATGTTGGCGGGCAGATGTGCCAGCTGTTGGCGGGCAGCTGTTGGTCAGATGTTGGCGATCAGATGTTGGCGGGCAGCTGTGCCAGATGTTGGCGGGCAGCTGTTGGCAGGCAGATGGCGGGCAGATGTGGCAGCTGTTGGCGGGCAGATGTGGCAGCTGTTGGCAGGGCAGATGTGGCAGCTGTTGGCAGGGCAGATGTGGCAGCTGTTGGCAGGGCAGATGTGGCAGCTGTTGGCAGGGCAGATGTGGCAGCTGTTGGCAGGGCAGATGTGGCAGCTGTTGGCAGGGCAGATGTGGCAGCTGTTGGCAGGGCAGATGTGCCAGATGTTGGCGGGCAGCTGTTGGCGGGCAGATGCGCAAGATGTTGGCGGGCAGATGTTTTCACTGTTTTATGGACACTGTGTTTTGGGGACACTGTGTTTTGGGGACACTAGCTGGGTGATCAGTGGGTAAACAGCAGACAAACAGCTAAAAACTCACTGATCTTCCGGCTGCAGCACAGATTCTCTGCCTCTCCTCACTGACAGGCTCTGTGTGAGGATTGGAAGAGATCAGAGCAGTTACAACTGCTCTGTGTTTACATTACATGACGGCTGTCATTGGACAGCCGTCATGTCATCAGGAGGGCCAATCACATGGCCCTCCTGTTTGCACACACCTTCTATCTCTGGGGGGTACAGGCAGATCGGGATCGCGCCGCTGCACGTGCACGTGGCGGCGCGATCTCCTCACAAGTGCCAGCCCCCCTCTCTGTGTTTACATCACGATGGCTGTGATTACACACAGCCATCGTGCCGATCAGGAGGGCGAATCACAGTGCCCTCCTGCTGTAACGAGATGCGGCGTGTCCGCGCGGGCGCGATCACGCTCCTTCTGAAGGACGTTCAGGAACGTCCACTCAGAAGGAGAGAGCACCCACCCGGCCGTATATATACAGTGGCCGGGTGGGAAGTGGTTAAACCCCAGATCTCTACTCTGCCTTGAAAGCATCTGATCAAACCAAGATAAGTTGAAAATGGCATGTAAACTGAAACCAGAAGTGGTGATTTTTGTTGCTTACATCATCCTCTCTCAAAATACAAGTGTGTCAAGCAATGGTGGTACTGGGCTTCCTGATCGTACAGGAGAGCCCGGTACAGGCGGCGGGAAAGGAGCAGGGTCTAATCACTTGTACAGTAAAGCAGGGCTCGACAAATCCCGGGCGCCAGGTCGCCATTGCGACTAGAATTAGCGACCTGGCGCCTGGGGCAGCACAGCTGGGGTATCCTGTCTCCGTGCCCCCCCCCCCTCCGCGGGATCGCGTCAGGCCGCGCCGGCCGGTAATTGAGGCCGCGGCTTTGCGGCCTTCTGCAGGCCTATGCTTCCTTCTGTGAACTAGCGCCATCTTGTGGTGGCAGTTGGTATGACAACCAGCAATGCTAATGGAGTTTCCCTGTCTGTTTTCCCTGCCATCTCCTTCCCTCTAATTAGAACCCCCAAACATTATATATATATATATATATATATATATATATATATATTATTCTAACACCCTAGAGAATAAAATGGCGGTCATTGCAATACTTTCTGTCACACTGTATTTGCGCAGCGGTCTTACAAGCGCACTTTTTTGGGAAAAAATACACTTTTTTAAAATAAAAAAATAAGACAACAGTAAAGTTAGCCCAATTTGTTTTTATATTGTGAAAGATAATGTTACACTGAGTAAATTGATACCCAACATGTCACGCTTCAAAATTGCGTCCGCTCGTGGAATGGCGACTAACTTTTACCCTTTAAAATCTCCATAGGCGACGTTTAAAAAATTCTACAGGTTGCATGTTTTGAGTTGCAGAGGAGGTCTAGGGCTAGAATTATTGCTCTCGCTCTATCGATCGTGGCAATACCTCACGTGTGGTTTAAACACCGCTTTCATATGCGTGCGCTACTCACGTATGCGTTCGCTTCTGTGCGCGAGCTCGGCGGGACAGGGCGCGTTCCTGGCTCCTAACTTTTTTAGCTGGCTCCCAGATTCCAAGCAAATTTGTCAAGCCCTGCAGTAAAGCTCATCGCCAGCGGAAATTTTGTTAAATTGGAATGATGCCTGCAGGCATAAACCACTTTAACCTGAGGAATTGCAGGTACGTCCCCAGAGGTTGAAGTTGTTGAGACCCAATGATTTGTGTTTATGGCAGTTTTATTGTAAAATTGGTTGTAAAGGCTAAAGGTATTTTTACCTTAATGCATTCTCTGTATAAAACCTGCCATAATGAGCCCCCCAGCCCAGCCCCCTAAATACTTACCTGAGCCCGATCTTATTCCAGTGCTGTGCCTGCCTGAGAACAACGCTGCGGTCTCTCTCGTCACAGGACATGGAGGAAATCAAATCCTAAAAGGAGGGAGCAGTGGGTGGGGCCAAGCCATTGTGTGTGTGTGTGTGTGTGTGTGTGTGTGTGTATATAGATCAGTGTTTTTCAACAATTTTTTGTAGTCAAGGCACCCTTTAGATTTGCGCACAAAAGAGGTTCGTCTGAGATGGAGAGCTTTTTTGGGTGTTCTGTTTTTTATAAGGCTGCTCTCTGCTTGTGAAACACTCAAAAAAGGTGCTGGCATGATTTTTAGATTGAGCCCCACCAACTGTAGTACCATGCGTTTAAGTGGGTGCAAGCAAACAAGCAATTTTTGGTGGATGCGTGAGGATGCCATTAAGAATTAATGGCACCCGTGTGCAACTGCAAAAGGCAATGCATTTTCATGTGGTGTGGGAAAACACGTGTTTGTGAGGTAGAGTTACAGTGCATCCAGAAAGTATTCACAGCATTTTACTTTTTCCACATTTTGTGATGTTACAGCCTTATTCCAAAATGGACTAAACTCATTATTTTCCTCAAAATTCTACAAACCATACCCCATAATGACAAAGTGAAAGAACTTTGTTGGAAATCTTTGCAAATTTATTAAAAATAAATAGCATAAAAATCACATGTATTATACATAAGTATTCACAGCCCTTGCCACGACACTCAAAATTGAGCTCAGGTGCATCCTATTTCCACTGATGATCCTTGAGATGTTTCTACAACTTGATTGGCGTCCACCTGTGTTAAATTCAGTTGATTGGACATGATTTGGAAAGGCACACGCCTGTATATAAGGTTCCAAATTTAACAGTGCATGTCAGAGCACAAACCAAGCCACGAAGTCCAAGGAATTGTCGGTAGACCTCCGAGACAGGATTGTATTGAGGCACATATCTAGGGAAGGTTACAGAAAATCTTCTGCAGTATTGAAAGAACAAATGAGCATAGTGGCCTCCATCATACCTAAATGGAAGAAGTTTGGAACCACCAGGACCATTCCTAGAGCAGGCCGCTAGGCCAAACTGAGCGATCAGGGGGGAAAGGCCTTAGTTAGAGAGGTGACCAGGAACCCAATCCACTTTGTGGGGAGAGGAGAACCTTCCAGAAGAACAACCATCTCTGCAGCACTCCACCAATCAGGCATGTATGGTAGAGTGGTCAATAAATTTGCAAAGATTTCAAACACAGTTTTTTTCACGTTGTCATCATTGGGTATTGTTTGTACAATTTTTGGGAAAATAATGAATTTAATCTATTTTGGAATAAGGTCTGTAACATAACAAAATGTTGGAAAAGTGAAATGCTGTGAATACTTTCCGGATAAACTGTTACTGGTCAGGTTGTAAATCTATTTGCTAGTAATGGTGGCGATCAGCAACTTATAGCGGAACTGCGATATTGCAGCAGACAAATCTGACACTTAACACTTTGGGGACCAGTGACACTAATAGTGATCAGTGCTAAAAAGTATGCACTGTCACTGTACTAATGACATTGGCTGGGAAAGAGTAATGAGCGATTTAAAGGGTTAACTTTGTGCCTAGCTGGTGTTTCAGTGTAGTCGGGGAGGTGCTTTTACTAGTGGAAGTCATGGATTTGCATTGTTTACATAGACAGGTCGCGGTTCTGTCTGTATCGAACGATCAGCAGGTGCTGGCACTGATCTCTTCCCACTGTGTATAATCACAGCGGGAGTGGGTCGCCAGCACGCATGCCCACCAGATTCGGAAGTGCAGGATCATGTACTAGGTGCGTGATTCTGCACCTAGAGAGCTGTCTCGCCGCTGTATATGTAAGTTATACGGTCAGCATTCGGTTAATCAAAGCGTATCTATGGTCAAAATGTAAAATCATATATTCAGTCACAGATTGTATTTAAATTATTGAACAAGAAGACTAAATTGGTGGGACTTTATATGAGGCACACAACTGAGTAAATGGACCAATCAATGTACACATTTTATTTATTGCAAAAGGGGCATACATACACAAATAAGGAACCAAGTAAGAAGGTAAATTGTTATGTTGCTAAATATCAACGAATAAAATCTAAACGGTACATAGAGGTAGACAGTTGTCTCAACATATTATACATGGAAAAGGTAAAACACTATATTGATGGGTCTCAATGGATAGATCTAAACGGTTCATAATGGTAGCAACAAATTTCAACATGGTACACATAATGATTGCCTGGAGTATGTAAACCGAAATTGCACTTGTAACATGTAAAAAATGGTGGATTGGTACATTAAAATAGAAAACCTTCAATATCATACAGATATAAACCATGGACATTGTAGCATAGCATCATAGGAAAGCTCTACGCATTTCGTGGTTATTTAATACCACTCATCAGGCGCAGATGCAGAATGTGGGGGTATCTATGATAAAGTAGAAAATAGATATAAGGTTACCCAACTAGTATGGTAATACAAGAAGGGAAATGTAAAACAGAAGAAAGAGAGGGGACATGAAAGGTCCCAAATGGTCTCACCTATCTGTAGTATAAAGTACGATTTATAGATATTATGAATATGGACGGCAACTAAAGGCGTCAAACCAGGAGCTGAGCTGGTATCATCAGGGGCACGACGGGTACCAGTGACGGTGGTGTGCATACAGATGAAATCACCAGTTATCAGCTGTGATTGGTAAATTAGACGGTAGAACTGATTTATTGTATGGATATTTCCCAGGGGTATCTCTGGAAATTAAATAAATTGGCAGTAAGCTAATTGCACAGGTGATATACTGGGAGGATAAATGCCAAAAGGTGATGAAAAAAAGACAACAGTGATGGGAAAAGGAAAGTGTTAACCAAAAGCAGGAGCGTAAGTAAACCCAAAGTGACATAAAGTGAGCATAATTAGTGAATAGGATAACCCATGACCTCCTGCAGGGTTAAAATCGACAGTGCAGTTAGAATAGCTGAGTAAGGAAGGGGCCCAGTAAGGAACCCACGGTAGCAGTGTGGGGATGAGTAGAGAGTGTAATAAAACCAGATTTACCTGTAGGGATACGTGGAAAGGAAAAGAGTCCAGGTTGGTATACCAATGTTGAGTGAGTGAAATAAAGTGGCAGGTTGACGCTGTGCATGTGTGATATAAGTAGCGGCCGTTGGCCAATGATAACTAAATTATTGTTGGCCTACTCCTATTATTCTGAACGATCTTGAAGTTCGTAAACTTACTTTGTGAAGATCCCCACACAATAACTTCCTGGAATTCTGTGACACGTATTCACTATGCCCCGTGGGTAGGTAGGGCTGTGTCACGCAGCCTGATTTCTGAATTACAGAAGTGCTGAGGAGCAGTTCCAGGAGGCAGTCGGTACAGGATTCACTGCTTGCAGGCAGCCAGGTACCATGGGATATGTAGTCCTTAGAAATTTAAAAGTAAACAGCAAAAGAGAATATGTAAAGCATGGATATAACCCAGGAAGTTGAGGAAAGAGATGGCCATCAAAGAGGCAGCAAATCACTACATAAAAGGAGTTTTTTCAAGTAAACTTTTATATTGGATAGTGAAAAGTAAATATTTGTTTGTATTGCTATTACAACTCTGAGCCCACTCAGCATAACTGGCAATGTATTTACTCCATCAAGGCAGCCCAGATGCAACGCCAGTCATTGACATGAAGTACACTAGAAAATGTTCTAATTTTTTTTTGCAAGCTGCACCTGGGCTGCCTGGGTGGAGGAAATATGTCTGCATTATGCTGAACGGACTCAGCCAGTCTGTGTGCAAGAGCCCTAAAACTGTAGAATGGTGAGCTAATCCTGAGAGCACATACACAAAATCAATAAATGGAATTATGTGGAGTGCTTGTGTGAGACACAGTATAATGCTTGTTATGCTGTTCTGTAAAAGCAAACACATTATTGGTCATCGATTCATCAAACCTCTTCCTGATCCATGTTTGTTTCTGGAATTGATTTGTCTTGGAATACAGACTTTCTTCTGTTAATACCTTAATGTAAAATTAAACCTGTAAATGGTACATGCAAAGTAATAAAGTCTATTTTTTAAATTTTTATTTATTTTTTGAAAAGAGCTCATACCTGCCTGCTCTGTGTGACAATTGCACAGAAAGCACCATTGTCTGCTCTTCCAGCAATCCCCAGCTGGTGCTGTCAACTTCTCCATGCTTCGGGGGCCGCCTTAGCGTGCCATGGAGGCACCAGTGGGTGCGCACTCATGGGCTGTATGCGTCTGTAGACAACAAAATAATACATTACATCATCGTGGGAAGCGGTTTGCTGTCTTACGAGAATTTTTGTAACTCTTGTACAGTGGCGTACTAACTAGGGAGCGGGGGGTGCGGTCTGCACCAGGTGCCACACATTGGGGGGCTGTCAGGCGGCTCCCCCATCCTCCCCTGTATAAAACAGTGAGAGCTTGGTAGTGCAGCGGTGATGTGACATGCTGACAGCGCAGGGAGAGCTCAGGCGGACTGACCCATTGTCACACACTACTGTGCATCTCACTCTCTGTTAAATTCGTACAACTCCACCCCCCCCCCCACAGGAATGGTAGAGGCTGCATTGGCTCTGCCTCCTCCATCCCCTCTGTTTCTGTGGCCCGTCCATGCTCCGTGCAGCCCGTGTGCTGCGTCTGAAAGGAATGTGGGGGCGGGAACATTTAAACAAGTAGCCGACAGCTAAAGAGCCGCCGACTGAACTAGTGTGAGCATCCTGGGAACATCAAAGTGAGTTATAAGCACTGTCACTGTGTTCAGACTCTGCCCTCTCTCTCCCAAATCTTTCACTCTCCCTCTTTTCTCTGTCCTCCAGCAGAGTCTTTCATTAACTCTATGCTATTGGCATTTTTTGGTCTGCACTGGAATCAGATTGGATGGGTGTTTACACCTATCCAATCCGATTCCTGCACCTTTTCACAGTTCTCACTGCGATCTGCAAACCGATCTGGGGGTGTCATTAATTTTACATTGACCCCCGTAGCAGTTTGCAAAAGACAGTGTGAACAGCTGACAAGCAACATGCAATGCAGGAATCCGCACTGGAATCGCAGCGATTCCTGCATCGCATATATGTGAACCAGGACTCAAGTGGGTTTACACTCATGCGCTGTGGTTCAGTTGCAGTGCTGTGTATATACAGTTTTCCTGCATTTACCTAAATTTTCACTACAGTCCCACACAGACTTCTATTAGGCTACACATTTTTGCAACATTTTCTAAAAAAGCACCAAATGTCCTCTTTACTGCATCTTTGGTGTGCTTTCAGAAAACAAAGTAAGGCCCCATGCACACGAGACACCGGTGCAAACTCTGCTGAACGCACGTTTTTAAAGGCTGAAACCGGCGTTTAGAAACGCCCGTTTTGCCGCGATTGCAGCAGCGTGCAGCTGCGTTTGCGTCTATAAGCGTTTAGTTAAGAAACTTCATAAGACCCTCCCCAAGCTCACAAAACAGTATTTTAACCATTTCGCCCATTTTGTGAGACCAGAGTGAGTAGCAGCAGCTGAGATAGCAGCAGTGTACTTGTAGTTAGCGTATCACTTGCCACATCACCTGGCCACGTCGCCTGCCACAAGTTGTGGATTGTCACCTGGCCACGTCACCTGCCACAAGTTGTGGATTGTCACCTGGCCACATCACCTGCAACAATTTCTGGATTGTCCACTTGCCACGTCGCCTGCCACAAGTTGTGGATTGTCCACGTCGCCTGCCACAAGTTGTGGATTGTCCACGTCGCCTGCCACAAGTTGTGGATTGTCCACGTCGCCTGCCACAAGTTGTGCATTGTCCACGTCGCCTGCCACAAGTTGTGGATTGTCCACGTCGCCTGCCACAAGTTGTGGATTGTCCACTGGCCACGTCGCCTGCCACAAGTTGTGGATTGTCCACTGGCCACGTCACCTGGCCACATCACCTGCCACAAGTTGTGGATTGTCACCTGCCACAAGTTGTGGATTGTCCACTTGCCATGTTACCTGCCACAAGCTGTCAATTGTCCACTTGCCACATCACCTGGCAACGTCACCTGCCACAAGTTGTGTATTGTCCACTTGCCACGTTACCTGCCACAAGTTGTGGATTGTCCACAATGCAATGCAAGCAATTCGTTTTTTTTTTTTATAGTTTTTTTTTTTTTTTTTATGGTTTTTCATCATTTGCCATCATTTTTTGAGATTTCTAATGTAAAAAATAGGTTGCCTTTTAAAAACGCCGATACCGCGTTTAGCCGCTTTCTCTTTTTTTTTTTTTACTTAATTGCTTTTTGTTTTTCATATCAATATAGTTACATTCCATATATAGTGAAAAAAGATAAAATGTCACAAATAAAGGAAAGGAAAAGATTTGTCACACTATACTGTGTATAATCCCGCCTTAGCGTGTTTTTCCCTCCAACCAGACCTCCCTCCCGCCCTCCCCCACACCACATCACGTTTTGAAGGTTAGTGTATAAATAAATTGTCTGTGATTACAAAGGCGGGAATAGAGGGGGAATAGGCCCAAGACGAGCAATAGAAAGAAGAAACATAGAGCAGAGAAGAGAGAGAAAGCAAGGGGTAAGAAAACTCAACAAAAAAGAGAGAAAAGGGCAGGAAGAGGAAGAAAAAAAAAGGGGCCCAAGGAAGAAAAGGGCGGGAGGTCAGCCAGGCAGGGGAACAGAAACAGGTGTGAGAGAATCCCCCCCCAAGGCTGCAACGTCCGTGTGGGAGCCGGGCGAATATATTGCAATGGACAAGGCCCTCTGACTCCATACTCCCAAACCAAGCCCTAGAAAGGGTTCCCACACACCCCCTGGCCACCCACCTGTGGGGGGCACCCCGCCTCGTCCAGCCATGGCCTCCACATTCTTTCAAATTTTTCAATCCTACTCTGCTTGATATATAACACCCTTTCACTCCATACCAATACATTTATGGTCTCTACCCAACTTCCCACTGCTGGGCGGGTTTTGGACTGCCACTTCTGTGCAATTAACTTGCGTGCTTGAAATGGGCACCTCAAGATCACTTCTGTAGTGTCTGGCGGGGTACTCCTCTCCTCTATTCCTAATAGGCAAGTCTTGGCCACCGGTTCTAGCAGGGTCCCGAATGTTTTATTTAACCACTTGTCCACCGTCAATTGACGGCGGGCGGAGGACACTCTCGTTCTGACAGGACGTCATATGACGTCCTGCCTTTAAAACGAGCTAGGGGGCGCGCACGCCGCATTCCCAAGGACCTGGTGCGCGTGCCCGGCGGCTGCGATTGCCGCCGGGCACCCGCGATTGCCCAGGAACCGAGCAGGAAAGTGGATCTGTGTGTGTAAACACAGATCCACGTCCTGTGAGGGAGAGGGGACCGATGGTGTGTCCCTTGTACATAGGGACAACCATCGGTCACCTCCCCCAGTCAGTCACCTCCCCCCACAGTTAGAACACATTGAGGGAACATATTTAACCCCTTCCCGCCCCCTAGTGGTTAACCCCTTCCCTGCCAGTCACATTTATACAGTAATCAATGCATTTTTATAGCACGGATCGCTGTTTAAATATGAATGGTCCCAAAAATGTGTCAAAAGTGTCCAATGTGTCCGCCGCAATATCACAGTCACAATAAAAATCGCAGATCGCCGCCATTACTAATAAAAAAATAAAATAAAAAAAAATGCTATAAATCTATCCCCTATTTTGTAGACGCTATAACTTTTGCGCAAACCAATCAATACACGCTTATTGCGATATTTTTTTTTTTTTTACCAAAAATATGTAGAAGAATACGTATCGGCCTAAACTGAGGAAAATTTTAATTGAAGAAAAAAAATGGGTATTTATTATAGCAAAAAGTAAAAAAATAGTTTTTTTTTCCAAACTGGACCCTCTTCTTTTGTTTATAGCGCAAAAAATAAAAACCGCAGAGGTGATCAAATACCACCAAAAGAAAGCTCTATTTGTGGGAAAAAAAGGACGCAAATTTCGTTTGGGAGCCACATCGCACAACCGTGCAATTGTCATTCAAAGTGTGACAGCGCTGAAAGCTGAAAAATGGCTTGGGCAGGAAGGGGGTTTTCGTGCACGGTAGGGAGGTGGTTAATCTTACTATTATCTCCTCCCAATACCTAAATAACTTGGGACATCTCCACACCATATGGATAAAATCCCCTGTCGCTTTACACCTAGCGCATTCGTCGTTTATCCTCCACCCGAGTCTATGCATCTTTTTGGGGGTATAATAAACTCTATGGAGGAAATGTAGGTGAGATATTCTCTGCGCAGGGGAAATCGAAACCAGAGTTCCCTGCTCCAAAACCCTGTCCCATTGTGCAGTACTTATTGCCCCCACATCTCTTTCCCATCCTATTTTACTCTTGGAGGGTCCCGCTCTGCTTATTACTCTTGCCCCCAGTCTGTTGTACAGCTCTGAGATTAGGCCTTTAGATTTACATGTCATAGCTATTTTTTAGAGAACGGGGGGACTGGGTCCATGCTAATGTTGATGACTTGAATTGGGCCTGGATAGCATGCCTGATCTGGAGATATTTGTAGAAGGTCTTGTTTGATATATTAAATTCACTACTTAAATCAGAGAATGATTTCATTTGGTTACCCCTGTATAGCTGAACTAAACGTTTAATACCCTGCCTGTCCCTTTCCCTGGATTTCTCTATGGCGCTTATTTCTGGGAATTTTTTATTGCTCCATAATGGGGGTAAACTCGGTTACTCCACTATATCCCATGGATACCTTGGTTCCCTGCCAGACTTTCTTAGCTAGTTCTACCGTCGGGCATCTATAGACAAAAGTCTGCCTCCAGTGCCTCCGCCAATATCCGGTGTGGAGCCCTCATTAGCATCATGTTGACACTAGGATTGCCCTCCATTGGGAGTCCACAACCCGCCAGGTGTTGTGGTTGGGAGGCCAGGAAATATGATCTCGGGTGGGGAAACGCAAATCCCCCCTCTTTATTCGGGAGTTGCAAGGTTTGCAAGCTGATCCTCGGCTGCCGCCCCTTCCATATCAGCTCCCCAAAGAGCGATTCAATTTTCCTAAACCAATTATGGCCAAGCCAAATCGGAGAATTGTGGAACAGGTACAGTAATTGTGGCAGCCATATCATTTTTATCAGGTTGCAGCGCCCTGCTACTGATAGGGGGAATCGTTTCCATATGTCAGCTTTCTGTTCTAATTTAAGTAATTATGGGGCAATATTTAAATTTACATACTGGTTTATGTCCCTAGTAATCCAGACCCCCAAATATTTAAGTTTTGTGGCAACTTTTAACCGGGCTACCCCAAGCAGGGCCTGGCCATCCAGTGGGTCAAGCGGCAGCAAGGCCGATTTTTTTTTTTCCCAGTTGATGACCAGGCCCGAAAAACATCCGAATTGCTCGACCATCTGTATCACTGTATTTAATGAGGACTCAACGTCACCCAAGAAGAACAGTACATCGTCCGCGAATAGTGCTATCCATTCCTCCCCCTCCGGCCTACTAAATCCTCTTATTCCTGGCATTTGTCTAGTCTTGATAGCCATTGGCTCCATTGCAAGCTCGAACAATAGGGGGGAAAGGGGGCAGCCCTGTCTTGTCCCTCTCTCCAGTTTGAACTGCTTTGATGATGCATTGTTTATTTTTATTTTGGCACGGGGTTCACTGTACAATAATTTGACCCAATTAATAAAAATCAGGCCAAATCCAAACCTCTCCAATACCCTCCACAGATATTCCCACTCGAGGGTGTCAAATGCCTTTGCGGCATCCAAGGCTAGCAATGCTCTGGTACCGTCGTTGACTGTAGGGATTTGTATATTTAAGAAGACCCTTCTGATATTAATAATCGTTGACCTATTTGGGATAAAGCCTGACTGGTCCGGGTAAATAAGGCTTTGGATACATCTGTTAAGGTGTGTTGCAAGTACTTTGGCCAAAATTTTTACGTCGGTGCATAATAGTGAAATTGGACGGTAGGAAGAGACATCCAGGTGGTCTTTCCCCTCCTTGTGGATTGCAATAATTGTAGCTTCCGACATTGAGGAGGGAAGCCTCCCGGAGGTTAGCGCCCATCCCAGTGTCTTCAGCAACTCTGGGAGCAATATTTTGCCGTGTCGCTTGTACAGTTCGATTGGGAGCCCATCTGGACCTGGTGATTTTTGGCTGGGCATCCCCGCCACCGCTATCTGTAATTCCTCCAGGGTGATTGGTAATTCCAAGTCTATCCTGTCCTGCTCTGACAAGACCGGGACCACCATTCCCCTGAGAAAGGCCTCGAATCCCCCATTCTCAGCCTCTCTCCTAGACTTCTACAGGGATTTATAAAAGGCACTAAATGTATTCAAGATCACTGGTACTTCAGTGGAGATCTCTCCATTTGATGTCCTAATTGATGTTCCATTAGCCGCAGGGGTATTAGCTCTGATCAGGCGGGACAGCATATTGCCCACTCTCTCACCTTCACCAAATTGATTTATTCTTTGAAATATCCATCTATTTTCTGCCTTTCTCCTAATGGCCATTCTGTAGATTTGTTGCTTGTCCAGCCATTCCCTCTGTCTAGTCACGGTGGGGTCCTCGATGTACCGTTTCTCTGCCTGAGCTGCCTCTACTCTAATATCCCCTTCCCATCTCCGGGCCTCCCCCTTTGCCCTAGCCACCTGCTGGAGCAGGAGTCCCCTTAAGTAGGCTTTCAAAGTGTCCCACACCACTCCGGCTGGTGCTGTGCCCTCATTGATTCGTACAAAGTCTTTTAGTCTATTGACCAGTTCTCCAGAGTTACCGATCAGTTCGAGCCAGCATGGGCTGATTTTCCAATCCCCCCGGTAAATCATGTCCCCTGTCTTTATCGTGAGCACCAGCGGGGAGTGGTCTGAGACGCTTCTAGGGTCATACTCTGCCTTGTTGACCAGCGCCACCACCTCATCATTGCCCAGGGCCATGTCGATTCTGGAGAGAATGAGGTGGGAACTGGAAAAGCAGGAGTACTGGCGTTCTTGTGGATGATACATCCGCCATATATCCCTCATTCCCATTTCCCCCAGGTAGCGAGCCAGTCGGCCTTCGTTTGTTTTATTGGGCCTATTCCCCGAAGGGAATCTGTCCAGACTCCTATCTAAGACTTTGTTGAAGTCGCCTACCACTAATACCGGAGTGCCCACTTTATCCAGTGTAAATTCAACCAGACTATGTAGCACTTCAAAGTTGAATGGGGGTGGGATGTAAATGTTAGCCAAGACATATGGTTTATTCTCAATGAAACATGACAGGAATATGTATCGGCCCTGTTCATCTATATAGCTCTCTCTACAAGAGAACGTCAACCCCCTCCCCACCATTATGCTCACTCCTCTCGAGTAGGAGTGTACCGAGTGATATTGGAATGGGAACCTCTGGTTGTGCATTTGTTTCGCACTGTCTCTGGTCAGGTGCGTCTCCTGTATGCAGAGGAGGCCAGGCCCCCTCCCCTCCAGAACCGACATGACCAGAGCTCTTTTAACTGGGTCCCCTAGACCACGGACGTTCCATGATACTATACTGTATGTTTTATCCTGCATCTGCAATTTTAAAGGTAGCGATAAAAAACAGGGCTAAAAAGCCAAAAAGAAGACAAAATGTGTAGATGCCACTAGTCCACCAACCTGGGTCTGCTCCCCCCCCCCCCCAAGATGGGCCCGCCCTCCTACACCTCGCTCTCTCCTGGATCCCCCTGTAGCCCCTTCCACCTTCACCCTTTACGTCATCCATAGTGCTATTTTTTGTGATGTGTGCTCCCTAACCCCCCCCTTCCCACCCCCCCACCCTTCTCTTTCCTATCAAGGCATTCCTCTGGGGCTTCACCTGTGACCTCGACCTCTACTCTCTCCTTACAACATACATCCCACACATTCAAAAGCCATAGTAGTAAGCATTTTGGTGAACAGTTTACAATGTGAAAGAGCCACATAGGCTCCCTAATTCATACTCTTGCGTGCAGCAACCCCCCTCCCCCCTTGGTTGGCCAAAGAGGGAGGGAAGAGGAAGAGGAAGAAAAAGAGAGGGAAAAAAAAGGGGGGAGCTCCAAAACGAAAAAGGAAGGAAAAAATGATTTCCCTCGCTTCTCCCTCCCCTCTCCCCTCTCTCTATAGGGTGGTCGGATGTAAATGGACCGCCTGTTAATTTCCATCGGATACAGGCGGGTGAAAATGGACACATGTTCATTTACATCAGCCTCTCTATAGAGAAAATGGGTGGTCCAATTGGGCCCACCTGAAAAATGGACAGGCAGACCTGATTGGTCTGCTTGTGTGAAAGGGCATATTCAACTTTATGCTTCTGTAAAGCTCGTTTAGCTGGCATGAATTCATTCCTGCGTCTTTGGAGGTCTGGAGAGAAATCTGGGTACATATGTACAACGGGGTCAGAGTATCTAATAGTCCCCATCTCTCGAGCCCTCTGGAGAAGGGTTACCTTGTCGTTGTAGTTTGGGAGTTTAAGGAGGAGTGGCCTAGGTTGAGCACCTTCTTGCCGAGCTTTAAAGGGGACACGGTGGGCACTTTCTATCAGAAAAATTGGTGAAAAGGTATTTGGACCAAAGAGATCCCTAAACCACCCTTCTAAAAATGAGATGGGGTTGGAGCCCTCGCTCCGCTCTGGCAGGCCTATCAGACGCACATTATTCCTACGACTTCTGTTCTCTATCTCGTCGAGCTTAGCGGTTTGTCTGTCCATTTGTTCCTTCAAATTCTCAATCTCATGTTTTAATGGGTACAGGTCATCCTCCACTGTACTTACTCACTCCTCCAGAGCACTAGTCCTATTGTTTTTCGCAGATCATGGCCTGTCTGGAGTAATTCCTCCTTAATACTCTCAAGCTGTAGGTTCAAAATGGAAATTGACTCCCAGGAGGCGTTCACAGCGTATAATACCTCTCTTAAGGTAGGTTCCTCTTTCTCCACTGTGGAGCCCGCTAGACTAACCGCCCCTGTAGCTGTACCAGGCTTTGTAGAGATTGCTCCATGTTTTTCACTGCCAGACCCTTTAGTACTAGTTGGTTTAGCACTGCTTGGGGCAGTGGAGCTGGAAGCTCCCTGGCCGTGGCCCTGGCTTTTTCTGTCTGATAATGACCCTGTCTGTGCTTTAACCTGTACTGGGTTCTGTTGGTGGGTACCTTTAGCGGGTGAAATAGAGGCGCTATGGGCAAAACGCTCAAGCTTGGATGCTGCCATTGCTGCTACAGTTGCTACTGCTGCGGCTTGAGCCCCCTTCTCCTTTGCAGACCGGGTTATCTGAGACACCACCTGAGGTAACTGTTCCTCTCCTCTTTTCCCCTTAGCCATATTTTCATTTATGGAAAAAATAGGGGTGTGTTAGTGTACTTAGTTGTTAATGGCGGCCTTATTGTCCTAAACAGAGGGGGGCCTATGGACAATCCCAAGGAAAAAAAAAAAGAGGGGGGAGTCCCAGTGCTGAATGTCTATAAAGTGTTTCCCCCCTTATTTAAATCCAACAGGCATAAGATGTAATTGGGCCAATATTGCAGAGTAATTCCGATACTACAATAGCAGGGAGTGTATAGCCAAGCTTGTGTACTTCTATACCTGGCTATGGCAGTTTGTACAGAGTCTCTGGATCAGGTTATTGCAGTTTGCTTCACATTCCTTTACTCACGCGACCTCAGGCAGATAAAAAGCTCCCGGATCCAGCCTATGATTTCGTCACAGGGGGCACCTCCCGACCAGGTAGCAGGATGGAGGACCCAATCACGCTCCGGGTTGCTATTCTTGGGGACTTGTCAGCAGCTCCTTCAGTCCTATTGTGGGTCAGTGCTGCTCTCCTCTCCACACGTCCGGCGTCGCTCACCATGGTCAGGGTCACCGCGGCTCCCCCCCCCCCCCGGCTAATGCCGCCGGCCAGCAAGCAGGCAACGGGTGGGAGCAGTTTGCGTGGCGCCGCTAGCTAGTTACCCCAGCCGGGGGACTAACACATCTCCGCATGGACAAAAGCATCAGGCGGGGACGGGAGGAGACACGCGCACACTCGCCTCTCTCTCTCCTCACTCCACACACATCTCCTCCCGGTCCTTCCGGTCACGCCCCCACATTGTTTAGCCGCTTCTAGCGGCGTTTCGCGTCTCAAACGTGGAAAACTGTTGCGTCTGAACCCATTTTTTTGCTTCTGGAAAAACGAGTTTAAACGCAACTGCCTAAAAACGGCAATAAACGAAACTGTGTGCATGGACACATAGGATAACATTAAATGTGTTCAGGGGCAGTTGAAAAAAGTGTCCAACTGCCTCTGCGCGTTTTAACAGCGTCTCGTGTGCATGGGGCCAAAAATTACACAAGCTAATAGAAGTCTGCGGGACTGCAGCTAAAAATTTAGAAAAACTGCGTATACCCCAACACTGCGACAGACTCCAGGACACCAGTGTGAACCCAAAGGCTTCAGGGTGCTGTGTAATGTAAAGTGGTCCAGGAGGTGCAGGGTGCTGTGTAATGTAAAGGGGTCCAGGAGGTGCAGGGTGCTGTGTAATGTAAAGGGGTCATGAGGTGCAGGGGGTTGTGTAAAGGGGTTCAGAGCTGCAGGGTGCTGTGTAATGTAAATGGGTCAGGAGGTGCAGGGGGTTTTGTAATGTAAAGGGGTGCAGAGTGCTGTATAATGTAAAGGGATTCAGAGATGCAGGGTGCTGTGTAATGTAAAGGGGTCCTGCAGTGCAGGGGGTTGTATAATGTAAAGGGGTCCAGAGTGCCGTGTAATGTAAAGGGGTCCAGAGCTGCGGGGGGCTGTGTAATGTAAAGGGGTCCAGTCATGGAGAGGGGGTACACAGTGGTGACAAAGAGCTCTTGAAGGATACAGTGTTTGTTTTCGATATGAGACTAGCCAGAAAAAAAAAAGAAATAAAGACTATCACTCATCCAATATTCTTATGTGTATGAGGTTGAAGAAAGATAGATGGGTGCTTTTTACCTTAATGCATTAAGGAAAAATACATTTAGACTTTAAAACCATTTGATATGATAACTTGATAGACACAGTGCAATATACTTTCATAGTGCCCACTGGTTTTCATGCCAACATTTGCACTCCAGGCTGAGAACCTTTATTACTACAGGCGACCTAGCGTTTTTCCTAAAGGGTTACTCCACTTTTGTGAAAAGAAAATATAGGAAATAAAAAAAAATGTATAGACTATACAATTGCTACACAAACCATATTCTATTGACTATTATTAAAAATTACTTTCTCTTTTGTCCATGGACGGACACAGCTCCTTATAATTCTTGACTTGTGGGTTATGTTCCGTCTATTAGGAGAGGTCTAGGCAGACATTTAAAACATGTAACTTTAGCAAAGCTAAACAGCCCCGCCCAGGGGGCGGTCCCTCTGGTCATAACCCCTTACACTGCCTCAGCAGCTCCAGTTTTTTTTTCCTGCCTAGTAGAGAAGGACCTGGCTCCCTTTGGGCCCAGGGTCCTGAAGAAATTGAATTTTTTTTATTTATTTTATGATTTTATTTTAAGAAATCTTCTATCAACTGCCGGCTGGGTGACAGGCTGGATAATATAGATCCTTGTCCCCCCAGCCCGGCCATCGAGCGTGAGCAGGCCTTAGCTACGCGCTGGGTCGGCCACGACATACTCCATGGCTCCAGGGGTGGCCAGTGAGCTATTTTCTCCGGAGTTCACATATGACTGGGCTGCTTGCTGTCTGTCACAGTGGACCGGGCCGACAGCTACTCCGTACTGCTCGGTTGTAGGTCTGTCAGGAACACGCCAGCAAGTCCTCGCATGGACGGCTAAGTACGGTTCCTCCCGCCTTGGCAGGATGGAGCAGTTGGGCATTCCTGGGGAGGTCGACTAGGGGGGGGTCTAACCCTTCCTTTCTTCTCTCCCTGTCCTTTCCCTCCTCCCCATACTCTGTCGGGCTGGGCCTGCTGTGTACTGACCGGGGGTCCTCCGGGAGGGGGCTCCGTGTCCTGGCTGCGGGGTGTCCAGGGTCCGCTCTCCATGTAGGGTGTTGTCTGCTGCCATGGGGGGGCCTCCGCGCTGAGGCCCAGTGTGTTAACAGCCTTTTTTTCTTTTACCTCAGAACATGTTCGGTGGATATTTTGGCGGCGCCATTTCCTTGTGGCCGGACTTGTTTTTAATGCTGAGAAGCAGTGGCCATTTTCTTGTAGTCCGCGCGCTTTTACACAGGGGCGGCTGGCGGCCATTTTCATGTAGTCCCAGCTTGTTTTTTTGCCTCTAGCGGTGAAAACGTCCTTTCTGAACGGCGCGAATAGCGCAAAACACCGCAGGCACAGGAATACACCGCAACCATGACAGGTTGAAGGCCTATGGGGAGAGCGGACGGCGGCTCTGTGCAGCACCTGGGTCCGAGCAGTGAGTCCCCTGCGGGGTCCCTCAGTCTGAGAAGCTAGGAGGGTGGACCCAATGTACCCTGCCTTGGTCCCTATGGGGGTCCGGCAAGTGGGGGTTTGCATGGCTTTAGAAGCTGCCGTTTCTTTCCCTGGGGTGTGAGGTTGTAAGGGGGGTAAAAACGCCCCCTTCCCACACCATCTTCGGGGAAAAAGTTCTTATTCAGACTCGGGCCTTGCTCTGGCAGATGTCCCCTGCTCTGACTTGTCAGAAGATGCAAACCAGGACCCTTCGGACAGTGCAGAACTGCGTCCTTGCTTGCTTCCGTGTCAGCGCAAAAGGGCGCTTGTGGAGCACTTATCACCGCGTGCAGGATCCCCAATAAAATGGAGGTTACAGCGAGGGTATCTATTAAGGTGTCGGTCCCTCCTGGGTCCCACTAGCCGGGCCGCACCGGTAGGAGGTTTCCCTACCTAGCTTATTTGATAAAGTTTTAAATAGTCCGAATAGGAGCGGCCGCAGCATTCCATAAAAATTGCATGGCTGTCCGTTATCCTTTTGGGGAGTGTTTCCTGAAAAGGGACATCGCCCCCCGATATCCAGGGAATTGCCACGGTCCAGTGGTAGGGGCCCCTGTCTTTATGTACCCTGCGGACAAGAGGACTGAGGCGGTGGCCCGGACCTTGTTCATGGTATTGGGGTCAGCATGGCGGTCATTGTTGGCCACGATCCTGGTGTCACCGACGCTTCCTTGAATGGGCAAGATTGCTGCACCATGCTTTGAATAGCAACAGGCTTCCCCGGTCTGCATGATAGCGGACCAGTTGGTGCATGGCCTCAAGTATGTCTGCAATGCTGCCTTAGATGCAGCTCCCTGGCTGTCCAGAATGTTCAGTATCTGCAGTGGGGTTACGCCGCATGATTCGATTGATATGCTGGTCTGCGGACCAGACGTCCTAGAAGACTCTGTCAGATTTGCTCTTCCAGGGTTGGGGTCTTTTGGAGCCTCACTGGATGACCTTATTGAAAATGTAGTTTGGGGTGGAAGCACGGCGCTCCCACAATCCATAAAGGGTATGGAGCTACACCGTAGGCCAGGGCCCTCCTTTTTTCCACTCACAAGCGGTTTTTTTCTTTCTGCTGGACCCGAAGGTGAGCGTTTCCAGGCCGACAAGGGGCCAGCTGAGGGCATAAGTGTCCCTGGGTTCCCAAGCCAGACGGCCTGCGAACAAATCTGCGACTGCATGTAGTGCTGCCCCTGCCTGACTTTGCGAGTTTGCAGCTCGGTGGACTTCCCTGCTTTCCGACCAGTGGGTTTGCAAAATGGTTTTTATAAGGGTACAAGTTAGATTTTCTTCTTGTCCACAAGACAACAGATTTTTTCCCTTCAACCTTCACCTTCCTCCGGCTCGTTGGAACGCCCTGTTTGGGGCAGTGCAGGACCTGCTAAAGCGCAGGGTAATAGCTCCTGTGCCGCTGCCGGAAAGGCTTTAGGAATTCTATTCCAATTTGTTTGTAGTCCCACAGTAGGAAGGGGTTTGTCCCTTCCTGGACCTCAAGGTCCTCAACTCCTTTGTAAAAGTACAAAGGTTCAGGATGGGATCAGTTCTCTCAGGTCGCTGCTCTCAATCCGGGGGATTTTCTGGCGTCCTTGGACATCAAGGACACATATTTATAGGTCCCCATATATGTCAGGCATCATACATTTCTGCGTTTTTTGCAGTCTGGGTCGATCACTGCCATTTTGTGGATCTCCCTTTTTGGCCTGGCATCGGCACCAAGGGTTTTCTCCAAGGTGCTCACCACGATCCTGGCCTTGCTGTGACAGCGAGGAATCGCTTTGAGGATGACCGCCTTCTGAGGGCTGATTCGTACTCAGAATTGGAGGAGGATGGGGCGATGATGGTTAGACCCTTCAAATATGTGGTTGGGTACCGAACCTCCAGAGTTCAGTGTACCTGGGTTTGATCCTGCTCTCTTCAGAGGCAAGGGTTTTACTCCCTTTGAAAAAATGGTATGCTCTTCAGGTGGCGGTGAAGCTGTTGGCATCCCGCAGGTGGTCGTCGCTGCGCCTTTGCATGCGAGTCCTGGGTCTCATGGTAGTCTCCTTCGAGGCAGTACCGTATCCTCCAATTCCATACTCGAGTCTTGCTAAAGGAGATCCTGTCCAAATGGGACAAGTCTCCATTGTCCCTAAATTGTCAAATCTGGGTGTGCCACCTAGTCAGACCTCCCCTGGTCTGGTGGCTGAATTTTCCGGCCCTTCAGTCCGGAAAGTCGTTCCTTCCTTTTCACAGGACTGTAATCGCGACGGATGCCAGCCTGACCATTTGGGGGTGTTCAGTTGATGCAAGGTCGCGGGATACAGGAAGAATCTCGCCTGCTGATCAATGCATGAGAACTTTGAGCGATCAGGCAGTGCCTCTCCACATGGTCATAGAGGCTACAGGGGCGTCCGGTCAGGATCCAGTCGGGCAACGCCACAACGGTGGCATATGTCAACCATCTAGGAGGAACAAGCGGCTCGGCTGCAGCATTGCAGGTCGCTCACATCCTGCGGTGGGCTGAATGAAGCGTGCCAGCTTTATCGGCGTGTACATTCTGGGTGTAGTTAAACTGGCAGCTGACTACCTAAGTCGCCAGATGCTGGACTAAGGACAATGATCGCTACACCCGGATGTGTTTAGACTCCTTTTGTCCGAGAATAGGGCACGCCAGCCGTGAGTCTCCTGGCTTCTCGATTCAATCGGAAGGTATTGAAGTTGTGGCCAGGGCCAAGGATCCCTGGGCGGACGCGATGGACGCGTGGGTGGCCCCATAGGGTCAGTATTGGCTAAGTTTTATATCCTTTCACCACTGAATCTTCTGCCTCGTCTGCTCCGCAGAGTGGGGACTGAGGGGATTCCGGTGACTCTAATTGCCCCAGATTGGCCTCGGCATCCCAGGTACGCCGACCTAGTGCGCCTGGTGGCGGTTGCCCCTTAGGTCCTATACTTCATCCTGCTTTACAGTCGCTGGCTTTAACGACTTGGGTGATCACAGTCAGGTTCTAAAGGACCGAGGCCTGTCGGACTCAGTAATTTCCTCCATGCTGAGGGCACGGAAGTCGTCTTCTCAGAAGATCTATCTTCGCACGTGGGAGGCCTACATCTCTGTGAAGAGATGGGTTGGCACCCATGGGCAAAGTAGGTTCCCAGGATCCTGCTGTTTTTATAGCGTGGTGTGGATCAGAAACGTGCCTTAAGCACCATTAAGGGGCAATTTTCAGCCTTGGCTGTTTTCTTTAAACTACCCTTGGCGGCTCATTCACTGGTGAGTACGTTTGTGCATGGGGTCCGACATGTGGCTCCTCCGTTTCGACCACCACTACTTCCGTGCGATTTGAATTTGTTACCCTCGGTACTTCAGTAACCTCCCTTTGAGAAAATCGGAGAGATTCCTCTTTTGTCACTTTCTCAGAAAGTTGCCTTTCTGGTGGCTATTACCTCAGGAGGGTTTCTGACTTGGCGGCCTTGTCTTGCAAGTCCCCCTACTTGATCCTCCATAAGGATAAAGTGGTGCTACGCCCGCAGCCTTCGTTTCTTCCGAAGGTGGTTTCGGCCTTTCTTTTGAATAAGGACATTGTACTTCCATCCTTGTGTCCTTGGCCGTCGCATCCCAAAAAGGTTGAGTTACACCCGCAGAACACGTTTAAGGAATGTATCGGTCTGCTACGGCTCCATTTCGGAGGTCAGACTAACTGTTTTGTCTCGGTGACTGGCCCATGGACGGGCCTGGCGGTGTCGTCGGCCACCATTCTTGATGGATCAGACAGATTGTGATTCAGGCCTATGCCTTTAGAGGGCGGGCGCCTCCCTTTCCTGTCTCGGCACATTCGACCAGGGCAATTGTTGCCTCCTGGCCTTTTCGACATCAAGCATCTGTTTCACAGGTGTGTAAGGCGGCGACCTGGTCGTCCGTTCCTAAGTTCACTAAGTTTTACAAGGTTGATGTGTGTGCATCTTCGGATGCTTGCTTCGACCGCTAGGTTTTGCAGGCGGCTGTTTGAGATTGCATCTCCTCCGTTGAGGAGCTCTGGTTGTTTGGGGTGAAGTTGTTAATTGCTGTTCCCACCCCTGTTTTTTTTGACACTGCTTGGGGATGTCCCACAAGTCAATTTATAAGGAGCTGTGTCCATCCATGGACAAAAGAGAAAATAGGATTTTTGTACTCACTGTAAAATCCTTTTCTCTGAAGTCTATGGACGGACACAGCACCCTCCCCCTCGTTTTTAGGTTTGTACTGCTTTTTGACAAACTGAGCTGCTGAGGCAGTGTGAGGGGCTATGACCAGAGGGACCGCCCCCTGGGCGGGGCTTTTCAGCTTTGCTAAAGTTACATGGTTTAAATGTCTAACATGTCTGCCCAATCCTCTCCTAATAGACGGAACATAACCCACAAGTCAAGAATTATAAGGAGCTGTGTCCGTCCATGGACAAGAGAAAAGGCTTTTACGGTGAGTACAAAAATCCTATTTTTCCTTTTTAAAACTGCCAATTTCTCTAAAATTGAATGCAATATGGCAACATAGGGCCTTCTGTACACAGTTGGGTGTATAGGACAGCCCCAGAAATGTAATTTCCTGCTTGGATGAAAAACTCTGCAATAAGGTACAAGTTGGGTTTTAGGCATCCTCTGCAACAGACCGTGATAGGTGGAACACTGAACACAGTCTCTGCTGGGAAACTGAGTGTTCCGCCTATCACACAACAGGACGAGGAGGAGGCGCAGCTTTTTTACACTGGACGCCCGCAGTCTGACTCTGCATGTCACGGATAATCAGGTATGGAGATTGGCAAAGTGAGGCATGCAATGGGCACAGTGAGGTGAGGCATGCAAATGGGCATTGTTGACTCTCTTTTCCACTTACAGTAGCTGCTGCATTCTCACCCTAGGCTTATACTCAAGTCAATACGTTTTCCCAGTTCATTTGTGGTAAAATTAGGTGCCTCGGCTTATATTCGGGTCTGCTTATACTCGAGTGTATACGGTATTCGATTATGAAAATAGTTACCTATTTTCATAATTGATTTAGTTGTTTTGGCCCTAAAATTATATATATTCTCTATCGTGTAGCGGACAGGGTCGCCCGACCCCCACCACACTCCCAATCCCCTCTATTAAAGTTCTTGCTCGCTCTGGTCTAGGGGTACGATAGGAAAGGGAGTGCGGCCGCTACGCCAGGCCTCCACCACAGATGTATAAGTGGTATTAGCAGAAGTTTTTTTTACCTTCGGGCCTGCATTGTGTATCGGGTCCTCCCTCCAGGAGTCATCTGCCAGGAAACGAGCCTCACACCGTTGCAAGTCCAACACTCCTTTATTTGAACATAGCATGGACTTACTTGCTTTACAAAACAGAACAGGAGGTGTGAATGTGTATATAGGCCCAGACACAAGTTCTTTCCTCCACTCTCCTCCAAAGAGTGTGCAATGGTCTCCGCACAAGAGGATTCACCTTCCGGACGGTCTCCGACAAGAGGCTCACCCGTCACCGGCAGTATGCTGCACCGGGTCTTCAGATGAGGAGCTCTTCCCGGTCCATTACGTCCACCTCGGATTCAGGCGTCCATCTCTGGAGCACCCTAGGATCCTTCCCTCGCGGAACTCAGTGTTGGGCACTGAGCTCCGGACCACCAACCGAGTACCTCACCCCAGGCTAAAGGTGCCTGAGGTGGAACACGACCTCCGGTGGTCCTCTAGGCCCAGTCCGCCTAGAGGACAAACACGAACTCCGTCCGCAGGCTGAAGGTGCCAGGGACAACGAACCCCGTGACAAAATGGCCGGCCCCCTTTATACCTTCCCCTGGCATGTGCAGCGGGTACCCCGCCCCACCACACGGCTGCCGAGAAAAGACAAAGGGATCCGACCCAGCAATGACTCGTCCGTCGGCCCAAAGTGACAGCGCCACCCGGTGAACCGCTGGAGAGACACCACTGGTGTCACCGCAAAAATTCAAAATTACTGGCGGGAAAGTAAACACCCGCTACATAATAGATATATATATATATATATATATAATATATATATATATATATATATATATATATATATATAAATATATATATTTTGTATTGTCAAAAGGGACACCTGCCTTTACACACACATCAACTTTAACCACTTTCCTACAGGGCATTTTCACCCCCTTCCTGCCCAGACCAATTTTTAGTTTTTAGCGCTGTTGCACTTTGAATGACAATTGCGCGGTCATGCAACACTAAACCCAAATTAAATCTTTGTTTTCTCTTATCGTCCATGGACTGACACAGCTGGATACTGTAAACATGTGGTTATATGTCCCTGCTTGCAGGAGAAGATCTAGGCAGAATGTTGGAAACATACATTATAGAACAAACCAGAGCTGAACAGCCCCGCCCAGGGGGGCGGTCCCTCCGGACATTACCCTCCCACCTGCAGCTAGCAGCCTCAGTTTTTTTCTGCCTAGCAGAAGGAGAAGACGTGGCTCTCTCAGGAGCCAGTCTCCTGGAAGATTTTACTTTAAAATGTTATTCCTTTGGGAATTTTATTATTTTATTTTTGAGACCTTCAATCAACTGTCGGCTGGGCAACAGGTTGGGTACACTGGTATCCTCGTAGTCTTCCCTGTCCGACCATCGAGCATGCTGATCCTCGCCTTGTGTGCGTGAGACTCAGTTCACGACATGCCCCATGACTCCAGGGGTTGCCGGGTTGCTTTCATGCTCCCGCGGTCCTCTCAAGATTGAACAGTACCTGACTGACTGTATCTCTCATGGTGAACCGGGCCGACAGCTACGCAGTACTGCTCTGTGATAGGTCTGTCTGAAACAAGCCAGTGGGTCCCTGAAAGCGACGGGTAAGTAGTCTCTCCTACTGCAGGTGAGTACATGCTGGCTGTGTTTCTTTATATGGGGGGTTTCTCCCTGTCTCCCCCCTGTTATGCTGCTCTCTGCACCCTGTACTGGTGCTGTGCTGTGGGGGGTGCTTGGGGGTCACTCTGGCCTGGCTGGGCACTCATGTCTGTAGTGGGTTCTGGAGAGAGGGGCAGTTTTTCTGGTGTGTGAGGTGATATTGCGGGCGCCATTAGCGCGCGCATTAACGCTGTTTGAGGTGGTTATTGCGTGCGCAATTAGCACGCATTAGAGCTTTGAATTTCGCGCTCGGCGGCCATCTTGGCGTGGTTCAATGGTGTAGTTGTAGCTGTGGCCGGTGGCCATTTTCTTGTAGCCGCCGTGCATTTACTTTCGACTCTAGCGGCGGCGCTGCGGCGCGAATCTTCTCACTATCCCCTCACAGATTCTTCACTCTCCTCAGGCTCACAGCGTGGTTTCTTCAGCAGGACTGAGGGGTCCTTAAGGGTTGGTGAGTCCTTCAGGTATCCCCTCCTCAGCCTCAGCGTAGCCAGTGGGTGGACTGTATATTCACTGTATAGTGTATAAAGCAGAGGTCTCAAACTGGCGGCCCTCCAGCTGTTGCAAAACTACAAGTCCCATGAGGCATTGCAATGCTGACAGTTACAAGCATGACTCCCACAGGCAGAGGAATGATGGGACTTGTAGTTTCGCAACAGCTGGAGGGCCACCAGTTTGAGACCCCTGGTATAAGGTCTCAGAGGGTGGCGTTATGGAGTCTGATACACCTGCTTCTCCACACTTGCCTGGGGCAACTGGCAGTGCTGCACAGTTAAACATGTTCATATGTTTCCTGCACCTGCCGTCCTTATGGACCAGTTGTTGGCAGTCCTGCAATCATTCCTTGTCAGAATGGAAGCGGTGTGCGAGCGAAAGGAGCTATAAGCCCCCTCTCCCCACAAACTTCTTTAGTGAAGGAGTGCTCTGATTCAGATATGGGCCTAGCTACTGTGCTCAGGACCCTAGCTCTGAATATTTAATGTTTATGAACAGGACATTCCCTTGTGAGGAAGACTCCAGTTCTGTCAGTGAATGACAGGGCGCTTGTAAGTGAACTCATTGATTTGAGGAACACTCTCAAGCTGGGTGCTGTGGCTGAGGTACCTCAGGTGGATGCTGTTTCCCTTCGGTTCCTTTAAAGCTTTTCTTTTACACAGCTTCCTCACTGTTTTCCTCACACGCTGCGTCAAGAGCAGCATGGATGATTCAGTGGTACACAGTGTTTGTTTCCCTCCCCCTGGTCGGTGCAGCATGGTGGGGGGGGACTTTATTCATTTATGTCTCTAGTCCCTGTGAGCCTTCTGTGTGATGTCCTGAGGCAACAACAGGGTCTCTGCACCTGTGGTTTCCCGCCATTTCCTGGGGAACGCTCTGAGCTCTGACAGACACACGGTCTGAGGATCAGCGGTTACCTGTTATCTGCATGCTGCTTCGGCAGCACAGTCAAGCAGGTTGGAATGATACAGAGAAGATTATGCGCCTCTGCGCCATAATTTAAACTCATCCTATACCTATACACTGCATACATTCACAGTGTATGTATGTTATTGGTCTCTGTGTCTGCGTGGGTGTCCCCCCACGTTCCAATGCTGTTTTTCAGTGCCATATATGATATAAACGTACAAAATATGTTTATGCACGACTCCAGATACATTCACAGTATATGTATGTATTATACTCTCTGGGTCGGCGCGGGTTTCCGTCGGGGGCTCCGGTGTACTCCCGCACTCTCATGGTATGTGCGCTTCGGCTCTATGCACAGTATAGACATGTTCAATATGTTTATTGCACATACTATACATGTTTACAGTATGGGTATACTGTTTGCGTGGGGTTCCTCCGGGTACTCCGGTTTCCCCCCACGCTCCAATGGAAATGCACAGCATAAACATATGCAATATGTTTATTCACATGCTATCATTCCTACACGGCATCTGTGTGCTGTCTGCGTGGGTTTCTTCCGGGTGTTCTGGTTTCCTCCCACACGCTGACGGTATGTGCGCCTTTGGCCCTCTGCACAGTTAAACATGTTCAATGTTTATCACGCATGCTATAATACCTACACGGTATGTGTATGCAGTCTGTGTGGGTTTCCTCCAGGTACTCCGGTTCCCTCCCACACTCCATTGGTATGGGCGCTTCGGCGCTATGCACAGCCTAAATTTGTGCGATTTTGTTATCCACATACTAACATACCTACCCAGTATGTCTGTGCGGGTTTCCGTCCACGCTACATGACATGCGTGCCTTTGGTGCAATACACGGTGTAAACATACACATTATGTTTATATACAACGCTAAATACATTCACAGTAGTTGTAGGTATTGCATTCTCTGGGTATGTGTGGTGTACTTTGGTTCCTCGCACGCGCCAACGGTGTGCGCGCCTTCGGTGCTATGCACACATAGGCTTGTGCAAAATGTTTAGCACACATACTATAATACCTACATGGTATGCGTATGCAGTCTGCGTGGGTTTCATCTGGGTGCTCCGGTTTCTCCCCCGCGCTCCAATGGTGTGCGCATTTTCAGCGCTATGCACAGTATAAACATGTGCAATTTGTTTATTCGCAGGCTAACATACCTACACGGTTGTGTACGCAATCTGCGTGGCTGGTTTACGTCCAAGCCCCGATGATGTGCGCCCCTTCGTCGCTGGCACAATATAAACCTGTTTAATGGGTTTATCCACACATACTAAACTACATACGCCGTATGTGGTTGTATTATGCTCTTTGTGGCTGGGTGGGTTTCCTCCCACACTCTATTTGTGCAATTGACTCAATACACAGTATAAACTATGTGTTTGTACAATCAGCACTTATCCATGGGTAGCTGCTGGATGAAGCATTGTCATAAGGATCCCTGGTTTCAGGGGTACCACTTTCCACCTGCTTTCAGTGGTGATCAGAAGCGCTGGCTTGGACTGTGTTCGCCAGGCTGAGGTTAGCGTTACGCCCGTTAGTGGCTGCGTCTCTGGCGTTTCTGTAGCTCAATGACTGGGCAAAAGCCTCTGCTTCATCTATCAGTCGACTAGCAGGTGCACGGCAACTGCTTTAGCCTTTAGGGTCTCTGTGCCCGGGGTGGGTTTGCGCCACCTGTGGAGGCTGAAGTACTGGTCCTCTGACCGAGTTTCTAGGGAAGCTCTGTCAAGTTGCCTTTATTGGCCAACAGTTGAGGCACCCTGTACACTGGGGCCTCCCTTCTCCGATACATTGCGGAGTCTCTTTGGGATTTTCATACATCTCGCTGCAAGACGGTCCTGTCGGCCGTGTGCATTGCAGGGGAAGGGTCCTTGCATCGGGAGGTGTTTCCACCTCCTTTACCGGAGGTGGGGCACCGGATGTGGACCTTATGGCCTCTCGACTCACTCGCAAGGTGTCCAAGATCGTGGCCAGGTCCAGGGACCCCTGGGCAGATGCGTCGGTAGCCCGTAGGGGCAGTATTGCCTGATTATATGCTTACCCTCCGCTACTGTTGTTGCCTCGCCTCCTTCGCAGAGTAGGGGCTGAGGCCATTCCGGTAATCCTCATTGCTCCGGAACGGCGACATTGGTACGCCGATTTACTTCGGCTAGTCCCAGACGTTTCTTGGCGACTGCCTATTGGGGTGGATCTTCTGTCTCATGATCCCATACTTCATCCTGCTTTACAGTCCTTGGCTTTAATGGCATGGCTGTTTAAAGCCAGGTGCTGAAGGACCGAGGTCTCTCGGATTCGGTCATATCTTTTATGTTGTTGGCACGGGAATCTTCCTCCAGAAAGATATATCACCGTACCTGGAAGGCTTACATCGCTATGTGTGAGGAACTTGATTGGCGTCCTCGGACGTATTCCGTTCCCAGGATTTTGCTGTTCTTACAGCGTGGTGTGACCCAAAAGCTGGCTTTGCATACCATTGATGGTCGGATTTCGGCCCGGGCTGTCTTTTTCAACGACCACTACCGGGCCATTCCTTGATTAGCACCTTTTGTGCAGGGGGTTCGCCATGTGATCCCCCCCCCCCTATCAAGCCTCCTCTCCCTTCTTGGGATCTGAATTTGATGCATCTCGGTTCTCCAAGAACATTCCTTTGAGAATATCAGAGAGATTCCTCTCTTGACCTTGTCCCAGAAGGTGGCCTTCTTAGTGGCCATTACTTCGGTTAGACGGGTGTCTAAATTGGCGGCCTTGTCCTGCAAGTCGCCTTACTTGGTCCTCCCATAAGGATATGGCGGTGTTGCGCCCACGACCGTCCTTCTTTTCAAAAGATGGTCTCGGCCTTTCACCTTAAGGAGGACATTGTTCTTCCGTCCTTGTGTCCTCACCCATCGCATCCCTGAGAGTTTGCGCTTCATACATTAAGATGGGTACAAGCCTTACGGGTGTACCTGTCTGCTACTGTTTCCATTCGGAAGTCTGACTCATTGTTTGTGTCTGTCTCTGGTCCAAAACAGGGCCGAGCGGTGTTGTCTGCCACCGTCTTTAGGTGGATCAGGCAGACCGTCATACAGGCCTACGCCCTTAAGGGGCGGGTGCCTCCTTTTCCGGTTGCGGCGCATTCCACAAAGGCAATTGGTGCTTCCTGGGCTTTCCGACATCAAGCGTCGGTTGCACAAGTGTGCAAGGCGGCGACCTGGTCGTCCGTTCATACCTTTTCAAAATTTTATAAGGTTAATGTGGCTGCATCTTCGAATGCTTCCTTCGGCCGCAAAGCATTGCAGGCCACTGTTTAATGTTGGAACTCCTCCGTTGAGGAGCTCTGCTTGTTTGGAGTGAAGTTTTGGTTGTTCCTTTTACTACTGCTCCCACCCTTCTGATACTGCTTTGGGACGTCCCACACGTTTAGAGTATCCAGCTGTGTCAGTCCATGGACGATAAGAGAAAATAGGATTTATGTACTCACCATAAAATCCGTTTCTCTGACGTCCATGGACTGACACAGCACCCACCCTTCTTTTTAAGGTTTGTACTGCTTTGTTACGAACTGAGGCTGCTAGCTGCAGGTGGGAGGGTAATGTCCGGAGGGACCACCCCCCTGGGCGGTGCTGTTCAGTTCTGGTTTGTTCTAGAATGTATGTTTCTAACATTCTGCCTAGATCTTCTCCTGCGAGCAGGGACATATACCCACACGTTTACAGCATCCAGCTGTGTCAGTCCATGGACGTCAGAGAAACGGATTTTACGGTGAGTACAAAAATCCTATTTTCTCTCATCGTCCATGGACTGACACAGCTGGATACTGTAAACGTGTGGGACGTCCCATATGTATACTTCTAAATATTTTTGGTAAAAAAAAAATCGCAATAAACATATATTGATTGGTTATAGCGTCTACAAAATAGGGGATAGATTTATGACATTTTTATTTTATTAAATTTTTTTGTACTAGTAATGGCGGCGATCTGCGTTTTTTTTTTTTTTTTTTTATTGCGGCGGACACATCAGATACTTTTGACAAGTTTTTGGGACCATTCGCATTTATACAGCGATTAGTGCTATAAAACTGCACTGATTACTGTGTAAATGTGACTGGCAGGGAAGGGGTTAACACTAGGGGGCGCTGAAGGGGTTAATATGTTCACTATAGAGTGATTCTAACTGTAGGTGGAGGGGACTCACAAGGGGAGCAGACCGATCTGTGTTCCTCTGTACTGGGAACACACATTGGTCTCCTCACCTCTGACAGGAGGTGGATCTGTGTGTTTACACACACACAGATCCACACTCCTGCCGTGATCGCGGGTGCCTGGGGGACATCGCGGCCGCCAGGCATGGGCATAGGGTCACAAACGGTGCCGCGGGCGTGCCCCCTAGACGGCCGGGAAAAAAGGATGTCCTATGACGCCCACCCGGAGGGAGGGAGGGTTCCTGCCTGTGTCATATGACTATGGCCTGGTACGAAAGGGGTTAATGGCATCCCAGTCTTTGGTTCATGGGGTTCTTAATTGAGTTCGCCCACTCTTTGCAGCTACAACAGCTTCAACTCTTCTGGGAAGGCTGTCCACAAGATTTAGGAGTGTGTCTATGGGACTGTTAGACCATTCTTCCAAAAGTGCATTTGTGAGGTCAGGCACTAGAGCTGCACGATTAATCATTAAAGAATCGAGATTCAACCCCCTTAAAGCTGGGTTCACACTGGTACTAAACGACTGTTTTACGACTTTGCCCTGCGACATTGGTCCTACTTCCAACCGATTTTGCTCCGACTTTGAGATAGTACGACTTGTCCTTTGACCAATCAAAGCAATCCCTGCGTGAGATAATTTCCTTTTTACTGCTGCTGTAATCACCATCTCGAATGTCACAAGTCAGATGGTTAGGAAAAGGATCCTACTTTGAGCTGACTTTAATGGTATTCAGTGGGCTGAAGTTGGACCAAAGTAGTGCAGGAACCTTTTTCAAAGTCAGACCGACTTGTGTCGGACCAGTTAAGATGGCTCTCCTAGGGAATCCATTGATTTACACACGTCATGTGACATGTGCTCCCAAAGTTGGAGCGTATGTCGTGCCAGTTTGAACCAAGCCCTTAGTGCAGAGCCATTCTCTGCTCACTGCTGACAGCTGTCAAGAAAAAAGAAGCCAGGCAGCCTGCCAAATTTATCACAACAATGTTTGGTTCTTTGAGATCAAAGGAATGAACTTCGGTCTGTAAAATGAGGGCAGTTTAACCACTTAAAGACCAGGCCTTTTTCTGACACTTGTTGCTTACAAGTTAAAATCAGTATTTTTTGCTAGAAAATTACTTAGAACCCTCAAACATTTATTTTTTATCTTTTTTTTATTTAGCAGAGACCCACTCTAGAGAATAAAATGACAGTTGTTGCAATATTTTATGTCGCACTGTATTTGCGCAGCGGTCTTTCAAATGCAATGTTTTGGGAAAAAATACACAAAAAAAAAAAAAAAATGGTAGCCCAATTTTTTTGAATAATGTGAAAGATGTTACGCCGGAAGAATCGTGCTCTTTATTCAAAGAAAAAAATGTGATTCTCATTTTAGCCAGAATCGTGCAGCTCCATCGGGCACTGATGTGGATGAGAAGGCCTAGCTTGCAGTCTCTGCTCTAATTCATCCTAAAGGTGTTCTATCAGGTTGAGGTCAGGACTTTGTGCAGGCCAGTCAAGTTCCTCCACTCCAAACTCCCTCATCCATGCCTTTATGGACCTTGCTTTGTGCACAGTCATGTTGGAACTAGGGATTCACCGAATGGGTTTTTTGGTGCCGAAACTGCACCGATACCGAAAATGACTGTTTGTTTTAAAAAAAAAAATTTATACAGGAGATGGTCAGAGTCTGGGGACATGGTACAGGAGGTGGTCAGAGAATGCAGCCTCACCAGTGGCCATCGTTGCAGCCTCACCAGTGCCCATCGTTGCCCCCTGACCGCGCCCATTCTATTTGTGCCAATTCCATACTTGTCATTTACCCAGACACATCTGTGTTCATTCCTTCACTGACCTTTCTTCTTTTTCAATGATAATGACTGGTACAGGGAGGAACATGCCATAACCGTCTTATGAAAAAAGGATGCCACCTGTTCTGTTTAGAACTTTTTTAAAGTTAGAGGCAGCTCTAAGGGCTAAAGCCTATCTGCATCTCACGCTGTGACACGGAGCTCAGTGGAAAGGTTTGGTCGCGCTGTGACAAATATCCCGCCCTCCTCCTAGACCAGCTCGTGTGATAAACCAGCTTGTGTGATAGATGTGGTGTTCTGTCTATCACACAAGCTGGTTTAGGAGGAGGGCGGGTCTTTTGTCACAGCACGACCAAACCTTTCCACTGAGCTCTGTGACACAGCATGACTCTGCTTGGGGGAGGAGGTTGTTCAGCGCGGCTGATTATCACGCACGGAGATCGCGGCGAGGAGGTAGTGGAGGACTGGGTGACACTCCCGCAACCGGCGCTGTGATTGGCCGGAGCGGCGAAGACGTGACTCCGCGCATGCGTGCGGGAGCCGTGAAATCCGCCTAAGACGGATTTGTGAATGGTATTAACCGTATGAATGCGCCGTTGTCTACGGCGCGCATGCGCTGTAGACATCGGTGCATGTAATTTTTAGCAAATATCTCCTAAACCGTGTAGGTTTAGGAGATATTTCTTGCACCTACAGGTAAGCCCTTATATAGGCTTACCTGTAGGTGCAAATTGCAAAAGTGGGTTTACAACCACTTTAAAAGTTTCCTTCACTGGAACTAAGGGGCCTAGCCCAGCTCCTGGAAAAAGAAACCCCACACCATTATCCCCCCTCCACCAAATAATTGGGACCAGTGCACAAAGAAAGGTCCATAAAGACATGAATGAGTGTGTTTGGGGTGGAGGAATCGGATTGGTCTGCACCTCAACATGGTAGGACACCTTTAACCACTTAAGCCCCAGACCATTTTGCAGCTAAAGGACCAGGCCCCTTTTCGCGATTTGGCACTGCGTTGCTTTAACTGACAATTGCACGGTCGTGCGACGTGGCTTCCAAACAAAATTGGCGTCCCCTTTTTCCCGCAAATAGAGCTTTCTTTTAGTGGTATTTGATCACCTCTGCGTTTTTTTTATTTTTTGCGCTATAAACACAGTGACAATTTTGAAAAAAATGCAATATTTTTAACTTTTTGCTATAATAAATATCCCCCAAAAATACATAATTTCTTTTATTTTCCTCAGTTTAGGCCGATACGTATTCTTCTACATATTTTTGGTTAAAAAAAATAGCAATAAGCGTTTAATTGGTTTGCGCAAAAGTTATAGCATCTACAAATTAGGGAATAGTTTTTATGGCATTTTTATTAATATTTTTTTTTTTTTTACTAGTAATGGCATGGATCAGCGATTTTTATCATGACTGCGACATTATGGTGGACACATTGGCACATTTTTGGGACCATTGTCATTTTTACAGCGATTGGTGCTATAAAAATGCACTGATTACTGTGAAAATTACACTGGCAGTGAAGGGGTTAACCACTAGGTGGCGCTGTAGGGGTTAAGTGTTCCCTATTGAGTTTCTTACTGTAGGGGGGCAGGGCTGTGTGTCACATGACTCTGATCTTCGCTCCGAGTACACGGAGCAGAGATCCGTGTCATTGTCACTAGGCAAAGTGGGGAGATGCTTGTTTACACAAGCATCTCCCCGCTCTATACCTCCGTGAGACAATTGGGGGGATCCCCACGGTGATCGAGTCTGCGGGACCCATGGTCCGACTCACGGGGAAGGCGGCAGGGTCGCGAGCGCGGCGGCGTGCGCGACCACACATCAGGCATTTAAAGGGCAACGTACAGGTACGTGATTATGCCTGTCCCTGCCATTCTGCCAACGTAAATCTACATGGGTCAGTCCTTAAGTGGTTAAAATGAATTAAAGTGGAGACTGCGAACCAGGCCTTCTCCTCCACATCAGTGCTTGACCTCACAAATGCGCTTCTGGAAAAATGGTCAAACAATCCCTCAGACACACTCCTAATACTTGTGGACAGCCTTCCCAGAAGAGTTGAAGCTGTGATGGCTGCAAAGGGTCAGCCAACTCAATATTGAACCCTACGGACTAAAACTGGGGTGCAATGGGGTTCACTTGCGTGGGGACAGCTGATTAACAGTGTTATACAAGCTGTACACTCATTACTTTACATTGTAGCAAAGTGTAATTTCTTCTGTATTGTCACATGAAAAGATATAATAAAAGACTTAAAAAATGTGAAGTGTACTCACTTTTGTTGCCAGCGGTTTAGACATTATTAGCTGTGTGTTGAATTATTTTGAGGGGACAGCAAATTTACACTGTTATACAAGTTGTACACTCACTACTTTACATTGTAGCGAAGTGTAATTTCTTCAGTGTTGTCACATGAAAGATATAATAAAATATTTACAAAAATGTGAGGGATGTACTCACTTTTTGAGATACTGTGTGTATGTATGTATGTATGTGTATATATTTATATTTATATATATATATATATATATATATATATATATATATATATTCTCATTTCCCAGCACCTTAGTGAATCAGGTAGGTTTTACATTGAGGAGATGAGAGAGAGAGTGTGTGTGTGTGTGTGGTACAAATCAGTTTTATTAAGTTTAAAAGTAGTTTAAATCGATACTTGCGTTTTGCGTTACATAGAGCTGATGTGACGTCGCCGGAAGTTCCCACTAACGCATTTCACCCCTCCCAAGAAGCCTCTTCAGAGGTCTGAGATATATATCCTGTATAATAATAATTTTGTATTTATAGGTATTGAAGTAGAACTAGTGTCAAAACATTTTTATTTCTTTTTGGATAAATAAAATAAGCGAGGTTTATAACCCCTGTCAGGAAAAAAAAAAACTGATCCCATTGTCTCATTGAAATTTCCCTTCACTTCCTGACCCATATTTAACACAGAAAGTGAGGGGAAATTCATGTAAAGTGAGGGAATCCTGGGGTGTCACCAGAACTAGTGTCCCTATTTGAAGATTTCGCCTCTATTCCTGTTCTGGAGCCAACCCACATTTTGTTTTTTTCTTTTACTTTCACTTTTGGCCATTATGGTAAACGGGACAAATAGAGTGGGGAATCTTATTAATGCGCGCACAGACCCTGACCAGTTCTAATCTACACTCTATGGCTCTGGCAGCTAAACAGGAGTGGGCAAAAAGGTTGAAGGAGCATGCTATTCAGCAAAAGGGCAAAGTGCAACTTCACTAAAAGCATGCCATAGGATGCAGATATTCCTCAAGTTCACACTATGAATCCTAGAAATGCATAACATCTTTTTACTGTAAAACATGGACAAAAAAAAAAAACACTTTTTAAATAAACTAACTTTATTGAGTTATGTAAGGTTGATTTTTTTTATGATATACCTTTTTTCCTTTATTCTAGAATCACAATTCTAACAACCAACCAAGTGATCTCTCAGCTGGTGACTTCCTTGATAATTGTGGACATGAGGACAGTGATTATCTTGATGATCAATGTCAGAGTAAGGTATGATGAATTTTAAGAAATATATATATGAAGCTGTGATGGCTGCAAAGGGTCAGCCTTTAAAATATATATATATATATTTAACCTGTCAATTATATTTAGAAGTGGCAGCAAATACTTCTATAATACTTTATTTCTTGTTCTTTTGAGGGACACAGGGTCCAGTGACATTTCTGTCATATTGCCACATACAGGAAGATTTTGACACTCAAAAAACCAAAAAAAAGACGTGACCGGCTTATGTAGCTTTCCATATTGGTGTATCCTTGGCAATAGCTTTAACCACTTAACGACCGCCCACTGTAAATATACGTCGGCAGAATGGCACCGACAGGCAGAATCACGTACATATACGTGATTGCCTTTGTATAGTTGGGGGGTCCAATCGGACCCCCCTTCTTTACAGTGGGTGGTCGTTTTACCTTCGGGAGCGATCCGGCATGAGGGGGACGGCCGTTCGATTCCGGCCACCCCCTCTCGATCGCTCCCGGCGAATGAGAGAGCTTCCCCTGCCTGCCAGGCAGGAGGAAGTGATGTCATCTCTCCTGGGGCGCTCACATATACCGAGCGCCGTACAGGAGAAGATGCAGGTTAGTACACAAAACAGCACACTGACACCAGGACACATAGGCACATAAATCGCCCCCCCAGACACTCCCAGATCACCCCCCAGCCCCCAGTCACAGTGTCACTGATTGCAGTGACCATTTATTTAGTGATCACTGCAATCGGTGACATTTGTGACTGTAAAAGTGTCAGTACATTTAGTTTTAGGTCCAGTGTAGCCCCCTAACCCCCCCTAATAAAGGTTTAACCCCCTGATCACCCCCCAGATAACCCTTTCACCCCCTAGCACCGCCGTCGCTATGCGATAATTTTTCTGATCGATGTCTTAGCGTCGGCGATGCTGATCGGTAGCCAGTAATTTTTTTTAGGTTCGCCGCAGGTTTTTATAGCGTCGGGTACCCCCATATATTACCTAATAAAGGTTTAACCCCCTTGATCACCCCCCAGGTAACCCTTTCACCCCCTAGCACCGCCGTCGCTATGCGATCATTTTTCTGATCGATGTCTTAGCGTCGGTGATGCTGATCGGTAGCCAGTAATTTTTTTTAGGTTTGCCGCAGGTTTTTATAGCGTCAGGTACCCCCATATATTATCTAATAAAGGTTTAACCCCCTGATCGCCCCCCAGGTAACCCTTTCACCCCCTATCACCACTGTCGCTAAGCGATCGTTTTTATGATCGTTGTCTTAGTGTCGGTGATGCCGATAGGTAGCCAGTGATTTTTTTTTAGGTTCGCCGTCAGGTTTTTATATAGCGTCGGGTACCCCCATATATTGCCTAATAAAGGTTTTAACCCCCTAATTGCCCCTAGTTAACCCTTTCACCAGTGATCATCATATAAGTGTTACGGGTGACGCTGGTTAGTTAGTTTGCTTTTTATAGTGTCAGGGCACCCGCCGTATATAACCCAATAAAGGTTTAACCCCCTGATCGCCCGGCGGGTGATATCAATTAGGTTTTAGCGTCAGAGAGGGTCTGCGTCACACCCCAGGCAGCGTCAGGTTAGTGCCAGTAGCGCTAACACCCACGCGTGAAGCATACACCCCCCTTAGTGGTATAGTATCTGATCAGCTCAATATCTGTTCTGATCAGATCTATACTAGCGTCCCCAGCAGTTTAGGGTTCCCAAAAACGCAGTGTTAGCGGGATCAGCCCAGATACCTGCTAGCACCTGCGTTTTGCCCCTCCGTCCAGCCCAGGCCACCCAAGTGCAGTATCGATCGATCACTGTCACTTGCAAAACACAACACACATAACTGCAGCGTTTGCAGAGACAGGCCTGATCCCTGCGACTCCAGTGCTGTAGGAGGTGATTTCACCACCACAGTTAAAAAAAAAAAAAGCATATATGCCGAAGCATTGGGGCAGCAGGAGCGGAGGAGCGATTTTGCTCCTAATGCCGCGTACATACGGTTGAAATTCCGACGGAGGCTTGCCCGTGGAAAAGTCTGACCATGTGTACGCGGCATAACTTTTGCGAGAAGATGCCCCCATGCTTCGGCATATATAAATGGTGCATGTATGCCCATCATTAGAAGTAGGTGGATGAAGGGCGGTATTCTAATGGTGGGCATACCCACCGATCAATCTTTTTTTTTCGTTCAGCCAACAGGCTGCATGAAAAAAAAGATTACAATACATGTCCAACAAGGACCAGCAACGTACTGGTATGTTGCTGGACTTTGAATGTTTATACCAGAATGATGCCTGCGGGTTTAGGTATCATCTTGGTATCATTCTTTTCAGCCAGCGGCCGGCTTTCATGTAAAAGCAATCCTAGTGGCTAATTAGCCTCTGGACTGCTTTTACAAGCAGTGGGAGGGAATGTCCCCCCCCGGATATAAAAAGCGCCATTGGGAAATTGGGAAAGCATTTTATCACACCGATCTTGGTGTGGTCAGATGCTTTGAGGGCAGAGGAAAGATCTAGGGTCCAATAGACCCCAGTTTTTTCAAAAAAGAGTACCTGTCACTACCTATTGCTATCATAGGGGATATTTACATTCCCTGAGATAACAATAAAAGTGATAAAAAAAAAAAAAATATGGAAGCAACAGTTTAAAAATAAAATAAAAAAGCAAAATTAATAATTAAAAAAAAAAAAAAAAAAAAAAAAAAGCACCCCTGTCCTGCCCTGCTCTTGCCCAATGGCGAACGCAAGCGTTGGTCTGGCGTCATATGTAAACAGCAATTGCACCATGCATGTGAGGTATCACCGCGAAGGTCAGATCGAGGGCAGTAATTTTAGCAGTAGACCTCCTCTGTAAATCTAACGGGGTAACCTGTAAATGCTTTTAAAGGCTTTTAAAAATGTATGTAGTTTGTCGCCAATGCGCGTTTGTGCGAAATTTTAAAGCATGTCGTGTTTGGTATCTATGTACTCGGCCTAAGATAATCTTTTTTATTTCATCAAACATTTGGGCAATATAGTGTGTTTTAGTGCATTAAAATAAAAAAAAAGTGTATTTTTTCCCCAAAAAATGCGTTTGAAAAATCGCTGCGCAAATACTGTGTAGAAAAAAAAAATGCAACACCCACCATTTTATTCTGTAGGGCCTTTGCTTTAAAAATATATATAATGTTTGGGGGTTCAACATAATTTTCTTGCAAAAAAAAATGTTTTCATGTAAACAAAAAGTGTCAAAAAGGGCTTTGTCTTCAAGTGGTTAGAGTGGATGTAAGCTTCCTAATGTTGTGTATAAAATGCCAGAACAGTTCAAAACCCCCCCAAATGACCCCATTTTGGAAAGTAGACACCCCAAGCTATATACTGAGAGGCATGTCGAGGCCATGGAATATTTTATATGTTGACACAAGTTGCGGTAAAAATACATTTTTTTTTTTTTTTTTTTGCACAAAGTTGTCACTAAATGATATATTGCTCAAACATGCCATGGGCATATGTGGAATTACACCCCAAAATACATTCTGTTGCTTCTCCTGAGTACGGGGATACCACATGTGTGAGACTTTTTGGGAGCCTAGCCGCGTACGGGACCCCAAAAACCAAGCACCGCCTTCAGGCTTTCTAAGGGTGTCAATTTTTGATTTCACTTCTCACTGCCTATCACAGTTTCGGAGGCCATGGAATGCCCAGATGGCACAAACCCCCCCAAATGACCCCATTTTGGAAAGTAGACACCCCAAGCTATTTGCTGAGAGGTATTGTGAGTATTTTGCAGATCTCGCTTTTTGTCACAGTTTTGAAAATTGAAAAAAAAAAAAGAAAAAAAAAAAATGTTCTTTCTTCATTTTCAAAAACAAATGAGAGCTGTAAAATACTCACCATGCCTCTCAGCAAACAGCTTGGGGTGTCTACTTTCCAAAATGGGGTCATTTGGGGGGGTTTTGTGCTATTTTGGCATTTTATGGCCTTCAAAACTGTGATAGGTAGTGAGGAGTGAAATCAAAAATTTGCGCCCTTAAAAATCCTGAAGGCGGTGCTTGGTTTCCGGGGTCCCGTACGTGGCTAGGCTCCTAAAAAGTCCCACACATGTGGTATCCCCGTACTCGGGAGAAGCAGCAGAATGTATTTTGGGGTGCAATTCCACATATAACCATGGCATGTGTGAGCAATATATCATTTAGTGACAACTTTTTGTAATTTTTATTTTTTTTTGTCATTATTCAATCACTTGGGACAAAAAAAAATATATTCAATGGGCTCAACAGGCCTCTCAGCAATTTCCTTGGGGTGTCTACTTTCTAAAATGGGGTCATTTGGGGGGGTTTTGTGCTATTTTGGCATTTTATGGCCTTCAAAACTGTGATAGGTAGTGAGGAGTGAAATCAAAAATTTGCGCCCTTAGAAATCCTGAAGGCGGTGCTTGGTTTCCGGGGTCCCGTACGTGGCTAGGCTCCTAAAAAGTCCCACACATGTGGTATCCCCATACTCAGGAGAAGCAGCAGAATGTATTTTGGGGTGCAATTCCACATATAACCATGGCATGTGTGAGCAATATATCATTTAGCGACAACTTTTTGTAATTATTATTTTTTTTTTTTTGTCATTATTCAATCACTTGGGACAAAAAATAAAAATATTCAATGGGCTCAACATGCCTCTCAGCAATTTCCTTGGGGTGTCTACTTTCTAAAATGGGGTCATTTGGGGGGGTTTTGTACTGCCCTGCCATTTTAGCACCTCAAGAAATGAGATAGGCAGTCATAAATTTAAAGCTGTGTAAATTCCAGAAAATGTACCCTAGTTTGTAAGCGCTATAACTTTTGCGCAAACCAATAAATATACGCTTATTGACATTTTTTTTACTAAAGACATGTGGCTGAATACATTTTGGCCTAAATGTATGACTAAAATTGAGTTTATTCGATTTTTCTTATAACAAAAAGTAGAAAATATCATTTTTTTTCAAAATTTTCGGTCTTTTTCCGTTTATATCGCAAAAAAGAAAAATCGCAGAGGCAATCAAATGCCATTAAAAGAAAGCTCTATTTGTGGGAAGAAAAGGACGCAAATTTCGTTTGGGTACAACATTGCATGTCCGCACAATTTACAGTTAAAGCAGCGCAGTGCAAAATTCTGAATTCACCTCTGGTCCTTTAGCTACCAAATGGTCCGGGGCTTAAGTGGTTAAAGTGGATGTAAACCTTCACATATACCCAGTGAATTGAACAGCCTCAGATGATGCACAGGGATTAAACAAATCTCCCTACCTAAGTTTTACATGTATATCTGCTGTCTTCTACTATATATTCTTTAGAATTCTTACATCGGTTAGAATTTTCACTTCCTCATTCAGCAATGGGAGTGTAGTCTCTGGCTTACACTGGGAGATGGCTGATTGGAGGAAAGGCACACTCCCCCACTCCACATAGGCATAAGATTGCGGAAGATCCTTTCAGAGCTGTGCTGGCTGTAGAGTTTTGCTAATCTATATCTTTATAGTAGTGATGCACCGAAATTTCAGCTGCCGAATCATATCGACCGAAAATGGCCTTTTCGGCAATTTGCCGAAAAGGAATTCTTGCCGATAATTGAGCCGAAAATGGGGCGGGGCCCCGCCCCTGGTGCCGCCCTTTACGGGGGTGTCTTTCTGGCCGATGCGCGCCGCCGTCCTCTCCTCCCTCCTCGCGGCGATCTCCGTGTGTCACGGAGCTTAACTACACAGGCCGCAGTAACAATGTCCCGCCTCCTGTGACAGACGGCACACTGATCCAATGGTGGGAAATTGAATCGGTGTGACTTGTCACAGGAGGCGGGACATTGTTACTACTGCCTTGTTTAGTTAAGCTCCGTGACACACGGAGATCGCCGCGAGGAGGGAGGGCACTGGCAAGCTGCATGGCGGGCACTGGCAAGCTGCATGGCGGGCACTGGCAAGCTGCATGGCGGGCACTGGCAAGCTGCATTGATCTCTTGTATTATGTCCCCAGTCTCTGACCACCTCCTGTACCGTGTCCCCAGTCTCTGACCACCTTCGGTACCGTGTCCCCAGTCTCTGACCACCTTCGGTACCGTGTCCCCAGTCTCTGACCACCTCCTGTACCGTGTCCCCAGTCTCTGACCACCTCCTGTACCGTGTCCCCAGTCTCTGACCACCTCCTGTACCGTGTCCCCAGTCTCTGACCATCTCCTGTATAAAAATATTTTTTTTAAAAGTCGCTTTCGGTCCTGTTTCGGTATCTTGTATTCATTTTCGGTATCGGTTTCGGCACCAAAAAACCCATTCGGTGCATCCCTAATTTATAGTAACCTCCCAGAACACATGTTTTCAGCTGCTTTTATTTCCTGTCTCTGAAAACTTGTCAGAAGTTATGCTGATAACAGAAGAACAAAACAGCAGAAACACTCGGGACTTAGGCCTCGTACACACGACCGAGAATCTCGTCAAGAAAAAACACGTTTTTCTTGACGAGGTTCTTGGACAAGAAACTTGTCCCGGCCGAGTGTACAGACGCTCCATTCAAAGAGCCCGCGGTTCTTTGAATGGCACGAACGCGGTGACGTCACTATGACGAGCGTGCGCTCGTCACATTCAATGCCGTCGCCGCCATCTTGCTACACCCTACCTATGCCTAGGAAGCTACCGTGCATGCGTCTAAGTCATTTCGAGCATGCGCGGGTTTCCACGGCGAAAAGGTAAGTGTACACACACACATTTTTCTCGTCGAGAAACATGCTGACAAGAATCTCAACGAGAAAATAGAGAGCAGGTTCTCTATTTTTCTCGTCGAGATTCTTGTCTGTTTTCTTGACGAGAAACCTGATAGCTGCGTACACACGACCGAGTTACTCGGCAAGAAAGCTCTGCCAGCAAGTTTCTTGCTGGTTCTTGCCGAGAAACTCGATCGTGTGTACGAGGCTTTAGTGCTTTAGAGAGAGATAAGAAAACACTACGGGTTTACATCCACTTTTTTTTACCCAAACTTCACTGGACAATTTCAGGGTCTTCCTGGAGTGGGACCTTTTTAGGCATTGGGTTCCGTTTTTGTGATGCTTTCCAAATCTCTGTGTACTGTTAGAGTGGTTCCTTGATTCGGAGCCATGGTACAGCCTCTTTTGTGATCTAGTCTTTGAAGACTCATGAAAAAGTAAGCTGTGTGGGCTGAGCAACAAGATCGACTTAATCAGAAACTTTCAATGTCATTTTTACACTTTCTTTTTTCATCTCCATAGAAAAGTTGCAAACACTGAGGAATTGAGTGATATGTGGAATGTTGCATAGGCACACCCCATGGTCTTGAGGTAGCACCTTTCCACCACTGCTCCTTATCTCAAGAGACATACGGTTTCATCTCATTTAGCCCTTGCAGCGTTCTACGACTACAGCAGTCGGTTTGTAAGTGCTGGAGACTTTTACCTTGTATTTGAGCTAAGTTGTTTGTGTGGTGCAACATGTCTGATCCCAAACACAAAAGGAGCAGACCTGTTGAATGGAGTCTCTCCAGCTCACGATCCATTAAGGATTCAGGGGTGGCATGCAGTGTGCCCTCTCCAGGTCCTGACATGGAACGCCTGGAATCTGAGTAATAAAACTTAGATTTTTTATTTTTTTTTGTATTATAAGTGTCAAGTGTCCATATCCTCTTGGAGATGACATTATAACCCAAATCTTTAGAATCTTCGTTAAGTTGTGGGAAAAGCCAGTGCTTCAGAATTTCATGATAGGAATGCCCTGTAACAGTGTTTCCCTCAAAAAAGAAAGGGCCATAAATCTTTTTAAACTAAACACTAAACACTACTGAACACATTCATTTATTTTTCATACATCATGGGACACAGAGTTAGGCTAATATTCATTACCTACTGGGTTATACTTCATCATCAGGTGAATGGACACTGGTAGACCCAACGGTCTTTACACAGGAAGTGATCCCCTATTTAACCCCTCCCATACAGGAAGTGGTTCAGTTTTTTACCAGTGTCTGCAAGGTGGATGGCACGGTTGTTTGAGCTCTCTGAGCTCCAGGTCTCTAGTCCCACAAATGGTTCTTTAATGAATCAAGGGATTGACTGATCGGATCCATTTGACACAGGCTTTATATGCTTAGATAAATGGTACCCGAGCCTCGCAAAGACGAGTTAAGATCCTGCAAGGATTTGCCTATAATGGGGCCTCCAGGCGCTGGACCCTGCGAAGTGGAATCGTGGACACCACAGCGCTAAGGCATTCCTGCAAGGTTCTGTACAGGTCCAAGGGAGTGGACCCTAAACGTGAAAAGGGTACCCAGTCCTTGATGGTCCTCAAGTAACAGGAACCCGCAGTGATGGGTGAAGATTGGGCTCTTAGCTTCTAAGCTGCCCTGCGCCTGGACAGGTAAGTGAAACCCCTTTTATTTACTTATTGTGGAGTGTCCCAGTGATTGTAACAATCAGTCAAGCTAGCTAGAGGCTGGACACCTATGTGCAGTGACCATACGGGGGAGTTTTGGGCTAGCTGTGGGTGTTTGCAAAAGTGTACCCTTTACTCTTTCTTTAATGGACCGACACAGCTTCTCTATTGACAAAGAGGGTATTATTCGTTATTTAGGAGTGACTAGGCAGAAAAAAATTGTAAAAAGTGTTGCATCACACCTTCTACAGTACCACCCAGGGGGCGGACCCCCCGGTTATATCCCGTCACTCTGCATCTCGCAGATCAGATTTTTTTTCTGTCTAGCAAGGAGTAGGACGTGGCTCCCTTCGATCAACTGCCACCTGGGTGACAGGCTGGTTCCTCGGTCCTTTGTAGTCCCCTCAGTTTTGGCCATCGAGCGTGTGCCGACCCTAGCTACGCGCTGGGTTTTCCACAACATACCCGTCACTCTCTACGGGTGGCCGGTGAGCCTACGCTCCCAGGCCTGCATCGGACCGCTCAGCTTCGGCTGACCTTACCGCTGAGTCGTAGCAGCCTGTCTGGTGAGCTAACACTCCAGGGCATGCATAGGATCGTTCCCCAGGGTTCAATAACAGCATGCCTGGCCGACAGTCACCTCCGTGCGCGGATGATGATCTGTCCGAAATGTCTTCCAGCATGAGACACGCAGGAGGGGTTAGTAGCTCCCCCGCTTCGGCAGGGTGACATTGGCTGCACGTTCCCGGAGAGATCAAGTAAGTAGTTATGACCCCTTTCTTTCCTCTCTCCCTGCCTTCCCTCCTCCCTGGGCTCTGAGCTAAGGTTGCTGAATGCTGGTCACCATGGGGGGGGGCACCATCTGGAGCGGGGCTGTGCTGTGCTGTTTCTCATTTTAAAATTAATGTAATTTTGCTTACCTGTGTGTGCTTCTCCCTCCATGCTGTTGGCGGCCATTTTGCGATGGTCCATGCCTGTTTCGGCCTCTAGTGAATGTCCGGCGGCTATTTTCTTGTAGTTCGCGCCAATAGCTTTAAAATCGTCGCCCGACGGCTATTTTCTTGTAGTCTGCGCCCGCTTTGGCCTCTACCGACTGTTCGGCGGCCATCTTTCTTAGGATTCTCGCCTGTATGTATATACTGCCGCTCGGCGGCCATTTTGTTGTGGTCCACTGCCGCTTTTTGCCTCTCTATTCAGGCTCGGCGGCCATTTTCTTAGAGCCCACATTGTTATATACAGCTGCTTGGCGGCCATTTTGCTGTAGTCTCCGGCCTCTAGGGTGCATTTCTCTGGCGCAAATTTTCACAAAAGACGCTGATAAGAATCAGACTGACACAGACAGCGGTGGGATAGCATCACAGGCGCAGCACACGGCAGCATAGCAGTACCGTTCCAAGGGTGGCGAGTCCTCCGGGAGATCCTGCATCTCTGTATCAGCTAGGAGGGTGGCCTATTGATATCTTGCCTAAAGCCCTGTGGGTGTCAGCGCGTGGGTCAGCATGGCGTCTGAAACAGACGTTTCTTCCCCTAAAGCACCTGATTTGGTGCCCGGTGCCCCTGATGTTCCTATGAACTCTATGTCTGCAATCCTAGAGGCTTTTGCTGCCAGGGTGGAAGCAGCACACGGGGGGTAGTAAACGCTCCCGTCCCCTGCAATCTTCTGGGGATAATTCTGGTGCAGAACCAGGCCCAGCTATGGCTCATGTCCCGGATTCTGATGCATCAGAGACTGCAGACCATGACCAAGCGGACAGTGAGAATGACTCCAAGTCAAGGTCAGTACGCGAAAAGGCTTTGGTATCTGACCTTATTATTGCAGTGCGGGATACGCTAAAGTTGGAGAATGCAGGAGAGACTCCGATCGCCTTTGGGTTCTGTAAACCTACCCGCACTATGAAGGTGTTTTCTTGTGTGTCTTATTTTGATAACCTCTTATACAAAGAGTGGGAGAACCCATCAAGGGTTTTTACGCCCCCAAGGAATCTTGCGGTACGGTACCCCTTTGTGGAGAGTTTTCTGAAGAAATGGACCTCTCCCCCGATAGTGGACCCTTCGGTGTCCAGACTTAATAAAGCTACCTCAATTCCAGTGGAAGGGGCTCCTGTTTTCAAGGACCCTGTGGATAAGAAAGCTAAAGCACTCACTCGCTACCTATACACAGTGGTAGGCTCAGCGGTGCGCCCGCCATTGGCTGGGGCCTTAGTGTCTCAGACACTTACTGAGTGGGCAAAATTGCTGCTCCAGGGGTTAAAAGAGCGAGACGCTCCTCCTCCTAATGATATAACTTTGGCCGACCAGTTGGTACAAGGCCTTAAGTTGGTCTGCGATTCAGACAAGGACACTATCCCCTTGCTGTCCAAAGCTTCGGTTTATGCGGTAGCTATACGCTGCCTGGTCTGGCTAAAGGGCTGGTCTGTGGACCAGGCTTCCAAGAAGGCCCTGTTGGATCTGCCCTTTAAGGACGACAGACTTTTTGGAGCCTCTCTTGATGACATCATCAAGGATGCCACAGGAGGTAAAAGCATGTTGCTTTCTAAAACCATAAAGGGTAAGGGACCAGGGCAAGGGCCCTCCTTTACGGCACGCAAGTGTTTTTTTCGTCCGCCTAGGGCGACAGAAAAAAGACCCCAGGCCGACAAAGCGCCTGCACAAGGACACAGACGTTCTTGGTCCCGCAAGCCCAACAAGCCTGCGGACAAATCTGCGTCTGCATGAAAATCCACCCACACCCAGTTCTCGGGTGGGGGGACGTCTTCGCAAAAATGCGACTCAATGGACATCTCTGATCTCCGACCAGTGGGTTTGCAAAGTGATCTCCTCAGGCTACAAGCCAGTTCCAGAGCTTGACCCATGTCTGCCCCTTTTAGGACAGAGGGGCATCGCTATCAGGGGCTACTAGGACGACCTTCTTCTGAAGGCCCCTTTAAGCTCAGAATTAGAGGTAAGCGTGTCCATAACCTATCAGACTCTCAGAGACTGTGGTTGGGTATAAAACACGCAGAGGTCAGTATTGGTGCCGACTCAACGCCTAGTGTATCTGGGGTTGATTCTGGATTCCTCAGAGGTAGCCTCCTTCGAGATGGTCCCGTATGCTCAAGATCACACTCGAGTGTTACAGAATCAGGTTCTGTCCAGATGGAACAGATGTCCATCATCTCTGGATTATCTAATCCGGGTAAGCCACCTAGTCAGGAGGTCCCTGATAGGGTGGCTGACCTCACCGGCTCTCTTGGCCGGGAGGTCATTCCTTCCTGTTCATTGGATTGTGATCTCGATGGACGCCAGCCTTACAGGAGCCCGCCTGCCGATCAAGGTCCTGGAACTCCGGACGATCAGGCGGCGCCTCTTCAGATGGTTTCAGAGGCTGCAAAGACGTCCAGTCAGGATCCAGTCAAACGACGTCACAGCGGTGGCAGAGGTCAATCATTAGGGAAGAACAAGAAGCTCAGCTGCAGCATCGGAGGTCGCTCGCAGCCTGAGGTGAGCAGAAAGGAGCGTACCGGCACTGTTGGCCGTGTACATTCCGAGTGTGAAGTATTGGCAGGCGAACTACCTGAGTCGCCAAATGCTGGACCAGGGAGAAGGGTCCTTACACCCGGATGGGTTCCAGCTCCTCTGCTAAAGAAGGGACACGCCACACAGAAATCTTTTGGCGTCCCAACTCAATCGGGAGGTATTTCGACCTAGTATGTCTAGTAGCAGACGTCCCCTGGCGTCTACCTCTACGGAAGGACCTGCTATCGCAAGGTCCCATGCTCCGTCCTGCTTTACAGTCTCTGGCTTTAATGGCAGGGCTATTGAGAACCAGGTACTGAGAGACAGGGGCCTGTCAGATTCAGTAATCTCTACTATGAGAAGTGCTCGGAAGCCATCCTCTAGGAAGGTTTATCATTGCACCAGAACCGCTGATTTACAATACACATACAGCCTGATATTATAAAGCCATCTACTTCCAACTGCATACAGCTGTTTAAAGCTTATTGGTCATCATTAGTGAAAAGTATAGGCACATGGGGACCTGGGGCGCTACAAGAAAATATAGCCAGACAGGTAATAGTAAGGAACAGAAAAGCCCTCTAGTGCGATTATACCTTTTCCTAAATGTGTGAGAATGTCTTGAAGCAGCCATATCAGGTCCCATGGTTGTTATATTCCATTAACTGCCAAAAATCTATCAAAACCAGACCTTTGCTAAGCACATGTACAGTGGGGAAAAGTATTTTGATCCCTTCCAGATTATGTAAGCTTGCCCACTTACAAAGAAATTAAGGGTCTAAAATTTTTATCATAGGTGTGTTTTACAGATCTTCTCTAAATCCTTGAGGTTTCTTGGCTGTCGCTTGCCAACTTGAAGTTTCCACTCCCTCCATAAATTTTCTATAGAATTAAGGTCTGGAGACAGGCTAGGCCACTCCATGACCTTAATGTGCTTCTTCTTAAACCACTCCTTTGTTACCTTGGCGGTATGTTTTGGGTCATTATCATGCTGGAAGACCCATCCACTACCCATCTTCAGTGTTCTGGCTGAGGGAAGAAGGTTCTCATCCATGATTTTACAATACATGGCCCTGTTCATTGGGGGTTCAACGCAGTAAAGTCGGCCAGTACCTTTAGCAGAGAAACAGCCCCAAAATGTTACTAAACCCAGAACCTGCATTCACTATATCTGGTCTCCCACAGTACACAGAACATGGAAATGCACTTATTTTTATAAGTAAAATGATAAATACATTTTCTCATCAGCAGTATATAGCAGGCTTGTGACTTCTATCAGTTCCTAGTAAACCTTGTAGGAGGAGTTTTCATACTGCACTGATTCTCTGTCTGGACAGTGCCAATTGGCCCTGTGCTGATCACATGCACCCTACGCCTTAAAGGGTCAAGTGCCCCCCTTTCCTTTCACGGCGCATTCGACCAGGGCAATAGGTGCCTCTTGGGCTTTCCGACATCAAGCGTCTGTTTCCCAATTATGTAAAGCGGCGACTTGGTCGTCCGCTCACACTTTCACTAAATTCTACAAGGTTGATGTAGGTGCATCTTCGGATGCCTCTATCGGCCACAAAGTTTAGCAGGCGGCTGTTTAGAGTTGCAACTCCTCCGTTGGAAGAGGTGCTGTTTTGTGTTTGGGGTGAAGTTTACTTTATGCTGTTACCACCCCTCGTTTTGACACTGCTTTTGGGACGTCCCACTTTGTCAATATAGAAGCTGTGTCGGTCCATGAACGAAAGAGTAAATAGGATTTTTTACTCACCGTAAAATCCTTTTTCCAAGTCATCTTCCAGGACGGCTTACAGAGAGAGATAGGCTCCTCCCACCTAGAACAGGAAACACATGATCCACATCATAAAAGTCTTACTCATGCATTAGCCCCTCAGTATTTGTGTTTCCTCAGGCTAGACAGGCACCATCCAAGGGATGTTTGTTATTTTTTATTTTTTTGGGCCTTCGTGCCAGGCGGCAGGGGCCCCCCCGACGGCCATACCCAGTCAACAGGGGTAGTTCCCCTGGGGTAGGAGTCAGTTTGGGCCACCCAGGAGACCTGAAACAGGGGTCATGGGTGATGGTATGGGACCCCACCTCCCAAGTCGGGTGTATCCTCAGCGAGGTTACCTGTGAGGGTGGAGGAGGTGATCCAGGGGTCCAGCCGCGGCACAGCAGGGTATCCTCCTGGCGGAGGCTCGGGGCCGGTAGCCTTCCCGGGCAGACAGATCTCCAGAGGGGAGTCTCTAGCTCCAGAACAGCGTGGCGCTGGGCGCACAGCTAGAGTGTCACTTCCGGCGCAGAAAACAGGAAGTGACACGACAGGAAGTCTCGCGGCGGCCATCTTGGTACACCCATTTGGAAGCCTAGTTGAAGATAACAGGCGTGCTGTGCCGTGGGGCGGCGTCGGATCCACAGCGCCGCCCCGGACCTCCACTCCTCTCATATTTAAGGGACTCGGACCTAAAGATGGCACCGCGCAACATGAAAGGATCCAGAGACGCAGATCTGGAGGCGCCATCGGTCGCATCGGGCCCTAAGGTAAGAAAATAAGGGGCAGACCGCTTCTTTCCTTTTCTTACCCCCCTGTGGGGGCGGCACAGGGGGAGTCTGTTTTATTCCAGAGACCGTTTGTTTTCTCCTATGCTGATGGTGGCAGACGTCACATATTCTAACATAGGCTCTGGTGGTGGGTACTTCTCATAATTCTTAGACTAGAATAAGAGAGTCCACGTGGTGTTTCTGGTTTGGGTGTTTACTTCAGTGTAAGTAATATGCAGGGGCTTGTCATTTACTGTATTACAGGACAAGACCCACGAGCCCAGAGATAAGAAAGAAACACCTAGAAAAAGATGCCCAATATGTACCAGGAAGATGCAGATTGGATGGAAAAAGAATGCTTGTCAGGACTGCATAGACAGACTTGTCAAAGAACAAACAGGCCCTGTTCTCAAAGGCTTTATGGACTCATTAAAGTCAGGGATGAAACAGACGTTTCAGTCCTTTAAGCCCACACCGCAAGAGACACTTGCTGAACCCAGCCCAGGTACTTCAGGCACCAGTACTACCGTGAGGCCAGAAGTTAGGGCCCAGGTACGGGCAGTCCACCAGCATCGAGTCCTGGAGGACGGGGAGAACAACTCAGGCTCAGCCTCAGAGCCTGAGGAGATAGACCCAAGCGAGGAAGGGCCAGAAAAGATACAAAAATTCCTTTTTCCTTCAGAGGAGACAGAGGAGCTCCTGAAAGCAATCTACGACACCCTGGAACTGGAGTCCCCAGAGAACCAGGAGTTGTCAGTGCATGACCTCCTATATAAAAGCCTTCAGACTAGACAGGGCAGAACCTTTCCGGTGCATGGATCCCTAAGGGAGACCATACTTCATGAATGGAGGAAGCCGGAGAAAGCAGTATTCTTCCCTAAAAATTTAACCACTTAACGACCGCTCACTGTATATATACGTTGGCAGAATGGCACCGACAGGCACAATCACGTAGAGCATACGTGATTGCCTTTGTATAGTTGGGGGGTCCAATCGGACCCCCCTTCTGTACAGTGAGCGGTGGCTAAGTGTCCGGGAGCGTTCCGGGATGAGGGGGCAGCCATTCGTTTCTGGCCACCCCCTCGCGATCGCTCCCGGCGAATGGAAATGCCCCCTCTGTCTGTGTCAGACAGAGGGAGCAGGAGGAAGTGATGTCATCTCTGGTGCGGCGCTCACATATACCGAGCGCCGTACAAGAGAAGATATCAGGTCAGTGCACACAACACTACACTGACACCAGGACACATAGGGACATAAATCGCCCCCCCAGATCACCCCCCAGATCACCCCCCCAGCCCCCAGTCACTGATTGCAGTGACCATTTATTTAGTGATCACTGCAATCAGTGACATTTGTGACTGTAAAAGTGTCACCAAAGTTTAGTCTTGGGTCCAGTGTAGCCCCCTAACCCCCCCTAATAAAGGTTTAACCCCCTGATCACCCCCCAGATAACCCTTTCACCGCCTATCACCACTGTCGCTTAGCGATCATTTTTCTAAACGCTGTCTTAGTGTCGGTGATGCAGATCGTAGCCAGTAATTTTTTTTAGGTTCGCCGCAGGTTTTTATAGCGTCAGGTACCCCAATATATTATCTAATAAAGGTTTAACCCCCTTGATCGCCCCCCAGGTAACCCTTTCACCCCCTATCACCACTGTCACTAAGCGATCGTTTTTCTAAACGCTGTCTTAGTGTTTGTGATGCAGATCGGTAGCCGGTAATTTTTTTTAGGTCTGCCGCAGGTTTTTATAGCGTCAGGTACCCCAATATATTATCTAATAAAGGTTTAACCCCCTTGATCGCCCCCCCAGGTAACCCTTTCACCCCCATCACCACTGTCGCTAAGCAATCGTTTTTCTAAACGCGGTCTTAGTGTCGGTGATGCAGATCGGTAGCTGGTAATTTTTTTTAGGTTCTCCGCAGGTTTTTATAGCGTCAGGTACCCCCATATATTATCTAATAAAGGTTTTAACCCCCTGATTGCCCCTAGTTAACCCTTTCACCAGTGATCACCATATAAGTGTTACGGGTGACGCTGGTTAGTTAGTTTGCTTTTTATAGTGTCAGGGCACCCGCCGTGTATATAACCCAATAAAGGTTTAACCCCCTGATCGCCCGGCGGGTGATATCAATTAGGTTTTAGCGTCAGAGAGGGTCTGCGTCACACCCCAGGCAGCGTCAGGTTAGTGCCAGTAACGCTAACACCCACGCGTGAAGCATACACCTCCCTTAGTGGTATAGTATCTGAACAGATCAATATCTGATCTGATCTATACTAGCGTCCCCAGCAGTTTAGGGTTCCCAAAAACGCAGTGTTAGCGGGATCAGCCCAGATACCTGCTGGCACCTGCGTTTTGCCCCTCCTTCCAGCCCAGGCCACCCAAGTGCAGTATCGATCGATCACTGTCACTTACAAAACAAAAACACACATAACTGCAGCGTTCGCAGAGACAGGCCTGATCCCTGCGACTCCAGTGCTGTAGGAGGTGATTTCACCACCACAGTTAAAAAAAAAAAGCAAATATGCCGAAGCATTGGGGCAGCAGGGGCGGAGGAGCGATTTTGCTCCTAATGCCGCGTACATACGGTCGAAATTCCGACGGAGGCTTGCCCGTGGAAAAGTCCGACCATGTGTGTGCGGCATAACTTTTTTGCGGGAGGATGCCCCCATGCTTCGGCATATATAAATGGTGCGTGTATGCCCATCATTGGAAGTGGGTAGATGAAGGGCGGTATTCTAATGGTGGGCATACCCACCGATCAATCTCTTTTTTCGTTCAGCCAACTGGCTGCATGAAATAAAAAGATTACAATACATGTCCAACAAGGACCAGAAACGTACTGGTATGTTGCTGGACTTTGAATGTTTATACCAGAATGATGCCTGCGGGTTTAGGTATCATCTTGGTATCATTCTTTTCAGCCTGCGGCCGGCTTTCATGTAAAAGCAATCCTAGCGGCTAATTAGCCTCTGGACTGCTTTTACAAGCAGTGGGAGGGAATGCCCCCCCCCCGGATATAAAAAGCGCCATTGGGAAATTGGGAAAGCATTTTATCACACCGACCCCAGTTTTTTCAAAATAAGAGTACCTGTCACTACCTATTGCTATCATAGGGGATATTTACATTCCCTGAGATAACAATAAAAATGATAAAAAATAAATAAATATGGAAGCAACAGTTTAAAAATAAAATAAAAAAGCAAAATTAATATAAAAAAAAAAAAGAAAAAAAAAAAAAAGCACCCCTGTCCTGCCCTGCTCTTGCCCAATGGCGAACGCAAGCGTCGGTCTGGCGTCATATGTAAACAGCAATTGCACCATGCATGTGAGGTATCACCGCGAAGGTCAGATCGAGGGCAATCATTTTAGCAGTAGACCTCCTCTGTAAATCTACTGGGGTAACCTGTAAAGGCTTTTAAAAATGTATGTAGTTTGTCGCCAATGCGCGTTTGTGCGAAATTTTAAAGCATGTCGTGTTTGGTATCTATGTACTCGGCCTAAGATCATCTTTTTTATTTCATCAAACATTTGGGCAATATAGTGTGTTTTAGTGCATTAAAATTTAAAAAAGTGTATTTTTTAACCCAAAAAATGCGTTTGAAAAATCGCTGCGCAAATACTGTGTAGAAAAAAAAAATGCAACACCCACCATTTTAATCTGTAGGGCCTTTGCTTTAAAAATATATATAATGTTTGGGGGTTCAACATAATTTTCTTGCAAAAAAAAAAATGTTTTCATGTAAACAAAAAGTGTCAAAAAGGGCTTTGTCTTCAAGTGGTTAGAGTGGATGTAAGCTTCCTAATGTTGTGTATAAAATGCCAGAACAGTTCAAAACCCCCCCAAATGACCCCATTTTGGAAAGTAGACACCCCAAGCTATATACTGAGAGGCATGTCGAGTCCATGGAATATTTTATATGTTGACACAAGTTGCGGAAAAACGACAATTTTTTTTTTTTGCACAAAGTTGTCACTAAATGATATATTGCTCAAACATGCCATGGGCATATGTGGAATTACACCCCAAAATACATTCTGTTGCTTCTCCTGAGTACGGGGATACCACATGTGTGAGACTTTTTGGGAGCCTAGCCACGTACGGGACCCCAAAAACCAAGCACCGCCTTCAGGCTTTCTAAGGGTGTAAATTTTTGATTTCACTTCTCACTGCCTATCACAGTTTCGGAGGCCATGGAATTCCCAGATAGCACAAACCCCCCCCCCCCCCAAATGACCCCATTTTGGAAAGTAGACACCCCAAGCTATTTGCTGAGAGGTATTGTGAGTATTTCTCTTATCATCCATGGACTGACACGGTGTGTCTTTACACTTTACACGTGGGTTATGTCCCTGCTTGCAGGAGAAGACCTAGGCAGAATGTGAGATGTTATACATACATTCTAAAAGCCAGAGCTGAACAGCCCCACCCAGGGGGCGGTCCCTCCGGGCATAACCCTCCCACTACAGTCAGCAGACTTCAGTTTTTTTCTGCCTAGCAGAAGGAGAAGACGTGGCTCCCTCAGGAGCCAGTCTCCTGACCTATTTTATTCCTTTTTGGAATTCTTTTTTATTTTATTTTTGAGAATCTTCTATCAACTGTCGGCTGGGCAACAGGTTGGGTACAAGATATCCTCGTAGTCTTCCCTGTCCGACCATCGAGCGTGCTGATCTTCGCCTTGTGTGCGTGAGACTCAGTTCACGACAGGCCCCATGACTCCAGGGGTGGCCGGGTTTGCTTTCATGCTCCCACGGTCCTCTCAAGACTGAACAGCTCCTGACTGACTGTATCTTTTGCGGTGGACCGGGCCGACAGCTTCTCAGTACTGCACTGTGATAGTCCTGTCAGAAACACCAGTGTGTCCCTCAGGGGACGGGTAAGTAGTCTCTCCTGCCTGCAGGTGAGTACAAAGAGCTGTGTGTTTCTCTGTGGGGGATTTTCCCTGTCTCCCCCTGTATTTTATTGTCGCTCTCTGTCACCATTACTGGCGCTGACTGTGTGGGGTGCTTGGGGGTCACACTGTTCTTGGGGGGCTCATGCTGGTCTGCAATGTATGCCTTGGGGCTTTTTTGTGTGTTTTTTTTTTTTTTTTTTTGGGGCCTGAGCGCCGAGTGGCGCTGTGCGTGTGTGCTTTTCATTTTAACTGCGTCATGGCGGCCATCTTGCCGCGGATCGCCTCTGTGAAGTGCGGCGGCCATTTTCTTGTAGCCCGCGTGCTTTTCAGCACTAGTTTGGCCTCTAGCGCTGCTATAGCAGCGCGAATCTCCTCACAGTCTCCTCACAGCTTACCAGCGCTGACACAGCGCGGTACAGACAGCGGAACTAAGCGGTCCCTGGTCCGGTTTGGTGAGTCCCCTGGGCGCCCCCTCCTCAGTCAGCACAGCCTGTGGGTGGACTTTTTATCTGAGAGAGTCTCAGAGAGGGACAATATGGAGTCTGTGTCACCAGCTTCCCCTAAAAATGTCAGTGGCAACAGGCAGTGCTTCAGCACTGCGGTCCCTATGGACCTGTTGTGGGCAGCCCTGGAATCAATTTCTGACCAGGATGGGAGCTGTGTGCAAGCGCAAGGTGCAAAAAGGCGCCCCCTCCCCACTTTATCTACTCGAGGGCAGTGCGCTGATTCAGATATGGGCCTAGCCACTATCGCTCAGGACCCTAGTTCTGAATGTATGGATGGTTTTGAACAGGACATTCCTTATGAGGGAAACTCCAGTTCGGAGTCAGTAAATGACAGGGCGCTTGTTAGTGTGCTCATGACTGTGGTGAGGGACACTCTCAAGCTCAAATGCTGCGGATGCAGAACCACAGGCGGATACTGTCTCCTTTGGTTCTTTTAAGGCCAGGCCTTCTAAAGGGGTTTTTTCCATTGTACTTTCTTTGACCAGCTCATTGATAAGGTCTGGGAAAAGCCGCAGAAGAATTTTTTTATGGTCCCGCGGCGTTTGTCTATCAGGTACCCCTTGAAGATGCCCTACTTAAAAAGTGGGCTTCTCCCCCAGTGGTCGACCCTCCAGTCGCCCGGTTGAACAAGGCCATCACTCTCCCGATGGAGGGGACTCCTGCATTTGAGGACCCCACTGACAGGAGGTCAGAAGTGGTGAGCAGAACCATGTTTGCCTTGTTGGGATCCGCCCTACGACCTGTGGTAGCGGCGACCCTTGTGTCAAAAACACTTACAGGTGGGCAAAAATGTTGCACCTAGCTGTACAGGAGCATATTCTTCCTCCAGACACAGTTGCTCTGGCCCACCCAACTGGTTCAGGGCCTGGTTTCTGTGTGCGACGCCACGCTGAACGCGGCCCCTTTAATATCCAGGGCCTCTGGCTCGGCGGTGGTATTGCGTCGTCTTATCTGGTTGAAATGCTGGTCTGCTGACCTAGCCTTAGGAAGCTCCTGACGGATCTACTATTTTAAAGGCGGTAGACCTTTCGGTGCGGCTCTGGATGACATCGTCATGGATGTCACGGGAGGTAAACGCACTCTTCTTCCTTAGACTAGCAGGGTGAGGAGGCCCGCCGCAAACAGGGGCCTTCCTTTCCAGCAAAACAGGGTTTTTTTTGTCAGTCAGAGTCCACAGGTAGGCCCTCTCAGACTGATGGCAGTGCGGCTGGTGGGCACAAGTGCCCCTGGGTGCGTAAGCCAAACAAGCGGCTCCCAAGCCCGCCTCCGCGTGAAGTCTTGCCTCCGCCCGACTCTGGGGTGGGGGGACGACTTTGCAGGTTCACGGATCGGTGGACCTCCCGAATCTCCGACTGGTGGGTGTGCGAGGTGGTCACCTCAGGTTATAGGATAGTATTCCGATCCTGGCCCCCACACAGATTCTTTCCCTTGAATCTTTCTCTCCTTCCTACCTGTCGGGCAGCCCTCTTGGGGGCTGTACAGGTTTGATCAGGTCCGGAGTGATTGTGCCGGTTCCGTCACAGAAGAGTTTTCAGGGATTCTGCTCGAATCTGTTTGTCGTCCCAAAAATAGGACGTGGTTCGACCTATCCTGGACCTCAAGGCCCTGAATGCCTTCGAGAAGGTGCAGAAATTCCGCATGGGATCCATTCGCACGGTGATCGCTACACTCCACCAAAGGGATTTTCTTCTGGCGTCCTTGGACTTCAAGGACGCCTACTTGCATGTTCCGATCTGCGCAAGTCACCAGAAGTTTCTGCGCCTTGCGATCAGCTTAGTCAAATCTCGATTGTGGCTCTTCCTTTCGGCCTTGCCTCGGCACCAAGGGTGTTCACCAAGGTGCTTGCTCCGGTTCTAGCCTTCTGTTACAGCGAGGTATTGCTGTCGTGGGCTATCTGGACGGTCTTCTGCTAAGAGCAGAAAGTGGCTCAGACTTAGAGGAAAGGTGACTATCGTCAATTAGACCCTCAGGGACCTCGGGTGGTTCCTGAACATTCAGGAGTCAGTCCTGGTCCCGACTCAGTGTCTGGAGTCTCTAGTTCTGGTTCTGGACTCCTTGGAGGCAAGGTATCCTACCTCTGGAGTAGTTGCTGACACTTCAGTCTGCGGTGCGGGTGCTGACATCCCGAACATGGTTGTCAATCCGTTGTTTGCATGAGAGTCCTGGGACTCCTGGTGGCCTCCTTCGCGGCCGTTCCGTATGCCCAATCACACACCAGGGCATTGCAGAAGGAGATCTTGTCCGCCTGGGACAAATCCCCGTTGTCCTTGGATCTTCGGATCCAGGTGATTCACCTGGTCAGGGGGCGTCCCTGACAGGGTGGGTGGGACCCTCGGCTCTTCGGTCCGGAAAGTCGTTCCCCTCCCATCCAATGGACGATACTCACGACGGACGCCAGCCTGACGGGCTGGGGTGGAGTCTGGGGAGTCCTGTCGGCTCAAGACCTTGGACTCCGGACGAGCCCGTTTACCAATCGCTGTTCTGAAAATGCGGGCCATCAGACTGTGTCTCTCCTCAGGTCGGAGAGAGTACGGGGTCGCTCCATCAGGAGCCAGTCGGACAACGCCACGGCGGTGGCGTATGTAAACCATCACGGGGGGACTCGGAGCTCAGCTGCGGCTTCCGAGGTAATCCGTATCCTGAAGTGGGCCGGAAGAAACGTGCCGGCTCTGTAGGGGCGGACTATGAGTCGCCAATCGCCAGACGCCGGACCAGGAAGAGTGGTCCTTGCATATTTCAACTCCTTTGCCGACGGGGGGGCACGTCGAATGTGGACCTGATGGCCTCTCGACTCAGTCGCAAGGGTCGAGGTTGTGGCCAGATCCAGGGATCCTTGGGCGATGACTCGGATGCGTTGGTGGCCCCATTGGGTCCTTATCGCCTGATATAAACTCCGGTGATCCTAATTGTTCCGGATTGGCCTCAGCGTCACTGGTACGCTGATCTGGTACGTCTCGTTGCGGACGTTCCCTGGCGGTTGCCGATGAGGGAGGACCTTCAGTCTCAAGGTCCTATGTTCCATCCGGCTTGCAGTCTCTGGCTTTAACGGCAGAGCTGTTAAAAGCCAGGTATTGAGGGACCGCGGTCTCTCGGACTCTGTCATATTGACCGTGTTAAGGACACGGAAGTCTTCCTCCAGGCAGATCTATCACCGTGCCTGGAAAGCTTATATCGCCATATGCAAAGCGCTGGACTGGCGTCCTCGGACGTATTCCGTCCCCAGAATCCTGCGTCCTCTACAGTGTGGAGTGACCCAAAAGCTTGCTTTGAGTACCATCAAGGATCAGATTCGGCCTTGGCCGTCTTCTTTCAGCGACCTCTACCGGGTCATTTCTTGGTTAGCACCTTGTGTTGGGGGTTCGCCATGTGCTCCCTCCTGTCAAGCCTTCTCTCCCACCGTGGGATCTGAATTTGGTGCTCTAGGTCCTCCAGGAACCTCCTTTTTGGGAATATCCGGGATATTCCTCTCTTGTCTTGTCTCAGAAGGTGGCCCTTTAGTGGCAATCACTTCTGTTTGACGAGTGTCTGAGTTGGCGGCTTTGTCCTGCAAGTCGCCATATTTAGTCATCCATAAGGATAGGGCGGTGTTGCATCCGCGACCTTCCCTTTTGCCAAAGGTGGTGTCTACCTTTCACCTACATGAGGACATTGTCCTCCCGTCCTTGTGTCCTCACCCATCGCATCCCAGAGAGTTTGCGCTGCACATATTGGATGTGGTACGAGCCTTACGGGTGTACCTGTCTGCTACTGCTTCTATTCGGAAGTCCGACTCACTGTTTGTGACTGCCCCTGGTCCATAACAGGGCCAAGCGGTTTCGTCTGCCATCATTTTTAGGGGAATCAGACAAACCGTCATTCAAGCCTATGCTCTCAAAGGGCGGGCGCCTCCCTTTCCGGTTACGGCGCATTCCACCAGGGCAATTGGTGCTTCCTGGGTTTTCCGACATCAAGCGTCGGTTGCACAAGTGTGCAAGGCGGCGACCTGGTCGTCTGTTCATACCTTTTAAGTTTTTTATAAGGTTGATGTGGCTGCATCTTCGGATGCTTCCTTCGGCCGCAGGGTGCTGCAGGCCGCTGTTTAAAGTTGCGACTCCTCCGTTGAGGAGATCTGCCTTCTTGGAGTGGAAGTTTTTGGTTTTTCCATTTATACTGCTCCCATCCCTCTTGACACTGCTTTGGGACATCCCACGTGTAAAGTGTAAAGACACACCGTGTCAGTCCATGGATAAGAGAAAATAGGATTTTTTGTACTCACCGTAAAATCCTTTTCTCTGACATCCATGGACTGACACGGCACCCACCCTTCCTTTTTAAGTTTGTACTGCTTTGTTACGAACTGAAGTCTGCTGACTGTAGTGGGAGGGTTATGCCCGGAGGGACCGCCCCCTGGGTGGGGCTGTTCAGCTCTGGCTTTTAGAATGTATGTATAACATCTCACATTCTGCCTAGGTCTTCTCCTGCAAGCAGGGACATAACCCACGTGTAAAGTGTAAAGACACACTGTGTCAGTCCATGGATGTCAGAGAAAAGGATTTTACGGTGAGTACAAAAAATCCTATTTTTGCAGATCTCGCTTTTTGTCACAAAGTTTTAAAAATTGAAAAAAAAAAATATATATATATATATTTTCTTTCTTCATTTTCAAAAACAAATGAGAGCTGTAAAATACTCGCCATTCCTCTCAGCAAATAGCTTGGGGTGTCTATATTCCAAAATGGGGTCATTTGGGGGGTTTTGTGCGATTTTGGCATTTTATGGCCTTCAAAACTGTGATAGGTAGTGAGGAGTGAAATCAAAAATTTGTGCCTAGAAATCCTGAAGGCGGTGCTTGGTTTTCGGGGTCCCGTACGCGGCTAGGCTCCTAAAAAGTCCCACACATATGGTATCCCCGTACTCAGGAGAAGCAGAAAAATGTATTTTGGGGTGTAATTCCACATATAACCATGGCATGTGTGAGCAATATATCATTTAGTGACAACTTTTTGTAATTTTTTATTTTTTTTTGTCATTATTCAATCACTTGGGACAAAAAAAAATATATTCAATGGGCTCAACAGGCCTCTCAGCAATTTCCTTGGGGTGTCTACTTTCTAAAATGGGGTCATTTGGGGGGGTTTTGTGCTATTTTGGCATTTTATGGCCTTCGAAACTGTGATAGGTAGTGAGGAGTGAAATCAAAAATTTGCGCCCTTAGAAATCCTGAAGGCGGTGCTTGGTTTCCGGGGTCCCGTACGCAGCTAGGCTCCCAAAAAGTCCCACACATGTGGTATCCCCGTACTCAGGAGAAGCAGCAAAATGTATTTTGGGGTGAAATTCCACATATAACCATGGCATGTGTGAGCAATATATCATTTAGTGACAACTTTTTGTAATTTTTTTTTTTTTCTTTTTTTTTTTTTTTTAGTCATTATTCAATCACTTGGGACAAAAAAATAAAAAAATCAATGGGCTCAACATGCCTCTCAGCAATTTCCTTGGGGTGTCTACTTTCCAAAATGGGGTCATTTGGGGGGGTTTTGTACTGCCCTGTCATTTTAGCACCTCAAGAAATGAGATAGGCAGTCATAAATTTAAAGCTGTGTAAATTTCAGAAAATGTACCCTAGTTTGTAAACTCTATAACTTTTGCGCAAACCAATAAATATACGCTTATTGACATTTTTTTTACTAAAAACATGTGGCTGAATACATTTTGGCCTACATGTATGACTACAATTGAGTTTATTCGATTTTTCTTATAACAAAAAGTAGAAAATATCATTTTTTTTCAAAATTTTCGGTCATTTTCCGTTTATATCGCAAAAAATAAAAATCGCAGAGGCAATCAAATACCATTAAAAGAAAGCTCTATTTGTGGGAAGAAAAGGACGCAAATTTCGTTTGGGTACAACATTGCATGTCCGCACAATTTACAGTTAAAGCAGCGCAGTGCAAAATTCTGAATTCACCTCTGGTCCTCTAGCTACCAAATGGTCAGGGGCTTAAGTGGTTAAAGAGAAGGTTCCCCTTTAAGGAGGAGGATACAAAGCTGTGGGATAGATGTCCCAGACTGGACGCTTCCATAGCCAAGGTCTCTAGAGCTTCAGAACTTTCCTTTGAGGATACAGGTATCCTGAAGGACCCAATGGACAGGAAGGCGGAGGGCTATTTAAAGAAGGCGTGGGAAGCTTGCTCCGCCAACTTTAGACCCGCACTAGCCACCACATGTGTGGCGCGTACACTTGACTTATGGCTTAGACAGCTCCGCACTCTTCTGGAGTCAGACACTCCCAGGGAAGAGATCCTGGATGCTTTACCCACGCTAAGCGAGGCAGTGGCCTATATAGCGGATGCATCCACGGAGTCGGTCACATTCTCGGCCAGAGCCACAGCCTTGGTTAATGAAGCCAGGAGGGCTATCTGGCTAAAGACCTGGGGAGGAGACTCTGTCTCAAAGACAAGACTCTGTTCCCTCACATTCGATGGAGATCTGCTCTTTGGAAAGGAGCTGGAATCCGTCCTAGAGAGGTCGGCCGATAAAAAGAAGGGGTTCCCTTTTCCCAAGAGGCAACAGCAGCAACAACAACAAAAGAGGAGTTTTCGTCCCTTTCAGGTGTCAAGTGAAAGGAACTCTCACCAGGGGGATAGGAGACGGAATAACAGAGCCCAAGATCAGAAAGGGGGTTGGCAATACAGGAGGGGAGGGGGCAGAGGAGGTTTCCTCTTTAGACCCTCCCAGCCTAAGAACACTTCCCAGTGACTTAGTCGGGCCTGTGGGGGGGAGATTGGGGTCATTCCTTCCACAGTGGCAGACCATCTCCAGCAGCCGTTTTATCCTAGATCTGATCGCATCAGGGTACAGGATAGAACTTTTAGGCTGCACCCCTCAAAAATTTTTCATAACAAGTCTCCCAAGAGACGCGGAAAAAGCCACAGCTATGTCTTCCCTCCTGCAGAGTATGCTAGAAGAGATGGTGATAAGCTTCATCCCCCCATCTCTAAGAAAAGAAGGATTCTACTCTCAAGTTTTTCTGATAAAGAAATCATCAGGAAAATTTCGACTGATTCTAAATCTGAGACAAGTAAACATGTACGTAAAGTACAGACGTTTCAAGATGGAATCAATCTACTCCACCAGAGAGCTGTTAACCCCTGGGGTCTTCATGGTCTCATTGGACCTAAGGGACGCCTATCTTCACGTCCCTATTCGAGAGGAGTCCCAACAATTCCTCAGATTTGCAGTAAGAAAAGGGTTCAGAACCCTCTATTTTCAATTCAATGCTCTGCCCTTCGGACTAGCGTCAGCTCCACGCATTTTTACGAAGATACTGGCAGAAGCGCTAGGGACTCTGAGATCAGAGGGAATTCAGATTATCCCCTATCTGGACGACCTACTGATTTTTGCAGACTCAGCAGACGAAGTCAGACGGAACCTGAGCAGAACTACCAGACACCTTCAGCAACTAGGGTGGCTGGTAAATCAGGAGAAGTCACAATTAGTACCTACTCAGAGCATTGTATACCTAGGATACCTGATAGACTCAAGGAAGTCCAAGATATTCCTGACAAAGGAAAAGGTAGAGACAATTTTGACAGAGGTGAGGAACCTCTGCACTTGTTCAAGGACCTCAATTCAGAGTATAATGAGGGTCCTTGGGTTAATGACAGCGGCCATCCCAGGAGTCCAGTGGGCTCAGTTCCATACTCGAGCGCTTCAGGCGTTCATGCTTTCTCTCTGGGATGGACAAACAAATTCACTTCAGAGACAGACGGAAATTCCGCAGGAAGTAAAGCTCTCAATAGAATGGTGGTTGATCCCTGCAAACCTCTCGGCTGGCCGACTCTGGTCCCAACACTGTCCTCTGGCAGTCACCACGGACGCCAGCGGGCAGGGCTGGGGGGCCCATTCAGGCACTCTGATAGCCCAGGGGCTCTGGAACCGGCAGGAAGCCGGCCTCTCCTCCAATGCGAGGGAGATGAAGGCGGTTCTAAAGGCCCTAGTAGCCTTTTGCCCATCCCTAAGGGGAAGACATGTGCAGGTCCTTTCGGACAACATTACCACGGTTTGTTACCTCAACAAGCAAGGGGGTACGAGAGTCCCGGGTCTGATGAGGATAGCAAGAGAGATCCTTCAGTGGGCAGAAGAAAACCTGTTATCCCTATCTTCCATTCACCTAAAAGGGGAATTAAATTCTCTGGCAGATGCCCTAAGCAGAGAGACGCTGTCTTCGACAGAATGGTGCTTGAATCGAACAGTGTTCGAAGAAATAGTGCAGAAGTGGGGAGACCCACAGATAGACCTTTTTGCTACAAGACACAACAGGCAGGTGAAACAGTTCTATTCCCTACAGAGAGATCTTCTCAGTTGGGGCCTAGATGCCCTATCCCAGTCTTGGGAGGCAGATCTGGTATACGCATTTCCACCGTTTGCCCTCATTCCGAGGATTATCCGGAAGATAAGAGGGTCCAACACAAAGGTCATCCTGATCGCGCCATTTTGGCCGAGGAGGTCTTGGTTCTCAGGTCTTCTAAGACTCAGCATTGCAGAACCTTGGAGACTACCTTACAGGTCGGACCTCTTATACCAGGGAGAAGCGAATCATCCAGAACTGAGCTCTCTTTCTCTGACGGCTTGGCTTCTGAAAGGGAGCTGTTAGAGCTGAGAGGGTTATCGGCCAAGGTAATCGATACCATTCTTAGCAGCCGAAAGCCGTCCACTAACACAATTTATAATAAAATTTGGAAGAGATTTAGGGACTGGCGCAGACTCAACAACAGAGTGTCAGGTGCCATGGTCCCGGCGGTTCTAGATTTCCTCCAAGCCGGAGCAGATCTAAACCTTGCAGTTAGTACGCTTAAGGTTCAGGTGGCCGCCCTGTCCAACTTTTTAAATCAAAGACTGTCAGAAGAACCACTGATCAAAAGATTTCTGGTGTCCATCAGCCGGAAACGAGTCCCCAAAGCAAGGAGGTTCCCTCCCTGGGACTTATCAACCGTATTACAGGGTCTCGGTAGGGCACCATTTGAACCTATAGATGAACTACCCATAAAACTGTTAACCCTGAAGACAGTAGTTTTGGTGGCCCTAGTCTCGGCTAGGAGAGTCAGTGAGATCCAGGCACTTTCAGTGATCGAGCCTTTCTGCACCATTTTACAAGACAAAATTATCCTCTCGCTGGTCCCAGCTTTTCTCCCCAAGGTATCGTCTAACTTCCATAGGTCAGAAGAAATCGTGATACCATCATTCTGCGGAAATCCAAAGAATGATAAGGAAGCAGGATTTAATAAAATAGACGTCAGGAGATGCCTGATTGCCTACATAGAGCACACCAAGGAGTGGCGACGCTCCACCAGCTTGTTTGTTTTATTCACAGGTCCTAACAAGGGGAAAGAGGCATCCAAAGGTACCATCGCCAGGTGGATGAAGTCGGCCATTGCGGAGGCATACAAGGCAGTCTCCCGCACACCTCCATTGGGTATAAATGCTCACTCCACAAGAGCGGTTTCTACTTCTTGGGCTGAAAGGGCAGGAGCATCTCCCCTCCAGATCTACAAGGCCGCAACCTGGTCCATTTTCCAGACTTTTGTGAAGCATTACAGACTGGACCTGCTTGCCAGCCAGGACCAGTCTTTCGGCAGGAAAGTGCTGCAGGCTGTGGTCCCGCCCTGATCAGGTAGTACTATATTGTCCTCTCTGTAAGCCATCCTGGAAGATGACTTGGAAAAACAGTGTTATTACCTGTTAACTACTTTTTCCAGGAATCTTCCAGGACGGCGTCAGTTCCCTCCCTTTTTATGAGGTGAGTAGCGATGTAAAGCATATATAAGGATAGAGCTACGCTGATCCAGGTTTAATGATTCTGAGGCCTTCGGTTATTTGTTAAATACTGAGGGGCTAATGCATGAGTAAGACTTTTATGATGTGGATCATGTGTTTCCTGTTCTAGGTGGGAGGAGCCTATCTCTCTCTGTAAGCCGTCCTGGAAGATTCCTGGAAAAAGTAGTTAACAGGTAATAACACTGTTTTCTCTGAGTTCATGGACCGACACAGCACCCACCCCTCCTTTTTAAGTTTGTACTGCTTTTTGACAATCTGATCTGCGAGATGGAGTGAGGGGATATACCCGGGGGGTCCGCCCCCTGGGCGGTACTGTAGAAGGTGTGATGCAACACTTTTTACAAGTTTTTTTTCTGCCTAGTCACTCCTAAATAACAGATAATACCCACTTAGTCAATAGAGAAGCTGTGTCGTTCCATGAACTCGGAGAAAAGGATTTTACGGTGAGTAAAAAATCCTATTTTTGCTTGTGTCTGGCTGTTTTATTTACCTGTAAGATGGCGCACGACGGTGCACCATTTCCTCTTAATTCACCATGGCGCACGTGCGTTCGCAAAAGCACCGCTGGGCTCAGCAGTTTGGCGGCCATGCAGCCCGCGGCTTCACCGCACATGCGCCGTAGCCTTTTTTATGGGCGTACGAAGATTTCGTTATGGCGCAAATACAGCCACGCCCGTGCGCCGGGACCACGTGCGCATGCACAAATGGTTCCGGTGCACAGCCAGATTATTTAACCGGTTCCCGACCGTCTCCTGTACATTAGGGGTGCAGAATTTAATCGCTGCATCGCGATTCGGGTGTCCCCGATGCGGCACGATGCATGCGACCCTAATAATCAATGTCTAGTCCCGCCCCTCCCCTCCCGGGAGAGCTGTTACCTCATTTGTTAGTTTTTTTTTTTTTATATGACGCGCTCATGTGACTACCCGGCCCGCCTCTCTCCTCTCTGCTTTCACGTCTTACGTCTCTCCTGGCGTCAGGAGAGACGTGAAAGCAGAGAGGAGAGAGGGCAGTCACATGAGCGCGGCATATACACACTGTTCCCCCGCCGGATTCTGTTCCCCCTGGCTCTCAGCTCCTATCGGAACTCCGCCCCCCCAGTCCTGTACATTGCCGCTCCCTCCTACTGTTCCGTACGAATGCAAATGCTCCTAATACCGCCCCGCCTCTCCAGCCATCTGCTTTGCCGCTCACGCCTACAGTTTTTCACGAATGATAATGAGCAGAGGGCTGGAGAGGCGGGGCGGTATTAGGAGCATTTGCATTCGTGAGGAACAGTAGGAGGGAGCGGCCATGTACAGGGCTGGGGGGGCGGAGTTCCGGTGGGAGCCGAGAGCTAGGGGGAACAGAATCCGGCGGGGGGAACCATTCTCGGCACAGGTATTCTTCTTTTTTTTTTTTCTTTAAAGTTAAAACAGATATTATACTTACCTGCTGATCTCCTGTACCATGTCCGCAGTCACTGACCATCCCCTGTAGCATGTCCGCAGTCACTGACCATCCCCTGTAGCATGTCCGCAGTCTCTGACCATCTACTGTAGCATGTCCGCAGTCTCTGACCATCTCCTGTAGCATGTCCGCAGTCTCTGACCATCTCCTGTAGCTTGTCCGCAGTCTCTGACCATCTCCTGTAGCATGTCCGCAGTCTCTGACCATCTCCTGTAGCATGTCCGCAGTCTCTCTGACCATCTCCTGTAGCATGTCCGCAGTCTCTGACCATCTTCTGTAGCATGTCTGCAGTCTCTGAGCATCTTCTGTAGCATGTCTGCAGTCTCTCTGACCATCTCCTGTAGCATGTCCGCAGTCTCTCTGACCATCTCCTGTAGCATGTCCGCAGTCTCTCTGACCATCTCCTGTAGCATGTCCGCAGTCTCTCTGACCATCTCCTGTAGCATGTCCGCAGTCTCTCTGACCATCTCCTGTAGCATGTCCGCAGTCTCTTTGACCATCTCCTGTAGCATGTCCGCAGTCTCTCTGACCATCTCCTGTAGCATGTCCGCAGTCTCTCTGACCATCTCCTGTAGCATGTCCGCAGTCTCTCTGACCATCTCCTGTAGCATGTCCGCAGTCTCTCTGACCATCTCCTGTAGCATGTCCGCAGTCTCTCTGACCATCTCCTGTAGCATGTCCGCAGTCTCTCTGACCATCTCCTGTAGCATGTCCGCAGTCTCTCTGACCATCTCCTGTAGCATGTCCGCAGTCTCTCTGACCATCTCCTGTAGCATGTCCGCAGTCTCTCTGACCATCTCCTGTAGCATGTCCGCAGTCTCTCTGGCCATCTCCTGTAGCATGTCCGCAGTCTCTCTGGCCATCTCCTGTAGCATGTCCGCAGTCTCTGGCCATCTCCTGTAGCATGTCCGCAGTCTCTGGCCATCTCCTGTAGCATGTCCGCAGTCTCTGGCCATCTCCTGTAGCATGTCCGCAGTCTCTGGCCATCTCCTGTAGCATGTCCGCAGTCTCTGGCCATCTCCTGTAGCATGTCCGCAGTCTCTGGCCATCTCCTGTAGCATGTCCGCAGTCTCTGGCCATCTCCTGTAGCATGTCCGCAGTCTCTGGCCATCTCCTGTAGCATGTCCGCAGTCTCTGGCCATCTCCTGTAGCATGTCCGCAGTCTCTGGCCATCTCCTGTAGCATGTCCGCAGTCTCTGGCCATCTCCTGTAGCATGTCCGCAGTCTCTGGCCATCTCCTGTAGCATGTCCGCAGTCTCTGGCCATCTCCTGTAGCATGTCCGCAGTCTCTGGCCATCTCCTGTAGCATGTCCGCAGTCTCTGGCCATCTCCTGTAGCATGTCCGCAGTCTCTGGCCATCTCCTGTAGCATGTCCGCAGTCTCTGGCCATCTCCTGTAGCATGTCCGCAGTCTCTGGCCATCTCCTGTAGCATGTCCGCAGTCTCTGGCCATCTCCTGTAGCATGTCCGCAGTCTCTGGCCATCTCCTGTAGCATGTCCGCAGTCTCTGGCCATCTCCTGTAGCATGTCCGCAGTCTCTGGCCATCTCCTGTAGCATGTCCGCAGTCTCTGGCCATCTCCTGTAGCATGTCCGCAGTCTCTGGCCATCTCCTGTAGCATGTCCGCAGTCTCTCTGACCATCTCCTGTAGCATGTCCGCAGTCTCTCTGACCATCTCCTGTAGCATGTCCGCAGTCTCTCTGACCATCTCCTGTAGCATGTCCGCAGTCTCTCTGACCATCTCCTGTAGCATGTCCGCAGTCTCTCTGACCATCTCCTGTAGCATGTCCGCAGTCTCTCTGACCATCTCCTGTAGCATGTCCGCAGTCTCTCTGACCATCTCCTGTAGCATGTCCGCAGTCTCTCTGACCATCTCCTGTAGCATGTCCGCAGTCTCTCTGACCATCTCCTGTAGCATGTCCGCAGTCTCTCTGACCATCTCCTGTAGCATGTCCGCAGTCTCTCTGACCATCTCCTGTAGCATGTACAAGTTGTTGTCTGCTTTGTTTAGACTTTGCTACATGCAGGGAGTGTTGTCTTTTTTTTTTTTTAAAGAACAGATAGAATAAAAAAAATGGAGTTCTCCTGACTGCTTGAATTTTTTTGATGAAAACCATGCGCACTTGCGCTGTAATCATGATTAGAGGTCGACCAATATATCGGCCGGCCGATATATCGGCCGATATTTAGCCTTTTTAAAGAAATCGGCATCGGCCGATTATTATGTAAAGAGGCCGATTGTTTGGGATCTGAGGCAGGGGCGTGCTGGGTGGAAATCTCCCCCCCCCCCCGGCCGCCAACCGTCTATTCTAAACGGCTGCTATCACGGCCGCTGCCCGCTGACTTTTTTTTTATTTTTTTCCCCAATGGAGGAAGTCGGCAGCGGCGGCCACCGTCGATTGGCTGTTCCCGGGCCGCGCTGCATTCTGGGGTTTGTAGTCTGGAGGCTGGGCGCGCAGCACGTCAGGGGACGAATGGAACAGTCTTTGGCCATGCAAGGGTACAGAAGGGAGTCGGGAGCGCTCCCCTGGTGGGCACTGATGAGGTGGCAGTGAATGACAGCTTGGCACTGGTGAGGTGGGCACTGCTGAGCTTGGCACTGCTGAGCTTGGCACTGCTGAGCTTGGCACTGCTGAGCTTGGCACTGCTGAGCTTGGCACTGCTGAGCTTGGCACTGGGCACTGCTGAGCTGGGCACTTGTGAGGTGGGCACTTGTGAGCTGGGCACTGGTGGGCACTTGTGAGCTGGGCACTGGTGGGCACTTGTGAGCTGGGCACTGGTGGGCACTTGTGAGCTGGGCACTGGTGGGCACTTGTGAGCTGGGCACTGGTGGGCACTTGTGAGCTGGGCACTGGTGGGCACTGGTGAGCTTGGCAATGGTGGGCACTGATGAGCTGGGCACTGGTGGGCACTGATGAGCTGGGCACTGCTGAGCTTGGCTTTGGGCACTGCTGAGCTTGGCTTTGGGCACTGCTGAGCTTGGCACTGGGCACTGCTGAGCTTGGCACTGGGCACTGCTGGGCACCGATGAGGTGGCACTGATGGACATTGATAGGCTGCACCCCACCTCTCCACCCTAAACAATAACCTCCTCCCCACCTCTCCACCCTAAACAATAACCTCCTCCCCACCTCTCCACCCTAGATTTTTATGAGATGAAGGAAAAAGGAAAAAAAATCGGCCTAAAATATCGGCCGCAAAAATCGGCAACATGTATCGGCCATCGGCCGCCCCGATTTCTAAATATCGGCATCGGCCAGAGAAAAACCCATATCGGTCGACCTCTAATCATGATGCATCGTGATATTGAATCGAATCGTTGACCTGATAATCGTAATCGAATCGTGAGGCCAGTGAAAATGCGCACCTCTACTGTACATATACGTCGGCAGAATGGCACGACTGTGCAAAGTAACGTATATTTACGTAACGTTGAATTTCGTGCCACCGGTAGTGCGCACGCGCCCCTGCCGCGAGCTCTGTGACCGTACCTGCGGACTCTATGTCCGCCGGTGTCCTGCGATCGAGTCACAGAGCAGCAGAACGGGAGAGGCCAGTGTAAACAAGGCATCTCCCCGTTTTGCCTAGTGACAGGACACTGATCGTCTGCTCCCTCTCATCGGGAGCAGCGATCAGTGTCGTGTCACAGTAAGCCCCCACACAGTTAGAACACATCCCTAGGACACACTTAACCCCTTCCTAGCCCCCTAGTGGTTAACCCCTTCACTGCCAGTCACATTTATACAGTAACCAGTGCATTTTTATAGCACTGATCGCTGTATAAATGTGAATGGTCCCAAAATAGCATCAAAAGTATCCGATGTGTCCGCCATAATGTCGCAGTCACGATAAAAATCACTGATCGCCGCCATTAATAGTAAGACTCCATGTACACAGAAGCTCAAAAACTGTCGTTTTTAAAGCAGCAGAAAAAGCTAGCTTTTATCAGCGTTTTTTTACTAGCTTTTTTAGCGTTTTTCAGTGTAGCGTTTTTTCTTTTTTTTTTTTTTCCAATGGACCAAAAAACGCTCGCGGCCAGCGCTTATGAGCCTTCGGCGTTTTTTGCGTTTTTTCTGCCAAAAAACGGCACTTTGAACGCGAATTTCTTGCGTTCAGAAAAAAGCCCATCAACTCCACTGCTCATTAAAGCTCAAAAACTTTGTGTACATGAACACATAGGCTAACATAGAGTGCAGTTAATGGGCTTTTTAAAAAAACGCCAAAACGCCAATAAACTGAAGTTTATCAGCTTCTGTGTACATGGAGCCTAAAAAATAAAAATAAAAATGCCATAAAACTACCCCCTATTTTGTAGACGCTATAACTTTTGCGCCAAACGCTTATTGCAATATTTTTATTTTTTTTGCCAAAAATATGTAGAATACGTATCGGCCTAAACTGAGGAAGAAATTTTTATTTATTTTTTATATATATTTTTGGGGGATATTTATTATAGCAAACAACAAAAAATATTGTTTTTTTTTCAAAATTGTCGCTCTATTTTTGTTTATAGCGCAAAAAATAAAAACCGCAGAGGTGATCAAATACCACCAAAAGAAAGCTCCATTTGTGGGAAAATAAGGGTGTCAATTTTGTTTGGGAGCCACGTCGCATGACCGTGCAATTGTCAGTTAAAGCGACGCAGTGCCGAATCACAAAAAAGTGGCCCGGTCATGTGGCAGCCAAATCCTCCGGGGCTGAAGTGGTTAAGCTGTGTATGCCAAGCATTAGGACACAGAAGGCTCTAAACCAGGCATTTGCAGCGGTTCATTTCTCCTTACGCGGGTCACGTCAGTCACCAGGTGTTGCTTGGCCGACTAAAGGTGCTTAGCAGGATTGTTGCATAGGGGCTTGGTGGGCCCTATTAAAGGGTTTACCTTCTAAAGTGTTTTAATACTACACCCAAATACTCTCTTTTTGTGGCTAGTAAATGTCTTAAAAAAAGAGGAGCAGGATGAACGCTACAGGGAAGGGCACACCTATGTCGTCGGTAGTTCCTGATGAACCTGGTCGTATCCCTAGTGTTGTATCCCCTGAAGGACCAGAGACTTCATGGCAATTGGAGCCACTGCGCCTATCTGGTATTGTGCCTACAGTCAAAGCTGCTGCTTCACCCTTTATCACCAAGGATGAACTGTCCTCTGCCCTAGCCAGTTTAGAGCACAGGATTGCTGGCGTGATTGCCTCCATCCCTCCTGCAGGTTAGCAAGAAGCGTGACAGATCCCCCTCCCCAGAGCCTCCTAGTTTGGAGCAGAATTGGGTTGAGGATGGGGAAGAGCTAAAAGCTCAGGATTCTGTGGAGGGCCTGGCGGATGAGTCTGCTTCTGAGCAATCTGGACAAGAAGATAGCCAGTTGATGTCTGCCTCTAAGTCGCGGAGGCTTTTGATCCTTACTCTTATACCCCATTCACACAGGGGCGACTCGTCAGGCGTCTCAGCCGCCTGACGAGTCGCGTCCCATTCTGTACAATGGAACCATTCTAAGCTGAGCGACTGAAGTTGCTCCGACTTAGAAAAAGGTTGCTGTACTACTTCAAGACGACTTCAAGGTGACTTCCATTGACTTCTATACAGAAGTCATTTTGGAAGTCTGCTTTGAAGTCGTCTTGAGATCGCCCAGCACAGTCACGGCACAAGTCGTGCCGCTCCTGTGTGAATGGGCTCTTACCGAAATGGTTTGTTCTGCCTTTTAAGTTGCCTCTTGCAGAGGTTACTGAGCCCCCCTGGTCCTCTTTGGGATCCCTGAGGCCTCTTCAGGCCGCACAGGCTTTTTACTTACACCCTCTGTTGGAACAGGCGGTGTATGCTGATTGGGAACATCCCTGACAGGATTTTTGTTCCGCCTGAAGAGGTTTTCCCTTTTTATATCCCATGGATGAAAAGTTTGTTAAGAAGTGGAGCATGCCAGCTGTGGATGCAGCAGTCTCTACCTTAAACAAGAACTTAACTTGTCCGGTAGATAACGCACAGGGCTTGAAAGACCCTGTTGACACGAAATTGGAGTAATTATTACAAGCTTCCTTTTCTTTGGCCAGTTCAGCTATTCAGCCAGCTGTTGCAGAAATTGGTATCTGCCAATCCGTAAACGATCAGATCAGACAGCCTGACAGGCCTAACCAGGAGGATTAGCGGCCTGAAAGTAAGAGAGATATTCCTCGAGCGCTGTGTGTTGCTGTTGACGCCTTTAAAGCAGTGGTCATCAACCCTGTCCTCAGGGCCCACTAACAGGCCAGGTTTGCAAGATAACTGAAATGCATCACAGGTGATATCATTTGCTGCTCAGTGATTGCAGTATTCTAGTCTGCATCTCTCCAAGGTAATGTATAAAACCTGGCCTGTTAGTGGGCCCTAAGGACAGGGTTGATGACCACTGCCTTAAAGGATTCAATGCAGCAGGTTTCTCATTTTGGCTCTTTTGTCTATACATATGCGCAGACTTTTGTGGCTTAAGAATTGGTCAGCCGAGCTTCCTTGTAAAAAGTTGTTGGCAGGTTTCCCCTTTCATGGGGAACGTTTATTTGGTGATCATGTGGGCAAATATATCCAAAATATTTTCGGAGGGAAGAGTTCTCGACTTCACCAGGCGTCCCTCATTTAAAACCTCAGGGACTGCTTACTCAAATCAAGTCTCAGTGCCAAGGCAGTTCCGCCACCAACAGGGCTCTAGGGCCAGGGGCAAGCCGCAAGGACAGGGCCAGAAAAAGCCCTGGGTCCAAAATTCTTCTAAACCCAAAACCAAGCCCTCCTTTTGAGGGGATGCTTCCACTCTATCGGGTGGGGGGGAAGGCTGCTGCACTTTGCGGACATTTGGAGAACAATAATTCGGAACGAGTGGGTCACCTCAACTGTATCCCGCGGTTACAAGCTGGAGTTGCGGGGGGGGGGGTTCCCCCCTTGGAGGTTTTTAAGACCCAGCGTTCCCTCAGATCCTCCAAAAAGAGACTTATTGCTTCAGGCACTACATCATTTAGTGCATCAAGGAGTGATTGTAGAGGTTCCTGTATACGAAAGGGGCACAGGGTTTTACTCAAACCTGTTTACGGTTCAAAAACCAAACTGGGACACAAGGCCCATTTTGGACCTAAGATCCCTGAACCAGTATCTGATGCAGTCCTTTTGGATGGAGTCTGTCTGCTCAGTAGTAGCCTCACTCCAGATGGGAGACTTTCTAGCCTCCATCAATATAAAAGACGCGTATTTACACGTACCTCTTTTTCAGCCTCTCAGAGGTTCCTACGATTACCAGTAGAGGAACGTAATTTTCAGTTTGTGGCTCTAACCTTTGGGCTTGCTACAGCTCCCTGGGTTTTCACAAAGGTCCTAGCACCAGTACTGGGTCCTTTTTAAGGGCCCAAGGGGTCTTGGTGCTCGTGTATCTAGACGACCTCCTGCTCAGAGATCACTCATTATAGGCTCTAGAACAGAGCATAACATGCACAGTACAGTATTTGAAAAGCTTAGGCTGGATCATAAATACCAAAGTCAGCCTTGAAACCAGCTCAGTCTAAAGTTTTTAATTTCTTATTTAGGTCTGATCCTAGATACGGTCCAAGCAAGAGTATTCTTGCCACCCGCAAGGATCTGTGCCCTGAAGGATCGCATGCATCAGATAAGGGGCACCAGACAACCCTCGGCTCTGTATGAGTCTTCTAGGGAGGATGGTATCCTCCGAGGCGGTGCACTATGCCCAGTTGTATTCCAGGCCTTTACAACAAGACCTCTTGTTGGCTTGCAACAGGAGAGGACAAGCCCTGAATTATCCAATGTTCTTATCTCATCAGGCACGCTTAAGCCTAAACTGGTGGTTGCAGGATCAGAACCTGCGAAAGGGAATATCCTTCCTCCCCGTTAACTTGGAGAGTACTGATTACAGATGCCAGTCCCTCAGGCTGGGGAGCGACCCTAGGGGGGCTGACAGCTCAGGGGAAATGGTCAAGGACAGAACAGATCCTACCCATCAACGTCCTGGAATTACTGCAGTGGCCTATATAAACCACCAAGGCGGTACCAGGAGTCGTTCAGCTCTGAAGGAGGTGAACCACATACTAGCCTGGGCAGAGGGACATGTGCCAATTATCACTCGGCAGTCCATATCCCGGGAGTAGAGAACTGGAAGGCAGATTATCTCAGCCGCCAGCAGATCTGCCCAGGAGAATGGTCTCTACACCCAGGGGTGTTCCAGGAAATTTGCCAACGTTGGGGATGGCCAGATGTCGACCTACTGGCATCAAGGTTCAACAACAAGCTACAGCAGTTTGTGTCCCGAACAAGAAATCCTCTATCAATCCGAGCAAATGCTCTGGTAGTTCCATGGAGCCAGTACCTCCTTGGTTTATGCTTACCCTCCGGACCCTCTCCTTCCACATTTGTTGCGCAGAATTTGGAGAGAGGGGGTTCGTCATTCTGGTGGCACCAGCCTGGCCCAGAAGGCGCTGGTTCCCGGGGATTGTGAGACTGACAATAGAGGGGCCATGGACGCTTCCACGACGCCCCGATCTACTGTGTCAAGGTCCTATATTCCACCCCAATTTACTGTCTCTAAATTTGACGGCATGGCTATTGAAGCCAGTGTGTTAAAGGACCTTGGCATCTCTTGGACCAGTGGTATCTACCCTAGTGAATGCTAGAAAAGCTGTCACTAGGATGATCTATCATAAGGTCTGGAAGGCTTTTTTATATTGCTTGGTGTGAAGCCAAAAAATGGCATCCTCGGAAATACGTGATTGGGAGAATTCTCTTTTCTACAGTCGGCTGTGGGAATTAAATTGGCTTTGAGTAAAATCAGAGGTCAAGGTTCGGCCCTATCGGTATTCTTCCAAAGGCCTTTAGCCTCCCATTTACTGGTCCAAACCTTTATGCAGGGAGCAACTCGCTTGCTCCCCCCCCCCCCCATTAGGTCACCTATGTGACCTTGGGACTTTAACTTGGTGCTGTCTGTGTTACAGTAATAACCATTTGATCCTATCAAGGAAATTTCATTAGACTTGCTGTCATGCAAGCTAGCCTTCCTGATGGCCATCACCTCCGCTAGAAGGGTCTCGGAGTTGGCGGTCCTTTCGTGCAGGGAACCATACTTGATCTTTACCATACTTGACTTTGCCAAAGGAGGTGTTGGCCTTTCATTTAAATCGGGACATTATTTTGCCTTCTTTTCCTCTCAGCCTCGTTCCGCGGAAGAGAGACGACTACATTCTTTGGACGTTGTCCGGGCAGTCCAGGTTTATTTGTCTAGATCTGCAGAGATCCGAGGATCAGGACCCAAGAAGGGGCAGGCAGCTTCCAATGCCAATTGGGTTTGTCAATTGGTCATTCAGGCCTATGGTCTGAAACGTAAAGCTCCTCCCTTTTAGGGTTAGAGCTCATTCTACCAGGGGTGAAGGGACCTCCCGGGCTTTTCGACATCAGGTATCCATGGCTCAGATTTGTAAGGCTGATACCTGGTCTTCAATGCATACGTTCACAAAGTGTTATCAAGTGGATATTCGAGGTTTCGGCTTTTGGCCACAGTGTGCTGTGGGCTGCTGTATAAGCTCTAATGGATATTTTTGTTTGGCAGGGTGTCTCCCTCCCCTCAAGGCTATTGCTCTTGGGACATCCCAGTAGGTAATGAATATTAGCCTAATGCCCCGTACACATGATCCGAATATCGTACGACAGATTGTACGACTTTTTTTGGTTAATAGTCGCAAGTAGAAATTGAATAGGTTACTAAAGTCACAAATTCTCGTACGACAGAAACAAAATCGGAAGTGATGTCATGTGTTGTAATGTATTTGTATTGTATTTTCGGACAACAACTATTCTGACTAAACGAAAATCGTACAATCTGGTATCGTACAAGGAAAATTTTCGTGCTTGTCCAATCGAATGATATCGGATGAACTGTCGTGATCGGCTCTCGAAAGAAGTAGTGTACACACGATCCGAAAATCATACGATTCTTCCTCGGACGATCGTTTTCGTCCGATATTCGGATCGTGTGTACGGGCCATAACTCTGTGTCCCATAATGTATGAAAAAGAGAAAATAGGATTTTTTCATCATACTTGCCTGTAAAATACTTTTTTTTTTTTTTTAAGTACATCATGGGACACAGAGGTACTTCCTGTATGGGAAGGGGTTAAATAGGGCATCACTTCCTGTCTAAAGACCTTTGGTCTACCAGTGTCCATTCACCTGGAGATGGAGTATAACCCAGTAGGTAATGAATATTAGCCCAACTATGTCCCATGATGTACTCAAAGAAAAGTAAAAAATCCTATTTTTTTTGTCCCCATTTGCAAACATTGTGTCGCAAAAGTTACCCTTTTTTGTTTTGCCTTTATTAAATCAACCCCACAATGTACAATTATACAATTTAAAACGATTTCATGCATTTATATGTATTTAGAAAATGTCCCATAAATGCATATAATCACATTCTTGTATGATTGAGACCCTAAAGAAATGGAGACAACTGTTGTGATATTCTCTTATGCTGCGTACACACAATCGGAAACTCAGACAAGAAAAACGTGGATTTTTTTTCTGACGGAATATTGGCCCAAACCTGCGCGGCACACACACGGTCACACAAATCCTGTCGGAAACTCCAAAGGTCAAGAACACGAAGACGCACGACGAGCCGAGATCAACGAAGTCCAATAGGCAGTTTGGCTTCTCCGCCTGCACCCGAGTGTACGCGGGTTTTTTTTCGTCGGAATTGCACACAGACGACCGGAAACTCCAAGAATTTTTCTTGACTGAAAACCCGAGAACCAGCTCTCAAACTTCTGTGGTCAGAAACTCCAATAGTAAATGTCCGGAGCCTACACACGGTCGGAATTTCCGTCCCAAAGGCTCACATCGGACATTTCCCGTCAGAATCTCCGATCGGGCGCACGCGGCATTACTCCCAGCAACCTTTTATGGCGCAAGAAGATCTTGTATTCAGGGAAAATTTCACCAAACATATTTAGAGCTGTGGAATTTGCCAAGCTCCTAAATGCACAGTTCATATATTTATTTATTTTTACTTAATGTTTCTGTCACATATTACCAATTCAATAAAAAAGTAATCATTATCTTCCTCTAGGAATTAATAAATAAGCAAGAATAAGAACACATCAATTACTGAACTAAGACAAAGAAAACCAAAAGGGCAGATGAACACATTTTTCCCAGTTGTCTTGCCTAGTTCCCGTATTGTAAACATAGCTTTGCTCATTAATCCCCTCCTGTTACCATTCAGTTAGTCTCATTGTAATTAAATTCCTAGATCAATTCTCTAAACCCATTCTTTCATTTCACGTGACTGAGCTTATTAAATTCAAAAACCATGTTACGACTAGATTATCCAATGTACCAGTTTCCTGTTGGATTCTTCTATTTTATTTATTCTCCTGCCCTGCTATACATTTTCCACTTTATAGTGGGGAGTCCATTTTACTTTTATTTTTTTGTTTTTTCTCTTTCCAGCCAAGTCCTCCACATCTTTTCAAATTCCTTGAGGTTACCTCTTTTTGTCTAAACTGCTCTTTCTTTTCAGATGGTCTCATTTATTACACAAATCAAATCCAATCCCTTTTTGCCGGGGGTGTTGTCGACTGCCATCTCATTGCTATGATTTTCCTAGCTTGGAACTGGCATCTTACTATTGCCACTGTAGTACTCTTTCTCTCCTCCCGTTCCTTCCTATATCCTAGTATACATAATATCTCTAGTGTTGTTCCAAATATATCACTCATGGTATTTAGCGCTCCCTCCCAGTATCGGAACAACTTGGGACATCTCCACACCATGTGTATGAGATCTCCAGTCTCCTGGCATCTAGGAGCATTTATCATTTGATCTTCTACCATACTTAAACAGACGCTTGGGAGTGTGGTAGGCTCTATTTATCGGCATTAGGTGGGATACCTTCTGCGGGGGGGAGACCGATACCTTCGGGCCCATCTCTAAGATTCTCCTCCACTGCTCCTGTGTTATTTCCCATATATCCTCTTCCCATCTCTCTTACCTTAGAGTTTCAACCCGGTGTTGACTTTTTTGCTTATCTGTCCGTATATTTAGAATATAAGACCCTTAGCTGAGCCTGCCTTGAGTATGTTTTGAAAGAGAGGCTTTTTATTCCATTCTAAGGTTTGTATCCTGAATTGGGCTTCAAGGGCGTGCCCCAGCTGGAGGTAAGTATAAAATGTGTTGCGGTATGTTAAATTCCCGTCTCAGATCCAATAATTTTTTGAAGGTGTAGCCCATCATACAGTTGTCTCAGCCTTTTTTAATACCTTGTGTTTCCCATTCTCTGACCTTTCCTATCGGAGGATTTCCTGAAAATTGCTATTGTTCCAAAGGGAAGTATATTCAGTTAGCCCAGTGTATCCCATCTTTTTTTAACGGTTTTCCATATTTTGGTTGTCATTTTTATTGTTGGATTCTTGTAACAGAAGGAATCCGCCTCTAGCGCTTCATTAATTGTGTTATGTAATGCTCCAGTTAACATTATTCTCCCATTAGGGGTACTTCCTCCCGTGATATCGCATCTCGTTAAATGCTGCAGCTGTGCCGATAGGTAGTAATTCTCAGGGTGAGGTAATGCCAGACCCCTACCAGCAGCTGCATTGTTCGAAGTCGGATCCTGGCTTGTCCCCCTTTCCATATTAACACTCTGAAAAGGGTTTAAATTTTATTGAACCATTTTTTGCATATCCAAACTAGGGAATTATGCAATATGTACAACAATTGTGGCTGCCAGATCATCTCAATTAGGCTGCATCTACCTGCCACCGACGAGGGAAACCGTTTCCATATGTTAAGTTTTTGTTTAAATTTGGTCAGTAGTGGTATTAGATTTTTATTTATATATTGGTTGGGGTCTTTCGTCACTGATATCCCCAAGTATCTTAATGTATCCACTATCGCCAGCTGTGGCATTCCTAGTATTCTCCCATAGGGTCCTCTGGTAATAGCTCAGATTTCTCCCAGTTTATCTCTAAACCTGTAAATCTACCGAATTCCTCCACTATACTCATTGCTTTTACTAACGATTACCCCGTATCTTCCAGGAAAAGGATATCGTCCGCATATAACGCGATTCTTTCATCTCTGGTCTTCCTCCGAAAGCCAGTTATCGCAGAGCTTGATCTTATAGAGATGGCTAAAGGTTCCATCGCTAGGGTAAAGAGTAGGGGTGAAAATGGGCACCCCTGTCTCGTCCCCCTCTCCAGCTCGATCTTATCCGAAAGTTCATTGTTAATTCGAAGCTTGGCACTAGGATTATCGTAGAGCATTTTTATCCAAGCGGTGAAAGAGGGGCAAAATCCGAATTTTCCCAGCACCCTCCAAATATATCCCCACTCCATGCTGTCAAAAGCTTTGGTCACATCCAGTGACAACACTGCTCTTGATCCCTCATTTTCCGGGGTTTGTAGATTTAGGAATGTCCTTCTAATATTCATACTGGTGGATCTGTTAGCTATAAATCCCGTCTGGTCTGGATGGATCAGTTTTGGGATAATTCTATTCAGCCTAGCTGCCAAGACCTTAGCTAATATCTTGGCGTCCAAGCATAAAAGAGAGATTGGTCTATTTGCGGCGGCGTCTAGAGGGTCCTTCCCTTCTTTTGATATAACTATAATGGTTGCTTCCAGCATCGACGCGGGAAGTCTTCCCTTCGTGACCGCTCCATTTAGTGCTTTTATGAACTTAGGGAGTAATATTTCTCCGTAGTATTTATACACCTCCGTCGGGAGCCCATCTGGGCCGGGGGACTTTTGGCTTGCCATATCAGCTACTGCCTGTTGGAGTGCTGCAAGGGTTTTTGGAGTTTCTAATTTGTCTCTTTCCTCTTGTGTAATGGTCGGTATCTCTAGATTTCCCAAGAAGTCCTCCATTTCTCCCTCCACCCCCACCCTCTGCACTGTATAGAGTTTTTTTTATAGTAAGCCCTTGTAATGGGAGGGCCTGTGGAACCCAGAAGTTCTTAGAAAGTATGAGCCAGAAAATAATGGACATTGAGAATATGTCTTGGATTGCTTTGAAATGGGTCTGTAATATTAATCCACAGTATTTCCCAGGATATCTGTAAAGGACCATTTACTGGTTGTTTGTTTCTAAACTCAACAGGTTAATTGAGAGATGCTGATGTGTTCAACTCTAACCACCTGGCTGCCTGTGTAATGTAGATTAAATCCAGACTAGCTTCCAAAGACCTTTTCATTGTTGTTTGTGGTGATGTGGATTGGAGCTTGGTAGACCGTCTGGCTGCCTATTATGGGATGTTTGTGTCTTGCTGTGAGGAAAGGGGGGGGGGGGAATCACTCCTGCAACCCCTCCTGCTAAGACTGTTTACTGAAGGAGAAGTTTGAACACACCTGACCTGTATCACCATCATTGGACAGTTTAACCGCCCTGTTCCCCAAGGATGGGAGGGAAGTGTTTTGAAGGGAAGTGTGTTACCATGTGCTTGTAATAAAGATTCATTCCCTGTTTTTGGAACTTCAACACAGAGCGTTGTCTCGTTTGTGCGGGGAGAAATATTTGTATGGGGTCTTATTCGGCTGGTTGGAGTATCTGGTAGCTGCTGTGTGTTCGGGAATGGAATATATTTAAACACCGTTAACGCCTGTCGTTGCAGCCCTAAATGTCTGCACCATCTCCGAGGTGTTAGATGTAATCTCTCCTCCTGTGGATCTAATGGCAAGGATAGTGAAGGGGGGGGGGGGAGTTAGACTTGGCTAATTGCGCCAGCGTCTTTCCTACGCTTTCGCCCTCTGCAAAGGAAGACTGCCGCAGGAGTCGTCGTCTAGTCTCAACTTTCCGTGTAATTGCTAACTTAGAATCTTGTTGTTTAACCATGTTTTTTTTCCTCCCCGGTGTTGGATCCGTTACATAATTATTTTCGGCCTCTAGCGCCTCTCTACGGATATTTTCCTCCCATTCCCTAGCTTTTTTTTATTACATTTGGCAACCTGCTGGATCAGGATGCCTCTGAGATATGCCTTCAGGGTATCCCAGAGCATCCCGGTCGCCGCAGTGCCTTCATTAAATTCTACGAATTCTCTCAATTTGGGCAGGACCTAGTCTGTTTTCTTTATTAATTTGAATATGGGTTTATTTTCCACTCTCTTTGGGCTCTTTTCCCCCCCAAGTTCAACGTAGGGACCATTGGGGAATGATCTGATACTCCTCTTGGCAAATATACAATCTTTTCTGTAATCTGCAAAGCTCTATCATTTCCCAAGGCCATATCTATCCTGGAGAGCGTGGAATACGAGCTTGAATAGCAAGAATATTGCTGGACGCCCGGATTCTGCACTCTCCACGTGTTTATTAACCCCACTTCATCCAGAAGTTGACTCAATCGGCTCTTCTCTATAGGCTCTGAATGTGTCGGTGTAGGAAACCTATCGACCTTTTGTCTAGGACCTTGTTGAAGTCTCCTACTACTATGACCGGCACTTCTTCCTTATCTAACATAAATTAGTTTAATCTAAGCATTACATCCATTTTAAATGGTGGAGGGATATAGATATTTGCCACTATATACATTCTGTTATCAATTGAGCAGTACAATAAAATATATCGGCCGTTCTCATCTATACTGGTCTGTCTGCAGGAGAAAGCCACCCCAGCTTTTACCATAATGCTTACCCCCCTAGGATAGGAGGAGCATACTGAAGTTGATATTTTTTGTTCTGTAGTTACTGGATTGTGTGTTTTAGGTGTGTTTCCTGCAAGACAGACCAGTTCTACTCCATCTCTCTCCAACATAAAGAACACTGCTGCTTTTTTAGCCGATGTCCCCAAGCCCCTGACATTCCAGGATCCTATATTTAGAGTTTTAGTTTGCATATGAGGGCAGGGAATATGTAATAAGCTGTCGAGGGTGCCTATTCAAAAATAAATGTATAATTAATACATAACTGATCTCTACTTTAATATCCCTTGTTTTGTGTTGGGGCCCCGTGCATACATCTCTTTTACATTACGTTTTATAATTTTTAGCACAACAATCAAAGTGTATATACCAGGGCTCGACAAACCCCGGGCGCCAGGTCGCCATTGCGACTAGAATTAGCGACCTGGCGCCTGGGGCAGCACAGCTGGGGTATCCTGTGTCTCCGTGCCCCCCCCCCCCTCCGCGCAGCGGGATCGCGTCGGGCAGCGCCGGCCGGTAATTGAGGCCGCGGCTTTGCGGCCTTCTGCAGGCCTATCCTTCATTCTGTGAACTAGCGCCATCTTGTGGTGGCAGTTGGTATGACAACCAGCAATGCTAATGGAGTTTTCCTGTCTGTCTTCCCTGCCATCTCCTTCCCTCTAATTAGAACCCCCAAACATTATATATATTTTTTCCTCTAACACCCTAGAGAATAAAATGGCGGTCGTTGCAAAACTTTCTGTCACACCGTATTTGCGCAGCGGTCTTACAAGCGCACTTTTTTGGGAATAAATACACTTTTTTTTAATAAAAAAATAAGACAACAGTAAAGTTAGCCCAATTTTTTTTTATATTGTGAAAGATAATGTTACGCTGAGTAAATTGATACCCAACATGTCACGCTTCAAAATTGCGTCCGCTCGTGGAATGGCGACTAACTTTTACCCTTTAAAATCTCCATAGGCGACGTTTAAAAAATTCTACAGGTTGCATGTTTTGAGTTACAGAGGAGGTCTAGGGCTAGAATTATTGCTCTCGATACCTCACGTGTGGTTTGAACACCGCTTTCATATGCGGGCGCTACTCACGTATGCGTTCGCTTCTGCGCGCGAGCTCGGCGGTACAGGGCGCGTTCCTGGCTCCTAACTTTTTTAGCTGGCTCCTAGATTCCAAGCAAATTTGTCAAGCCCTGGTATATACATTCAGAAAATAATTTCATGTGGATTTCAAACACCGTTTTTCTATACGAAACGTTGTCCCCTTGTGTATTGTATTGCGACCTCCAAACGTGATTCTCCATATTATTCTTTTGTGCGGTGTCCTTGGTTCTTGGGCTCTCATTTAATCCATGTATCATATGAGCTAATAGGCGTTCTATTCCTGTGTTGCATACCCCCTCCCACCACCTATCTTGGTGTCCCCCTAGGGCAGGGGTCTCAAACTGGCAGCCCTCCAGCTGCTGCGAAACTACAAGTCCCATGAGGCATTGCAAGGCTGACAGTTACAAGCATGACTCCCTCAGGCAGAGGCATGATGGGACTTGTAGTTTCACAACAGCTGGAGGGCCACCAGTTTGAGACCCCTGCCCTAGGGGCTTTTTAGTGACTGTTTCCCACACCACTTGTTCCTCATGTTCACTCCCTTCCATCCCCATTCATCATGTGTGCGTCTGTCTCCCCCCGCCCCCCTCCTACTAATTCTTTAATTTACTTCATCTAAGAAAAGTAAGAAAAATACAAAAAAAACGAAAAAAAACCCTCAAAGACCCCTTTCACACCGGAGCGTTTTGCAGGCGCTATAGCGTTACAAAATGGTGCATGCTAAACTGCTGCCCCATTCATTCCAGTGTGAAAGCCTGAGGGCTTTCACACTGGAGCGTTGCGCTAGCAGGACATTAGAAAAAGTCCTGCTAGCCAAATCTTTGCAGCGGTGAATGAGTGGTGTGTTTTCCGCTCCTCCACCGCTGCTGCCCATTGAAATTAATGGGACAGCGCGGCTATACCGCCTGCAATGCGCTGCTTCAGCAGCGCATTGCGGGCGTTTAACCCTTTCTCGGCCACTAGCGGGGGGTTTAAACCGCCCTGCTAGCGGCCGAAATGCGTTGCAAATCCGCCCATAGCGTCGGTGGTAAAAATAGCAGAGTTTTACCACCGACGCTATGGGCACTCCAGTGTGAAAGGACTCAAAAGTTATATCTAAGAGAAAAAAAAGCAATGAATTCGAGCAAAAACATTTTCCACCCTTTCTCTCCTCCTCCCTTCAGTTTATCTGCAGTTTATCCTTGTTCTCTTCCAGCCACCTCTCCACACCAGCCGGAGAGTCAAAAATCTGGGTTCCGCTCAGTGCCACTACCCGTAGCCGTGCTAGGTAGAGAAGGGCGTATGTCAGCTTGAGTTTTTGTAAAATACGCTCAGTGTGTATAAACTGTGCGCCTCTGTAGTTCTGGTGAGAAGTCAGAGTATAGTGATATCTTGGTGCCATTAAAGAAGATATTTCCCGTCTCCCTTGCTTTCCGCAGTAGTGTCACTTTGTCCTTACAGTTGAGAAATTTACACAAAAGCGGCCTGGGGTATCCCCTGCTGGTGGAGCCCTGGGGGACTCTGTGCTCTTTCAATTGAGAATGTTGTTGAAAACGTCTCTCTTCCAAAAAGTTCAATGAGCCATTTTTCCAGGATCTCTATAGGGTTAGAACCCTCACTCTTTTTAGGCAGCCCCACCAGTCTGACATTATCCCTTCTGAGCCTATTCTCCATCTCGTCCATTTTTGACGCGTATCTGCTCATCTGTTCTTTCAAGTTTTTCACCTCATTTATTAGTGGGAATATGTCACCTTTTAATTGGCTTGTCCTCCCCTCCAAGGCTGTTGTTCGCTCTGCTGTTATTTGTAGATCTTGTCTAACTAGTATCAAATCCTCCTTGACTTCTTTCATTTGATCACAAAGAGTTTTTAATGAGCCCTTGCATGCGTTAACAACTAAAGATACATCCTTTAATGTCGTTTCTTTCTCTAGGGGTAGGCGCGGATCAGGTGTTGCATCGATATTTTGTTCAATCGGCCTTAAGGTTTTAGTGCTTAATTTTTTTGTTGATAAGACCGATGTTGAGGCCAATGGTACTGTAACTGTTGGTTGACCTGGACTTTTTCTGTCTGACGTGCCTCCCTGTTGCGCTTTGGGCTGTGACCCCCTTTTTGTTGGCGTCTGGACAGGGGTATGGGCATATTGCTCCAGTTTTGCCATGGCTACCGCCGCCGCCTGCTGGGAGTGATTCTCCTTCGAGAAGTGTAGCTGTTGCATCCCTACGTTTCACCAATTGAGGGGAAGGCATTTATGCCCTGAGCGTATGCCCCAGTACAGTGTTATGCCCGCAGTACAGCTGGGGGTCTAGTTTCTTCTGAAGCTGTCAAGCATAAAGTGCGCTTTGTTACCTGCGTGTCCTACTATTCCCTTCTATTTAAAAATTGAGTGCAATTTTTCCCGTATCCGGGACGTACCTGGACTCAGGCAGTAAGTACAGTTTCAATTTGTTTATGACCCTCCCTGGGATTACCAGAACTTGCCAACAACAAAAAAAGATGATATAAAAAAAAAAAAAAAATGCCAGGTGCCGCCTGTTTTATAAAGTCCCCAAAGAGCAAAGCACTTAAGTTTAGTTATACTCCAGCATGGCAAAAAAAAAGAAGAAAACAAATCTCCGCTAGAGGTTGGTAGCTGCGATTTTCAATCACCAAAAAGCCGCAGAGAGTTACTAAAAGTCTGAGGTATTGCCCTCCTCCTTTTTTTTTTTTTTTTTTTTTCTTTTTTTTTTTTTTCCTCCTTTTCTTTCAGTCCCAGGGCAGAGCTAGCTATGTGGGGTTATCCCAGTATAGAAAGATGGTTCCTGTGCATCAGTGGGGAATATATACAGCAAGCCTCAACCAATAGCAGTGGTCACATGCAGTCTATTACAAACGTTTCAATCCAAGCTTGTATGAATCCAATTTAAGACTTTCAGATGTATCTTTCCCAATATACACAGTCTCTTAAATCAACGTGTTACTTACTCTTTCGTCCATGGACCGACACAGCTTCTGTATTGACAAAGTGGGTATTATCCGTTAATTAGGAGTGACTAGGCAGAAAACTTGTAAAAAGTGTTGCATCACACCTTCTACAGTACCGCCCAGGGGGCGGACCCTCTGGGTATATCCCCTCAGTCTGCATCTTGCAGATCAGTTTTTTTCTGTCTAGCAAGGAGTAGGACACGGCTCCCTTCGGGCCCATTGGTCCGGGGGAAAAATATATTTTTTTGCTACATTTTTTTTTGTTTGCTGCGATCTTCGATCAATTGCCGACTGGGTGACAGGCTGGATCCTCGATCCTTGTAGTCTCCCCAGTTTCGGCCATCGAGCGTGTGCCGACCCTAGCTACGCGCTGTGTTTTCCACGACATGGCCGTCGCTCCACGGGTGGCCGGTGAGCCTACGCTCCAAGGCTTGCATCGGACCGCTCAGCTTCGGCTGACCTTACGGCCGAGTCGCAGCAGCCTGTCTGGTGAGCGTCGCACTCCAGGGCATACATATGATCGTCCCCTTGGGTCCAATCACAGCATGCCTGGCCAACAGTCACCTTCCGTGCGTGGATGATGATCTGTTTGGATTGTCTTCCAGCATGATACATGCAGGATAGGTAAGTAAACTCCCCTGCCTCGGCTGGGTGATTTGGCTGGACATTCCTGGAGAGACCAAGTAAGTGGTTGTGGCCCCTTTCTTCCCCCTCTCCTTGCCCTTCCCTCCTCCCTGGGCTTCTAGCTAAGTTTGCTGGGTGCTGAGGGTCACCTAGGGGGTTCCACTGGAGCGGGGCTGGCTGTAACTAACATTTAAAAAGTTGTAATTTCTGCTTGTGTGCGTGTGCGTGCGCGCTTGCTTCTTCCCCCTCCATGCTGTCGGCGGCCATTTTGTGGTCGTCTATGCCGGGTTCGGCCTCTAGTGACTGCCCGGCGGCCATCTTCCTGTGGTTTCGGCGCCATTTTCTTGTAGTTCCACACCCTCTGGCCTCTATCGACTGATGGGCGGCCATGTTTGTAATGATCCACGCTGTATGTATATATTGCCGTTCGGCGGCCATCTTTTTGTGGTTTACGGCTGCTTTGGCCTCTATCTTCGGCTCGGCGGCCATTTTCTTAGAGCCCACATTATCTTCCATACAGATGTTTGGCGGCCATTTTGCAAGAGTCTCCGGCCTCTAGGGTGCATTACACTGGTGCGAGAAATTCACACAGGAAGCACTGATAAAAGAAGCAGACTGACACAGCAGCGGTGGGACAGCATCACAGGCGCAGCACGGCAGCATAGCGGTATCGATCCAAGGGTGGTGAGTCCTCTGGGTGACCCAGCATCTCTGCAGCACAGGAGGGTGGCCTATTGATATCTTGCCTGGAGCCCTGTTGGTGTCAGCACGTGGTCAGCATGGCATCTGAGCCAGATGTCTAATCCCCTGAAACACCAGATTTAGCAGCTGGTGCCCCTGAGGTGTCTATGAACACTATGACGGCAATCCTAGAGGCGTTTGCTGCCAGGGTGGAAGTAGCACACGGGAATACAGGGGGTAGTAAACGCCCCGTCCCCTGCAAGCTTCTGGGGATAATTCTGATGCAGAACCAGGTCCAGCTACGGCTCAGGGCCCATATTCTGACGCATCAGAGACTGCAGATCGTGACCGGACAGTGAGGATGACTCCAAGTCCAGGTCAGTACGCGAGGCAGCTTTGGTATCTGACCTTATTACTGCAGTGCGGGATACGCTAAAGTTGGAAAATACTGCAGACGCAGCAGAGACTCCGGTCCACTTTGGGTTTCATAAACCTGCCCGCACTGCTAAGGTGTTCCCTTGTGTGTCTTATTTTGATAAACTCTTATACAAGGAATGGGAGAACCCACTGAGGGTCTTTACAGCCCCAAAGAGGTTTGCGGTACGGTACCCCTTTGAGGAGAGTTTTCTGAAGAAATGGACCTCTCCCCCTATAGTGGACCCTCCGGTGTCCAGACTTGATAGAGCCACCACAATTCCAGTAGAAAGGGGCTCCTGTTTTCAAGGACCCCGTGGATAAGGCTGAAGCACTCGCTCACTACCTATACTCAGTGGTAGGCTCCGCAGTACGCCCGGTATTGACGGGGGGCCCTAGTGTCTCAGACACTTACTGAATGGGCAAGATTGCTACTCCAGGGGTTAAGGAGCGAGATGCTCCTCCTGATGAGATAACATTGGTCGACCAGTTGGTTCAGAGCCTTAGGTTTGTCTGCGAGTCAGACATGGACACTATTCCCCTGCTGTCAAAAGCTTTGGTTTATGCAGTAGCAAGACGCCGCCTGATCTGGCTAAAGGGCTGGTCTGCGGACCAGACCTCCAAGAAAGCCCTGTTGGATCTGCCTTTTAAGGGCGACAGACTTTTTGGGGCCTCTATGGATGACATCATCAAGGATGCCACAGGAGGTAAAAGCACTTTGCTTCCTCAAACTAGCAAGGGTAGGGGCCACGGCAAGGGCCCTCCTTTACTGCACGCAAGCGTTTTTTTCGTCCCCCTAGGGCGACAGGGAAAAGACCCCAGGCCGACAAGGCGCCTGCCCAAGGACAAAAGAGTCCTTTGTCCCGCAAACCCAACAAGCCTGCGGACAAATCTGTGTCCGCATGAAGGTCCGCCCCCACCCAGCTCTCTGGTGGGGGGACTTCTTTGCAAATTCGCGACTCAGTGGACAGCTGTAGTCTCCGACAGGTGGGTTTGCGAAGGAATCTCCTCAGGCTACAAGATAGAATTTCTCTCTTGTCCACCGGACAGATTCATCAACTCCAATCTCCAGCTACTACCGACCCGTCGGGAGGCCCTGTATGGGGCGGTCTAGGGTCTACTGGAACGTGGGGTAGTTATTCTAGTTCCAGAACGGGGTCAGGGTTTTTACTCCAATCTGTTCATTGTGCCGAAGAAGGATGGGGTTCATCCAATCTTGGATCTCAGAGCCCTCAATTGCTTTGTGAAGGTACAAAGGTGTCTGGAGTATATGGGGACATGCAGGTATGCGTCCTTGATGTCCAAGGAGGCCAGAAAGTCCCTCGGATGGAGAGCCGTGACTACAGCTCAAACAGACTCCATCCGAGGGACTTTCTGGCCTCCTTGGACATCAAGGACGCATACCTGCATGTCCCCATATACTCCAGACACCAGAGTTTTCTGGTATTTGCTATCGGGAAGCACCACTACCAGTTTGTGGCCCTCCTGTTTGGCCTTGCCCCAGGACGTTCACCAAGGTGCTCGCTCCGATTCTGGCACTTCTAAGACAGCTGGGTATCGCTATCATGGGCTACTTGGACGACCTTCTACTGAAGGCCCCTTCAAGCTCAGAATTAGAGGTAAGCGTGTCCATTACCTGTCAGACTCTTCGAGACTGTGGTTGGATACTAAACACGCAAAAGTCAGTATTGGTGCCCACTCAACGCCTAGTGTACCTGGGGTTGATTCTGGATTCCTCAGAGGCAAAGGTATTCCTCCCTGTGGAGAAGTTGCAGACCCTCCGGGCTGCAGTACGGCAGCTGACTTCCAGGAATTGGTCGTCACTCCATTTTTGCATGTGAGTGTTAGGCCTCATGGTAGCCTCCTTCGAGGCGGTCCCATATGCTCAATACCACACTGGAGTGTTACAGAAGGAAGTTCTGTCCAGATGGAACAGATGTCCATCATCTCTGGATTATCAAATCCGAGTGAGCCACCTAGTCAGGAGATCCCTGGTATGGTGGCTGACAGCACCGGCTCTAATGGCCGGGAAGTAATTTCTTCCGGTTTACTGGATAGTGATCACGATGGACGCCAGCCTTACAGGTTGGGGGGGGGGGAGTCTGGGGTGTTCAGTGGGCGCAAGGTCGCTGGACCCCAGAGGAAGCCCTCCTGCCGATCAATGTCCTGGAAATCCGGGCGATCAGGCTGTGCCTCTTCAAATGGTCTCAGAGGCTGCAAGGGCGTCCAGTCAGGATCCAGTCAGACAACGCCACAGCAGTGGCATATGTCAATCATCAAGGAGGAACAAGAAGCTCAGCTGCAGCATCGGAGGTCGCTCGCATCCTGAAGTGGGCAGAGAGGAGCGTATCAGCACTGTCGGCTGTGTACATTCCGGGTGTGGAAAACTGGCAGGCGGGCTACCTGAGACGCCAGATGCTGGACCAGGGAGAATGGTCCTTACACCCGGAGGTGTTCCAACTCCTCTGCCAAAGATGGGGCACACCAGATGAAGATCTTCTGGCTTCCCGACTCAATCGGAAGGTATTGAGGTTTGTGGCCCGGTCAAGAGACCCATGGGCAGACGCAACGGACGCGTTGGTGGCATCGTGGGGTCAGTATCGGCTAATCTTTGCTTTCCCTCCCTTAAGGCTTCTTCCTCTTCCGCTCCGCAGAGTGGAGGCAGAGGGAATTCCAATGATCCTAATCTCTCCAGATTGGCCTCAGCGTCCTTGGTACGCCGATCTAGTACGTCTGGTAGCAGATGTCCCCTGGCGCCTACGACTACGGAAGGACCTGCTATCGCAAGGTCCCATACTCCATCCTGCTTTACAGTCACTGGCTTTAACGGTATGGCTGTTGAGAACCAGGTACTGAGAGACCGGGGCCTGTCAGATTCAGTAATCTCTACTATGAGAAGTGCTCGGGAGGTTTATCACCGCACTTGGAAGGCCTACATCTTCATGTGTGAGGAAATGAAATGGCAGCCGCGTACTTATTTGGTTTCCAGAATCCTGCTGTTTTTACAGCATGGGGTGGACCTAAGGCTTGCCCTAAGTACGATTTAAGGGACAGATATCTGCCCTGGCTGTCGTTTTTTAGCGACCCCTGGCGACTCACTCTCTCGTGAGTACATTTGTGCAGGGGGTTCGACATGTGGCCCCTCCGGTCCGTCCCCCGCTACCTCCGTGATACTTGAACCCTTGAACCTGGTCCTCTCGGTGCTTCAGAAGGCATCGTTTGACAATATTAGAGATATTCCCCTGTTGACACTTTCTCAGAAAGTGGTCTTTTTGGTGGCGGTTACGTCAGTTAGACAAGTCTCTGAGCTGGCAGCCTTGTCCTGCAAGGCTCCCTATTTGATTTTCCACAAGGATAAGGTGGTGCTGCGGCCGCAGCCTTCCTTTCTTGCGAAAAGTCGTTTCGGCTTTTCATCTCAATGAAGACATTGTACTTCCATCCTTGTGTCCTCATCCGTCGAATCCTTAGAAGTCGGCATTGCATTCTTTGGACGTTGTCCGAGCTTTGAGAGTATACCTATCTGCTATTTCCCTGTTCCGGAAGTCAGACTCACTGTTGGTTTCGGTGGCTGGTCCCAAGAAGGGCCAAGCAGTCTCGTCGGCCACCATCTCTAGGTGGATCCAACAGATAGTAATCCAGGCTTAAGCCTTAAAGGGTCAAGTGCCCCCCTTCCCGGTCACGGCTCATTCGACCAGGGCAATAGGTGCTTCTTGGGCTTTCCGACATCAAGCGTCTGTTTCCCAATTATGTAAAGCGGCGACTTGGTCATCCGCTCACACTTTCACAAAATTCTACAAGGTTGATGTAGGTGCATCTTCGGATGCCTCTTTCAGCCGCAAAGTTTTGCAGGCGGCTGTTTAGAGTTGCAACTCCTCCGTTGGAGGAGTGCTGTTTTGTGTTTGGGATGAAGTTTATTTTTATGCTGTTACCACCCCTCGTTATTTCTCTGACGCTGCTTTGGGACATCCCACTTTGTCAATAGAGAAGCTGTGTCGGTCCATGGACGAAAGAGTAAATAGGATTTTTTACTCACCGTAAAATCCTTTTCTCTGAGTCCATGGACCGACACAGCACCCACCCCTCCTTTTAAGTTTTTGTACTGCTTTTTGACGAACTGATCTGCGAGATGTAGACTGAAGGGATATACCCAGAGGGTCCGCCACCTGGTCGGTATTGTAGAAGGTGTGATGCAACACGTTTGACACGTTTTCTGCCTAGTCACTCCTAATTAACGGATAATACCCACTTTGTCAATAGAGAAGCTGTGTCGGTCCATGGACTCAGGATTTTTTACTCACCGTAAAATCCTTTTCTATTTTCCCCCTTCTACTCACTTTAGTCTTCAGGTAATTTAGAGGGGTTCACCCAGTCTTAGAAGCAAAGCTCAAGGCTCCTGGATCAGTCCTTTACTCACGTGACCTTTTCGATTTAAGGGGGAAACTCCTCTGGTCCGAGATACAGGGCTTGTAGCTTGATTGGGACACAGGGATCAGCATAGGGATTTCTGCACTCAGCCACAGAGCTCAGCCAGCGACTCCTCTGGTGCTTCCAGTTGCTTTTGAGGCTCCGGGCTGCTTTCTCGCGCCACGCTGCCTACTGCTGCTACCCCCGCATCTCCGTTCTCAATAACGCTGCAGAGCTCTGCGACTTTTTCCTTCGCCGCGTACCGCACACATGGGTGGCCAGAAAGGCAGATGGGAGCGGGCTGCTCGGCGGGATGGTCAGCTTACAATGCCACCGTCTAGCTTCCCCAGCCGGGGGTCATCTCAGCACAGTCTACGGCAGGCATAGGGCAGGCGGGAGTAGAGAAACACTCTCACTCCTCACTTCATCCGGTCACGCCCCCAGAATGAATCGAAGTGCAAACTTTACCCCTTAGATGAAACGTTGCTTTATCACTAAAAATCAACCGTGGTGAGGTTGTCTTCCATATGACAGAAATCTAAATGTTTTCTTCCATCACTTAAACAGAAAGCTTGCACCAGTTGCAGGTCAGTATGGCCCCTAGAAGCAAATGTTGTCTTAACACAATCCAAACAGTTGTTTGAGGGATCGCAAGTTCTTGGCTAGCATGACGAGTGGACTTGTGCGGGCTTTGCTGAAATGCCTCTTGAATTTGTTGCACGTTTTCCTGTGAAATGCGTGGTTGCCCTGGACTCTCTCTACCCCTTACATAAACAACCCGATTCTTCAAATTTGTGTATACCAACGCAGAATGTCCTTTGCCACTGGTGGATCAATCCCAAAATGCTGTCGAAAAAGCATAAGCCTTAGTCTTGCTAAATTGGGAAACACGAAACGCCTACTGTTGCACAGACGCCATCTTATTAATGACTGAGGTTAGCGTCTATTTTGGCGCTCGTAGTGGTATCTAGCGGCCATTCTTCGAAATTCTAGGCAAGACCTGTTCAAGTAGTACAGGTTTCATTCATTGGTGGTTCGTGGTTACACAGATATAAGGTTTTAAACTCAGTTCATTCTTTTTGAAACACACGGGGGGAAATTTACTAAAACTATACAGCTGTACATGATAACCAGTCAGCTTCTAACGTCAGCTTGTTCATATAAGCTTTGACTATAAAACCTGGAAGCTGATTGATTTCTATGCAGAGCTGCACCAGATTTTGCACCATGCAGTTTTAGTAAAAAAAATATAAAATATTTTTTTTTTACCGACTCTTTTGGCTCCTCCTTCACCAACATGCTGTTGAAATATTTAAAGAAAAGCTGCCTTAATACTCATCACACTCCTCAGTCCTGATGCAAGCAGTGGGCTTGCTCTCGAAGAAATGCGATTATCAAAATGCCTTGATGGGTATGTCAGTCTGGAGGAGTGGTTATTCCTAAGCAGGCTGCATTCCCATGTAGCCCTTAATAACGCCTGCATTTAATGCTAAGCCTACATGACTGAAATCCAATAAATGAAAGAGGTGGGATAAGGACAGTAAGGCTGAGGAGGAAAGAGCTAGGTGATGCTGTGTGTTCTCCAGCTAGAAAATGAGGCGGGCTCTATCTGGCTTAAAATTTTAGTCCAGTAGAGAAGTCTGTACAACTGTGCAAGACTGAAGATAAGGTTGGGGTTCGGATTTAAAAACATATTTTTATTTGATTTGGTTTCTTTCTGTTTATGCCCAATTTTTTTTCGCACTAACCAAAACTTTCGTACAATACTGTGTGTGTGTGTGTGTGTGTGTGTGTATATATAGTCTTTGCCTTTTTCATGTCTTTTTTATTTTATTTATTTATTACTTCATTTTGCTTTGTGTGATGGTTAATTGCTCAGTGTTCTCTGTATGCTGATTTTTCTATTTTTTTTTTTTTTTTTTAATAGCTGGAACGATGAACCATTCTTTAGAAAACTCCATTCCATATGAAGATTACTTGAGAATGAAAGCACAGACCATTCCCCCACATCGCATGAAAGAATTCTTAGATTCACTCAATGGAAAGGGAGCCGAGGAAATGCAGCAGTTTGTACACTCTCCGATTTCTGTCTATCAACAAAGGAACCATTTCTTCTACATGGACAGTGCAGACGTGGCAGGGTCTTTGTTGGAGCTTGCTAGGCCCATTGCTTCCCCTTTACAGCACCCTACAGTAAGTCCTGGAATTCCTCTTGATCAGCATCACCTCCCAATGCACCATGTACAGTTGCGACAGAGCCACAATATTGATATTCAGCAAGGCCAGACAAATAAGACTTTGCAGCAGCAGGTTGATGTACAGCCTGTTTCTGATGGACAAAATTCTAGCATTGTTGGTTCATCAACCTCACAGGATAGGAGGTCATGTTCGTCAGGATTGTCTCAACCAGTAAAAAAAAGAAAATTTGATTTGCCAATTGAAGATGGCTACACTGTTAATCACACATCCATACAAAATGCTCCTGCAGTCCTTGCATTGCCTGTGCAGAGCCAGCAACAAGCCTACATTCCTCTTCGCCAAGAGCTGCTAACTGTAGATAGTAGTCAGTTGTATGGACTAGTACCTGCAAGTTCGTCGACTGCTGGACAGTTACCTAATGTGGAGTCATGGGCAATATTTTCTGCCCATGCTACTTGCCCTGAGTCTCAAACTTTAATAAATAATTCTGTACCTCAGGATAACTGTGGATTAATACAGATGGGAGAAATTCCAATGAATCCAAACAGCATAAAATTAGAAGAAGGCAAAGAGACCTTTGAAGTGAAAAAGAACCTCTCTGATAAAACGACACATAATGCTGGCACATCTGGGTTTCCTATGTCAATACTAAACATGAACGGGAATATTCAAATTCCATTACCCTTACAAACAGGGGGACGGGTATATCAGTCTACAAAATACTGGGATCAACAAGTGCAGGTTGGTAACCATAAAATGGATGATGAAATAAATGTGTTTATTTTGCTTGGTTTAAATCTTTGTATTATAAATATGTAGTTAAAAAAAATTATTTCTCTTATCGTCCATGGACTGACACAGCTCTCATACTGATTACGTGTGGGTATATGTCCCTGCTTGCAGGAGAAGACCTAGGCAGAATGTTAGATGTTAAAACATTCTAGAACAAGCCAGAGCTGAACAGCCCCGCCCAGGGGGGCGGTCCCTCCGGACATTACCCTCCCACCTGCAGCCTCAGTTTTTTTCTGCCTAGCAGAAGACGACGTGGCTCTCTCAGGAGCCAGTCTCCTGGAAGATTTTTTCTTTTAAATTTTATTCCTTTTGGGAATTTTATTATTTTATTTTTGAGACCTCCAATCAACTGTCGCCTGGGCAACAGGTTGGGTACACTAGTATCCTCGTAGTCTTCCCTGTCCGACCATCGAGCGTGCTGATCCTCGCCTTGTGTGCGTGAGACTCAGTTCACAACATACCCCATGGCTCCAGGGGTGGCCGGGTTGCTTTCATGCTCCCGCAGTCCTCTCAAGATTGAACAGTACCTACTGTATCTTTCGCGGTGGACCGGGCCGACAGCTACGCAGTACGACTCTGTGATAGGTCTGTCTGAAAACAAGCCAGTGGGTCCCTCTAGGGACGGGTAAGTAGTCTCTCCTGCTGCAAGGTGAGTACATACTGGCTGTGTTTCTGTGTGTGGGGGGTTCTCCCTGTCTCCCCCCTGTTATGCTGCTCTCTGCATCCTGCTCTGGTGCTGTGTGGGGATACTTGGGGGGGGGGGGCGCTCCATGGCTGTTAGTGAACTTGGGAAGTGTTGTGGGGGAGTGTGTGAGGCCTTATTGCGTGTGCCATTGGCGCAGTGTTTTAAATTGAAAAAGTGCGCCATTGGCGGCCATTTTGCCGCGGCTCAATGCGCAGTTATACAGGCGCCCTGCGGCCATTTTCTTGTAGCCGTGGCGCTTTCAGTTTCGTTTTCGGCCTCTAGCGGCTCTGCTGAACGGCGCAAAATACCTCATCTCCTCACAGATTCTTCACTCTCCTCAGGCTTCACTCGCGCTACAGCGCGGCTCATACAGCGGAACCGAGCGGTCCCTAAGGGTGGTGAGTCCTCCGGGTATCCCCCCCTCAGCCTCAGCACAGTCAGTGGGTGGACTGTATTATTCACTGTAATAGTGAATAAGGTCTCAGAGGGTGGCAATATGGAGTCTGGTTCACCTGCTTCTCCACACTTGTCAGAGGCAACTGGAAGTGCTCCTGCATCTGCGGTCCCTATGGACCAGTTGTAGGCAGTCCTGGAATCATTCCTTGTCAAGCTCGAAGTAGTGTGCGAACGCCCGGGGGCTGTAAAGCGCCCCCTCCTAACACAATCTCCACATGGGGAGTGCTCTGACTCAGATATGGGCCTAGCTACTGCTGCTGAGAACCCTAGTTCTGAGAATTTTAATGTGTTTGGACAGGACATTCCTTGTGAGGAGGACCCCTGTCTTGAACCACCAACTGACAGGGTGCTTGTAAGTGAACTCATTGATGCTGTGAGGGACACTCTCAAGCTGAATGTTGAGGCTGAGGAACCTCAGGTGGAAGCTATGTCCTTTTGGTTCCTTTAAAGCTGTGTCTTCAAAAAAGGTCTTTCCATATGTGCCTTTTTTTAATACATTCATTGACCAAGTCTGGGATAAGCCGCAGAAGACTTTGACGGTCCCGCGGCGCATAGCCTTAAGGGTACTCTTTTGAGGAGGACCTAGTTAAGAAGTGGGCTCACCCCCCCCAGTGGTCGACCCCCCGGTCGCCCGTTTGAATAAGGCTACCACACTCCCGATGGAAGGGACTCCTGCATTTAAGGATCCCGCTGACAGGTGGTCAGAAGTGGCGTGTAGAACTATGTTCACCTTATTGGGGGCCGCCTTACGCCCTATAGTGGCGGCGACTCTTGTGTCTCAGACACTCACAGGCTGGGCAAGGATATTGCACCAGACCGTGCAGGAGCATAATCTCCCTCCGGAGACCATTGCCCTGGCTCACCAACTTGCGCAGGGTTTAGTCTTCATGTGCGATGCCACTGTGGATGCGACCCCTTTAATAACGGGGGCCTCCATTTCTGCTGTGGTTATGCGTCGCCTTATCTGGCTGAAATGCTGGTCGGCCGATCTAGCTTCCAAAAAGCTCCTGGCTGACTTGTCCTTTAAGGGCGGTAGACTGTTTAGGGCCGCTCTGGATGACATTATTAAAAACGTCACAGGAGGTAAGACCACCTTCCTTCCCCAGTCTATTAAGGGAAAGGAGCCCCACCGCAGGCCGGGCCCTTCCTTTCCGGCGAAGAAGTTTTTTCGTCCGTCAGATTCCACGGGTAAGCCGGCCCAGACTGAAAAGAATGCGGCTGGGGGACAAAGACGTCCCTGGGTGCGTAAGCCCACCAAGCAAGCTCCCAAGTCCACAACCGCATGAAGTCTTGCCCCTGCCCGACTCTGGGGTGGGGGATGTCTTCGCAGGTTCTCGGTGCGGTGGACCTACCGGATCTCCAACCAGTGGGTGTGCAAGGTGGTCACCTCGGGATACAGGATAGAGTTCCGCTCGTGGCCCCCAGACAGGTTTTTTTCCCTCGAACCTCTATCTCCTTCCGGCCCGCCGGGCGGCCCTATTGGGGGCCGTGCGGAGTAATTGTGCCAGTTCCGTCACGAGAGAGGTTTCAGGGGTTTTACTTTAACCTGTTTGTTGTCCCGAAAAAGGACATGGTTCGGCCAATCCTGGACCTCAAGGCCCTGAATGCCTATGTGAAGTTATTAAAATTCCAGATGGAATCCATTCGCACAGTGATCACGACACTCCACCAAAGGAATTTTTTGGCGTCCTTGGATATCAAGGACGCTTACTTGCACATCCCTATCTGCGCAAGCCACCAGAGATTTCTGCGCTTTGCCATAGGCGAAGTCTGTAACGAGCCCCTTTGCTCGCTCGGTTCCACTCTCCCGACACTCCTCTGCTAATATTGGCTCATATTGCAGACGTCTGATGGTTTGGCCATCCGATGCTCCAGGATCCAAACTACAGCTATGTGACATTCTAATCCATTTGTGATAGTTCAGAACAAACACCAGGCAGGCTTGTATGTAAGTTTAAACAGGAGACTCAATTTATTGGAAGCGCACACACACACTATTATACAGCAGTTTGAACACCCTGCCCCCAACAACCACTTTCCTATTGGTCTGAAAGCTTGAATAGGAGAACTGAGACGTGTATTGACACAGAAGCCCCAGGAGGTAATTAAAGTACATAAACAAACAGTCAAACACAGAACAATGCATTCCTTCCAGCCCATGGAGCCGTCTGGAGGGGGAGGGGGGGTTAGCCTTAAGACAGGGCAGAAGACCCCCCCCACTGTGTAATAGATTCAAAGGAGAAATACTTCAGTATTCCGAGGTCCATGACAATACTCCCTCCTGGCAAACAGTCCAACAGCCACAGTGGGACCCCAAACGGGTCAACTCGAGGATGTTGGAAAAGTAGCCTTAAGGTTCCAGGTCTGTCTGCCGGGATAACCCATCCGCATTCCTGTCCTGAGGCCCTGGCCCATAATCGGTTGGCAAGAGGTTGACATTCAGTCCTCTCCAAAAGCCTCTGTCCCGGCTAGGTCTGTCACACATCTCCCCTTTCGGCAGGAAACCAACATAGGAGGAGACCCCAGACGGGTTGACTCCGAAGCCAGTCCATAGTTCTATTCCCCCAATGCCGGCATCCACACAGTACCCCAAACAAATTGCTCCAAACAGAGCATTGCTTACCCAGCCAACCTCTGCCTCTCTCAGAGAACATACCTGCCGCTGGGGAGAGGCCTGGACTGGCCCTTCTCCCTGGAGTCCTTTCAGCCGCTGGAGAGAAGACAGGGTGAGTGGGCTCAGTCCGTCATGCTGTTGGGGATCTGGGTCGACTGCCCGGCATCCCTGGGGTATACAAGTGGAGACTGAAGTCCCATCCACTTGTGGTAGGTGAAAATCCCCCAGTGCTTGCAAAGCAAGGCTGACATCCTCCTGTCTCAGTGTCACACCATTTTCTGGGGTTGTGTCAGTGAGGACCGAAGTCCCATCAAATACCACAGGAACTCCCTCTTCTGTTAGTTGAGAGCAGAGGCCCTTGGCACTCTGCTCTGTTGCCAGCTCTTCCGCTGGGTTGCTGTGAGTGGGGACTGCAGTCCCATCCACCGATATCCGCTCATGTGGCAGTTGTGTGCCGATGCCAGTAGCATTCTGCCCTGCTGCCAGTGATTCAGCTGGGAGTAAAAGCTTTACTGCCTCAGCTTGTTGCTGGGGAGAAGGGCCAACTGCCCCGGCTCCCTGAAACTCCACAGTGGTTTCTGGTGCTGGGCAGAGGTGGGTATCACTCTGCCCTGTTGCCAGCACTTCTGCTGGGGACTCTACACCATCTGCTCTGGTTAACTGTTGGGGGGGGGGAGATGGCCTGCTTCTCCTCCCTGCATCTCTGAAATCCACTGTGAAAGAGGAACCATCGCCTTCTCACCTCGGGCCTCCAAAACTGCCATGGGTGTAGAGCAGGGGTCTGTAGTACTCTGTCCTGCTGCCAGTACTTGGGCAGGCGATGCATAATCCCTAACATCCTCTGAACAGTCCCTTAAGTCCATACCTTCTGTAATCTGTGGCTGGGGAGATGAGCCAACTGCCCTAGCTCCCTGGAACTCCATATCATCCACTTCGGCTTTAAGGGTGGCAATCTTCAGATTTTCCAATGCTGATTCTTCAGCCAGGATTTCAGAGTTGTCAACTGGTATTTCCTGATAGTCCCAGGCAAAGGTAGCACCACCCTGCTGCTGAGCAGATTCTAGCAGCTGTCTGTAGGCGACCTCCAGCTCCCATTCCTGAACGGCCAGAAATTCCAAATCTTCCCCTGCCCAGTGCCCTTCCGAGACATTCAGTTTTCGCTCTCTGTGCTCCATTATTTCCTCCAAACGCCACTCCCGAAGTCAGGGTCACTGGACAGCCCCCAATACAACAATCCCAGGCCATCATAGTCAAAGCCTTCCGTGGGGCTGTCATCCGCTGACCATGGGCACTCTTGGGCTGCATACCACCGGAGGGCTCTGTAGCTCTCGTCCAACCGCATCTCTGCCCGGATCAGCCTGCTTAACTCAGCTGTCCACTCCTGCTTTGGTTGTTCCCCCAATAACGGCATTCGTACTTCATACTGCGACCAGTACCTTACATAGATGGAGGGGAGAATCTTTCCCTGGTGTTGCTGCTCGAGAGCCAGTGCTTTCTTCCAGAGTTCGCAGCGGATCGAATCCGACCATCCCAGCAGGACCTCCTCTGATACTGGTCCTCTATGCTGTATCTGCATCTCTCGCAACCTCCTTCCGAATTCCTCTTCCATGGCGGCTGGTTCTTTAGGCGTTGTCTCCGATTGCCGTATTTCCGCCATTCCTCCGCTCATGTTGCCGCTCTAGTTCTCTCTTTTGTCGCTCTCGTTCTCTCTCGTAGGGCATCCTGCAGCTGAATGCCTTCAATGGCTTCCTGTATGGCGGTCTCTGATGGGTTAGCCCCATATAATGCCAACCGCTGTCGCACTCGTTGCTGAAACAAATCTTCAACTGACCGGGGTCCTGCATCACCCTTCTTCTGGTCCATCTCGGCTCTCAAGTAGGTCTTTCAGCATGACTTTCCTGCAGGCTGCATAGCTGGTAATTCACTGTGGTGGTTTGGAGTGTCCCAGGAACTGGAGAGCAAATCCCACCGCTGCCAACCAATGTAACGAGCCCCTTTGCTCGCTCGGTTCCACTCTCCCGACACTCCTCTGCTAATATTGGCTCATATTGCAGACGTCTGATGGTTTGGCCATCCGATGCTCCAGGATCCAAACTACAGCTATGTGACATTCTAATCCATTTGTGATAGTTCAGAACAAACACCAGGCAGGCTGTATGTAAGTTCAAACAGGAGACTCAATTTATTGGAAGCACACACACACTATTATACAGCAGTTTGAACACCCTGCCCCCAACAACCACTTTCCTATTGGTCTGAAAGCTTGAATAGGAGAACTGAGACGTGTATTGACACAGGAGCCCCAGGGGGTAATTAAAGTACATAAACAAACAGTCAAACACAGAAAAATGCATTCCTTCCAGCCCATGGAGCGGTCTGGAGGGGGGGGGGGGTAGCCTTAAGACAGGGCAGAAGACCCCCCACTGTGTAATAGATTCAAAGGAGAAATACTTCAGTATTCCAAGGTCCATGACAAAGTCCACTATCAGTTCGTGGCTCTTCCCTTTGATCTAGCATCGGCACCACGGGTTTTCACCAAAGTGCTTGCCCCGGTTCTGGCTTTGCTGAGACAGCGAGGAATTGTTATCGTAGGCTATCTAGACGATTTCCTTCTCAGAGCGGAAAATGGCTCAGAATTGGAGGAGAGTGTGACAATAGTCAGTCAGACCCTCCGGGGCTTCGGATGGGTTCTGAACACGCAGAAGTCGGCTCTAGTCCCGACGCAGCGCTTGGAGTATCTGGGTCTGATCCTGGACACTTCGGCAGCAAAGGTGTTTCTACCCTCAGAGAAGTTACTGACACTTCAGTCGGCAGTGCAGGTTCTGACGTCCCGAAAATGGTCGTCAATTAGCTTTTGCATGAGAGTCTTGGGACTAATGGTGGCCTCCTTCAAGGCGGTTCCATATGCTCAATCGCACACTCGGGCATTACAGAAGGGAATTTTGTCTGTTTGGGACAAGTCCCCATTGTCTTTGGATCTTCAGATCCAGGTGAGTCACTCTGTCAAGGCGTCCCTGACGTGGTGGCTGAGATCCCCGGCTCTTCGGGCCGGGAAGTCGTTCCTCCTCATCCACTGGACGGTGATCACAACGGGCGCCAGCCTGACGGGCTGGGGAGGAGTGTGGGGAGTCCTGTCAGCTCAAGGGCTCTGGACTCCAGCCGAATCTCGTCTCCCAATCAACGTCCTGGAATTGCGGGCGATCAGACTGTGTCTCTCCGCATGGTCGAAGAGGCTGCAGGGCCGCTTGGTCAGAATCCAATCGGACAAGGCCACGGCCGTTGCGAATGTCAACCATCAGGGGGGCACTCGGAGCTCGGCTGCGGCGTCCGAGGTCGCCCACATCCTAAGGTGGGTGGAAAGAAGCGTGCCGGCGCTGTCGGCCGTCTACATTCCGGGCATAGAAAACTGGCAGGCGGACTATCTGAGCCGCCAGTCCCTGGACCAGGGGGAGTGGTCCTTGCATCCGGAGGTGTTTCAACTCCTTTTTCGGCGGTGGGGCACTCCGGATGTGGACCTGATGGCGACTCGACTCAATCGCAAGGTGTCGAGGTTTGTGGCCCGGTCCAGGGACCCCTGGGTGGATGCCTCCGACGCGTTAGTGCCCCCGTGGGGTCAGTATTGCTTGATGTATGTCTAACCTTCGCTGCAGTTGCTTCCTTGTCTGCTGCGCAGGGTAGCGGCCTAGGGCATTCCGGTGATCCTCATTGCTCCGGACTGGCCTCGGCGTCACTGGTACGCCAAGGTCCCTTGGCGCCTGCCCCTGAGGGAGGACCTTCTATCTCAAGGTCCAATCTTTCATCCTGCTTTACAGTCTCTCTGGCTTTAACGGCATGGCTATTGAGAGTCAGGTGCTGAAAGACCGAGGCCTGTCGGATTCGGTATTTTCAACTATGCTTAGGGCACGGAAGTCTTCTTCTAGGAAGATCTATCACCGTACCTGGAGAGCTTACATTGCTATGTGCGAAGAACTAGACTGGCGTCCACGGACGTACACTGTCCCCAGAATCCTGAGGTTCTTACAGCGTGGTGTTGCTCAAAGGCTGGCTTTGAGCACTTTTAAGGGTCAGATTTCGGCCTTGGCCGTTTTCTTCCTCCTTGGGATCTGAACTTGGTGCTTTCGGTTCTTCAGGAATCTCTTTTTGAGAATATAAGAGATATTCCTCTTTTAACTTTGTCCCAGAAGGTGGCTTTTTTAGTGGCCATCACTACTTCTGTTAGACGGGTGTCTGAGTTGGCGGCTATGTCATGCAAGTCGCCTTACCTGGTCCTCCATAAGGATAGGGCGGTATTGCAACCGCGACCGTCTTTCCTTCCTAAGGTGGTTTCGGCTTTTAACCTTAATGAGGACATTGTCCTTCCGTTCTTGTGCCCTCATTCTTTGCATCCTAGAGAGGTTGCGCTTAACAATTTGGATGTGGTGCGTGCCTTACGGGTATACCTGGCGGCTACTGCTTCTATTCGGAAGTCTGACTCGCTGTTTGTATCTGTCTCTCCCAAACAGGGCCAAGCGGTGTCGTCTGCCACCATTTCTAGGTGGATCAGACAGACTGTTATACAGGCCTATGCCATTAGGGGACGAGCGCCTCCCTTCCCGGTCACGGCGCATTCCACCAGGGCAATCGTGCTTCCTGTGCCTTCCGACATCAAGCGTCGGTTGCACAAGTGTGCAAGGCTGCAACCTGGTCGTCCGTTCATACCTTTTCAAAGTTCTACAAGGTTGATGTGGCTGCATCTTCGGATGCTTCCTTCGGCCGCAAAGTGTTGCAGGCCGCTGTTTAATGTTGCAACTCCTCCGTTGAGGAGCTCTGCTGGTTTGGAGTGAAGTTTTGGTTGTTCCTTACTATTTTGCTCCCACCCTTTTCTTATACTGCTTTGGGACGTCCCACACGTAATGAGTATAAGAGCTGTGTCAGTCCATGGACGATAAGAGAAAATAGGATTTTTGTACTCACCGTAAAATCCGTTTCTCTGACGTCCATGGACTGACACAGCACCCACCCTAACTTTTTAAGGTTTGTACTGCTTTGTTACGAACTGAGGCTGCTAGCTGCAGGTGGGAGGGTAATGTCCAGAGGGACGGCCCCCCTGGGCGGGGCTGTTCAGCTCTGGCTTGTTCTAGAATGTTTTAACATCTAACATTCTGCCTAGGTCTTCTCCTGCAAGCGGGGACATATACCCACACGTAATCAGTATGAGAGCTGTGTCAGTCCATGGACGTCAGAGAAACTGATTTTACGGTGAGTACAAAAATCCTATTTTTTTAAGTTGAGTTCTCAATCTTTTTCTATTTTCCAGCCACACTCACACATTGAACAGAAAGCGCCCTTTACATTCACAAAAGAAAAGATCGTAAACACGAATGGCCATTGATGTTTACTATGTCAGTATTTATGAATGATCACTCTGGTGTCCATTCAAGACCGACATTATGATCGAAGTTCATGGTCACTGAATAGACCATGAACTTTTAGCATGTGGGAAATACAGCCAACGTAATGCAGTGTGACCTGGCCAGCTGGAAGTGGATTAGTGCCACCTTATGTCAGTGGCAGAAAAAGGGTTAAACACAGCAGTTGTTATAGGCTGTCTTACACAGCCAAGACTCAGGTGGAAAAAAGTCATAGCATTCCAGGTGATCCGTATTTAATATATACTGAGCCTTAACATGGGAAACCACAGTGGGGGGGAAAAAGGCTTTTGAGACCGAAAAAATATACAGCGCCTTCAAGTATTCACCCTCTTTGTGTTTTCCTGTTTTGTACCCAGAATAAAATAAATATTTGGGGCTTTGCGCCATGTGATGTACGGAACATTACTACTACTTTGAGGGTGCAAAATTGTTTTTAGTGTGACATGAACAAAAACGAAGGCAAAAAGGAAATCTTGAGCGTGCATAAGTATTTACCCCCCTTTGCTATGAAACTCCTGAATAAGATGGGGTCAAGCTAATTACCCTCAGAAGTCCCATGATTACGTAAGATACACCTGTGTGCAATCAAAGTGTCACATGTCAGTATAAATACAATACACCTATTATGAAAGGCCCCTGAGTTTGCAACACCACTAAGCAACATGAAGACCAAGAGACTCTCCAAACGGGTCAGAGACAAAGTTCAGAGAAACATAAAAAAAAAAATGAATTCACCATTGAGCTGCTCCAGATTCTGTTTCCTTCAGTCTTGGCAACGCCCCCCCCCCCCCCCCCCCATGTATACTGTATATTCTATTGAATACATGAATAAAAACGCCTCTTTTTTTTTGAGATATACATTTTAAATCTGTTCCATGTGTACTGATATTTGCCAAGTAATCTTCTGAATGTGTTTAACGTTCATTTTACTATTGCCTGTATTTTTAGGGGTTCTCCTGGTGTTTATTTTCGGCAACTTGATAAATGTGGGAGGATCACAGTAGTAGTGCTCAGGGCTCACACATTTCAGCGTAGACTTCATGCATTGCATACTTTGCTTTAGTGATCGCAAGTGGTGTGCCTTTCAGATTTGGCTACTGTACAACAGTGGCTCCATGCAGGCTCTAGTTATTTTAATGCACTGGCGATGTTGCAGCAGTCGTTTGTAGCCACTACAGGATAGCTGAGTTTACTATTTATGTTGCTAGGAAATTCATTGCAGTCAATGAAAGATCTGTGTTGCGGAATTGTTGCTCCAACAGATTTGAATGTCAATCACTGACTGGCTGACTTTTTGCAGCATTTGGAACTTGTGATAGAATTGTCTGCTTTAGGGCCCTTTCACACTGCTCTGTAGCAAAAACATATATACAATTTTACTGTGTTTCATATGTGTTTACTGTGCGCTCCTGGTGAATATTTGGGTTGTCTGCACCTGTGATTTTACCGCGGTTTTGCCGCAATTTTTATTAATTTCAATGGTAAGCTGCGTTTTTTTGGTGCAGTTTTCATCACTGCAACAAAGATGCAGCATGCAGGATTTTTTCAAAACGCACCACACCTAGAGTGCAGTGGTGTGAAAAGTTCCATAGTATGTAAAGGGAAACATTTTTCTTACATTTTTACTCTGCAAGAAAAAACGCATCCGTGTGAAAGGGACCTTTAGTAATTACACCTTTTATCCAATTCAGCTGCCAGTGGCCATTGCACACCAGCAACTTTTAGCTGATTGAATAAGCATTTGTAGTCTTTGGAGAAAACAAGCCGTTTATAGTTGTGGCTGCTGCAGGTCTCTGCTGCAGAACTTCTAGTGTGAGATGACTCTTAGCCCTGGTTCACACTGGTGCGATTTGACATGTCAAATCGGCGAAATTTGCCGCAAATTGCGGGCAATGGCACCGTCCTAATCGGTGCGACGCCGCATCTGCGGCGCTGCACCGATTTCAAAAAGTCGTTTCTGTACTACTTTTTGCGATTTCAGCCGCGATTTACATTGACATCTGTGTCAGATGTCTCTGTAATTGAGCTGAAATCGGGACTGACAGGCAGGAGTGAAATCGTGCGAGTTCAGCTGAACTCGCACGGCTTCACTCCCGCAGCCCCAGTGTGAACCTGGGCTTAGGGCTAGTTTACACTTCAAAACATGGCTTTGTTAAAGAGGAAGTAAACCCCGGCTCCCCCCCCCCCCCCCCCGAAAAAATAAATAAGACCCTGCAAGAGAAAGGCATAATGAGCTAGTATGCATAGCATACTAGCTCATGATGTGGCACTTACCTGAAATCGAAGCCCCCAAAGTCCTCCCCCGCCATGTCCCCTCTGAGCTTCTTTCTGGTATCGCCACTCCGGCGCTGTGATTGGCCGGAGTGACAATGACGTCACTGCGGGACCGGCACGATCCCGTGCATGTCCCATTCATAATGCCGGGACGCTCAGTGCACCAGCGCCGTTGTCTATGGCGCGCATGCCATCATACAAAACTCCAAAAATGGGCTGGTCAAAATTCTTGCCACCCTTTCAAAATTGTGGATAAATAAGATTGTTTCAAGCATGTGATGCTCCTTTAAACTCACCTGGGGCAAGTAACAGGTGTGGGCAATATAAAAATCACACCTAAAAGCAGATAAAAAGGAGAAAAGTTCACTTAGTCTTTGCATTGTGTGTCTGTGTGTGCCACACTAAGCATGGACAACAGAAAGAGGAGAAGAGAACTGTCTGGGGACTTGAGAACCAAAATTGTGAAAATATCAACAATCTCAAGGTTACAAGTCCATCTCCAGAGATCTAGATTTGCCTTTGTCCACAGTGCACAACATTATCAAGAAGTTTGCAACCCATGGCACTGTAGCTCATCTCTCTGGGCGTGGACGGAAGAGAAAAATTGATGAAAGGTTGCAACGCAGGATAGTCCGGATGGTGGATAAGCAGCCCCAAACAAGTTCCAAAGAAATGCAAGCTGTCCTGCAGGCTCAGGGAGCATCAGTGCGAACTATCCATCGACATTTAAATGAAATGAAACGCTATGGCAGGAGACCCAGGAGGACCCCACTGCTGACACAGAGACATAAAAAAGCAAGACTACAGTTTGCCAAAATGTACTTGAGTAAGCCAAAATCCTTCTGGGAAAACCTCATTCCACTGTTTACCGAAAACGGAATGAGGCCTACAAAGAAAAGAACACAGTACCTACAGTGAAATATGGTGGAGGTTCAATGATGTTTTGGGGTTGTTTTGCTGCCTCTGGCACTGGGTGCCTTGAATGTGTGCAAGGCATCATGAAATCTGAGGATTACCAAAGGATTTTGGGTCGCACTGTAGAGCCGAGTGTCATAAAGCTGTGTTTGTGTCCGAGATCTTGGGTCTTCCAGCAGGACAATGACCCCAAACATACGTCAAAAAGCACCCAGAAATGGATGGCAACAAAGCGCTGGAGAGTTCTAAAGTGGCCAGCAATGAGTCCAGATCTAAATCCCATTGAACACCTGTGGAGAGATCTTAAAATTGCTATTGGGAAAAGGCGCTCTTCCAATAAAAGAGACCTGGAGCAGTTTGCAAAGGACGAGTGGTCCAAAATTCCGGGTGAGAGGTGTAAGAAGCTTATTGATGGTTATAGGAAGCGACTGATTTCAGTTATTTTTTCCAAAGGGTGTGCAACCAAATATTAAGTTAAGGGTGCCAAGAATTTTGACCAGCTCATTTTTGGAGTTTTGTGTGACATTATGTCCAATTTGCTTTTTCCCTCCCTTTTTTTGTTTTGTTGCAATACACACAAAGGGAATAAACATGTGTATAGCAAAACATGTGTTACTGCAATACTTTTCTGTGAGAAATACTTGAATTTCTGTTAAAATTTCTGGGGTGCCAACAATTTTGGCCATGACCTAGTTTCTGACATGCTTTGTTAAAGCTCTCTGATTGCCAGTCACCGCTCCTGTCACAAAATAAATGGTTAGCTTACAGTCCTGTTTACGCCTTGCTTTTACTTGGTGCTTCGGTGGGGTTTTGATGGGGGCTTCAAGCAAGCTTTGCCATAGACTTGTATGGAGGCTTTAAAGATGCTTTTGAAGCACCACTAAAGCTACATCGGGTATAATTTTATGAAGCAAATCAAAAGCAAGGTGTAAACAGGACTGTAAGCTAACCATTTTATTTAGTGACCGGGGCTCTGACTAGCATTCAGAGAGCTTTAACAAAGCCTGTTTGAAGCCTTGTTTTGAAGCAAGTGTAATCTAGCCCATTAAGAGATGCAACAGGGGTTAATGCAGAGTGTTAATAAAGTGCTTGTAAACCCTCACATATCCCCAGTAAAGTGACAAGCCTCAGATGGTACACAGAGATGAAACAAATCCTCCTACATACGTTGTATCTGTAGCCATCTGTCCTCTACCGTTTTCAATAACGCACATATTTTACACAGAATCTGTCAGCAGCACAAAGCGAGGGTTGGGAATCTTGGTTCACACCATGCAGAGCTCAGGGAGAAGAACTGAGCCTAACTGGAGGGAAGAGAGACACCCCCTCCTCACATTGCACAGAGAATAAGCACAGCTGTGGCTGTCAATCACTGGCTGTGTGCTGAAACTTTCCCCTGACAACTTTTTTTTTTTTCTGAGTAACTCATGCAGATAACGGAAGAACAGAGCAGCAAAGAGAAATCACACTCAGGACTTTGGATGGAGACAAGTATACAGTATAGATGGATGTGCTTCTAATCTTTTTAGATTTCATGTCAGGTTTACAACCACTATAAAGTTAGAAGAAAGAGTTCTGGGAGGACTGCTGGAAGTTACATCTTTGCGAGTTTGGGAGATTGGGAAGAAACCTCTGCCTATGGCTGGGCTTTGTGGTGTTTCTGAAATGGAATCTGTTATCTCGGACTTTACCTTAGTGACGTAAGCACACTTATGTAACGTGTTAGAGGCTTTGTTTTAACATGAAGCATTTTTACTTTTTTCCCTATTATGGACTTATTTACTGCATACAATCCTTTTGCGTGGAATAAAGCATCTTATTTCAAGAAGCCTGTGTCCTAAGATCTCGCTGATCCCCATATATTACATCTGGTACTAGGACAGGTGTGCTGGGCAAGCTTTAAAAAACCAAATGTGGCATGTTCAGGGACATCACCCTCCTGGTAGTTAGTCAATGAAGGAAATATTAAAGCAGTGGCTGTAGAATTCAAATGCAGAGCAATGTCTTGCTAATGTAGCTCTTCAGAAAAAATTGGAGGCACAGCAAAGGAACACAGAGGTCCAAATAATTGCCATGAGATGAGCCACATAAATAAAAGATAAATAAAGATTTGGTCTGAGGCAGTACAACCATTGCTTCAGTCGTGAGCCAGCAGTTGTAACAGAAAAACAAGACAACTATAAGAGAAAGCCATGTGTTACAAATACTGAAACCTATAGCTCTCCTTAACCAAGGCAATCTGGGATAAAATGTCTTTCTCCACCACAGAGGGACACTTTTAAGCTCTATGCACACTAGCTTAAAAAACAAAATGCACCCCCCCGCATCTGGAAGCAAATGGTGTTATCCTAGGTGTCCATGCACACCATTTTAGGCTAGAAGCGTTTTCTCTTATCGTCCATGGACCGACGCAGCTCTCATACTGATTACATGTGGGTATATGTCCCTGCTCGCAGGAGAAGACCTAGGCAGAATGTTAGAGGTTAAAACATTCTAGAACAAGCCAGAGCTGAACAGCCCCGCCCAGGGGGGCGGTCCCTCCGGACATTACCCTTCCACCTGCAGCTAATCAGCCTCAGTTTTTTTCTGCCTAGCAGAAGGAGAAGACGTGGCTCTCAGGAGCCAGTCTCCTGGAAGATTTTACTTTTGATTTTTATTCCTTTGGGAATTTTATTATTTTATTTTTGAGACCTTCAATCAACTGTCGGCTGGGCAACAGGTTGGGTACACTAGTATCCTCGTAGTCTTCCCTGTCCGACCATCGAGCGTGCTGATCCTCGCCTTGTGTGTGTGTGTGAGACTCAGTTCACGACGTACCCCATGACTCCAGGGGTGGCCGGGTTGCTTTCATGCTCCCACGGTCCTCTCAAG